>CM038669.1:117328066-118528066 GCA_021605145.1 Aegilops bicornis
CTGTTTTAGATAATAGATACATTAGATATATAGTTAGCTAGATTAGATTAGATTAGATTAGTGTAGATTAGATTAGTGTTAGGTTTTAGTTAATAGTCATAATTAATAATTAAAGGAAGTAAAAAAGATGAAAATAGAAGAAGAAAAGTAGAATAAGTAGAAAGACGAAGAAGGAGAAGAAGAAGAAGAAGAAGAAGCAGAAGAAGAGGAGGAGGAGGAGGAGGAGGTGGAGGAGGAGGAGGAGGAGGAGGAGAAGCAGAAGAAGGAGAAGAAGAAGAAGAAGAAGAAGAAGAAGAAGAAGAAGAAGAAGAAGAAGAAGAAGAAGAAGAAGAAGAAGAAGAGGAAGAAGAAGAAGAGGAAGAAGAAGAAGACGAGGAAGAGGAAGAAGAAGAAGAAGAAGAAGAAGAAGAAGAAGAAGAAGAAGAAGAAGAAGAAGAAGAAGAAGAAGAAGAAGAAGAAGAAGAAGAAGAAGAAGAAGAAGAAGAAGAAGAAGAAGAAGAAGAAGAAGAAGAAGTAGATTGTAGGTTAGCTTTTTCTTCTTCATACAATAGACTAGTTATCTGGAAAAACACTAACGAAGGCATAGACAGAAACGAAGGTAACATGCATCACATCAAAAAATAGTAAGAACTGAACCTACATCATGTCTACAGTAACATCACAAATCAGGTTGCATGTGTATGCTAGAAATCATGAACCAAAAGGACTTCAAATTGTTTCAAATATCTTGCCTCTTTTGCTCCCAGTTCAGTAAAGAAATGGTCGAGCAGTGAGTGCTTCGCCTCATGGACTTATGATAGCGGCCCATCCAAACAACAGACAATGTAGGAAAAAGGAGGGTCTTGGGAGAACAATAGACTAATCCAGAAGCATAATTTGGCACCTACACAATGTAACTAATAATGCTTGCAAGAACAACCAGACAATGATGGATAAGGACATATAATAAGCAGATATCCAATAATCCAATCACACGCATTCACAAATAGTAAGTGTCACACTCCCATGACATATGGTTTTGTTACCACAGGGTTCACTCGTAAACTATTCTCAATAAGATATGTACATTTGCAACAATAACAAAAGCAAATTTGTGTTTACCTTGGGTCAAAGTCTATGGGGAGCTCAATCAGAGGTCCAAAGAAGCTCTCCAGGCTAGGGGCTCACATAGCTCTTTACTGCTGTATCGTAATTAAAACATATTTTAGATGATGTAAATAGAATCCTCGAACACACCAAAGAATAATCGACTTCGACTAGCAATGGCAAAAAGATTCGCATACAAGCAATTTTATAGTACGATGACAAATCTATGTGCGTAATTCATGAATGAAATTATAGTAGTAGCACAAAAGGACCCTCACAGGTACATTTGTAATAGTCCTAAATTGACCTTGTGCATTGTACATGTAAGGTAAGGTAAATAGAGTTCCCGCAGACAATGTATTCTAGTTATGAAACAAATGCTCGCCAAGATAATCGAGACAAGGTGAACCAACACAATAATAATCCAAAGGTGATATTAATAAACAGCAGGAACCTCCCCGCCAGGTGTGATATAAAACTAATATCAGACCAATTTTGTACCAAGTTAAAGTTACTTCAGATTGTGAACAGTTAGCTCGGCTAACATTTTCTAAACCTTCTAATTATAAGTTCCACAACCTAAACACCTTATGAAACCATTCATGTGCTCTTTGTCAAGATGAATTTAGGTCTTTCCATGGAGGAGAGACCATAGACTCGATCACCGGCCTTGTGCCAAATCCCCCACGCCTTCCTGTGGCGGCCTTCACAACAATGACCTGGAAGCTAAACACACCAAAAACTAAGTCACACATGCATGCTACTAATCCACTATCCTGTAGTTGTTTGGTTATTATTTTAGATTAATATGAATAATTCAATATGTATCATCTGTTTAAAAAAACGAAGTAAACAAGTTATGGTAGCCTATTGTTTCAAAGAAATATATTAGAATGTTAAATTTAACATGCTAGAAAAATTAAAGGAGAGTCCCCACACACACACACACACACAGAGTGTAAGTAAGACTAGCATATAGTAGTTTGTCTTGTATGTAATGCTTCTAATCTAAGTAAGCATGAGAATTAATGCGTGCTGGAGCTTTGTCATGCATGCAAATATTTTATGAGGAGAACTAGATACATGTATGTGATCATTAGAATGCATACGTGTGTAGTCATTCTTCCAAGCGCAGTAACGATGCATGCAAATAGAGGTTGTGGTGGCAGCTTTCTATTGGCTGGACATCACTAGTCTACATGTTGGATTTATGAGTGGCTTGGTACAAGAAATAATATGTGGAGTACAATATAGCTAGATATTAGGAGAAGGTAGAAAAAGAAATGGGAAGTCTGCTAGAAATGCATCATGGTACCCGAATAAGCATGCTCATGAAAGCAACTGGTAGAAATCAGCAAGCGCCAAGCAGAAGGGATCTATTGAAAAAGTTAAGCATGAGCGGAATGGAACCCCTGGGTTGAGCATATTCATGGTGATAAGCAGGGCGGTGAGGTGGAGCATCCAAAGCTACGTGCGATCATGGGTGAAGTTGACAGCCAGTTTTGCGGGCAATTAAACTAGCGCGTGCTACATACATTTTGATCTCATATTAGAGTACATGCTCAAGATATAAGTGGAAGCAGAAGAATATAATGGGATGTCAATAGTCTCTGAGAGGTTTATGCAAGCAGGTCTTTTTATACTTGCAGACTTGCATCAGATCGTATGCACAAACGCGCGCGTAGCAGAAGTCAGCGAACACCAGACGGAGGGGAACACATGCAAGGGGCAGGAAAGGCGAGGAGAGTGGGGGCGGTACCAAGGCAGTGGTCTTCCTTGACGGAGGGTCTTCTCGTCAAGCTCCACCGTCCTCGGGATCGACTGCATGACAAATGCACATACGTAGATTAGTTTTAGATAAATCATTCTATCACTTGTACCATCGAATCAATCATGAACAATGTGCATTGGAAACAAAAACTTGGGGAAAAACAAACATGAACAGAAATGATGTGAGATGCTTCACCTTAAAGCATAGAAAAGTAAGCATGGAAACTTGGTACAGCCGTACAATTAGTCATATCAAATATTACAGATTTTTCATTTAATTTGACAACAAGAATTGTGCATCAAAAGGAAACCCAAGGTTCAGTTAAGCATCAATGTCTGGCAGCAGAAGAAAATGCAAGTGCAGGTACGAGCTGCGTACAGCAGGAGCAACAAGAAACCTCCATCTCCTAGAGCTGCTTGCTGGAGACCAAGATTTGAAGGCGTTGAGGCCGTCGGGGCTGCATTTAGGGTTCTCAAACTCCTCCGGGGGTTTTATCCGATGCAGCAGAAAGAACTTTAAGTAACGTAGAGCAACACAGAGAGGGAGATGGTGTCCTGCAGCAGAGAGGGATAAGCACGAGCGTCACGAACAGAGCAACAGGAGCCCCAAAACAAATCGGGTCGAACCACAGATAGAGAGAGAGAGAGAGAGAGAGAGAGAGAGAGAGGAGACCTTGTTGACGAGCTCCATGGCATCGGAGCAGCCGATGTCGTGGTTCTAAGTCTGACAGTAGAATGGGGGGTAGGTATGGAGAGGCAAGATCCTAGCTATGGAGTAGTTGTATACGCAAGATGTTTACGAGTTCAGGCCCTTCTCGGAGGAAGTAACAGCCCCACGCCTCGGAGCTCCGTGAGGTCGACTATTATGTGCGAGAGTTACAGGAGTGCGAACCCTTTACACCGAGGAGGGGTGGCTTATATAGAGTTCGCTGCACCACTCCAAATTTCGCTTATGCAGGGATTAAGGTACATTAAGATAGGGAGTTACTGGTAACGTCCTACATAAAGTGCTATGATGGCCATAAAGCCACTTAATGACCGACCGCTTATGCGGCAGACCGATCAATAGATCTCCGCTGGCCGAAAGTGGTTGGCTTCATGGTCGAGTGTCTTCAAGTCCGTCGAGTGGAACCCTTCCAAGTCGACTGAAAGGTAGTTTCTTCAAGATATGTCCTTGGGGAGGGTACCTTGGACAGGTCCATGACCCTACCCTAGGTACATGACTTCATCAGTAGCCCCCGAATGGATCGAGGTTTGAGTGGGGAAGGAGTCGAGAACTCTTCCGACCTACTTTTCTTGCGATGAGTATGTCTTGTTCTGGATCAATGAGCCTACGTGACGGCTTCAACTTCTTTGCCAGTTGCCTTGATCCATTCTTTATATCCGTCGAGTGTGTTTTTCGTACTTGAGGAACTCCGACTGACAGGACGGAGGAAATCTTCCACCGACGATTTGCTTTCTGGGCGCTGGATTTAGCGGGATTCGAATTTTCGGGAAACGAGCGGGACGGAGAGAGAGCCGCAGTAATCGGACGGGATAAGGCAAGGACGCCTCGATCTCCGCGCCACCTTTTTCGCCACGTATCGCGCGGGCGACTGTTGCGGGATTTGACAGGATCGCCTGGGCCTACCGGTCAGTCACTCGGAAGCAACCTCGCCCTGGACCGGTGTTTTTGAACAAAGTCGTTCCCTTTCCTCCTTCCTTCCTCAGATTCATCCGCCGCTGCAAGGCGCATTCCACCTCGGTGCTGCTGTTCCGCGCGCGCTGCTTTACGCGGCGACAATGGTCAAGGAGAAGACGGCGGCTTTGGAGCGAGCGAAGAAGGCGACGGCGAAGGCGAAGGGAAGAGCGACCAGTCGGGGCGGATCTTCGTCGAGGGCCGGCTTGCCGCAGGGCTGGATCCAGGGCGACTGGATCCGCTCGACGATCAGCCAGAAGGATCTCGACGACATGGCCAATGAAGGACGGATCCTCCATGGAACAGCGCGGCTCCCGGGGAAGGAGTGGACGCCACAACCTCTGGAGGGTGAGTGTGTTCTCTTGGCCACCCATGTCGACCGCGGGTATTCTCTCGCCTCACCCTTTCTTTCGGGATTTCTGAACTTCTTTGGGGAACAACTTCACCACTCCACTCCCAACTCCATCGTGTATCTACTGCTTTGCTTCGTGTCTTTGTGCGAGAATTTCTTGGGTTTGCCGGCCTCATTGGGGCCTTTTTCAAGCACATTTTCACTTGTCGCCTCCCAAACGGTGAAAAAGGCCAATCCGAGTGACGAGAGAACTCAAGTGATTCAGATGTGTGGGGGTCTTGGGGTTCAAATGAGAGGAAAAAGTTCTTTCCGCCATGATCTTACCCGAAGTCGGTCCGTGGATGGCGATCGACTTGGTTCTATCGCAAGGACCAGCCAACGCCAAGCAGCTCATTGGACTCCCTCGTTTTTCCATGGAACGAGTGAGCAAACCATCTTCTTTGAAGGTGATCCCGGAAGAGAAGGCGCAGGTGAAGGTGTTGGTCGAACGAGTTGTCTAGCTCATTCGAGACGGGGTAACAGGCATGGATCTCTTGGAGGTCTTCTTTTGACGACGCATCCAGCCGCTTCAAGCCCGAGACCATCCGATGTGGTTGTACTCTGGCACTGAGGACACCACTCGGATCCACCTGGAGGAGATCGAGGATGCCATCTTTGGAAAGGTGTCTTCATGGGCATCACAGGAAACAGGGATAACCCTCGAGGAGCCAGGAGGATCCCCCCACTGGACCAGTCATACGAAGTAGACAAGGTCCATTCCTGCATCTTTGACTGTGATCCTGCTTCCTCCATCTTGTTTGCTTAAAATCGGTCGATTGACTTTTGTCTTGTTTGTTGTCTTCCAGGCCACTAGTGAGATGTACTCGATGCCCAACAGGGCGCAAGAACCAGTCGAGGAGGAGGAAGGGAGCGGAGGTGAAAGCCAGGAGGAATGTCAATCTGATGGTGCGGAGGACGAAGATGACTACAGCTCCGATGAAGAGGAGGAGGAGGAAGAAGTCGACCCTCCTCGCATGGAAAGGCGATCCAAGCTCACTCATGACCCCGCGGTCGAGCGTGGAAAGGCTATCGCGTCTGTCGGGCAGTCGACGAAACGCCCTCGGACGACGTCTCCAGCGCCGACTGAAAAAGCGCCGAAGCAACCCCGAGCGATGCCATCAAAGCCGACGAAGGCTTTGCCCAAGATGAGGATGGCCATTCCCACCATTTCTAGGTATAGCAGAATTTGTGTTTTCTTGTTTGGCACGGACATACTTTCGGTCGACTTGTTGACTGATCAACTGATTCCTGAAACCTGCAGCGCTGCTACCTCCGAGACCTCAGTCAGGAATGAAGACCAGGAGATGAAAGATACTGCCACCTCTAACCTTGGTATGATCTCTGTAGTTTCTCTTTTGGTCGATTGGATTTCCGTTTTTAACTTTGAATCTTTCTTGCAGTCCCTCCTCACGTCATTGATCTCCCTGATGATGACGATGAGGCGCCGTTGAGGCGGAGGAGGAATAAAAAGGCGCTCACCGGGCAAGATCGCCAGTTGTATCGTGCTCGAGACGTTGGTTCATGAGGGTGGCAACATCACTCGGACTTCGTGTCTTCGCTCGCCCGACAGTAGTATCCGCCTTCAACCGCGATCGGCTGATCCGCCCTCCTTTTCGCCACACACCACGTCCCAGAGGACCAAGTGGGTGCTGCTAAGGAAGCTATACGCCAGCGGGATCATGATGGAGCAGAGTGAAGGTGGTCCAGGAGGCCAGCCAGCGGCCTATGATGCCACCAGCTCTTGAGCAATGTCCGTGTTAGTTGATCACCACTTGTTACTGTTAGGATATGCTGCTGAAAACTCTTCTTCTACGAAGATCTTCGTGATCTACTGCCCCCATTGGGTGTGTCGGTTGAATTTTTGGATTGGTGGGGGCACGCTGAGTGCACCCACTGGGTGTAGTCCCCGAGAATATGGTGGACTGCTGGCAGTCGACCGTAGTCTTTATACTTTGAATTTCTTGTTAACTTCTTCACTCGGTCTGGTCGGACCATGTCGAGTGGAATCTTGAAACCGGTGGGGGAACGCTGAGTGCACCCACTGGGTGTAGTCCCCGAGACTATGGTGGACTGCTCGCAGTCGACCGTAGTGTGAAGAACTCTTTTTTTACCGAGGCTGACTGCTGACAGTTAGCTATGGTTTGGGATCATAACCCTTTTTGTTTCTTTCGGTCGAGTGATCGAACCGAGTCGGTAGACCCAGTAGGGGCACGCTAAGTGCACCCACTGGGTGTAGTCCCCGAGACTACTGTCGAATATTTATATTCGGCTGTAGTCTTAAGAACACTACGATTCTTCTTAGTCACTCGGAAGCAACTTATCTTTGATATCTGTCGATTGACTCTTCGCAGAAATCTTGCGAGCTTGTGGGTCGCTATACTGAATTGGAAAACAAACAGATCCAGCTCAACCTTGACTTGAAGCTTGCTCAGGAGAACTTGCGTAAAGGCGAGAGATGAAGCAAAAGGTATGGCTGGTGAGAACTTGACGACTGTCTTTGTCTTCTGCCCATTCCTAATTCTGATCTCCTGTCATTTTGCGCACAAAATGGAGGAGGCTCTGAAGAAGAAGGATCATGACCTTGCCGAGGCGCAAAAAGCGGCTTTGGACAAGACAAAGCTCGCAGAAGAAAAACTGTCTTCAGTCGGAAAACTTGAAGAAGAGAACACCAATCTAAAAGCTGCTCTCGACGCGGCTAACAAGGAGGTTAACCGACTAAAGAATGACAAGATAGCTCTGAGCGACAAGGCTGGTATTTGGCATGGGAAGAGGAACGATCCGGAGGCTTATCCAGGAGGGCTCACCAAGAAGTTATTCCTCATGCTTGAAGGTAATTCCTCTTATCCGATTGACTTGTTATCACTGACTCATCATAGAACCATTAGCTTGAACTCGAGTTGTGTTTGCAGAATTCTGTCAGAACTTCGAGGAAGAGACTAGTCGAGTGGAGACAAGCCTGGACCCCATTAACTCTTCCGTGAAGGATGAAGCCGCCATGAATGTGCTCCGACTGGAGTCTCGTGTCGCTGCTGTGGTGGACTACCTCGCCGACCGAAGGCTGCAAAGGTCGCGCATTGACTCGACACTCGCCAGACGAGACGCTTCAAAATTACCTTGAGTCTTTAATGACTCGATCGAATGACGTTCCAAGTCGAAAAGTGCAGGAATGGAATAAATCTTTTGCGTGTGTGGCGCCGATGTTGCTCGTCTCGGTCGGTGTTCACTTTGCAAGGAGGCGCGAGAGGAAAAGTGGCGTCCATCAAAGTTGCCAATACCAAGAAGTACGACTTCCAATCTTTCATGGAGACTTTCATTGCTGCTGCCACTCGGATCTCTCAAGGATCGACCGACCAGTTTGTCGCGCCTTCCAGTCCTCCACCTGAGGAGTAAAAAACTTCTATGCTTCGTCTTAAATTTGCCTCGGAATGCCGAGTGGTCTTGTAACCGATAAACTTTAACAGGCTTGATGCCTGGGTACTTCTGCATCCGTAGGATGTTATCCGAACTTTACTTATCGTCGAATATGCTTTCATTTGCCTTCGAGCAAACTTTGTTCTTCACTCGGAATATACTTCAGTGTTTGAGATGCAGCTCTGAGGTGAAAAATCCAGTCGACCTTCACTTCATTGTTCTTGCAGGTAGGGATGGAGTTCGGATTGTACTTATGGCGCAGCTCCAGGAGAAGGTAACAATCGACCAAGCACCTCGTCGTCCTTGCGGATCGGGATGGAGCACACGTTGTACTTGTGGCGCAGCTCCGAAGGAGAAGGTAGCAGTCGACCTGCACCTCGTCGTCCTTGCAGATTGGGATGGAGCGCTTGTTGTACTTGTGGCGCAGCTCCGAAGGAGAAGGTAACAGTCGACCTGCACCTCGTCGTCCTTGCGGATTGGGATGGAGCGCATGTTGTAATTGTGGCGCAGCTCCAAAGGAGAAGGTAACAGTCGACCTGCACCTCGTCGTCCTTGCGGATTGGAATGGATTTCGTACTTAGGTGAGTACTGGACTGCAACTAAGCCTCCGAGTGGGAGGGGTGCTCTCCACTCGGTAGGATTTTCAGATACTTAGGCGAGTGCTGGACTGCAGCTAAGCCTCCGAGTGGGAAGTTCGGTCTCCACCCGGTAGGATTTTTCAAACTTAGGCGAGTGCTGGACTGCAGCTAAGCCTCTGAGTGGGAGGTTCGCTCTCCACCCGGTAGGATTTTTTAAACTTAGGCGAGTACTGGACTGCTGCTAAGCCCCCGAGTGGGAGGTTCGCTCTCCACTCGGTAGGATTTTTCAAACTTAGGCGTAGTAATCGGATCGCTAAGCCCCCGAGTGGGAGGTTCGCTCTCCACTCGGTAGGATTTTTCAAACTTAGGCGAGTACTGGACTGCTGCTAAGTCCCCGAGTGGGAGGTTTGCTCTCCACTCGGTAGGATTTTCCAAAATTAGGCGAGTACTGGACTGCTGCTAAGCCCCCGAGTGGGAGGTTTGCTCTCCACTCGGTAGGATTTTTCAAACTTAGGCGAGTACTGGACTGCAGCTAAGCCTTCGAGGAGGATTTTTTGTGTCATAGCTCCGAAGGGGAAGGCAACAGTCGACCTGTACCTCGTCGTCCTTGCAAAGCGCACATTGTATTAAATACTTAGGCGAGTACTTGGACTGCAGCTAAGCCCTCGAGTGGGAGGCTGGCTCCTCACTCGGTAGGATTTTCAACAAGTTGGCGAGTACTGGACTGCTGCTGAGCCCCCGAGTGGGAGGTTTGCTCTCCACTCGGTAGGATTTTTCAAACTTAGGCGAGTACTTGGACTGCAGCTAAGCCCCCGAGTGGGAGGTTTGCTCTCCACTCGGTAGTATTTTTCAAAACTTAGGTGAGTACTTGGACTGCAGCTAAGCCCCCGAGTGGGAGGTTTGCTCTCCACTCGGTAGGATTTTTCAAACTTAGGCGAGTACTGGACTGCAGCTAAGCCTCCGAGGAGGATTTTTTGTGTCGTAGCTCTGAAGGGGAAGGCAACAGTCGACCTGTACCTCGTCGTCCTTGCAAAGTGCACATTGTATTAAATACTTAGGCGAGTACTTGGACTGCAGCTAAGCCCCCGAGTGGGAGGCTGGCTCCTCACTCGGTAGGATTTTCAACACTTAGGCGAGTACTTGGACTGCAGCTAAGCCCCCGAGTGGGAGGCTGGCTCACCACTCGGTAGGATTTTATTCACTTAGGCGAGTACTTTTATGAGCTAAGCCCCCGAGTGGGAGGCTGGCTCACCACTCGGTAGGATTTTCAGATACTTAGGCGTAAAGCGGATTCGCAGCTTAAGCCCCCGAGTGGGAGGCTGGCTCTCCACTCGGCAGGGATTTTTTTTTACAAACTTATGCGAAACGGGTTCGCGGCTAAGCCACCCACTGGGGGAAATTTCTCATGTAAACGAAAAAGTAATAACAATCACTGGGAAAATTATAACATTCTTGTCTTTGATAAACAAACTACAGAGGTACTTTTATTACATCTCACCCGTGTGAGTACTTAAGTGTAAAAGGGGCAGAGCAGCTCCGCATTCCAAGCTCGAGGCTCATCAATCTAGCGATCGACGTTGTAAAGATGGTATGCTCCATTGTGGAGAACTCTGTTGACGATGAAGGGACCTTCCCAAGTGGGAGCGAGCTTGTGTGGTTTCTGTTGATCCACTCGGAGGACCAAGTCTCCTTCTTGAAAGGTTCGGCTCTTCACATTTCTAGCATGGAATCGACGCAAGTCCTCTTGATAGATGGTCGAGCGGATCAGGCCATCTCTCTCTCTCCTCTTCAAGGAAGTCATTGCATCTTGCCGGGCTTGCTCCGCTTCATTTCGAGTAGAGTTCGACCAGGGGTGCATTGTGAAGCAGGTCACTTTCAGCGGGAACTGCTTCAACTCCATAGACCAGAAAGAATGGAGTTCTCCCAGTCAACCGATTAGGAGTGGTCCTCAATCCCCAAAGAACTGACGGAAGTTCGTCGACCCACGCTCCTGCTGCATGCTTGGAGATCGTGCATCAACCGGGGTTTCAGTCCTTTGAGGATTAGACCGTTTGCTCGTTCTGCTTGTCCATTCGACTGGGGGTGAGCAACTGAAGCATAGTCGACTCGCGTGCCCTGAGAGGCGCAAAAGGCTTTGAACTTGTTAGAATCGAAGTTTGACCATTGTCAGTGATGATGCTATGCGGAACTCCATATCTGAATATCACCTCTTTGATGAAACTGATAGCAGTGCACGCATCGAGGTTCTTGATAGGCTTAGCTTCGATCCACTTTGTAAACTTGTCGACTGCCACTAGCAAGTGAGTGAAACCGCTTCTGCCAGTTCTCAGTGGTCCAATCATATCCAACCCCCAAACAGCGAAGGGCCAGACGAGTGGAATGGTCTTCAAGGCTGAGGCGGGTTTGTGTGACATATTGGAATAGAACTGACACCCTTCACACTTGTTGACTATTTCCTTTGCCATTTCATTTGCTTTTGGCCAGTAAAATCCCGCTCGGTATGCTTTAGCCACAATGGTTCGAGAGGACACATGATGACCACAGGTCCCCGAGTGGATATCATCAAGAATTGTCTGACCTTCTTCGTGTTATGCACTTCGCCGACTCAGTCGCGCTTTCTCTGTACAACTGTCCCTTGATCACAGTAAAGGCCTTGGACCGGTGGATGATTTGTCGAGCCTCTTCTTCGTTCTCTGGGTGCTCTTTCCTTAGGATATACGCGATGTACGGCACTGTCCAGTCGGGAGTGATGACCATGACTTCCATGATCAGGTCGACCACAGCTGGGACCTCAACTTCAGTCGGATCAGTGGCACTTTTTGGCTGTGGGGCTTCTTCGGTGAAAGGATCTTCTTGAATTGATGGTGTGTGGATGTGCTCCAAAAACACATCACAGGGAAGGGCTTCCCTCTTGGACCCTATTTTCGCCAAATCATCAGCAGCTTGATTTTTTCGGGTACATGATGAAGCTCTAACCCCTCAAACTTCTTCTCTAGCTTCCTCATCTGCATTGCAATAACCAGTCATGGCTGGACTTGACATCCCACTCCTTCATCACCGATTAACCACTAGATCTGAGTCGCCATAAACCATGAGGCGACGGACGCCGAGTGAAATGGCCATACGCAACCCATACAACAAAGTGCTTCGTATTCTCGCTTCATTGTTGGAAGAATCAAAGTGAATCTGGAGCACATATCTCGAGCTTATCTCCTCGGGAAACCAACACTACCTCAAAGACACGGAACCTTTCAGCATCTTGGAACCATCAAAGAACATGGTCCAAAGGTTCGAGTGAACTTGAGTCGGCAATTGCTGTTCAATCCACTCGGCGATGAAATCTGCTATTGCTTGGGACCGGATGGATTTCTTTGCCTCAAACTTGATATCAAGGGAAGGAGTTCAATCACCCATTTCGCCACTCGACCCGATTGCATCTACATTTATGCGAGAATCTACGACAATGGGCGTCACGACGCATCGTAATGGAATGGTCAGAGAAGTAATGAGCAACCTTCTTCGTGGTCATATAAATCCCATAAACGAGCTTCTTATAATGAGGGTATCTTTGTTTTGATGGGGTCAATACTTCAGAAAGATAGTATACTGGGCGCTGAACTTTGAAGGCTTTGCCTTCTTCTTCCCGCTCGACCGTAAGTACTGTACTGACAATTGTCCCATGGCTGCAATGTAAAGCAGCAAAGGCCCTTTGCTGATTGGGGCAGCAAGCACCGGCTGGGTGGAGAGCAGAGCTTTTAGCTCTGCAAACGCTGCATCAACTTCGGGAGTCCACTCGAACTTGTCTCGACTTCTTCATCGGTCAAGAAGAGGCAATGCCTTTTCTCCGAGGCGAGAGATGAATCGACTTAAAGCGGCCAAGCATCCAAAGAAGCTCGGACATCGTGCACACGCATGTATGCGTTTCATTCGGAGTATAGTGCCAACTTTTTCTGGGTTGGCGTCGATTCCTCGTTCGGAAACGAGAAAGCCGAGTAACATTCCTCCAGGAACTCCGAATGTGCACTTTGATGGATTAAGCTTGATATCATACCTCCTGAGATTGGAAAATGTTTCAGCAAGGTCAGTCAACAGGTCGGAACCTTTCCGTGACTTGACCACAATATCATCCATGTATGCTTCCACATTCCGACTGATTTGAGTGAGCAAACACTTCTGAATCATCCTCGTGAATGTGGCTCCGGCATTCTTGAGGCCGAATGGCATGGTGACATAACAGAAGCACCCGAATGGAGTGATGAAAGCTGTTTTGATCTCGTCGGGTCCATACAGATGGATCTGATGGTAACCAGAATAGGCGTCTAACAAAGACAACCGCTCACATCCCGCAGTTGAGTCGACTATTTGGTCGATGCGGGGAAGAGGAAAATGATCTTTCGGGCAGGCCCGATTGATATGTTTGAAGTCGATGCACATGCGAAGTGACTTGTCCTTCTTAGGGACCATGACAACATTGGGCGAGCCACCGGAAAGTGGTAAATCTCGGATAAACTTTGCTGCTAAGAGCCGAGCCACCTCCTGCCAATGGCCTTTCTCTTACGGACGATGAGACCGTCGAAGATGTTCTTTGACAGGTTTAACTTTTGAGTCGACTCGCGGGGCGATGCTCAGCTGATCCCACAGGAACACCCGGCATGTCGCTGGGCTTCCATGCGAAGATGTCCCATTCTCACGGAGGAACCGGATGAGCGCTTTTCCTATTTGGAGTCGAGTGTTGTTGAGATGTGAGTCGGAGCAACATTGGGATCAGTCGGGTGAATATGAATCGGTTTCGTCTCGCCAGACGACTGAAATGCTGACTCCGTGGCGGGCTTCTTGGCTCGCAACAAATCACCCGGGTCTGCAGTTTTCTGGTACTCTTGCAGTTCTACCACTGCCATTTGAGCATCGGCGATTTTAGAGCCTTTATGAAAACACTCTTCTGCTTTCTTCCAATTGCCAGTGACAGTGATCACACCTTTGGGGCCTGGCATCTTCAGTTTGAGATATACATAACATGGTCGAGCCATGAAACGTGCATACACCAAAATTTCCCGAATAGCGTGATAAGCACTGCGGAAATCCACGACCTCAAAGGTCAACTTTTCCTTCTGAAAATTCTTGTAATCACCAAAACCACATCGAGGGCAATTTGGCCGAGTGACTCAGCCTTCTTTCCGGAATGACTCCATGGAAGCTCATGTTCTTTGGTCGAGTCCGGACATCGGAATGCCCATCCTTTCAACGCCTCTCGCATACAAGATGTTCAAAGCCAATACGCCACCATCCATCAAAACCTTATTTAGTCGAGTGCCTTGACGATCGGGTCAACCACTCAACGCTTGCTTCTCCCTGTGGTGGCTATGTGTGTCGGGTTATCAAACTGGTCGAACGTGATGGCGGTCTCACACCATTTCAGATAATCGGGTGTCACGGGCGACTATATTCACTTCTCGGTTGATAACTTTCAATGACTTTTTGCTTTCAACGCCAGCAAAAATCATCAGGGTGGAATTGACCTGGGGGTATCCATCGTCACTATCTTCCTTGTCCTCAACTTTGTCCGACTCCTTCTCCTTGTCCTTTCGCATCTTCCCACAGGCCGCCGCTGAATCAAGAGCCGACAACTGCCGAGTGGTATGCTTTGGGTAAATGAGTTTACCCTCTTCATCTTTCTTCGTGTGAATGTGACATGGCAAGTCCAATACATCATTCCCATCTTGGTCTTTCACCTTCTTGGGGTTCCAAGGCCCCTTGGGTTTCCCCATGAAACTTTTTTTTACATATATAATATTATTTATGATTATCATTTTTTTGTATGCATGAAAACTTTTCAAATGCACACTTTTAGTTTTTAAACACGATTAATTTTTTTGAAATACATTATTAACATTAACATTTTTTGAATGACATGTTTAGTTTTCTAATTGCTAAACCACATAGCAAGATTCCCAAAAAAGTTCATTATTTTCCTATTCTTATAATTTTATATTATTTAATTGGTTTCGTGATTTTTTTATAAGGAAAAACCTTTTTAGAGTTATACAATGAAAAACCTGTTTTTTAGACAATAATGAAAACTTGTTTTTTTTCTTCAGATAACTAGCCATCCTTACCAAATGGTAATAACGAAAACTTGTTATTTTCAAAAAAAAAATCGTTGGGATGATTTTTTTTTGGGAAATATGAGGTCATCCCACATTTCTTTTCCTCAGATGGACCGAGGCCTACATGGCAATACGGAAATTTCAAAAGAAAAAAGGAGGTGGCCTCATTCCATCGAGGCCCAAGGCCACCGAGGCGACACCTTAAGTACCAATGCATCCACGTTCACAACCTCATGACCATTTATATTGGTCATAATCAGGTAGAAATAAGGTCGCCGACCACTCTTGTTCTGTGTATGACCATTTGGTGTAAGGCGCTTTCGAGGTTTGAGCCCTTCCAAAGCGAAAGCGGCCGTGGATTTATGACCAATTCAGCTGGGTCACTGAGAGAAGGTCACAAGTTGACATATTTCTTGTAGTGTCTATAAATTCCAAAATATTCCCAAACCACGAGAAGCATCCACCAAAATACTTTTCCGCCGCCGCAAGCCTCTGTTCCTGTGAGATCCCATCTTGGGGCCTTTTCCAGCACAGTGCCAGAGGGGGATTTGATCACGAAGCACATCTACATCAACCGTACTACCCTTCCGATGAAGAGTGAGTAGTTTACCACGGACCTACGGATCCATAGCTAGTAGCTATGGCTTCTTCTCTCTCTATGATCTTCAATACAATGTTCTCCTCGATGTTCTTGGAGTTCTATCCGATGTAATATTCTTTTGCGGTGTGTTTGTCGAGATCCAATGAATTGTGGGTTTATGATGAGATTATCTATGAATATTATTTGAGTCTTTTCTGAATTCTTATATGCATGATCAAATATCTTTGTATTTCTCTTCGAATTGTCGGTTTGGTTTGGCCAACTAGATTGGTTCTTCTTGCAATGGGAGAGGTGCTTAATTAGTTTTGGGTTCAAACTTGCGGTGTCCTCACCCACTGGCATAGTAGGGGTAGCGAGGCAAGTACTGTATTGTTTCCATCAAGGATAAAAAGATGGGGTTTTCTTCATATTGCTTGAGTTTATCCCTCTACATCATGTCATCTTATTTAAGGCGTTACTTTGTTCTTATGAACTTAATACTCTAGATGCGTCTTTGGATAGCGGTCGATGTGTGGAGTAATTGTAGTAGATGCAGGAAGGAGTCGGTCTACTTGACACAGACGTGATGCCTATATTCATGATCATTGCCTTGGATATCGTCATAACTTTGCGCTTTTCTATCAGTTGCTCGACAGTAATTTGTTCACCCGCCGTATTATTTTGTTTCTAGAGAGAAGCCTCTACTGAAACCTATGGCCCTCGGGTCTATTTTCCATCATATATTATCAGATCTATAAACCAAAAACTCAAAAAATACTTTGCTGCAATTTATTTGTTTTTACTTTGTTTTACGTTTTAGTAATCTTTTATATCTATTTCTATCAGATCTCATTCTTGCAAATGACCCTGAAGGAATTAACAACCCCTTTATCGCATTGGGTGCAAGTGCTTGATTGTTTGTGCACGTGCATAGATTGGAGACTTGCGTGTACCTCCTACTAGATTGATATCTTGGTTCTCAAACTGAGGGGAATACTTATCTCTACTTTGCTGCATTACCCTTTCCTCTTCAAGGGAAAGACCAACGCAAGCTCAAGAAGTAGCACATGCTACGGGAATCACAAACTTTAACACAAGTATTTCTACCAATCCACAATTACTCTCTAGCATGACTCTAATATCACCATCTTTATATCTCAAAACAATATGCAAGGAATGAAACTTCTCATAGTATTCAATGCTCTTTATGTGAAAGTTTTTATTATATCCCTCTTGGATGCCCATCATATTAGGAGCGTCATCATAAGGCCTGATGGCTCCTTCGATCATCGGTAACGATATGGTCCAGGGTGAGGTTTTCCTCCCCAGACAGATCTTCATATTCGGAGGCTTCGCTCTGCGGGCTAACCCACTTGGCGATCTGGAGCAGATCGAGAGCTATGCCCCTGGCCACCAGGTGAGGTCCGGGAACTTGAATTACACTGCCGACATCCGTGGAGACTTGATCTTCGACGGATTCGAGCCCATGCAGTGCGCGCACGATCACGCCGAGCATGATATAGCTCTGCGTCTGAAGCAGGTGTTGCACCGGCAACTACTCCGACCTTCAATCCGGAGCAAATTGTGCCATCCAAGGACGGGCGGATAGACCCCACCATGGAGGCCGTACTCTCAGCGACGATAGAGCCGATACTGACTTTGCCCCTCACAATAGCCATGACGCCAAACCACTGGGTTCATCTCCGGCCACAGACTCCGAGCCGCTTGTGCCCGTGCCTATCGAATCCGATTGGGCGCCGATCATGGAGTTTACCTCTGCGGATATCTTACAACACTCGCCCTTCGGCGACGTGCTAAATTCGTTAAGGTCTCTCTCCCTGTCAGGAGAACCTTGGCCGAACTATGTCCGGCTATAATGGGATGCGGACGACCAAGAAATTCGCTGCGCACCCACCACCCACTTAGTAGCCACTGTCGATGATTTAACCGACATGCTCGACTTCGACTCCGAAGACATCGACGGTATGGACGACGATGCGAGAGAGGCAAACAGGAACCACCGCCCACAGGTATTTGGACCGCCGCCTCATCATACGATATATACATGGTGGATACCCACAAAGAAGGCAATGGCGACAAGACAAATGGAGGATGACCCTCCAAGAAGCAACCCAGGTGCACCAACATCAAGGTAGCGCTCTAAGTCCCGCCATAGCAAAAGCAATGATACCGGCACAAGAGAAAATAACGCCGGATAGTGCGAAGACGTTGACAATCCCCTCCAGCCAGATTTAGAGCAGGAGGATGAACAAGCTAGCCCTCCAGAACAGGCAGCAGATGAAGAAACGAAGGATGACAATTACATGCCCCTCTCCGACGAAGAGTTTATCGTGCCTGAGGATCCCATCGAGCAGGAGCGCTTCAAGCGCCGGCTTATTGCCACGGCAAATAGCCTGAAGAAAAAGCAACAACGACCGAGCTGATCAAGATTTGCTAGCGTACGGATGGACCGAAGTCCTTGCGGTGAGGAATACAAACTCAAATGCCCCTCCAAGAGTTACCCAAGACGCAGGTCGCTACTCGAGGAGGAAGGAGGAAACCTACTTCACCAGCGTGCACGATGCGGTGACCAGCCACCGCATGGCCGAGATAGAGAGGCATTTCAGCCTGAAGTTCAGCCTGCACCCCGCTGCCACTCAAACAAAAATACCAAGGCCCGGGGCAACAGGCGGGACCTGCGAGATGAATTGGAAAGCAGGGAAAAACATGCAAGATCGATATACGGGTCGCGGGGGCACGCACCAACGCGGGATGATGACCGTCACGCCGGATACACTAAAAATAAATCCGTTCGGGACGAATACAGCAGACAAGACTCATATGAACTGCGTCGTGATATAGCCCGGCACAGAGGCGCCGCACACCCCCTATGCTTCACTGACTAAGTCATGGATCACGAATTCCTGGAGGGTTTTAAGCCCGTAAATATCAAATCATACGATGGCACAACAGATCCCGCAGTATGGATTGAGGATTTCCTCCTCCACATCAACATGGCTCATGGGCGATGATCTACATGCCATCAAGTACCTCCACTAAAACTCAAAGGACCAGCTCGGCATTTCTTTGAATAGCTTGCCCGGCCAGAGACTCAAATCGGTAGTTGGGAGGATTTGGAAGATGCATTCCTTGACAACTTCGAGGGGCACTTATGTGCGACCACCGGATGTTGACGACTGAGCCATATAACTCAGCAGCCGGGGAATCGGCGGGCAATTGGACACGGTTCCTAACTAAGAAGAACCAAATTGTCGATCGTCCGGATCTTTGAGGCCTTAAGCGGCATTTAAGCATAACATCCGTGATGAGTGGCTTGCGGCACCTCGGCTAGGAGAAGCCGAAATCTGTGGCAGCCCTCACGACACTCATGAACCGCTTTTGCGGCGAGGCGAGGATAGTTGGCTGGCTTGCAACAACAACACATCAAGGAATCCGGGCACTTCAGATACTATAGATGCTAACAGCAGGCCACGTCGTAATAGACACAAGCGCCGCAATAACAACGATAACGCTAAAGTTAAGGTAGTCAATGCCGGATTCAGATGCCCTAGATCCGGTCAGCGGAAAAAGCCATTCAAAATAAGTACTCCGGGCCCGTCCAGTTTGGACCGCATACTCGATCGCTCGTGTCAAATTCACGGCACCACCGATAAGCACGCCAATCACACCAGCGAGAGAATGCTGGGTGTTCAAGCAGGCCGCAAGTTGAATGCGAAAACAAGGACAATGGGCTGCATAGCGGCAGCGAGGAGGAGCCCGGCCGCCCGAACACGGGAGGACGGAAGAGATTCCCGCCACAAGTGAAGGCGGTGAATATGATATAGGCAACCCACATTCCCAAGAGGGAGCAGGCGTGCACTAAGGGACGTCTATGCGATGGAGCTGTCGCCCCAAAGTTCAACCCGTGGTTCTCTTGACCGATCACCTTCGATCGGAGGGACCACCCACTAGTATCCTCCATATGGCGGATCTACGGCATTGGTCCTAGACCCCATCATTGACGGATTTCACCTCACTCGAGTCCTCATGGACGGCGGCAGTAGCCTGAACCTGCTCTATCAAGATACAATGCGCAAAATGGGAATAGATCCCTCGAGGATCAAACCCACCAAGACCACCTTTAAGGGTGTCATCCCAGGTGTAGAGACCCATTGCACGGGCTCAATCACACTGGAAGTGGTCTTCGGATCCCCGGACAACTTCCGGAGCGAGGAGTTAATCTTCAATATCGTCACGTTCTACAGTGGCTATCACACATTGCTCGGGCGAACCGCATTTGCAAAATTCAATGCGGTACCACATTACGCATACCTGAAGCTCAAGATGCGGGACCTAGGGGTCATAACGGTCAATGGCAACACAGAGCGCTCGCTCCGCCTGAAGGAGCACACCCGGCCCTCGCAGCGAGAGGCACAAAACAGCCTTTTAAGGCAAAAGCGCCAATTGACGATACAGCCCGGACACCGTCAAAGCGAGTGCAGGTAACCTGCAATGAGGATCACAGCACGCGTTAGAGATCGCCTAGCAATTCGGCCCCAGTCCTAGTCGATCAAGGACGAAATTCAGCCACGCGTACATAATTACGCCTTTGGAAATACCATGGGCATAGGCGGGGCATGATCGAGTACGCCACAATGCGGTTCAACCGCCCGAGGCTGCCTACCTTCATTACTTTTTCTCTTCGGGACCTTATTCTGCGGAAGCCTGTCACGTGAGGCGATTGCGGACACATAATCTAACAACCAAGGAGGCAGGATGCTCACGTGCATAAAGGAATCCCGGTGGTCTCACGATATGAGGCGAAATACCTGCTTTAAATACCAGTCCGTAGCTTGCCCTTGGATAGGACATATCAAATAGTCCTATTTTTTGCTTATTGCACTACTTGTATAAATACGCTTCGACGTATTCTTTAAATAACAATGCACATCATTAGTCTATTATTGAATTGTCTATTCTTTTTTATATGTTTATTTATGACAATCAGCGCCCGTACATTCTGGTACGGCTAGTATGCCGGGGACTTTCGTATACCCCATAATACAGCGCGAGAAGTCCGAACACTTTCAACAGTGCGGCACCCCAAACTTATAGCATTATATGCATCAGCTCGAATCATGTGAATAGTTGGGTTTGCCCGGCTCCCATGTTTTGGTACCTTCGTTCCCGCGATATCGGCTAAGGTAGCACCTTTGGGAGAACTACTGCAATTGTGTCCGGTTCTTTCGGACGAGCACCTCGATGAGAAAGCCAAAACCGGATCATCATGATAAGGCGAGAGCTGGTCGCTGTTTGAGAGGTCTCAAGTCCTTAAAGACTTTTTCGCTTGGTCAAGGAGTCGGCCTTGTCCGACTTAGGCATATATAACGCCCCACATTCGGTCTTCCAAATGCTAGGGGCTTCGCCAAAATTTAAAATTGTAGACTTCTATGGCTAAGTGAGAGTGACAAAGCATTATAGTCCGATTGCCTGGTTTGTCGCGCTGAGCACTCACTCGGAGGACCCAAAAAATGGGGAAAAAGTGCTCAGATTTATCCCGAACACCCAAGTACTAGTTGCATGGGGGCAGAAGCCGACGACTGGCCAACTCTCAGATTTGATAAACGGCCGCACAGAAGGTAATATTTTAAATTCAAAAGCATTGCATAGCGCAAATGAACTAGTTTTCACATTGCGGGATCACATGAGAACGTTCATTCAAAAATTACATCTTTGGTATACTCCTCCGCCATAAGGCGGGCACCCTTCAGGACACCGTCATAATACTTTTTGGGGTGGCGATGCTCCTTGCCCTGCGGTGGCCCCTCCTTCACCAGCTTCTCGGCGTCCATCTTCGCCCAGTGCACTTTCGCACGGGCAAAAGCCATGCGTGCACCTTCGATGCAGACGGACCGCTTGATGACTTCAGCCCGGGGGCAGGCATTCACAAGCCGCCTCACCAAACCGAAGTAGCTGTTAGGCAGGGGATCGCCAGGCCACATCCGGACTATAAGGCCCTTCATGGCATGTTCGGCTGCCTTGTGAAGCTTCGACCCGGTTGCTTGACTGGTCGCTCAAGAACATCGGGTGTTCGGTCCCAGTATATCGAGACCGAACAACTTCTCCTTGAGCTCCCTTCCTCGGCCCGGTAGAACTCCGGCGGCATCCCAGGCACCTTGGGCAGATCTGCGGGGACGCTCTGGAGAGAGCTCAAACTCAGGTAAGTAAAAAGAATTTTTTTTCACGTGCTTGCTTTGCATAATGAATGCTTTACCGCCGCTATCTTCTTAACCGCCTCAATTTCTGGAGGGCCTTTTGGGCTTCGCCCTGGCATGTTTCACGCTTTAGGGCCTTCGCATGGCTTCGGACTCTCGCGTCTTAGAGTCAAGCTCCAAGGCCTCGTTCTTCTTGACGAGAGCTTGGAGCTCTTCTGCACCTCGCCTACTCGGGCCTCTTGTTTTTCTCGCTCGATCGCTCCTTGGCGCTTTGTCTTCAGCCTTGGACGAGCGCCTTCTTGGTCGCCACTTGATCCGTGGCCCACAGCACATTCATGATGATCCCATTATCTTGCAACCAAATCTTCCTTTTTATATGGGTCTTTTTACATCATATCCCTAACTTTCGAAGACCCACTACTCACATTTGTCCTTAATTTTGAAGTGTGCTCAAATTTGCCCTCCGCCGTTAAGTGAACATATAGAAATGCCCTTCCGTGCCGTTTCAAATGCCCGTCAAAGGGGTTTGACCCCTATCTGAATGTTTGCTTTGGACAATTTGCCCCTAACTCCATGTGTCACTTACAGGTGGGACCAACTCCTCTAAATAATAAATGGAAAACTCTTTCTCTAACTCACCCCTCTCTATCACTTACAAGTGGACCCAACCGACATAATAAAAATAGAAAAACTTTCTCCCTCACAGACCCGTCTCTCTCACAGCCCCCCACTGCCAGGGTCAACACCGGCCCTTGCCTGGTCATGGCGAGGCTTGGCGGCTCCAGTGGCCGTCGCCCGACGAGGCTGACAGCTACTGCATGTGAGGCCACAAGACAGGCTCTAGGTGGTGCAGCGGGCGGGGAGTGCAGGTCATATGACGGCGTATGGCGTATGGCGCGCCATGGGCCGGGCAGTTCCGACACAACTCTGCCGGGCCCGTAGCTATCGTCGGAGCCGATGCTCCCAGCGCCACTCAACGAGCGTTTAGTGGTCTACATGATTTGCAACTCCATTCGCCCACTCCCCAAGCCTCCTCATCTCCTATAATGAGTGCTCGATACGCTCGAGAGCGCCCGGAGAGCTACGCCAAGGATCGTTGCTTGCTAGCCACCGTGGCGGAGAGCTAGATAGAGAAATACGAGCATGTCTATGAGCTCCGTCTTGCGCCTCTCCTCCGTCCTGCACGTTCAATCAGGCCTGGGGCCACCTATACATGACGCATGGGACCTCGAGATCCACCATGGCCGTCGCTCTTCCCCTCCTAAATTCGGCTGCCCGATCCCCTTGACCTACCCGACCATCGTATGCGTCATCATGGAAAGCTTGCCTTTACATCCATCTTCCTCAAGACTCGATTCAGTGCCGGGCGCCTTTGCCCAGCTCAGAACCGCACATGCCTGACCTCGGCTTTAAGCTCGGCCGTCGGCCTCCTCGCGGATAACGTATGCCTGGCGCCCAAAGATGCCATACTACGTGCAGCGGCTACAGCGTGCCTCGCTCTCTCCTCCCGGCCATCCGCCTCTAACGGCGAAACCGTCACGGCGAGTCAGCCTCTCACGACGGGCACACAAGGACGGCGTTGACCACTTGACAGTGGGTCTTGTGGCCCACATGTCAGGCAGAGTCAGAGTGAGAGGTAATGAGAGAGGGAGATAATTTTTTTATACAAAAGGAAGGAGGGGCAAAAATGTCAAAGAAATGGCACGGGAGCGGTCAAACAGCCTTGACTGGACGGAAACGGCATGGAGGGACATTTCTGTAAAGGCACATAACGGCGGAGGGGCATTTTTGAGCAGGCTTTTGAATTAGGGGTATATCTGATTAGGTGGTTCGAGTTAGGGACAGAAATGCAAATGGCCCTTTTTATATATATATAGACAAGGTATTTGCTTACCTTTGCTCTCCTCGAGCTGCATCTTGGCAAGGCCGAGCTCTTCTCCCGGACCGCTCAAGGTCCTGCTTGAAAGCAGCCGACCTCCGCAAAGACATGCGACAGCTGACTAGCGATGAAGCCCGCATTCACATAGACATATTATGATTAGACTCCTGTGATTATTATTTGATCCTCTATTTGGCTTTTCTTCGCGAATGCCAAACAGAGCATCAGGGGCTATTATCTATGTGGTAATATTTTCCTATATCTTGACTACTTACGAAACTCGTTAGGAGGCTGGCACAAGCTTGATTAGTGCATTTTTGGCGGAATTTGAACCTTCTCGATCACCGCACTCATGATAGTGCGGTGCTCTACATCGATGGAAGCATCTAAGGCGCTTCCAACAAGTTGTTCGGCGCCAATGGATGAGCCGAGGCCACTAAGACGAAGGCGGCTTGCCCCTCTTAGCAGTGTCGCCTCGAGTCCGGAACCACCGGAAGTTCCGGCGATGTTAATTTGGGGCGAACTTGGAGCCCGTGGAGTCTTGCTCCCTTTACGCCCAGGGTCCAGAAGGTCGCCTCGAGGCACCTCCAGGACTACCTCCCCTTGGCTCGGTGCCCTTTGGGACAACACCTCGACGTTGACCGTGGGTCGAGGGGAAGAGGCGGTTGGAAGTGAATCGCTATTCATATCCGACGGGTCCAAAGAACCATCCGACGAAGATACGTCGATGCGGGCTCGGGGCGGTCTGCATAATCATGTTCGGCATGATGAGAAGCAGTGCGATAAAACATACCATGAATTACAATGGAATCCGGATACTTATGACTTCGCCAGGGGCTTGTCCCTGAGCAACCACTCGTCGTCGCTTTGTGCGACTTTCGTGGAGCAGTCCGGAAGGAGGGTCCTTCTCTTCTGGGACCCTTCGGCCTCCCCGGTTGGGGCGGCCTTCCTTTTCTTGTCTCCCCGGGCTGGGGGGTGAACTTTCCTCTTCCTCCTCTTCGTCTTCATGGGAGGAGTGCGCCTCGGAGTTATCGGACGATGAGTCCGATATCACCTGATGTTGGAGACCCTTTTGGGTCCCCGGCCTTCTTCTTGACTTTCTTCTCCGGCACCTCATAAGGTGCCGGAGCTATGATCTCCGTTAGGAGAACATCCGCTGGATCTTGAGAGGGGGCTGGGCCAGTCAATCTGCTCCTTGCCTCGACCAGTCCTAGAAAATGGCGTGGGGTTTAGATCCCGCGCATGGTCAAACCGGGAAAATGAACATCTTATAAAAAGAATTACGGATTCGCAGGCGCCAGCGCTTAAGTCCGCAGTCCTCGGTAAGGGAGGGGTACCTCGGCGCCCTTGAACAGCACCTCCTCGAGACATCCTTAAATAGTCATGCCAAAGAGCTCTTGCAGCGTCTGGTGCTCAGCCGGGTCAAAGTCCCACAAGTTGAATGCCCGTCATTGGCACGGGAGGATCCGGCGGAAGAGCATGACCTGGATCACGTTGACAAGCTTGATTTTCTTGCTTATCAAGTTCCGGATGCATTTCGAGTCCGGCTCACCCACCGATGGACCCCGAGGACAAGCCCTTCTCTTTCGAGGTGGTGAGCGTGGGATTCGGATCAGAATTGGGGCCGCCACCCAGTTGGTGTCAGCGGCTCGATGATGTAGAACCACCCGATTGCCACCCCTTTATGGTCTCCACATAGGAGCCCTCGAGCCATGTGACGTTGAAATTTTGCACACCATGGCGCCTCCGCATTCCGCTTGCTGGCCGCCCACCACCTTCGGTTTAACATTGAAGGTCTTTAGCCACAGGACAAAGTGGGGCCAGATGCGGAGGAAGGCCTCGCACACGACGATAAACGCCGAGATGTTGAGAATGAAGTTTGGGGCCAGATCATGGAAGTCCAGCCCCCGTAGTAGAACATGAGGTCGCGGACGAACGGGTGGAGGGGAAATCCTAGTCTGCAGACGAAGTGGGTGAGGAAGACTACCCTCTCATGGGATTACAGGGTGGGACGATCGCCCAGCGTTAGGCAGCCGGTGCGCGATATCCATGACCAAGTATCCGGCCTCCCGCAGCTTTTCGATGTCCTCCCCGTGACGGAGGATTTCATCCACTTGCCTCCCGCCGCTGGACATCTTTGGGAAAGCGGTTTTAGGAGAAGGACGCGAACTTGGGTGTTGGAGCTCGAATGCGCAATAATGGATGTGCACGAGGAGGAAGAAGGCGTGGGTGAAAAGGTGAACCCTTGTCACTTTATAAGGGCGGACAAAACTATGCGCCTCCACCGCCTAGTAAACTCGCTTATTCCCCAAGAGCCATAATTGATGGCGCGGTTGGGTTACCCATACCCGTATTGATGAGAATCCCGTGATAAGGGGACACAATCTCTGCTTCGACAAGACGTGCCGAGGAAACCGCCTCGCGATATGCGCCATGGCTGGTTGAGAAAAAACGGTTTGAATAATGACCGGGCCGTGGTGTGGCGTCATGCTATAGAGTGTGTCAGCAGATTAGATTCGTGGAAATATTATTCTCTCTATGGTGGTGTATGGAATTTGTTTTGCAGAGCCGGACACTATCCTTGTGTTCAAAATCTACTATGGAGTATTCGAGGAGCAACCCACCTTGCAATGCGAAGACAATCTGTAGCCGCCAGACTCATCGTCATTGAAGCTTTGGTTCGAGACTCTTGAGGAGTCTGGATTAGGGGTCTCCGGACAGCCGGACAATATCCTTTGGCCGAACTGTTGGATCATGAAGATACAAGATTGAAGACTTCGTCCCGTGTCCGAATGGGACTCTCCTTGGCATGGAAGGCAAGCTTGGCAATACGGGTATGTAGATCTCCTCCCATTGTAACCAACTCTGCGTAACCCTAGCCCCTTCGGTTTCTATATAAACCGAGAGGTTTAGTCCGTAGAGACAACAACAATCATACCATAGGCTAGCTTCTAGGGTTTAGCCACTTTCGTGGTAGATCAACTCTTGTAATACTCATATCATCAAGAGCAATCAAGCGAGGAAGTAGGTATTATCTCCATCGAGAGGGCCCGAACCTCAGGTAAACATCGTGTCCCCACCACCTCCTATTACCATCCTCCTTAGACGCCACCAGCCAGGGACCCCCTACCCGAGATCCGCCGGTTTTGACACCCGACTTGCCATAAGTAGTTAAGAGTTTATTTGGAGTGGTTAGCAATTCAGTAACTAGAAAAGGATACATCAGTTCAATTATACTTGCGAAGTAGTTAAGAGTTTATTTGTTGTGGTTAAAAAATCAAGCTAATTTTACGTAGTTCTCGGAGTTAGAAAAAGGGTCTCATTTCACTTGCTAAAGTCCATCCAGAATCTTGGAATCCTATGTGGTCTCTCGGCAAGGTATGCACAGAATGATATCTACCTCGATGAGTGTAATGTGTTTTCTCACTTCTAGGCACGGGATGTTTTTCATTTGACATACTTCAAGTATTTTGTGGGTAAGTAAACCAATCATGTTTTTGTAGTTTGGAGGAAAATCATAATAAGTTCTAAGGAAATAAATATAGAAGTTCATATTTCGAAACAAATGAAGTATTTGGAAAGTAAAATGAATTATTTCAAAGTACATAAATTTTTATGTTCCGTTGCGAATTTGTAATGTTACTGTACATGAACTTGTGCATGCTAATTGGTGGCTATTGTGTGTGTGTGCAGGGTACGTCCAACGACAACGAGCAGGCAGCAAGTGTATTGATCTCTCTTAAACCCTGTCAATCCTCTATCTATCCTTTCTTTGCTTGTTTTTTGGTCTGTAATTCAAGAACTTTGACCTTCGTAATTCGGTTTTTGGTTAATTTGTTATGCCCAGTACAAACCATTAAATCTGAAGAGGCTTCTAATAGCAAGAAAATGTGTACCGTGTGGTGTGGTGTATATGTCATTCATGTATGAAAATTTCCAGTCGGTGTTGTGTATATGTTATTCATGTACATGTATTATATGTGTGAAAAAAATTATGTATATGATGAGATGATTGCTACTTCTTCAAAGAAGGTATAGTACATGACAGCTTGATGTGCATACAAGAATAAAAACTGGTTTGAATAAAAAATATTGATCGGTACGAATTAAAAACAATGATCAGTTTGAAAAATAAAAGCTGGTTAGGTTTTGGTATTCTGTGACGTTGACGTTCAAGAGTTAACGTCCAAGAAAACATCCAAGTTCTCAAGAATCGATCCGCCCGGATGGGACAAGGAGGTCGATCCACAGCGCATCTCAAGTGTCATGTCGGTCGTCGCCCACCCGTCGCCATGCCTCTTCGCGTAATAGGTCGTGTCGCCTTGCCATCAATCACCGTTGTGGCTCAAATACCATAGTGCTTCCACGATCACCACACGCAGCTTCCTTCTATCGTTGTCCTCGCCCTGCTCTCCTCAATATTGGCATTGCAAAAACACAGCAAGTTCACAATTAAAAAGTTGTAAGTTCAACACGGCGTCCTAGATAAGTTTGAGAAAAAGCTCAAACAAAATGAAACCCAATGAAAACTCAAATGGTAAAAGTTGAAGTTGCAAAACAAGAGAAGTCCAAAACATCTTGCAAGAAAATTGGGTTAAAAACCAAACACACGAAATTATTTCCTTTGTCCTCATACTGCTCTCCTAAATATTGGCATTGCAAAAACACAGCAAGTTCACAATTAAAAAGTTGTAAGTTCAACACGACGTCCCGAGATAAGTTTGAGAAAAAGCTCAAACAAAATGAAACCCAATGAAAAATCAAATGGTAAAAGTTCAAATCGCATAAAACAAGAGAAGTCCAAAACATCTTGCAAGAAAATTGAGTTAAAAAAAAACAAACACGGAATTGTTTCCTTTTGAAAAAAATATCATTCAACGACGATATAAACCATGCAAGTTCGGGGACTATGATACCCAAAAAACAGAGTGAAGTCTAGTATGTGAAAACATGCTCAGTACAAAACCATACGAACATTAGTGCAAGTACTCTTTTCTCGGAACCATTCAAAATTACTCTGAAAATACCTCAGTACAAACACACACGTAGATCAGTACGAGTACTCTTTTTTTCGGACAGAAAAACAGCACGATGAGTCTCACCGTACTTCAAAATTACTCTTAAAAGATGGGAGCAAGTACAAAATCATAAAGACATCCGTTCGAAGTATTCTATTTTCGAAACCAGTCAAAACCACTCTGTGAAAAATACCTCAGTACAAACATAGACATAGATCAAGATGAGTACTGCTTTTTTATACGAAAAAACAACACAATGGGTTTCACCTTATTCAAAATTACTTTTAAACGATTTCGAAGTAGAGAAAACGTTCAACATGACTAAGCTTCGCATTTTTGATAGCTATCCAACAGTATATTATTTGCCCCATTTCGACAAACTTTTTAAAAAAACCGCGTCAGAACCAATTTTAACCCTATTTGAATTCGTATTTAAACCATAAGGAATTAGAAAAAACTTTCTATACGCAAAAGTTGCGCATTTTCCATAGCTTTCCAACGCCGTATCATTTGCGTCAATCCGACTAGCCGTTTGCAAAAAACAGTGAAAAAACATTTCGCCCAGAATTTCATCGTTTTTCAAATTACTTTTAAATCATATAGAATTTGAAAAAATATTAGCTATATGGAAGATGCGGACTTTCACAAGCTTTCCAACGCCATCTGATTTGCTCAATTCCGACAAACCGTTTGAAAATTAAGTCAAAAATACGTTTCGCGTTTTCGGTTTTGAAAAAAACGATTTTTTTCAAAACTGCTCTTAAATCATAATTTTTTGCAAAAACAAATTATAAGATTGTAATGTGGATGTCCAGAGCTTTCCAACGATGTATTACACGCTCCGTTTCGACAAACAGAATAGCCCAGATGTATATATCTTTAAATTATCTGGGACACCTAGGTGCCCGGGCACCTTGATTGTTTTAGATATGTAGCGCTATATAATGACTGTTTGATTTGTTTCCTAACTATTCTTCATGCAAGACTTTCCATAGTTCCTTTTTATTTCCATTTTTCAGCATTAGACATGCAACACTTGCCATACAATAAATCGTATTAATGTTAGATTATTTTTCTGAACTACTACGGGTATCTAATATTCGTATTTTTGTTTTCTAACTATCTAATACGGTATCTAATACTTACTAATGAAAATATGTACATACGGGTATATATACTCAGTAAATTATTTTCTGAAATATTACATTATATTTTTTCTAACTATTTAATAGAATTATCTAATACCTATTAATGAAATTTTGTACATGTTTTTGTTTCTTAACTATATAATACGAATTATCTAATATCTACTAACTAAATTATGTACATACGCTGGTATATATACTCTGTAAATTATTTTCTGAAATAGTACATTCTATTTTTGTTTTCTAACTATTTAATACAGTATCTAATACCTATTAATGAAATTTTATATATGTTTTTGTTTCCTAACTATCTAATACGTGTATCTAATACCTACTACCGAAATTATGTACATACGCGGTATATATACTCAATAAATTATTTTCTGAAATATTATATTCTTTTTTGTTTTCTAACTATTTAATACAAGTATATAATACATGTGAAAAAAAATTTGTACATGTTTTTCTTCCAAACTATCTATTACGGGTATCTAATACCTACTAACGTAATTATGTACATATGCAGGTACGTATATACCTAATAATATATTACGTTTTATTTTGTTTCCTAACTACCTAATATGGGTATGTAATACCTACTAACAAAATTACGTACATTCGCAGGGTTCGTATATATCCAATGAAATCATGCGTCATACGTACCACTCCTAATTTGGAAGTAATAAATGCCAACTTTTATTCCCTATGACATCTTAATACCCTGCATTTATATCACGTGACATGCATGCATGAGATGGTCCAAAAATTAAAACCTGCCAAATTAACTAGCAATTGATACATTTATATTGGTTTCCAAATCAGCCGCTAAACCCGATCCAACGGCAGAGATGCAAGGTGCCCAGGCACCTAGGTGTCCCATATGGCCGTCATATATATTAACTAGCAACTTTTTACCCCTAGTTGGTTCCTACCCACGGGTTTTGCCCTTACTTTTCGAGCTTGCTCAGTTTTGCCCTTACTTTTTCCGTCGAGGGACCTCGAATGCCCTTTGACCAAAATTTTGAAAATTCATAACTAATTCATATGAACTCAGAAAAATGCAAATAAGATATCAAAATGTTCAGATAAACATTACCTTTATGTACCTATCATTTTGCATTCGGGCAAAAGCACGCTTTAAACTACCTGAGGTAATTAATGTTATTAACATTATTAAAAATAAAAGGTATAAACAATATTTTTTCATGAATAAAAATTACGAGGCAAATGTAGGTGATGTTTTCCTGAACATTACGATATCTTATTTGCATTTTTACGAGTTCGTATCAACTTGTTATGAAGTTTCCAAATAATGGTCAAAGTCTTTAGAACATTCTTAACAAGATCATACGAACTCGAAAAATGCAAATAAGATATCCGGATGTTCAAAGAACATCACCTATATTTGCATGTAATTTTTATTCATGAAAAAATAATGTTTATACCTTTTATTTTTAATAATGTTAATAAAATTAATTACCTCGAGTAGTTTAAAGGGTGCTTTTGTCTGAATGCAAATGATATGCACATAAAGGTAATGTTTATATGAACATTTTGATATCTTATTTTCATTTTTACTGAGTTCATATGAATTAGTTATGAATTTTCAATGTTTTGGTCAAACAGTCAAAGGGCATTCGAGGGACACGGCGGAAAAAGTAAGGCAAAACTAAGCAAGCTCAAAAGGTAAGGGCAAAACCCGTGGGTAGGAACCAACTAGGGGTAAAAATGCAATTGTCCCATATATATATATGGCTTGAATAGAGCCCCTGGCAATTTAAGTCATATCAAGGTGTATATGCCAATTTTAACGTGAAGTGGGAAAACAGGTTAAAAATAGGCCAATACCAAACAAGGCTCGGCAAAATTGTTTCCATTATAGTCTGATTGGTACGTCAAACGTATTTTTACAGAAGATGCAATAAGCATCACGGCCATTTTACATGCAGAGAACAAGGGAAAGCTGTATCTGGTCCTAAATTTGAAAAAGATGATCTAGAAGATCCTTTAGACACTTTCTGCTTGCGTCTGGCCGCTTTTCACCTGTAGTGTAGGATCCTTTGAGAGGATGCGACAATCGAGTATGTATAAAGGGGCCTAGAAGGGGCCCTTATTAGCTCGTAAAATTGATGTGGGTTGTAAAGAACACGAAAAAATAGAAAGAAGAAAAAAAGGTGGAGCAATATGTAGGTCCGGATAGGGTGGAGCCGTATCGTGGACCCTATGTTTAGCATGCCTCCGTCCTTGCCCATGGTATTTTTAACGCGTAGTTATGTGCGCTGAAGCGTATGCCGCTATCGGTTTGGGGCATTGGCGGAGGCGGTGCTAATCTAGCTCTAGATGAGCCGGACTCATTACGCAAGGTAGACCGGACTCGTTTAATAGTGTCACGGGCTTGACTGCCTGTGTGGTTTTCGGCTTAGCGAGGCCACCCCGCACCTCGGTCGCGAGGGTCGTGGTATGCTCCTCTGTACGGAGGGAGTGCTCCTTGTTTCCATTAACTGTTATAACACCACGTGGTCCCGGCGTCTTGAACTTTAGATAAGCGTACTGCGAGACTGCATTGAAACGAGCGAAAGCAGTTCGCCCGAGTAGTGCGCGATAGCCACTGCGGAACGGGACGATGTCGAAGATCAGGTCTTTGCTCCGGAAGTTATCCGGTGAGCCAAAGACGACTTCCAGCATTATGGATCCTGTATAATAGGCCTCTACGCCGGGTATTACCCCTTTAAAGGTGGTTTTAGTGTGCTCGATTCTTGATGAATCAATGCCCATTTTACTGAGCGGTGTCACGATAAAGCGATTAAGACTGCTGCCACCGTCCATGAGGACTTCGCGTGAGGTGGAATCCATCAATAATTGGATCAAGGACCAATGCAATCGAGCCTCCATGACGGATACTGGTCGGATGGTCTCTGCGATCAAAGGTGATTGGACAAGCTGACCACGGATTAAATTTTGGGGCGACTAGCTCTATGGCGTAGACTTCCCTTAGCGCACGCTTGCGCTCCCGCTTAGGGGTATGAGTAACGTCGATCATGTTCACCGTTTTGACCTCGGGGGGAAATTTCTTCTATCCCCCTGTGTTCGGTGGGCGACGCTCTTCATCATCGTCCTCGCTGGGCGGCCCTTTCCCCTTGTGTTCGGCGTTGAGCTTGCCTGCCTGTTTAAAGACCCAACAATTTTTTTTGGTATGATTGGCAGGATTATCGGAAATTACCATGAATACAGCAAGGCCGATCGAGTATTATGTCCAAACTAGATGGACCATCGCTGTTTCCTTTGAATGGCTTCTTTCGTAGACCGGGTTTAGAGCCACTGAATCCGGCGATGACCGCCGTGTCTTCGGTACCTTCGTGATTGCTTCGACGCTTGTGCTGGTTGCATCGTGGTTTGCCATTGCCATCCCTAGTTTTGGAGGTGCTGAATTGGCTGGTACTATTGCTTCTCTGAGCTAGCCAGCTATCTTCTCCAAGCAAAAGCAGGTCATAAGTGCGGTAAGGGCTGCCATGGACTTCAGTTTTCTTGGCCGATGTGGCCGGGCGAGCCACTCATCGGATCTTTGTGTTTAAAGGCTACTAGGGCTTCGGCGTCCGGACAATCCACAATTTGGTTCTTTTTAATCAAGAGTCTGGTCTAGAGTTTTCGGGTTGATTCTCCGGGTTGCTCGACTATGTGACTAAGGTCATCGGCGTTTGGGGGCCGAACATAGGTTCCATGGAAGTTGTCTCTAAAGGCGTCCTCCAAGTCTTCCCAGCTACCAATAGAGTTTCCTGGGAGGTTGTTTAACTAGTGTCGTGATGGTCCCTTTAATTTTAGCGGGAGGTATTTGATGGCATGGAGATCATCACCACGGGCCATATGAATATGGAGAAGAAAATCCTTGATCCATACTGCGGGATCTGTAGTACCATCATATGATTCAATGTTCACGGGTTTAAACCCTTCAGGGAACTGGTGCTCCATCACCTCATCGGTGAAGCATAAGGGGTGTGCGGCACCTCTGTACTGAGCGATGTTGCGGCGCGGTTTGGATGAAGTTTGAATGCGGTTTTCGGCTCGGGTGAGGTTGTGCGTGTCGCTCCAGGCCTGATGGTCGTCCTCTCGCGTTGGAGCACGCCCCCTTGACCCATAGATTGATCTTGTCTGACCGGCTCTATTGTCCAGGTCCTTGCGTAAGTCATAGAGGTATAGCACAGGGCGCTTTGCCTCCCTGCCTCGGCGGCAAAGTGGCGCGGGTGGTGTTCGGCATGGGTAGCGGCCCGTCCACGTGGCGGTCGGTCGAGCTCGTCAGCAGTTTTATGCTTTGGTGGTATTGGCTCAAGGGCCTCGTCGTCGAATTGAGGTAGTAGCTTGCGCTTCGGGTAACTGCTAGTTGGGCGTTCAAGGCTGTTTTCCTCGACTGCCAGGACATTAGTCCATCTATCTTTGAGTATATCCTGTTCGGCTTGAAGGCTGCCGCTTCTTTTTCAGGGCTTCTCGATAGCGATTAGCGGCGCTTTAAGCGCTCTTGCTCGAGGGGTTCCTCACGCACGATGAAGTCTTCATCACCGAGGCTAACATCCTCTTCGGAGATCGGTAGGTAATTACTATCCTCCGAGTCCTCGTTCCCGACCGGATCGTCGGTGTTAACTTGCCCTTCCTCCAAATCATCATGTTCGGATGTTGGCTCGACAGGGGCTTCAGGGTCTTCGGCATTCTCCGGAGTGTTATTGTCTCCGGTGTCGGTATCACTGTCCTTTCCGTGACACGATTTTGAGCGGCCTTCTTGGCGTCGATTAGCGGGGGTGCCGTGAGCTTGTCCTCAATCGGATCCTTCTTGCCATCATCGTCACCCTCTTTGGGTTTGTCTACCATGTACACGTCATATGTGGAGGTGGCCGTCCAACGTCCGATGAACGGAGGGTCTTGGCCTTGTTCTTCTCTGGCATCGTCGTCCATGCCGTCGATGTCTTCGGAGGCGTAGTCCAGCATGTCGGTTAGATCTTTTATACTGGCTATGAAGTGGGTGGTGGGTGGGACGTAAAATTCCCCGCTCTCAGCCCCTAGTCCGGGCTGCGCGTAATTCGAAAGCGACTCCTCTATAATGACGAGGGATCGCATTAAGTCCAGAGCCTCGTTTAGAAGCAAGGTTTGGATAGGGAAGCGAGAGTCCATGAGGGCTAACAGGGCGAGAGCCTCCTAGCCACGCCCGTTTGACGTGGACCTCGAGAGTCCGGATTTGAAGTCCGAGGGAGAGTCCGTCACTTTAGTGAAGAGGGGAGCCTGGTTCATCTTCGGGTTTGCCGATGACGCAGTCCCCTTCGGATCTCCGGTAGCAAGTTCCATAACTACAGACAGTTCGGTGGGCTCTAAACTCCCGTCTTCGGACTTGGTAGTGTGCTCTGGATCTAAGGCCAGAGGAGTGGTCGGGGCCACGAACCTTCGAAGATCAAGTCTCCACGGATATCGGCGACATAGTTTAAGTTCCCGAAACTGATCAGATGACCAAGGGTGTAGCTGTCGATCTGCTCAAGGTGGCCAATCGAGTTGGCACGCAGTGTGAAGCCGCCGAACACGAAAATTTGTCTGGGGGGAAAGCCTCCCCCGAAACAGCATCGTTGTAGATAATCGAACGAGCCATCGAACCTTCTGTCACAGCACAGAGGAACTCTCAATGAAAGCATCAATGTCGGTGTCAAAATCGGCCGATTTCGGGTAGGGGTCCCCAAAGCGTGCGTGCGAGGATCGAAGGTAACAGGTGGCAGGGGACACCATGTTTACCCAGGTTCGGGCCCTCTTAATGGAGGTAATACCCTACTTCCTACTTGATTGACTTTGATGAGTATAGGGGTTACAAGAGTTGACCTACCTCGAGATCGTAATGGCTAAACCCTAGATGTCTAGCCTGTATGGTTGTCCCTGTCTCTACGGACTAAACCCTCCGGTTTATAAAGACACCGGAGGGGCCTAGGGTTATCTGAGTGGGTTTATAGAGAAAGGAATCTTCATATCCGAATGCCAAGCTTGCCATCCACACAAAGGAGAGTCCCATCCGGACACAGGTGAAGGCCTTCTATCTTGTATCTTCATAGCCCACCAGTTCGGCCCATGTCACATAGCCCGGACGCCCAGGGACCCCCTAATCCAGGACTCCCTCACCAGTTGCAGGCAGTGACGGTCTTGACAATCTTCGAACACAAAGTCCTAAGAAAAGGAAACATTACAGGATTAAGATCATGCTATTAAGCCGGACTATGGATTTAAGGGTAAAATGCTATGAACAATTAACAGATTAAGCCGGGGATGAGCTTTGAAGCGTTGGCGGCTTAAAAGGGACTAATGGTACCTACGGATTAAGGATTTTGCTATTAAGCGGATGAGTCTAATAGTCAAGATATATGTTGCAGAATTAAAATTATGAGCAAGCATGGTTAAATCGGAGATATATTGTCAGGTCAGGCAAGTTATAAAGCATATGGTGGCGGTTTAACAAGATTTAATGTCTTAGGATGGATCATAGTTTGTAGTATAAGCCGCCATGGCAGTTATGGTACTTCAGATTTGGCTAAGTGTTGGACAAACAGATTTTGCAAGATGGAGCAATAATTTTGGAAATACCACGATTCTAAAAAGACAGTAAAATTCTAAACCTAATGTGGTGGCAGTGGAAAGTGTGGATGTTTCAATGATATCTTCTACGGGGAGATGTTACCCTAATGATAAAAATGAATGCTAAAACTACTTCCGGCGCCAAGGTTAAGTAGCCTATCCAGTTAAAAGCTGCTGAAGTTGAAGGAAGCGGTGAAGAAGAACAACAAGAACGTCGATGAACTATCCAAACCCTAAACGCAGATTTGAGATAGAAAGAAAGGTGCACTTACGAGAAGATGAGGAGCAGCGGTGGCTCGCCGGAGTTTTCTGGTCCGATCAGGTTGATGAGCGGCCTACGTCGTTCTGGCGGTCGGAGGTCGCGGCGGTGGAGGTCGTGCGCTGGTGCGGCCGTACGAAGGAGGAGACGAAGGAGGAAATGATGGGGTAAATGATAAAGACTCCCTGCCCTATTTATAAGGAGGTGGATACAAGGCATGCACGGGAATCGAGGAGGCTGAAATCATCATATGGCTTTATCGACGCCTCAGTTTTCGGGATGCTCATTAAGATAAGGATCAGTTAAAGATCTTCTGGGCCTCGTGTGAAATTAATGCAGAATGACGTCATGGGGGTTTAAGAAAATTCTGTGAGCTGACATCATGGCGGTTTATAGCAAGGTTTATCAAACAAGGCGATGCAAGATTTTTTGACAAGTCGAGTATTGAAGATTGATGTGAACAAGTTCAAATCAACCTGGGGCCTAATGTTGGGGATATGACTATTGGGTATGAACCGCCCAGGAGGGGCCGGGTTATACCACTAGCGTCTTACCAATGAAGATGGCGGATCATATGAGCCCGTTGACGGCCCAAGACCCAGAGGTGACTTAGGGCCCAGGAGGATGAACTGCCATGTATGTATGATTTGTAATGTAAGGCAAGCGGGTTAGTCAATGAGTTGGATCGTTGTGTATGAGCGGCTGGGACTTTCCGTGAGCACGCCAAGCGTCGACTTTGTGTATATAAAGGACGACCAGACGGCGGTTTAGGGCAAGAAAACAAGAGATCGAGAACTAGGTCACGCATATTCGCTCCCTGGTAATCGAAACCCTAGCAATACCACCTCAAACTGGATTAGGCTTTTACCTTCACCGCAATGGGCCGAATGATACGTCTCTGTCGTATCTACTTTTCCAGACACTTTTGCCCTTGTTTTGGACTCTAACTTGCATGATTTGAATGGAACTAACCCGGACTGACGCTGTTTTCAACAGAATTATCATGGTGTTATCTTTGTGCAGAAACAAAAGTTCTCGGAATGACCTGAAACTTCACGGTGATTATTTTTGGAAATAATAAAAAATACAGACGAAAGAATCAAGGCCAGGGGGCCCACACCCTGTCCACGAGGGTGAGGCGCGCCGCCCCAGCTGGCGCCGCCTCGTGGGCCCCCTGGTGCTCCACCGACCTCAACTCCAACTCTATATATTCACGCTCGGGGGGGGGGGGGAATCAGAGATAAGGCTTCATCGCGTTTTATGATACAGAGCCGCCGCCAAGCCCTAATCCTCTCGGGAGGGCTGATCTGGAGTCCGTTCAGGCTCCGGAGAGGGGAATCCGTCGCCATCGTCATCATCGACCATCCTCCATCACCAATTTCATGATGCTCACTGCCGTGCGTGAGTAATTCCATCGTAGGCTTGCTGGACGGTGAGGGGTTGGATGAGATTTAACATGAAATCGAGTTAGATATGATAGGGTTTGATACCTAGTATCCACAATGTAATGAGATAGATGATGCTATGACATTGCTATGCTTAATGCTTGTCACTAGGGCGAGTGCCATGATTTCAGATCTGAACCTATTATGTTTTCATGAATATATTTGAGTTCTTGATCCTATCTTGCAAGTCTATAGTCCTTTGCTACCTCTTAGTGACTGTGTTGGTTTTCCCTTGAAGAGGAAAGGGTGATGCAGCAAAGTAGCGTAAGTATTTCCCTCAGTTTTTGAGAACCAAGGTATCAATCTAGTAGGAGGCCACGCATGAGTCCCTCACACCTACACAAACAAATAAATCCTTGCAACCAGCGCAATAAATGGGCTGTCAATCCCTTCACGGTCACTTACAAGAGTGAGATCTGATAGATATGATAAGATAATATTTTTGGTATTTTTATGATAAATATGCAAAGTAAAGAAAGCAAAATAAAGGCGATGCTAGGAAATAACTTGTTGATGGGAGATTAATATGATGGAAAATAGACTAGGGGCCAAAGGTTTCACTAGTGGCTTCTCTCAAGAGCATAAGTATTACGGTGGGTGAACAAATTACTGTTGAGCAATTGGAGAATTGAGCATAGTTATGAGAATATCTAGGTATGATCATGTATATAGGCATCACATCCGGAGACAAGTAGACCGACTCCTACTGCATCTACTACTAGTACTCCACACATCGACCGCTATCCAGCATGCATCTAGAGTATTAAGTTCAAAAGAGCGAGTAGTAACGCTTTAGGTAAGATGACATGATGTAGAGGGATAAACTCATGCAATATGATATAAACCCCATCTTGTTATCCTCGATGGCAACAATAAAATACGTGCCTTGCAGCCCTACTATCACTAGGAAAGGACACACATAAGATTGAACCCAAAGCTAAGCACTTCTCCCATTGCAAGAAAGATCAATCTAGTAGGCCAAACCAAACTGATAATTCAAAGAGACTTGCAAAGATAACCAATCATACATAAAAGAATTCAGAGAAGATTCAAATATTGTTCATAGATAAACTTGATCATAAACCCACAATTCATAAAACACACATAAAGAAGATTACATCGAATAGATCTCCACAAGAGAGGGGAGAACATTGTATTGAGATCCAAAAGAGATAAGAAGCCATCTAGCTAATAACTATGGACCAAGGTACGAGATAAACTACGCACACATCATCGGAGAGGCTATGGTGTTGATGTAGAAGCCCTCCGTGATCGATGCCCCCTCGTGAACTCAGGAAAAGGCCCCAAGATGGGATCCCACAGCATACGAAGGTTGCGTCAGTGGAATTAGGTTTTTGGCTCCGTATCTGGTAGTTTGGGGGTACGTAGGCATATATAGGAGGAAGAAGTACGTCAGTGGAGCAACGTGGGGCCCACGAGGGTGGAGGCCGTGCCCAGGGGGGTAGGCGCGCCCCCCTACCTCGTGCATTCCTGGTTGATTTCTTGACGTAGGGTCCAAGTCCTCTGGATCACGTTCGTTCCAAAAATCACGTTCCCGAAGGTTTCATTCCGTTTGGACTCCGTTTGATTTTCTTTTTCTGCGGAACTCTGAAATAGGCAAGAAACAGCAATTCTGGGCTGGGCCTCCGGTTAATAGGTTAGTCCCAACAATAATATAAAAGTGTATAATAAAGCCCATTAATGTCCAAAACATAATATAATATAGCATGGAACAATAAAAAATTATAGATACATTGGAGACGTATCAAGCATCCCCAAGCTTAATTCACCTTTCGTCCTCGAGTAGGTAAATAATAAAAACAGAATTTTTAATGTGGAATGCTACTTGGCATAATTTCAATGTAATTCTCTTAATTGTGGTATGAATATTCAGATCCGAAAGATTCAAGACAAAAGTTTAATATTGACATAAAAAATAATAATACTTCACGCATACTAACTAAGCAATTATGTCGTCTCAAAATAACATGGCCAAAGAAAGTTATCCCTACAAAATCATATAGTCTGGCTATGCTCTATCTTCACCACACAAAGTATTTAAATCATGCACAACCCTGATGACAAGCCAAGCAATTGTTTCATACTTTTGATGTTCTCAAACTTTTTCAATCTTCACGCAATACATGAGCGTGAGCCATGGACATAGCACTATATGTGGAATAGATGGTGGTTGTGGAGAAGACAAAAAGGAGAAGATAGTCTCACATCAACTAGGCGTATCAACGGGCTATGGAGATGCCCATCAATAGATATCAATGTGAGTGAGTAGGGATTGCCATGCAACGGATGCACTAGAGCTATAAGTATATGAAATGTCAACAAAAGAAACTAAGTGGGTGTGCATCCAACTCGCACTCCACGAAGACCTAGGGCATTTGAGGAAGCCCATCATTGGAATATACAAGCCAAGTTCTATAATGAAAATTTCCCACTAGTATATGGAAGTGATATCATAGGAGACTCTCTATCATGAAGATCATGGTGCTACTTTGAAGATCAAGTGTGGTAAAAGGATAGTAACGTTGTCCCTTCTCTCTTTTTCTCTCTTTTTTTATTTTTTTATTTGGGCCTTTTCTCTTTTTTTTAGTCTGGAGTCCCATCCCGACTTGTCGGGGAATCATAGTCCCCATCATCCTTTCCTCACTTGGACAATGCTCTAAAAAATGATGATCATCACACTTGTATTTACTTACAACTCAATACTTAGAACAAAATATGACTCTATGTGAATGCCTCCGTGATGTATCTTTGGGATATGCAATGAATCAAGAGTGACATGTATGGAAGAATTATGAACGGTGGCTTTGCCACAAATACGACGTCAACTACATGATCATGCGAAGCAATATGACAATAATGGAGCGTGTCATAGTAAACGGAACTGTGGAAAGTTGCATGGCAATATATCTCGGAATGGCTATGGAAATGCCATGATTGGTAGGTATGGTGGCTGTTTTGAGGAAGGTAAATGGTAGGTGTATGATACCGGCGAAAAGTGTGCGGTATTAGAGAGGCTAGCAATGGTGGAAGGAAGAAAAGTGTGTATAATCCATGGACTCAACATTAGTCATAAAGAACTCATATACTTATTGCAAAAATCTACAAATTATCAAAGCAAAGTATTACGCGCGCATGCTCCTAGGGGATAGATTGGTAGGAAAAGACCATCGCTCGTCCCCGACCGCCACTCATAAGGAAGACAATCAATAAATAAATCATGCTCCGACTTCATCACATAACGGTTCACCATACGTGCATGCTACGGTAATCACAAACTTTAACACAAGTATTTCTCAAATTCACAACTACTCAACTAGCATGACCCTAATATCACCATCTTCATATCTCAAAACAATTATTAAGCATCTAACTTCTCATAGTATTCAACACACTCATAAGAATTTTTTTTACTAATCTCAAATGCCTATCATATTAGGATTAATTTCCCAGTTTAAGCAAATTACCATGTTGTTTAAGACTCTCAAAATAATATAAGTGAAGCATGAGATAATAATAGTTTCTATAAAACAAAACCACCGCCGTGCTCTAAAAGATATAAGTGAAGCACTAGAGCAAAAACTATATAACTCAAAAGATATAAGTGAAGCACATAAAGTATTCTAACAATTTCCGAATCATGTGTGTCTCCCTCAAAAGGTGTGTACAGCAAGGATGATTGTGGTAAACTAACAAACAAATACCCAAAAAATACAAGGCGCTCCAAGCAAAACACATATCATGTGGTGAATAAAAATATAGCTCCAAGTAAAGTTACCGATGGAAGTAGACGAAAGAGGGGATGCCTTCCGGGGCATCCCCAAGCTTTGGCTTTTAGATGTCCTTAGATTATCTTGGGGGTGACATGGGCATCGCCAAGCTTAGGCTCTTGCCGCTCCTTGTTCCATAATCCATCAAATCTTTCACCCAAAACTTGAAAACTTCACAACACAAAACTCAGCAGAAAATCTCGTGAGCTCCGTTAGCGAAGAAAACAAAACACCACTTCAAGGTACTGTAATGAACTCATTATTTATTTATATTGGTGTTAGACCTACTGTATTCCAACTTCTCTATGGTTTATAAACTATTTTACTAGCCATAGATTCATCAAAATAAGCAAACAACACACGAAAAAACAGAATCTGTCAAAAACAGAACAGTCTGTAGTAATCTGTAACTAACGCAAACTTCTGGAACTCCAAAATTTCAACCAAAATAGGAAGACCTAGGCAATTTGTTTATTGATCATCATCAATTTGAATCAATATTTTATCACGTTCTGGTGTTTTTTAACAATTGTTTTCGTGAACAGAAAGTTTCTGGAATTTTCTGCAAGATCAAATAACTATCATCCAAGAAGATCCTATAGATTTAACTTGGCACAAAACACTAATTAAAACATAAAAACACATCTAACCAGAGTCTAGAACAAATATTTATTCCTAAACAGAAGCAAAAAAGAAAAAAAGACTAAAAATAAAATTGGGTCGCCTCCCAACAAGCGCTATCGTTTAACGCCCCTAGCTAGGTATAATAGCAAGGATAGATCTAGGTATTGCCATCTTGGATTTTTAATTTTTTAGCGGAGTTATGCTCGAATCCGGGAGGTTCTTTACGCTTCCCCTCATATTCCAATATTTTCAGATCTAAAGAATCCAACCGCTTATTGCAAAGAGTAATCAACATATTCATGCGGTGAAGATTTCCACTAACACCCTTAAGAGGTTCAAGAGATTTTTGTAAATTTTTTGTTACTTCGCAAATTTTCTCAAAAACTTGCGTTTCTTCCTGGGTATGATGAGGCCCCTTTTGTTGAGGTAGTGTTCCCAGTATACCCTCTATCACTTCATGCGCAATACTGCGATCAATTTCAATAAAATTGCCTTTGGAAACACAATCCAAGAGTTGTCTATGAGACATATTCAGTCCAACATAAAAATTGCGAGCAGAATTCTAAGGTTCACTTCAAAGGTACAATTACGATAAGACTCCATCATTCTAAACCAAGCATCTTTTAAGTTTTCTCCTTGTCTTTGTTTGAAGTGAAAAACTTCAAACTCAGGAGACAACGGAGTTGATAGAGGATGAGCCATAACGACAAGCAAACAGAAAAGAGAGAGCTAATAAAACGGCAAGGGTGAAGTGGGGGAGAGGAAAACGAGAGGCAAATGGCAAATAATTAAAATGCGGGAGATAAGGGTTTGTGATGGGTACTTGGTATGTTGACTTTTGCGTAGACTCTCCGGCAACGGCGCCAGAAATATCATGTGGTGAATAAAAATATAGATCCAAGCAAAACACATATCATGTGGTGAATAAAAATATAGCTCCAAGTAAAGTTACCGATGGAAGTAGACGAAAGAGGGGATGCCTTCCGGGGCATCCCCAAGCTCTGGCTTTTAGGTGTCCTTAGATTATCTTGGGGTGCCATGGGCATACCCAAGCTTAGGCTCTTGCCACTCCTTGTTCCATAACCCATCAAATCTTTTACCCAAAACTTGAAAACTTCACAACACAAAACTTAACAGAAAATCTCGTGAGCTCCGTTAGCGAAAGAAAACAAAACACCACTTCAAGGTACTGTAATTAAATCATTATTTATTTATATTGGTGTTAAAACTACTTTATTCCAACTTCTCTACGGTTTATAAACTATTTTACTAGCCATAGATTCATCAAAATAAGCAAACAACACACGAAAAAACAGAATCTGTAAAAACAGAACAGTCTGTAGTAATCTGTAACTAACGCCAACTTCTGGAACTAAAAAAATTCATCCAAAATAGGACGGCCTAGACAATTTGTTTATTGATCAGCAGAAATTGGAATCAATATTTTATCACGTTCTGGTGATTTTTAGCAATTGTTTTCGTGAACAGAAAGTTTCTGCAATTTTCAGCAACATCAAATAACTATTATCCAAGAAGATCCTATAGGTTAAACTTGGCACAAACACTAATTAAAACATAAAAACACATCTAACCAGAGGCTATATCAAATATTTATTCCTAAACATAATAAAAAGCAAAAAACTAAAAAAAATTGGGTTGCCTCCCAACAAGCGCTATCGTTTAACGCCCTAGCTAGGCATAATAGGAAGGAGAGATCTAGGTATTGCCATCTTTGGTAGGCAATCCATAAGTGGCTCACATGATAGATTCATATGGTAATTTTATTTTCTTTCTAGGAAAGTGTTCCATGCCTTTCCTTAATGGAAATTGGAATCTAATATTTCCTTCCTTCATATCAATAATTGCGATGGAAATCGTTCTAAGGAAAGGTCTACCAAGAAAAATAGACATGAAGGATTGCAATCTATATCAAGAACTATAAAATCTCACAGACACATAATTCCTGTTTGCAATAATAAGAACATCATTAATTCTTCCCATAGGTTTCTTAATGGTGGAATCCATGAGGTGCAGGTTTAAAGAGCAATCATCAAAATCACGGAAACCTAGCAAATCGCACAAAGTTTTTGGGATCGTGGAAACACTAGCACCCAAATCACATAAAGCATAGCACTCATGATCTTTAATTTTAATTTTTAATAGTAGGTTCCCACTCATCATAGAGTTTTCTAGGGATAGAAACTTCCAACTCAAGTTTTCTTCATAAGATTGCATCAAAGCATCAGCGATATGTTTAGTAAAAGCTTTATGTTGGCTATAAGCATGTGGAGAAATTTAGCTTGCAGTTGCAACAAGGAAATACAATCTATCAAAGAGCAATTATCATAATTAAATTCCTTTAAATCCAAAATAGTGGGTTCATTAATATCTAGAGTTTTAATCTCTTCAATCCCACTTTTACCAATTTTGCATCAAGATCTAAAGACTCGAATTTTTGGAACGCCTTCTAGGTAAAGGTGGATCATATTCAGTCCCATAATTATCAAGATTCATATTGCAAAACAAAGATTTAATAGGGGACACATCAATAACTTTTAGATATTCATCCTTATTTTAATATAAATTAGAAGAACACGCTTTCACAAAGCAATCTTTCTTAGCACGCATCCTAGCGGTTCTTTCTTTGCACTCATCAATGGAAATTCTCATGGCTTTGAGAGACTCATTGATATCATGCTTAGGTGGAATAGATCTAAGTTTCAAAGAATCAACATCAAGAGAAATTCTATCAACGTTCCTAGCCAATTCATCAACTTTAAGCAATTTTTCTTCAAGCAAAGCATTGAAATTCTTTTGTGAGTTCATAAATTCTTTAACACTAGTCTCAAATTCAAAATGCATCTTATTAAAATTTCCATAAGAATTGTTGTAGAAATTACCATAATTATTGGAGCAGTTACTAGGGTGTGTCCTAGGATTAAAGTTTCCTCTATACGCGTTGTTACCAAAATTATTCCTACCAACAAAATTCACATCCATATATTCATTATTGTTCTCAATCAAAGTAGACAAAGGCATGTCATTAGGGTCAGAAGAGACATATTTACTAGCAAATAATTTCATAAGTTCATCCATCTTTCCACTCAAAACATTAATTTCTTCTATCGCTTGCACTTTTTTATTAGTAGATTTTTCAGTGTGCCATTGAGAATAATTAACCATAATATTATCTAGGAGTTTAGTAGCTTCTCCTAAGGTGATTTCCATGAAAGTGCCTCCAGCGGCTGAATCTAAACGATTTCTAGAAGCAAAATTCAATCCGGCATAAAATTTTGTATGATCATCCAGAAATTCAAACCATGTGTAGGACAATTATGTATCATTAATTTCATCCTCTCCCAAGCTTGTGCAACATGTTCATGATCAAGTTGCTTAAAATTCATAATATCTATTCTAAGAGAGATGATCTTAGCGGGAGGAAAATACTTAGAGATAAAATCATCTTTGCACTTATTCCAAGAATCAATACTATTTTTAGGCAAAGATGAAAACCAAGATTTAGCACGGTCTCTAAGGGAAAAAGGAAATAGCTTCAGTTTAACAATATCATTATCCACATCTTTCTTCTTTTGCATATCACACAAATCAACGAAGCTATTTAGATGGGTAGCGGCATCTTCACTAGGAAGGCCGTGAACTGATCTTTCATGACAAGATTCAGTAAAAGCGACATTGATTTCACAAGATTCGGTATTGGTAAGAGGAGCAATCAGTGCTAAGAAAGTCATTATTGTTGGTATTGGTAAAGTCACACAACTTAGTATTATCTTGACCATCGTGACAAGCAAGCAATCCAACACTACGAGCAAACAAAAGCAAGCGGAAAAAAGCGAGCGGAAAAGAGGCGAATAAAATGGCAAATGGCAAATAATGTGTCACGGGAGATAAGGGTTTGTGATGGTACTTGGTATGTTGACTTTTGCGTAGACTCCCAAGCAGGCACCGAAATCCTTCTTGCTACCTCTTGAGCACTGCGTTGGTTTTCCTTGAAGAGGAAAGGGTGATGCGACAAAGTAGCGTAAGTATTTCCCTCGGTTTTGAAAACCAAGGTATCAATCCGGTAGGAGGCCACGCCACGAGTCCCTCGCACCTACACAAACAAATAAATCCTCACAACCAACGCAATAAACGGGTTGGCAATCCCTTCACGGTCACTTACGAGAGTGAGATCTGATAGATATGATAAGATAATATTTTTGGTATTTTTATGATAAAGATGGAAAGTAAAGAAAGCAAAATAAAGACGACGCTAGAAATAACTTGATAACGGGAGATTAATATGATGGAAAATAGACCCAGGGGCCATAGGTTTCACTAGTGGCTTCCGGTGGGTGAACAAATTACTATTGAGCAATTGACAGAATTGAGCATAGTTATGAGAATATCTAGGTATGATCATGTATATAGGCATCACGTCCGAGACAAGTAGAGCAGAGCTCACTGCCTGCATCTACTACTATTACTCCACACACCGACCGCCATCGAGCATGCATCTAGAGTATTAAGTTCAAAAGAACAGAGTTGTCGGATGTGGGGTTAAAGGCAAACCCTTAAGGTTCGAACAACTTTGGGAGTGCTGTGAAGTCTTTCCCTCCTACCAATCTATGCTCTAGCTCGCTAAGATCTTGCGGACGAACTCGACGAACTCACTACACAGAAAGACATGAGGTTTATACTGGTTCGGGCCATCGTTGTGGTGCAATACCCTACTCCAGTGTGGTGGTGGTGGATTGCCTCTTGGGCTGATGATGAACAGTACAAGGGAAGAACAACCTCATGAGGGTGAGGTGTTCTTGTGGCTAGGCTCTCGATCGGGTTGGATCAAGCTAATATGAGATGAGATCTCACGCTATGGTGGATAGATCTACTTATATAGGCCCTAGTCCTCTTCCCAAATAATGAGCGGGAAGGGAGCCAACAACGGCGGGCGAATTTGAAGGGGGACAGCTTGTACAAGCTATCCAGAGCAAAAGTGGTCTTCGCTGCGAAAAGCTTTCACAGTGGTGGCCGCCGTCTTGGGCTCCACGATGACCTCCGAATCTTGCCGTCCTCTGGTCTTGGTCTCGTTGCACCAATATAGCAACCTTTGCACGATGCCCGTACTCTTCGCTGCGTTGGCCTCCTTAGCACCAAAGAGGAAATAAGGTCCTTCTTGTGTATTTGGCCATCACTTTGGTGTCGTTCGTCATGGCTCACGTCCACGAGAGCCTCGTGAGGTTTGCCCGCTTTGATATCTCCGCTCCTCATGAGCCTGCTGGCTGAAATCACTCCGGAGAGGAGGTCTTGCGTCGTCGCACTCATGAGGCTCCGGAGCCCTCCTTGAGGGTAGTCGTGGATGCCTTGTTGATGAAGATGGGTCGTACTGCCCACTGGCTTAGCCACGCTATGGGCCGCAGGTAGGCAAGCTAGGGACCCCCGTTCCCAGAACGCCGACAGTAGCCCCCGGGCCCAAGGTGCGCTCAGGCTTGGCTTCACGGCGAAGCCAAGGGTCAAGTTTGGAGCATCGCGGGCCCCAAAAGCCTGCGGCCTCGGTTGATGCGTGGCGGTTGACTGGACGTGGGCGTCTCCGCTTCCCCATAATGCCTTTGAATCCGCCTAGCTATACGGCTCCCGCGGCCTACACAGTTATTCCTCCGTCGTATGTGATTTAGACATAAACCTAGGGTAGGGCAATATGCCTGACCTACACATCCTACCCAAGGTCCTAGTCCTAAGGACAAAGAAGTTAAATTATCAGAAGAGGATCCGGCCAAAGGTGTCGAGTGAAGTCCACTCGACCTACCATCCACTCGGAGGTCTCACTTTATCCAGTCACTCGACCATCAAACCACTTTCGGCGATAAGAAGACCTAAAGCCGTCACCTTTTGACAGCAGTCGAGCATTCACTCAGATATTTAATGGTCATTTACAACATTTCAATCTGAGCGTTACATAGCGCCACCTCTTCTATGTACCTTGAATCCTATGTAATCTGAGGGGCGCTGAGGTCTGGCGCACTCTATATAAGCCACCCCCTCCTCACGGGACAAGGGTTCGCACCTGTAACACATGCAGCGTATAATCCGAGTCGACCCGCCTCCTCCGGGCTCAGGGAGGCGTAGAGGGCATTACTTCCTCCGAGAAGGGCCTAAACTCGTAAAACCAGCGTGTACAACTCCTCCATAGCTAAGATCTTGCCTCTACATTCCTACCCCTATTCTCTTTGTCGGGACTCAGGAACCATCACGGTTGGCGCCCACCGTAGAGGCAGGTGTCTTAGCGACTTGTTGGAGAAGTTGCAATTTTAGATCCCCTTCATCATGGTTTTGAGGCGAGAGGTTTGGTACGAGGGTCGCGAGATCCGTCTCGGCGCTTCGTTTTCGTCGCCCGGCGACTACTGCTTAACCCAGGAGGCTCCACTCGGCGTCGATGCACTCCCGTCCATGAGGCAACGCACTTCAGCAGCGTGCGTCTGCGGCGTCCTCTGAAAGGCGACCGTCGACCGGTGTCGGTCGGCACCTGTGGCGTCCTCCTCCCGTCGCCCTTGGCGCATAAGCGCTCCGGTCGGTCAAGGCTTCAGCGATGGGTGAGACCGCGCAATAGCTCCTGTGGCCACCCCTCAAATCGCGGCGATCGAGACCGATGAATCTCTCTGACCTGTTCCACTGTCGGTGGCTCGCGAGAGCCGCATCAAAGTCACGGCAGCGATGATCGATGGCGGAGGTCACGATGGTCGATGGACCTCGCGATCCTCGGTTTCCCTCACCTGCAAGCGGTGGCGGCAACGAGGCGATCCGTCGCATGCTCATGAGGAATACCGCTACTGAGCCCCTCTCTTGGGAGGCGAGAGGGAAGAGCTTCGCCGCCCGAACATGAATGCCCTTCACACTCCTATCGTTGGAGAAACCCTCGAGGCACAGGCCTTGGAGGGCGTCTTGCAACCAATCTGGTGGCCTTTTCGGCTGGAAAATCTCTAGCGAGTACTCGGCGGCGTCTTGCGCGACAAAGCATTCAAGAATCCGATCGGCGCTTCTTTTTCCACCTCCGACTCGGGTATATCGGACTCGATCCAAAATCTTCATTGCAGCTTCGTATAGCGAGTCAATTCAGCCTTACCCGATCGAGGAAGCCGGCGGGGTTTAATGCAAATCGAGCTTTACTCCGAGCAGCGGGGGCGAAACTCTGGCTGTATCACGATCGCGGAATAGGATCCATAGCAGGTCCGTTGTTGCGAATCTGATCCGGTCGGCACATAGTCCAAGATCGCCCCGGCGTGAGGGGCGTGATGAGCGGCGTGTCGATCTGAGAAACCGTGAGCGGTATGATCACCCGACTCGATCGTGGCGATCGTCGTCGAGTGCCCACTCATCCCCAAGGAGTGGATCATATGTGCCTCGACGGCCGGGATGAGAGGCGCCCTCAGCGGCGTTGGTGAAGGATTCGGTCGACCCGAGGAGCCGGGCTTTGATGCGAGATCTATTCTCGTTCGAGGTTTAGTCGGCGAGAGCGAGCTCACCGAGAAGCTCATGATAGAGATGTACCCACCAGGTGAGAGCGCGCGTCTCGGGACGAGTGCTTGGCCCGAGCCATCGAGACGCGGTGATTCCTCCCAACCGGGTTGGCGTGAGTCGATAAGTTCCTTTGGTGAGTCCAAGCACGATACTTGGCTTGAGGACTACCGAGTGGCTATTCAGATTGGCGGCGGTAATGATGAAGTGGCTATGAAACACCTTCCTCACGATGTTGGAGGGTTCGGCGGGCGTGGCTGAATCGGTTAGCACCAATGAGCATTTACACTGGGAAGATCTTGCAGAGTGTTTGTCGAGCGTTTGAAGGGACATGCAAGCGACCCGGCGAGGTTGTGAGCTGCAATCTTGTGTGCGAGAAGACAAATGAGACTTTGAGGATTATATCGAGAGATGGATCTGCTTGCATCCTGATTGAGCGTGTCGATCACCAAGCGATCTGCGCCTTCAAGGAAGGCGCCAAATATCGAAGTTGAACTTGAAGTTCGGTCGGACCGGAGACATGTCTCTGAGTCAGTGCCACCAAATATGCCAATGGTGAAGAAGAGGATCGGCTCGGGAATGGCAAGCACAAATAAGTCGCCCATGAAACCGGAGGAGGAAACTCCGGTCGGAGCGGAAGCACAAAGCCAAAAGCCGCTTGCTCTCGGGAAACCTTAGCCGTGACTCAAGGAAAACCCAAAGGGAAGCCCAAGGGGCCATGGAACTCTAAGAAGATAAAAGATCAAGATGAAAATGATGTGCTAGATTTGCCATCCCACATCCACACAAAGAAAGATGAGGAGGGTAAAATCATTTACCCGAAGCATACCACTCGGCGGTCTGGCTCCACGATCCGCGAGTTCAAGGATAAACAGCCCAAAGACAAAAAGGAAAATGAGTCCGACAAGGTTGAGGACAAGGAGGAGAGTGATGATGGTTACCCTCACGTCAATTCCACTACACGATGATTTTTCTTGATGTTGAGAGTAAGAGTCGATTGAAAGTGATCAACAGAGAAGTGAATATGGTCGCTCTGCGGCGCCCGATTATTTGAAATGGTCCCAGGCTGCCATCACATTCGACCCGGTCGATCACCCGAGCACATAGCCACCCACAGGAGGCAAGCTTTGATGGTCAACCCGGTTGTCGAAGGCACTTTCGGTGACTAAAGTTCGATGGATGGTGGCGATGGCTGAACATTACATGTCACGAGAAACATTGAAAGGGATGGGCATTAGATGTCCGGACTCGATGAAAAGCGGTATGAGTTTCCATGGAGACATTCGGGCAAAAGGCTGAATCACTTTCGGCTAGATTGCTCTTGGCGTGGTTTTCGTTGATCACAAGAATTACCGCAAAGAAAGTTGACATTTGAAGTGGTGGATTTCGAGTGCTTATCACGCCATTACGGGCAGGTCGACTACGCGCGTTTATGGCTCGACCATTCTATGTGTACATCAAATTGAAAATGCACGGTCCCAAGGGGAGTGATCACCATCAACGGCAATCGAAAGAAGGTAGAAGAGTGCTTCGAGAAGGGCTCAAAAATCGCTGATCTTGTGAGATGGCGATGGTGGAATTGCAGGAGTATCGAGAAAAATGCATATCTGAGTGATTTGCTCTGAGCTAAGAAGCCTTCAGCGGATTGACATTTGATCGTTCGGTGAAAGCGAAACCGATTCATATCCACCCGTGATCCCAATGCTGCTCCGACCCACATTTCAACAACTCTCGACTCCAAATAGGAAGAAAGCGCTCATCCGGTTCCTCCTTGAGAAGCTGGGACATCTTGCATGGAAACCTTCGACATCTTAGGGTGTTCAGAGGGGCTGGTGAGCATCGTTTGCGAAATCGACCCAAAAGATAAAACCGGTCAAGGAACATCTTGACGGTCCACCGTCTGAAGAGAAAAGCAATCGGTGAAGAAGTGGCTCGGCTCCTGGCAGCTGAGTTTATCCGAGAGATTTACCACTCCGAGTGGTTAGCTAACGTTCTCATGGTCCCTAAGAAGGACAAGTCACTCCGCATGTGCATCGAATTCAAGCATATCAATCGGGCCTGCCCGAAGGATCACTTTCCTCTCCCTCGCATTGATCAGATAGTCGATTCGACTGCGGGATGTGGCGTCTGTCCTTTTGGGCGCTTATTACGGGTATCATCGAGATCCGTGCATTTGGACCCGATGAAATCAAAACAGCTTTCATCACCCCATTCGGGTGCTTCTATTATGTCACTATGCCATTACGGCTTGAAGAAACAGCTGGAGCCACATTCATGCGAATGATTGAAGTGTTTACTCACTCAAATCGGTCGGAATGTGGGCGTGCATGGATGAAATTGTGGTCAAGTCACGCAAAGGTTCCGACCTCTTGGTGACCTTGCTGAAACCTTTTTCCAACCTCGGAAGATGCGATGTCAAGCTTAAACCATCAAAGTGCACGTTCGGAGTTCCGGGAGGAAAGTTGCTTTCGGTTTCGTCTCGAGCGAGGATGCGATGCTAACCCGAGAAAGTTGGTGCCATACTCTGGATGAAACGCCCGGATGCGTGTGCACGATGTTGAAGCTTCTTGGTTGTTTGGCACGCCCTAAGTTGATTCATTTCTGAGACTCGGTGAGAAGGCGCTACCTCTCTACCGGTGATGAAGAAGTCAGATAAGTTAGTGGACTCCACGAAGCTGATGCGGCATTCTGAGCTCAAAGCCACCTTTCCACCCAGCCGGTGCTTGCTGCCCCAATCAGCAAAGAGCCTTTATGTAGCGACCCGACCGAATGGATCAAGTCTACAGGCTTAAGTGTCATCCACTGGATCGGTATCTTGACACACCACGATTACTCGAGGATTTATAACGAGGTAAATCACATGTATAAATAACGTAAATACTATTACCTCAAATCCAAATATAGCGGAAGCTTAACAAGGTTGTGGATTCCCATCAACACCAACGGCAAAGTTGAGTGTAGAAATCGTAACCTAACATATCACTTACTCGGTAAATGCGAAAAGTGCGCAACATGAAATGTTGCGGCCAACAATTCGGCCACATGGAATATGCTTTGGCAATGTGAACATAGAGAATAATGGAAGAATAAGCCTATACTACATGCATATATGGCTGGTGGAAAAGCTCTATGGTTATAAGGTTTTGCGAAAAGCCAATTTTTCCCTACTGCAAAGGAATAAATTTATTTAACTACCATGGTGGTTGTTGAACATTGAGAATGGTTGTGACATCCTCAATCCCAATTAAAAGTACTCATTAAAAACCCAACAATATTAATTAGAAGTAACATGATGAAATCAACAGGATAACCCAAGAACTAGATACTCAAGATGTCCATAACCGGGGACACGGCTAATCATGATTAGTTTATACACTCTGCGAGAGGTTTTAGCACTTTTCCCGAGAAGACTTCGATCGCATCCGTTTGGTTTCTCGCACTACATGGTGTTTGAGAAAGCGGATGGCCGAGACATAGTCTTTCGAAGCACTAGCACCTTACTTGTGGGTGAAGCCTAGGTACACCTACTTTCCCTACATCCGCTAGTCTACCCGTAAGAGTTCGCACAACTTAATCAAATTTGCGAGCCCATAATGGCTTGTGGCTGCACCACGGAAGTTTCTAGTTTGAATAATATCATGATCCCTTTGAGCACAGGTGGCGATGCGAAAAAAAATCTGAGGCAGAATCTGATAGAAACTAGGTGCCTCAATCCACCCGGATGTGTGTTTAAGTTGCCACCTTAAATAAACCATTAAATAACAATCTCACATCTGTCATGGATACACTCACCCAATCCACGTCTACTAGCATAGCATAGCATGATAAGCAAGCGTAGAAGTAACTCCCAAAGGTTTGATAATAAAACAGGTAATAGGTACTACCTCAAATACTTCCCATCCCACAATTTAATTATATCCTAATCATGAAAGTGTTTGAGGAATAGATCTAATGCATAAAAACTGGGTATGAGAAGAGTATGATCAAAGTGTTACTTGCCTGCAAAGTCGATGAAGATGATTCGCACTCAAAACTCTTGATAGGTCTACTCGTCACACTCACGGTTCGATCTATAAGTAATCAAGCAATAGCAGCCACACATAAGCAATCACTCAAAACATCGGACCGAGAGCGAAGAAAGCGATTAGGAAAACATCAAAACCAAGCAAATAACTCTTGCAACATAAAACAATTTCTAACAGTACCAAAATTATGTGAATTTGGCCTTATCAGAAAGTTTAGGTCAAGAGCTTGATTTGCAAAAAGAATCAACTAAATCAGACTACAAAACTCAGAGTTATGATCAAGCGAAGTTTGAATACAAATCTGTTTAAATTCAAATTTTAAAACTTTCAAAAACATGTTTGAGTTGGATTACGGATAGAGGAGATCATAACGAAGAAGAAGTGGGCGTTGGTTTCGTTGAATTTGGACTAACAGTTGAAAAGTTGTGGTGTTTTGAAAATCGAGGACTAAAGCTGAAAAATAAAACCTACACCTAGGTCCACATGCGTGTCGAAATCTATTGGTTAAAAACCGTTATTGCTTGAAGGCAAAGCGGTGAACATTCTCTAGAAATAAGGAAAATGATTCAAAAAATAAAAAAACTAATCTAATCCTATCCATCTAACCTAGATCGGACGGACGAGGAGCACCGTGACTTACGCATGATGGTGGAAGCTTCGACGTCATGGGAGAAGGAAGGCAGCGGCGGCGTCCGGGTCATCGAGGTGGCTGCTCGGCGGTCCTCCGGCGTGGCATGAGGTGGGGAGAAGCAGCCCGAGGAGGAAAGCGATGGCGGCGTCGGCGGAGGTCGAGGTGACCAGGCAACGGCGTGGCAGATCTCGTCGGGAGGCGAGAACTCGTGAGGTGGCGGCTGCGGTTCTTGACAAAGGAGGAGGAACGCAGGCCTGGGCGGTAGTATAAATAGGAGGAGGGTCGGAAACTGCGTGCGGGAGGCGGGCGGCGGCGGCGTGAGTCCCGCGGACACGAGGCGTGGCCGACTTCGTGGCGGTGTAAGTCCATGAGGGGCTTTCGAGGGCGCGGAGGTGGGCTGGGCTGCGGCTGGCTCAGATGCTGGGCCGGCCCGGTCGTGAGGAAAGAGAGGAGAGAGAGCAGTCTTGAAGCCGGCTGGCCTTTGTTCGAAGAGTTTTTTTAAAAAAACAGACAGTCAAAGAAAAAAAAGAAAAGAAATAAAACAGAAATATAATATAGGCATATTATATATCAAAATTTTCAGAAAAATATTTCCTACAAGATGAACATTAGTATAGAGTCAAATAAAATACACACAAAATCAGATAATTCAAACAGTGCTTCTGCTCTACAAAAATCCACTGAAAATCATTTTAAAAATACCAAAATTAATTCAAATTTATTTCTCTCCAATTTTACGATGTAGGGAATCATGTTACCCTATTTTCCAAGTATTTTATTTTTGGAGAAAAATAATTTGAATAAAACTCAAATAACTCCAAATTGAAAACAAATTCAAAAGAACTTTGAATTTAATTCTTTGAAACTCCCAACTCATATTTCATATGTTTTGAAGAAGTCATTTTATCTTCTCTTGTGAAAATCATTGAGTTGCATAAAGTTTCAGAATTAGAAATATTCTCAAATGAAATTCAAATATTTTCAACACCCCTTGTCATTTAAATAAATGGAAGAAATCATGTCATCTCCTCTCCAAGGTTTTGTGATGAAAAAGAATTTGAATTCCCCAAGATCATAAAAGCAAAATAAAAGTTTGGGAAAGTCCTTTCATTCCCTCTCATTTAACTTTCAAAAAGTTTCAAATTCACTCACTTTCAGTCAATCAATCAAACAACAATCAAAACTATCTATTTGTTTATAACATTCAAAAATTTAGAATTTTGGGATGTTACACTTTACTGCTTTACATAGCAGCCACTGGACAAGTCATCAGTACAATACTTACGGTCGAGCGAGAAGAAGAGGGAAAAGCCTATAAAGTTCAGCGCTTAGGTTTATTATGTTTACGAAGTTCGACTGCATCCAAAGCAGAGATATCCGCACTTTCTCGAGAAGCTTGTTTATGGGTTTTATATGACCACAAAGAAGGTTGCACACTATTTCTCACGACCACTAATTCACGATTCGTCAAATGACGCTCCATTATCAGAGATTCTACACAACAGAGATGCAACTAGTCGAGTGGCAAAATGGGGGATTGAACTCCTTCCCTTAGATATCCAGTTTGAGGCAAAGAAAGCTATCAAGTCCCAAGCAATAGCTGATTTCCTGCGAAAGTGGATCGAACAAAGAATCGCCGACTCAAGTTCACTCGAACCTTTGGACCATGTTCTTTGGCGGTTCCAAGATCTTTGAATGGTTCGGTGCCGGGTGGTATTAGTATCCCCCGAGGAGACAAGCTTCAGATATGTACTCAGATTCACTTTGATTCCTCCAATAATGAAGCGAATACAAAAAGCACTCTTATCACGGGTTGCGCATGGCCATTTCACTCGGCGTCCGTCGCCTCATGGTCTATGGCGACTCATATTTGAGTGGTCGATCAAGTGATGAAAGAGTTGGACGTCGAAGCCCGACCGCGGTAGCTCTTTGGCAATGCGGTGAGAAAGTTGGAAAAAGAAGTTCGAGGGGTTAGAGGCTCCATCATATACGCCGGATCGGAAAATCAAGCGTACCGATGATTTGGCGAAGATAGGTTCAAGAGAGAAGCCATTCGGCAGGTGTGTTTACGGAGCACATTCACACACCATCAGTTCAAGAAAATCCTTTTACGGAAGAGCCCCGCAGCCTAAGAGCCGCCACAGATCCGACTAAAGTCGAGGTCCCAGCCATGGTCGACCTAATCATGGAAGTTCTGGTTATCACTCCCATTGGACAATACCTTACGCCAGCGTACATCCTTAGGAAGGAACTCCCAGAGGATGAAGAAGAGAGCTCGACAGATCGTCCGTCGATCCAAGGCCTTTATGGTGATAAGGGCGGTTGTTGGAAGAGAAAGTGTGACTCGAATTCGATCGAAATGCATAACACCAGAAGAAGGTCAAATGATACTCTACGACATCCACTCGGGAACCTGTGGTTACCATGCGTCCTCTCGGGCCATTGTGGCTAAATCATACCGAGCCGGGATTTTATTGGCCCGAGCAAATGAAATGGCGAAGGATATAGTCGATGATGTGAAGGTTGCAGTTCTACTCACGATATGTCTCACAAGCTGCGTCTACGAAGACCATTCCACTCATCTGGCCCTTTGCTGTTTGGGGTTTGGACATGGTCGGGCCGCTGAGGACTGGTAGGAGCGGATTTACTCATGTGCTTGTAGCAGTCGACAAATTTACCAAATGGATCAAAGTCAAACCTATCAAGAATCTTGATGCCGACATTCTTTGTCGGCTTCATCGAAGAATTGACATTCAGATATGGAGTTCCACACGGCATCATCATCGACAATGGATCGAACTTGATTTTGTCGAGGTTTAGAGCGTTCTGCACTTCTCAAGGCACACGAGTCGACTATGCTTGATCGGCTCACCCACAGTCGAATGGTCAGCGAAAAAGGGTGAATGGTCTAATCCTCAAAGGGCTGAAACCCCGACTGATGCGTGATCTCAAACACGCAGCAGGCGCGTGGGTCGATGAGCTTCCATCAGTTCTTTGGGGTTTGAGGACAACTCCCAACCGATCGACCGGACGAACACCTTTCTTTTTGGTCTATGGAGCGAAGCTGTTACTGCCAAGTGACCTGCTCCACATCGCACCCGAGTGAACTCTTCTCTGAAGAAGAAGCGAAGCAGCCCGACAAGATTCAGTTGATCTCTTAGAAGAAGAAGAGAGAAGGCATTGATCAGGTCGACCATCTACTGACAAAGATTTGTGTCGATTCCACGTCCGGAAAGCGTGAAGGGCCGAGCTTTTTAGGAGGAGACTTGGTTCTTGAGTGGATTAACAGAAGCCACAAACTTGCTCCCTTCTTGGGAAGGTCCTTCATTATCACCAGAGTTCTCCACATTGGAGCATACCATCTTTACAATGTCGAACATCAGAAAGACAAGCCACGAGCTTGGAATGCGGAGCTGATCCGCCCCTTTTATACTTAAGTACTCACTCGGATGAGATGTAATAAGAAACACCTTTGTAGTTTATTTATCAAAGACAAGAGCTTTATAATCTTCCTAAACGATTGTTGTTGCTTTTGTTTCCGTTTGAAATCCCCCAATTGGGTGACTTCATTGCGTGTCAGTTTAAGCCCAAGTCTGAAAAAATCCTCTAGAGTGGTGAGCAAGCCTCTCACTCGGAGGCTTAGCTGCGAATCCGTTTCGCCTAAGTATGAAAAATCCTACCGAGTGGAGAGCAACCCTCCCACTCGGGGCTTAGCTGTAGTCAAGTACTCGCCTAAGTATGAAAAATCCTACCGAGTGGAGAGCAACCCTCCCACTTGGGGGCTTAGCTGCAGTCCAGTACTTGCCTAAGTTTGAAAAATCCTACCGAGTGGTGAGCAAGCCTCTCACTCGGAGGCTTAGCTGCGAATCCGTTTCGCCTAAGTTCAAAAAATCCTACAGAGTGGAGAGCAACCCTCCCACTCAGGGGCTTAGCTGCAGTCAAGTACTCGCCTAAGTATGAAAAATCCTACCGAGTGGAGAGCAACCCCACCACTCGGGGGCTTAATGCTATGATCAAGTACTCGCCTAAGTATGAAAAAATCCTCACAGAGTGGAGAGCAACCCTCCACTTTCCGGAGGCTTAACTGTGATCATGTACTAGCCTAAGTTTGAAAAATCCTGCAGTGGAGAGCAACCCTCCCACTCGGGGACTTAAGCTGCAGTCAAGTACTCACCTAAGTATGAAAAAATCCTACCGGTGGAGAGCAACCCTCCCACTCGGGGGGCTTAAGCTATGATCAAGTACTCGCCTAACTATGAAAAATCTCTGCAGTGGAGAGCAACCCCTCCCACTTTCAGGGGCTTACTTCTGATCAAGTACTGGCCTAAGTATGAAAAATCCTGCAAGTGGAGAGCAACCCTCCCACTCGGAGGCTTAACCTTGATCAAGTACTAAGCCTAAATTTGAAAATCCTCTCGAGTGGAGAGCAAACCTCCCACTCGGGGCTTAGCTTGATCAAGTACTACGCCTAAGCACGAAAAAATCCCACTGAGTGGAGAGCAACCCTCCCACTGGGGCTTAGCTGCGATCAAGTACTCGCCTAAGTATGAAAAATCCTACCAGTGGAGAGCAACCCTCCCACTCGGGAAGCTTAGCTGTCAAGTACTGCGCCTAAGTATGAAAAATCCTCTGAGGAGTGGAGCAACCTCCCACTCGTGGAAGCTTAACTACTGATCAAGTACTAGCCTAAGTATGAAAATCCTCTTGAGTGGAGAGCAACCCCTCCCACTTTCGGGGGGCTTAAGCTGTGAGTCAAGTACTCGCCTAAGTATGAAAAATCCCAATGAGTGGAGAGCAACCCTCCCACTGGGGGCTTAGCTGCTTGATCAAGTACTCGCCTAAGTATGAAAAATCCTACAGTGGAGAGCAGCTGTCGGTGTCAAAACCCGGCGGATCTCGGGTAGGGGGTCCTGAATGTGTGTCTAGGCGGATGGTAACAGGGAGACAAGGGACACGATGTTTTACCCAGGTTCGGCCCTCTCTCGATGGAGGTAATACCCTACTCTGCTTGATTAATATTGATGATATGGGTAGTACAAGAGTAGATCTACCACAAGATCAGAGAGGCTAAACCCTAGAAGCTAGCCTATGGTATGATTGTTGTTTGTCCTACGGACTAAATCCCTCGGTTTATATAGACACCGGATAGGTTAGGGTTACACAGAGTCGGTTACAATGGTAGGAGATCTACATATCCGTATCGCCAAGCTTGCCTTCCACGCCAAGGAAAGTCCCATCCGGACACGGGAACAAGTCTTCAATCTTGTATCTTCATAGTCTTGGAATCGCCGTGATGATGATAGTTCGGCTATCCGGACACCCCTAGTCCAGGACTCCTCAAGAGCCACGAACCAGGAAGCTTCAATGACGACGTAGTCCGGCCAAGGCATATTGTCTTCGACATTGCAAGGCGGGTTCCTCCTCGAATACTTCATAGAAGGTTTTGAACACAAGGATAGTGTCCGGCTCTGCAAAACAAGTTCCACATACCACCATAGAGAGAATAATTTTTGCACAGATCTGCTGACGTATTCCGTGGCGTGACATCACACCATGGCCAAGCCTCTATTCGAATCGTTTTTTTACTGTTCCACCTTAGCGCGTTTAGCGAGGCGGTTTCTTTGGCATGTCTTATCAAAGCATACATCGTGCCCCCTTATTCCGGGATTCTCATCAATACGGACGTGGGTAACCCATCCGCGCCCTTGATTACGGCGCTTGGGAGATAAGCGAGTTTTACCAGGCTGGCGGGGGACGCATGGCTTCGTCCGTCCATATAAGGGGATAATGATCCACCTTTTTCACCTACGCCTTCTTCCTCCTTTGCTCATCCATTTTGGCCTTTTCGAGCTCCAGCGCCCAAGTCCGCACATCCCACCTCAACCTTCTCCAACTATGTCCGGAGCGGGAGGCAGATGGATGGCCTCCTCCGTCACGGAGGGGCACATCACAAAGCTGCGGGAGGCCGGATACTTGTCCGGCGACATCGATTGTCGGCTACCCGACGAGGGGCAGCTCATTCCAACCCCTAGGCCCCATGAGAGGGTGGTGTTTCTCCCCACTTCCTCCGCTGGACTAGGTTTTCCACTTCACCCATTTGTCCGGGGCTCATGTTCTACTACGGCCCGGACTTCCACGATCTGGCCCCGAATTTCATCCTCAACATCTCGGCGTTCATTGTCGTGTGCGAGGCCTTCCTCTGCATCCAGCCCCACTTCGGCTTATGGCTGAAGATCTTCAATGTCAGGCCGAAGGTAGTGGGCGGCCGTCAAGAGGAGTGCAGAGGCGCCATGGTTGGCAAGATGGCCAAAGTCCTATGGCTCGAGGGCTCCTTCGTGGAGACAATAAAGGGGTGGCAATCGGGGTGGTTCTATATCACCGAGCCACGCGACTCCAAATGGGCGGCGGCCCCCGAATTCAGATCTGGCTTCCCCACACGGCTCTCAACATGGAAAGAGAGCGGGCCTGATGTGGGGAATTCCGGACGAAGCTATCCGGAATCCAAACATGCGTCCGAAACCTGGTGGACAAGAATCTCGGGCTTGTCAACGTAATCCGTGTGATGCTCATCCGCCGGATTCTCCCATGCCAACAATGGGCCTTCAAATTGTGGGAGTTCGATCCGGCCTGCACCTAACTACGACAAGGCTCTTCGACACTACGTAAGAAGATGCTGGAAGGTGCTATTCAAGGGCGCCGAGGCTCCCACATCCGCCATCGAAGATCGCGGATTCAGCTCATGACATCAAGCCAACGAGGTAAGTTATTTTACCCTTTACGGGACTCTTTTTTCATAGATTGACTCTATGTGGGATCTAAAACTCCCTAACCTTTGACAGGACTGGCTGAAGACGTCCGGACAGATTAGCTGTCCGGCTCATTTACCAGAAGACCCAGCGGATGCCCGATTGACGGGGCTGCTGGCTCCGGTACCTCATGTGGTGCCGGAGAAGAAGGCCAGGAAGGAGGCCACGGGAACTCGAAGGAGCTCCAGCGCCGAATGTCTGTCCGGGCAGAATCTTCTCTCACGAGAATGAGGAGGAGGAAAAAGAAGCCTCTTCCTCAAATGGGAGGAGAGGAAAAGGAAGGCTGCCCCAAGCTGGGGAGGCGGAGGTCCAAGAAGGGAAGAACCCTTCCTCCGGACTTCTCCACCAACGTCGACAACGACGAGGAGGAGTGGCCAACAAGGGCCAAGCCCCTGGAGAGATCGTAAGTGTCCGGATACCCATGGCTTTTTCAATGCATAGTGTTCTCTAATGCCGAACAATCATGCAGCCCGCCCATGGCGAGTTCGCCGCTCCGTCGAAAGCGGGTCCTCGAAGTTAAATCGGAAATGGAGAGTGCTTCACTTCCGGCCGCCTTCTCGCCTCACGCTACTTGGACGACGCCGAGGTGGTGCCCCAAGGGGGGCCTGGTCAAGAAGGAGGTGGCGCAGGAGGCGCCAAGAGGCAACCTCCGGGACTCCAGGCTCGAGGGGAGCAAGACCCCCGAGGGCTCTAAGCCCGACCCTCGTTCGGACTCCATACTGGGAACCTTCAGCGGTTCCGAGTCCCAAGCGGTCCCTTCGTAGGAAGGGTAAGACGCCCGGTGTCTTCCGTCCAACACGAGGCACCGGATAGCTTCTGGAGGCACTTAACAGGCGCCTCCATCGAGGAGGAGCACCGCCTGACCGCATGAGTGTGGGGATCGGAAAGATTCGATCCGCCAAGAGCGGGTTGACTGAAGCCTGTACCAGCCTTCTAACAGGCTTTGAGGTAAGTTTAGAATATGTAAAAATATTACCGCATAGACAAGAGGTCACGATGCTTAGTTCGGTGTTTGGAAGAAAAGCGGGACTAAGGATCTAAAAAGATATACGCAGGAGTCTAACATAAGTATGTCAATATGGGAATGCGAGATGCTACCGACCGACTGCCGCTTATTGTGGAGGTCAATGGATTGAAGCAGAGCCTTGAGTGGTCCGAGAACAAGCTCGGCCTTGCCAAGAAGCAGCTCGAGGACAAGAAAGGTAAGTAATACCTTATTAAAGAAATACCTTATAGAAAGTTTTCGGTTGCAAAAAATAACAGGAGTAACATGGGTACTGAGGGGCCCACGAACAAGGTGGCGACCTGAAGGAAGCGGTGTCATCACAAAAAACAAAGCTGGCTATGAGCGCAGAGCGAGGAGAAGGGGAGGCGTAGCTGGCGGAGAATGCGGCAAGAGCTTGAGGCTCTCGTGAAAAAACACGAGAGTTTGGGCGTGACTCAAGACTTCGATAGTCCGAGCTCGCCTCGGCTCTTGAGAGTGCCAAAGCCGCTAAGGCCGAAGCCCAAAAGCCCTCCAAGTAATTGAATCATTAAAGAAGATAGCCGGGTAAGGCATTCTTTATGCAAAGCAAGCATGTGAAAGTGAATTACCTATTACTTACCCGGATTTGGAGCTCTCCAGAGCATTCGCAGATCTGCCCAGTAGTGTGTCTGATGCTGCCGCGTTCTACCGCGCCAAGGAGGGGAGCTCGACGGAAAAGGTGTTCTGGTCTTCGTATGCTGAGGCCGGACATCCGGTGCCCCTGAGCGACTAGCTAAAGCAGCTGGTCGAGCTCCACAAGGTCGCCGAATAGGCCATGAAGGGCCTCATAGTTCGGCTGTGGCCATTGGAAGCCATGCACAGGAGCTACCGGGTTGGTGCGGTGGGCTGGTGGACGCCGTCCATGGATTGAAGCCATCAAGCGCTCCGTCTCGCATTGAAGGTGCCTGTCGGGCCCCTTGCCGATGCTAAATTGCACCGGGGCAAGCTGAATGCGGAGAAGCTTGTGACGGAGACGGGCCACCGAAGGGCAAGGAGCATCATGACGCCTCGAAATGTACTATGAGGGCCTCTGAAGGGTGCCCGTAGTATAGCGGATGAGTGCTCCAAAGATGTAATTTTTGAATAGACTCGCATTTGTTATCTGTATGCTGAAAACTTGTTCATATGTGCTAAGCAACGCTTGTTAATTTAAAATATTACCTTACGTGCGGCCGTTTATCAAATTTGAGAGATGGCAAGTCGTTGGCTTCAACCCCATGCCACGAAAGTGCTTTGGGGTGTTCGGCATGAACTTGAGCGCTCTTGTTCCCATTCTTGGGTCCATCGAGGGAGGCGCTCAATGCAACAAACAAGGCAACCGGACTTATCTTGCTTGAACACTCTCACTTAGCCATAGAATTCTATAATTTTAAATTTAAGTGAAGCCCCTAGTATTCGGAAGACCGAGTTGAGGCGCTATCCACGCCTTTGGCTCGGACAATTCGGTTCCTCGCTCTAAGCGGCATAAGTCTTTAGGGACCCAAAAACCTCTCGAACAGCGGCCGGCTCTCACCCTATCATGACCGGTCAGTTTAGCTTTCTCCTTGAGGTGCTCAACCCAGCTCAACCGGGGCACAATCGCGGTGGTTCTCCTAGTGCTACCTTAGTCGATATAACGGGCGTAAGGTACCAAAACATAGGAGCCGGGCAAACCCAACTATTGACCCAAGACATGATTCGGAGCCGATGCATATAATGCTATAAGTTCGGGTGCCACACTTGTGGAAGTGTTCGGACTTATCACACCATAATTTTGGGGTACTTAAGCCCCTGGTGTATTGGTTGTACCAAAAGTGTCTGGTGCAACATGTCATGAAATGAACATATATATAGATATAGAAAGGAGTGCAATAATAGGCAAGAGCTATATATTGGTTATTAAAAGAAAGCGCAAATAAAAGTAGAACGATACAAATTGTGCGATAAGCAAGGGTTGGGACTATTTAAAATGTCCCCCTCCAGGGGTAAGCTGCGGGATGGTATATAAAACAGGTATAATGCTCGTAGTAGAGACCACCTGGACCTTCGACGTAGCATTCTGCTTCCCTTGCTGTTGCATCGTGAGTTCGGCAATTCAAGTGCTTGGACGGGAGGCTTACGGAAACGGAGTCACGGAAGTAAGAAAAATAAAAAAAAGAATGACACAATTGGGAGCCCTTGGTGCGGTTGAGCCGCATTCGTGCAGGCGTCTTGAAGTGGTCGTGCCCCTCCCTTATGCCCATGGTATCTCCAGAGCATAGTTATGTATGCGTAGTAATCGCTTCGCCAATTTCGCGAGGCTGGGGTTGGGGCGGATTGCTACGCTGTGATGCTTGAATCGTGCAGGCGGTCTTGTTGTAGGTTACTCGGGCGCTTGGCGGTGTCCTGGACGTTTAGTGGCCGGACTCGAGAATTGCTGTGAGAGGCTGCTTTGCACCTCCGCATGAGGGTTACCGTGTGCTCCTCCGCTCGAGAGAGCATTCGGTGTTTCCATTGACCGTGATTACTCCTCGAGGGCTGGCATCTTGAGCTTGAGGTATGCATAGTGCGGCACCGCATTGAACTTTGCAAATGAGGTTCGTCCAAGCGATGCGTGATAGCCGCTCGCGGAACATGACTATGTCGAAGATTAACTCTTCGGCGGAAGTTATCCAGGATCCAAGACCACTTCGAGTGTAACTGAGCCTGCATAATTGGCCTCTACACGGTATGGCGCCTTTAAAGGTCGTCTTTGTAGGTTTAATCCTTGAGGGGTCTATGCCCATTTTGCACATCAGATCCTCGATAAAGCAGGTTCAAAGCTGCTACCACCAGATCCCATCGGGACTCGGTGAGGTGAAACTGGCCAATAATTGGGTCAAGAACCAATGCGGCCGAAACCGCCGTGGCGGATGCTTAGTGGGTGGTCCCTTCGATTGAAGGTGATCGGACAGGAAGACCATGGGTTGAACTTTGGGGCGACTGGCTCCATCGCGTATACGTCCCTTAGTGCACGCTTCCGCTCCCTTTTGGGTATATGGGTTGCGTATATCATGTTCACCGTCCGCACTTGTGTGGGAAAGCCCTTCTGTCCTCTATTGTTCGGCGGCCGGGGCTCTTCCTCGTCATCGCTATGCAGCCCCTTGTTGTTGAGTTCGGCACTTAACTTGCCTGCTTGCTTGAACACCCAACAATCCCTGTTGGTGTGATTGGCTGGTTTTTCGGGGGTGCCATGTATCCGCACAAGCGATCGAGTATTCGGTCCAAGTTGGGCCGGCCCCAGGTATTTCTTTTGAATGGCTTCTTCCACCGACCGGTTTAGAGCCTCGAATCCAGCATTGATGGTCGTATCTTCAGCATTATCGCCATTAATGCGGCGCTTTGTTCTTGTTGGCGACGCGACCTGCCGTTGCTGTCCTTGGTATCCGAACTATCAGGGTGTTTGGCCAAGTTGTTGCTTCGAGCTAGCCAGCTGTCCTCTCCCGCACAAAAGCGGGTCATGAGTGTTGTGAGGGATGCCATGGATTTCGGCTTTTCCTGTCCTAGGTGTCGGGCAAGCCATTCGTCATGGATGTTATGTTTGAAGGCTGCAAGGGCCTCTCGTGATCCGGACATCAACGATTTGATTTTTCTTTGTTAGGAACCGTGTCCGTAATTGTTCCGCCGATTCTTCCGCTGCTGAATTATATGGCTAAGGTCATCGGCGTCGGTGGTCGCACATATGTGCCCCGGAAGTTATCAAGGAATGCGGCTTCCGTGTCCTCCCAACAACCAATTGATTCTGCCGGCAAGCTGTTGAGCCAATGCCGAGCTGGTCCTTTAAGCTTGAGTGGGAGGTATTTGATGGCATGTAGATCATCACCGCGGGCCATGTGGATATGGAGGAGATAATCCTCGATCCGCATCATGGATCCGTGGTACCATCGTATGATTCGATGTTTACGGTTTGAAGCCCTCGTGGATTTGATGATCCATTACTTCATCTGGTGAAGCATAGTGGGTGTGCGGCGCCTACATGTTGGGCTATATCACGGCGTAGCTCATATGAGCTTTGTCTCATCGTGGTTCGCCCGCCGGGTTTGTCAGATCCGCGCGACGGAAATCATCCCGAGTCGTTAGGCGCCCACGCGATCCGTAGATCGATCTTGTATGTTTTGCCTTATCCTCCAATATATCTCGCAAGTCCGGCGATTTTCCGTGCCTTGGTACTTTTTGAGCAGCGTTGGGGTGTGGCTTGAGCGGAGGGGCCGAGAGGCTTCTGTCACGCGACCACGGGTGGCCGGTCTGCCATGTCGTCTGGCCGGTGACTTGGGTGCTTCCTCCTCGATCGAGGCAACGGCCTGCGTTTGGGGTAGCTTTTGGAGGGCGTTCGAGTTCATACTCCTCGCCACGAGGACTCCAGTCCATCTGTCGCCTAGCAGGTCTTGGTCAGCTCTAAGCTGCTGCTGCTTTCTTGAGGCTGCTTGTCGTGGCCATAAGCCCGCGTTTGAAACGCTCTGTTCGGGCGGGATCCTCAGCACGACAAATTTGTTGTCGTTGAGGCTTGCCTCATCTTCGGAGGGAGGCGCATAATTATCGCCCTCTACCTCTTTTTCTCAGACTTGTCGTCAGGCGGACTTGCTTCTCCCTCCTCTGCGCTGAGTCCTGCTGGAGGGGGTTGTCTTCGGCACTGTCCGAGGTGTTATTATCTCCCGTGCTGGAATCACCATTTTTGCTGTGGCGGGATTTAGCGCGGCGCCGCTGACGTCGGCGCTTCGGTTGCTTCTTGGAGGGGTCATCCTTCGTTGTTCCATTGACGTTCCCATCTTTTGGGATGTCCACCATGTATATGTCATATGACGAGGTGTCCTTCCAGTGCCCTATAGGCGCTGCGTCTTGGTCGTCTCCCATCGTCGTCCATACCGTCGATGTCTTCGAGTCAAAGTCGAGCATGTCGGTTAAATCATCGGCAGTGGCTACAAAGTGGGTGGTGGGTGGGCGTTGAATTTCTTCGTCGTCCGCATCCCAACCTTCTGTCCGTAGTCCGCCAGGGGCTCTCCGGATAAAGAGAGAGACGTTAGTGAATTTAGGATGTCGCCAAAGGGCGAGTGTTGAAAGATGTCCGCGAAGTGAACTCCATGATCGGCGCCCAATCGGATTCGATCAAGGTGGGCGCAGAGAGGGTTCGGAGTCCGGAGAGGAGTCCGACACTCGAGTTAAGGTCTTCACAAAGGACAGGGATGGAGTTCGCTCAATCGCCAGAGAGATCGTAGGCCCCCGAGGCGGTGTCCAACCACTCGCCCTCGATCGGGAATCCGCCCGGACTAAGGGTCGAAGCGGATCTTGGTGCGGCCTCCGTGGCACTCTTCGGCGGCAGAGCTAGATCATACCCATCGAGACAAAGGCGGCACGCCGGTACGTGGCTCGAATCCGTCAAGATCAAGTCTCCGCGACATCGGCCGTATAGTTCAAACTTCCAAATCTGACCTGATGGCTGGGCGAAGCTTTCGATCCGCTCTAGATGGCTGCTTAATTGGCCCGCAAAGGCAAAGCCGCCCGAATCACGAAGATCTGTCCGGGAGAAAAGTCTCACCATGGACCGCTGCCGTTGTTGATGATCGAAGGAGCCATCGGGCCTATCGGTGACGCACATTGAGGAACTCTCAATGAAAGCACCAATGTCGGTGTCAAACCGGCGGATCTTGGGTAGGGGGTCCCGAATTGTGCGTCTAGGCGGATGGTAACAGGAGACAAGGGACACGATGTTTTTACCTGTGTTGGGCCCTCTCGATGGAGGTAATACCCTACTCCTGCTTGATTAATATTGATGATATGGGTAGCACAAGATTAGATCTTACACGAGATCAGAGAGGCTAAACCCTAGAAGCTAGCCTATGGTATGATTGTTGTTCGTCCTACGGACTAAAACCCTCCGGTTTATATAGACACCGGATAGGTTAGGGTTACACAGTCGGGTTACATAAAGGTAGGAGATCTACATATCCGTATCGCCAAGCTTTCCTTCCACGCCAAGGAAAGTCCCATCCGGACACGGACGAAGTCTTCAATCTTGTATCTTCATAGTCTTGGAGTCCGGCCGTGATGATAGTTCAGCTATCCTGGACACCCCTAGTCCAGACTCCTCGGCAACCCTCCCACTCTGGGGCTTAGCTGTAGTCAAGCACTCGCCTAAGTATGAAAAATCCTACCGAATGGAGAGCAACCCTCCCACTCGGGGGCTTAGCTGTAGTCAAGTACTCGCCTAAGTATGAAAAATCCTACCGAGTGGAGAGCAACCCTCCCACTTGGGGGCTTAGCTGCAGTCAAGTACTCGCCTAAGTATGAAAAATCCTACCGAGTGGAGAGCAAATCTCCCACTCGGGGGCTTAGCTGCAGTCAAGTACTCGCCTAAGTATGAAAAATCCTACCGAGTGGAGAGCAACCCTCCCACTCGGGGGCTTAGCTGCAGTCAAGTACTCGCCTAAGTTTGAAAGCCATCCCTATCCGCAAGGGCGACGAGGTGTAGGTCGACTGCAACCTTCTCCTTGGAGCTACACCACAAGTACAACGTTTGCTCCATCCCTATCCGCAAGGATGACGAGGTGCATTTCGACTGCAACCTTCTCCTTGGAGCTACGCCACAAGTACAACGTCCACTCCATCCCTATCCGCAAGCGATCTGACGAGGTGCAGGTCGATCGCAACCTTCTCCTGAGCTACGCCACAATTACAACATTCGCTCCATCCCTATCCGCAAGGACGCATTTAGGTGCAGTTCGACTACAACCTTTCTCCTTCTGAGCTACGCCATTAAGTACAACGCTCGCTTCCATCCCTACCGCAAGGACGATGAAGCGCAGGATTTATTGAAATCTCAAACACAAAGATTATTCCGAGTGAAGAAAATTCCACTCGAAGGTAAACGCAAGCATATTCAGAAATAAACCAAGTTCGGATAAATTCCTAAGGTTTCGGACGACGGTTCAAAGTATTCGAGCATCAAGCCCGAAGCATTTTAATGGTTACACAACCACTCGGCATCCCGAGGCAAATAAAGGTGAAGCTTAATGTTTTTTCAATCACGCATCAGGAGAAGGACTGGCTGGGTCGCAGAAACTGTCAAGGTCAATGTTGTCTGCAATGCGAGTGGCGGCGGCAAGAAAAGTGTCGATGAAGGACTGGAAAGTATGCTTCTTCGTGTTTGCAACTTTAAGCTCCGCTTGACTTGTCTTCTTTGGCATCCTTGCAAAGGCACTTTCGGACCGTAGACAGAGCAACGTCAAAGACCACAAAAGCGAGGACTTCTTCCATTCTTGCACACGCCTGTGGATTTGATTTACCGAGACATCGAGACTCGAGATCTTGAGACAATTCCACATGAGGCCGTAGTTACGCATCAATCCGGGTCATTGCAGCCTTTAGGCGAGCCAGATAGGAATTGCACCATCCATGCAAGACTCCAAACGCAGCACATTCATTGCAACTTAATCCTTGACTGGACAGTTAATGGGGTCAAGACCCGTCTCGACCCGCCCAGTTTCCGCTTCAAAGTCTTGGCAAAATTCTGCACAGTCGAGTGAATTATGAGTCGACAGCGCAATTAACTTTATCAGTCGACGGAAAGAAGACGGATTAATCGGTACCTTCAAGTTTCAGGACCAGTTTCGCAGCAAGTTGGCTCAGATAAGACTCTAATTCGCCGTTCTTGATCTTGAGGCTCCCAAGTTCGCCAGTCAGTTTCTCCTTGTCCTTCTTGATCTCTCGACCTCTTGGTTGGCGTCGAAACAACAGTCTTCAATTTGAATTTTCCTCTTCTAACTTACCGATCGAAGCAAGCTTCTTGTCGCTAGCTATTGTCTTCTCATGGCGCCTTCCCGACCTGCAGCTAGGTCCAGATCCTTCCGCTCCAAAGCTCGCTTCATTTTCTCTAAAGAAATAACATTCTTCAGACGGGCTTGGAGTTGGCGGTTTTCACTACATACATCCGCCGAGTGGAGTCACTCGGTTCAAAAAATGGAAAGGAAAAGTGCGGCGGTGGGATAAAAATTCGGCGATTGATTACCTCCCATGGCAGCAACTTCATCACGAGCACTCAAGATTCTTCTTGGCCAATTCCATATCAAGGTTTAGGCTGATTTCTTTTTGTTCATTGCAGTAGAGCCGAGCCCCAAGATCACAAGATTTCTCTGATCACAAACCATATCGGGCCGACAGATATAAAAAGACATCACAATGTTAGTTATTTAAGACTACCACCGAATCAAATATTCAAAGGGCAGTCTCGGGATTACACTCTGGGTGCACTTAGCGTGCCCCTCACCGATTCTCGCAAAAAGAGAGTTCTCAGACCACGCCGACCGCCTGCAGTCACCTATGGTCTCGGGGACTACACCAAGTGGGTGCACTCAGCGTGCCCCCACTGGTTTCGATTCCACTCGGCGTGGTCTGCCCAGTTCGAGTGGCCAAAAATCAAACGGGGAAAGAGCGTCCCAGTCTTAGACCAGCCGATCGCCTGCCAGTCACCTATGGTCTCGGGATTACACTCTAGTGGGTGCACTCAGCGTGCCCCCACTGGTTTCGATTCCACTCGGCGTGAGGTTCAGTTCGAATCAACACAAAGAGACATACATCATTAAAACAGCCACACCCCAGTGGGTGATCAGACAAGAAATACGGTCGATCGGAAAGTCGAATAAACTGGACATTGGCTTGCAGAGCAGCTCCGGCGTTGAAGGCTACCTGACTAGCCTCATGCACCATTTTCATCTGTCCCATCACAAGATTCAATTGAAGAAGAGCTTCTTTGGCAGCAGCTGGCGGATCATCTGGAGTTTGATATGTAGCAAAAAGTGATGGAGATAGAGCAATCGACCCAAGGCAAGGGCCTGACAGCTGAACGGGCGAAGGTGACGTTGGTTTGAGCCGGATCTGTCAGGCGCCGACCATCGATCCAAAGCGCCACAGCCGATCGAGGAACTCGACCTCAGCGCCTTCCGCCCAGCTCCTCGCCCTTCCTCCTCCTCCTCTCGGTGGCACCTCTTCGCTGCCGCCCGTAAGCACAACAACATCTCGTGGATCTGCAAAGAATAGAGAAAACCATGAAGATAATCGACGAATCATTCAATCGACTAGATGAATTTGAATCAACTCGGCTTTATCGGCTTTGGAGGTGACGGCGTTGCCGCCTTCCTCGTCACCGGAGTCTTGTCAATGTCCATGTCGGTCGCAATGAGGTTGGGCTACACAAATCCATCATCCATTTGGTCAGAACAAAAAGGCCGGTCGGAACAGAAAGAATTTGATTGCAACAAAAGATACGACAAAGGCGTTTACCCAGAAGCAACGGGAACATCCATCTTAATCTTAGGCAAGGTCTTACGGGCCTTCGATGGGTTAGCTTTGGGCTGCTTGGTGACCTTCTCAGTCAGATCTGGACCCGGAGACCGAGTGATCTTGTGATATGGAGCGCTCGACGCCACAGCCTTGCCATGCCGGTTCGTGGGGTCATGCTTCTGCTTGGATCGATGTTCGGTACGAGGTGGCGAGTCAGCTACCTCCTCGTCTTCCGACTCGTCGCTCTCATCTTCATTGTCATCAGCTGGAGACTCCCACTCGCCGCTCTCCTCAGCACTGTCCTTGCCCTCTTGGTCTTGCTCCAGAGCTTGTTCACCATTGGGCATCGAATACATCTCCGTGTACATCAGCAAAGTAAGAGACCAATCCTAAGTCAGTCGGAACAACAACCAGTTGGAAAATACGTTCAAAAACTCAGTCGTGAGGACCAGACCTTATCTCGGGTTGCCTTTCACGAAAGGGTCGACTCTTCTAGCGCCCCTGGGGTTGTCCTTGTTCCCGGTGATACCCATCAACCACTCGGCTATGGTTTTGGCCTCCACCTCCTCCGGATGAACCCGAGCAGTGTCACCAGCCCCGGAGTACATCCACATGGGATGGTCACAAGCTTGGAGAGGCTGGATCCGCCGACTGAGAAACACCTCAAGCAGATCCATACCAGTGACACCTCGTTGATCGGTTGTACCACTCTCTCAACTAGCATGCCCGTCTCTCACCTTCTCGCATCGGGCCACTTTCAAGGAAGATGGAGTTTGAATTCGGTCAAAAGAGAAAGGAGGAAGCCCAATGACCGGCTCAGGGTGGTGAGGTCCCGGCAAGAGAACTGTGTCGACCGCCACCCCTTCCAACTCAGGAAGAGTCATCGGAGGGAAAGAGCTTTTTTTCCTCTTCTGAATGCCCAGGCCCCCACACATCTCAATGACATGGGTTTTCTCATCTTCGAAGTTTGCTTTCTTCACTGCTTTGGGATTGGATGGTAAAGATGTGTTTGAAAGACCCCAAAGGCGGTCGGCACCCCAGGAAATTCTCACACATGGAGACGAACGCAGCAAGATATGTGATAGTATTGGGAGCGAAATGGTGGAGTTGGGCCCCAAAGAAATTCAGGAATCCGCGAAAGAAGGGATGTGGGGGAAGCGAAAAACCACGGTCGACGTGGGTGGCGAGCAGGACACACTCACCCGACTGCGGCTGTGGCTGCTTTCTCCTCAGCGGCAAAGCGCGGGACTTATGGACGATCAGCCCCAGCTCAGCCATATCGTTCAAGTCCTCCCGTCGGAGCGAGGATCGGATCCAATCTCCCTAGATCCAACCCGACGGCAACCCCGAGCGACGAAGACCCCGATTCACCTTTCTGCCTCTTCGTCGCCTCTGCCGCTTTTCAAGACGCTCCAGCGCCACCGTTTTGTCCTTCCCCATAGCGGCGGAGCGACGGCGTTGAGAGTGGATGGTCTGGGCGGAGCAGAGTCGCGGGAGGAAGAAGAAGGGAATGAGCACGCACTGTGCAGACGCTTCGGTCTCGCCGCTTTTAAAGGCCTACTTCCGAGTGGCTGACGCGTGGGCCCGAGCAGTCCTGTCAAATCTCCCCAACAGTGGCACACGGGATACGTGGCGAAAAAGGTGGCACAGTAATTGAAAAGTCCTATTTATCTACTCCACTTACCGCGGGACGCTCCGCCAGGCGCGCTTCCTACCAAAATTTCAATCCTAGGAAATTTGGGATCCTCTCGCAACCGATCACGCCAAAGATTTCGTGGTCGAGATTCCGCTCGACAGATGTGGTGGTATAAACCAGTCGGTAATTTCTAAATCAATCAAGGCGATCAAACGGTTGAAGTTTTGTCAATCGGCCTCTACTCGGAGATATAGATGGAACAATCAAGAGTAAAGCAAGGTCAACTCCGTCCTTATGTTTCACTCAAACCTCGATCCATTCGGGGGCTAATGATGTAGACATAAACCTAGGGTAGGGTAATATGCCTGACCTACACATCCTACCCAAGGTTCTAGTCCTAAGGACAAACAAGTTAAAGTATCAGAAGAAGGGATCCAGCAGAGGTGTCGAGTGAAGTCCACTCGACCTACCATCCACTCGGAGGTCTCACTTTATCCAGGTCACTCGACCATCAAACCACTCGACGATAAGAAGACCTAAAGCCGCCCCGCAAGACAACAACGGTCGAGCATTCACTCAGATATTTAATGGTCATTTACTGCATTTCAATACATGCTACCTATAACGCCACCTCTTTATGTACCTTGAACCCTATGTAATCGAGGGCGCTGGGTCCTCAAGCACTCTATATAAGCCACCCCCTACTGGGACAAGGGTTCGCACTCGTAACACACACGCCAGATAATCCAGCCGTCCGCCTCCGGGCTCCGAGACGAGGGCTGTTACTTCCTCCGAGAAGGGCCTGAACTCAGAAACCAGCGTGTACAACTCCTCCATAGCTAAGATCTTGCCTCTACATTCCTACCCCCTATTCTACCTGTCGACTCGTAACCACGACATACCGCGCCTTTGCTTACCCAATCCCCGCTTCCTTGAGACTATGTTCCTCTACTCTGACGTGCGCTCTGCCTTATCCAGCGTCAGGGCGCCGAAACAAGCTGAAAAGGGGAAGAGACCTCTATCTCCGCCTCAGGCGCCGGCCCCGGTCTCGGGTGCTCAACAACGAGGCCGTGGACAAGGTGCGCCTGATGCTTTCTTACAGCTTCAATGAGTGGGGAGACGATGGCTTGCCTGCGCTCAGACTCAAGACGGCTCAGCGGCCACCGAGGTCCCAATCTTCATAGATTCCCTCCGGCAGGCCTGCTTCCTCCCTTCTCCGCCTTCTTCAAGGCGGTGCTTGAGCATTATCAGATCCACATGTTGCATCTCGGCCCTCACTTCACGACTCTTCTCGCCGTCTTCGCAGCGGTGCGAAGCCATGGCTGGCATAGCCCCTTCTGTGGCCCTCCTTCGCCATTTCTTCTCATTGCAGCTGATCGACCCCCAACAAAGCTCGGGATGCGTGAGCTTCCATGTCGTGGCTGCGACGGCGGGCGAGGGGATCGACTTCGAGCTTCCTCCACCCACGAGCGAATTCCGGACACGATGGGTGTTCGTCGATGCCGGCGTGCTCAGTCCTCTGCTTTAGGCTCCGTTGGGGACTGCTGTTCCTAACTCCGGCTGGAGCCATCAGTGGCTCACGAGCCGCAGCCTTGCCCATGTCTGGCTCAGGTTGAGGTTGTTGAAGGATCGCGGTGTAACTGCGCCGATGGTGGTGAAGGAATTCGTCCAACGCCGGGTCGCTCCGCTTCAGCGCCATTCTCGCCCAATGTGGACCTTGCTGAGCAGCCAGGACCACATGAGGTTTCAGGAGTTTGGGCCCCTTCTCGGGACGCGGCAGACAATGCTCAAGGTCCTGACGGGTGTCCTCTTGCCGGACGAACTGCCTGGGAAGAACTGTCTGCTGTACCACTGCAAGAACAAGGATGAATTTGTAAAGAAGATGCCTTCCTTCGATGAATGGGGGCCGCGGCCGATCGGCCTGGAGGGGCCTCGTGAGAACCCCGTCGTCGTGGTTCCCTTCCTTGCCCCTGATGCTGAGCTCGCCCCAAGTGACTGTGCAGGTGGGCGAGCTCCAGCGGAGGCCGGTGGCTCGAGTGCTGAGGAGCACGTGCCGAGTGGTGATCCTGGGGCATCGTCCTCAAGAGCGTGCCACCCCCCTCCTGAGGCGCAACAAGCGACTCCCGAAGCCAAGGCTCCAGGAGCCTCGGGAGGTCATGGTGAAACGGTGCCCGGCTGTCTATCGCAACCGGGCACCCCTGAAGATATCCTTCCGAGCTCTTCTTCGGCCCCGCTGCACACCGGTCGTCATGTCCAACGTTTCGGTCGTCTTTGCATGGACTACGAGGAGCTCCGCAAGAGGAAAGGATCCCCCTGCGGCAGCAACATCTTTGGACCGTTGAAGCGGAGGAAGTACATCGCTGTTGACGTGTAAGTATCTGTGGCTCCTTGTGTGCTGTTTTTCATCTCCTGACGCCAGTTCTTCAGGGCTCCTTCTGTCAAGGCGGCTGCGTCTCCTGAGAAACTGCCTCCTTCTTCCTCAACTCTTCCGCCGGCCTCGAGCGCTCCGAGCCCGCTTGTTGCCCCTGGAGCAGGGTTGGTTGAAGGGGCACTCCTGCCTTCCTGGCGCGCTGAACCTGCGGCCTTGTCGCTCCTTCCCCTGGTCTGGCGTGGAGTTTTGCAGGCATGCCCAAGACTCCTCCGCTGGTCTTGGACGACAATTTGTTGGCTTCGATCTTTGGCTCCTCTTCAAGCAAAGTGAGCTGGTCAGCTTTGGGCTCCTCGCGAGGACTGGTTGACGTCTGCTCTGGCTGCCCCACCCCCTCGCTGGAGGGGAGCACCACTTGGTGCCCCGCCCGCAGCCCCTGAGGCAGAGGACGAGGTGGGCAGAGCGTTCGAGCTCGAGCGCCAAGTGAGCGTGGTTCACATGAGCTCTTCCAGAGGCTATGGGCGCTGGCGCGCCGACTTGGTGAAGAGCTCATGAGTGTCGACTTGCGCCTTGAGGCTGAAGGTCTCCGACTGGTGGAGGAGCAGCGCAAGCTGAAGGTGGCCATCAACCTCAGCCTCTATCAGCACAATCTTGAGAATGCGAAGGCCGAGGCGTCCCTCAAGATCGCCCATGAAGCCCGCTCGCGAGCCTTGGAAGAGGCTCGCGAGGCTGACTGTCGCGAGGCTACGGACAAGAGCGCGTGGGAGCTCCAGGCCTGGAGAGCGTCCCTTGAGCAGCAGGTGGAGGCACGCAGGGCCGCTCTTGAATCGCTGAGGGGGACGCCCGCGGAGGATGAGGAGGTCCGGAAGCGCTGCGAGGCGCTGGCCTTGGAAGTCGTGGAGCGCACCCTTGAGCTCGAGCGACTGGAGACGAGGGAGCATCAAGTTGCCCAAGCAGAAGACGCCGTCGGGGCTCGTGAGGCCAGAGTCGGGGCGGAGGTTGAGCGCCGGGTGGCCGTGGTTCGCCAGACCGGAGGGTAGGTACGACCGGCTGAAGCTCGCAGTGTGGAGGATGAGGGCAAGGCCGCTGCCCTCGTGCCCAGGCTGGACGAGGCCGAGAGGCGGCGAAGCCACAACCACCGCCTGATTACGGGCAGCGGATTTGGCCTCTGCCGCCGAGCTGCATTCCCTCCGAAGCGGGTTGATGACGCAGAGGCCGCCGCGAGGCAAAACACGAAGGAAGTGCTCCAGCACGATTTAACGCTGGAGCGCGAGCATGCCCCTATGCTTCACGATCTTCGAACAGGGCCAACATCGCCTCGGGCCATATTTATGCGATGTGGAGGCGCTGGCCCCGCACTCGAATGATTATGCCAGCCACCTGACCTTCTTCACCGAGGTGGTGATGCGCCTGGAGGCTCCATCTGCCAGAGCTCGCCAGCTCGTGGAGGAAAGGGGTCGTGGCCTGCTCGAGCGCGCCTTCTCTCGTGTCTTCAGCCACCTCCTGAATGCTGACCCCAACTTTGACTTTGATGCCGCTATCGCCCCCGTACCCACAGCTGTCCGGGGTGACCTAGCGCGCTGGGTTGAGGACAATGTGGATGCACTGGTCAGGGCCTTCACTTCGGAGGGTGACGCGGTGGTGGTTGTCGCAGACGAAGGCGACGTGGTTGACGACGGCGATGGGGGCGTCGTCGATGGTGGCGACGATGCTGATGAAGATGACGACGACGCGAGTGACGCATCTGCGGGTGATGCAGCGAGCAACATTTCTGGTTGATCCCTTGTTCTCCTGTCATTTCACCCTGCGCAAAACTCGGGCGTGGCCCTTGGAAAACTTGTGAGAGCATTTTGAGAGGGGGGGGCCCTCATGTAAGCAAACAACAATTTTTACTTTCCTATGTGATGCGAGTTTGTGTCCTTGTGAACTCATGAATCCGGGTGCGAGTTCTCTGTCGTGGTTTACCTTAGTCAGTGCCAGCTTTGAGCTGGGTCGCGACGCGTTGAGTTTCTGAGAAGGGGCCCCACTAGAGGTGAGCACCAGTTGCAGTGCTAGCGCGCGCTAGGCGTGCGCGTGCTTCGCGCCGTCCCGCTCGCGAGGGGCTCGTGAGGGGAAGGCGACGGACATGAGTCCTAGACAAAACTAAATCCAGAAGGCAAGAAATTGCTCAAACGAGAAAAAGGCTCCCCCCACGCGCATCGATAAAAACTCAACTTCAACTCAAATCCAGATCCAGAAAGCAAAGCTACTTCAACTCAAATCCCGATCCGGAAAGCAAAGCTACCGAGAAAGAGATCCAAAGCAAATGCCGTGATCCCAAGCACCTAGTCTAGTCTTCCGGTCTTCAAGTCTTCTCACCAAAGACGGAGCTAAGTGCTACCACTAGGCGTGGGGAGCCCTGTGGCTCGAGGCCGGCACCCCGAGACTCGGGCGGTACCGCGCCAACTCATTATTACGTGAGAGTGTCACGGGCGATGAGCTTCACAGGCACTGGGCCTTCTTCACAGGTACCGGCCTTACTTCATATCGCCAGACGAGGGCCCCGCCTTGCGCCACCCTCGACCTCCTCTGAGCCGACCGATCACCAGGACGACACAAAGGAGGGAAAGAGGACGCCAGCAGTTCCCTCGGCGACCACGGGTCCTCTGCCAGGGGAAGAGTTGGCGAGGCCTCCCCGGTAGAGGGCCTACCTCCGGGCGTCGCCAGGTGTCGCGCACCGCGGGGAGGGGCCTTGCTCCTGGATCCCTCCCGGCGGCCCCCAGCGTGTCTCCCTTGTTGGAACGGGTGTCATCGTGCCAAGGTCGTCGATCGACGCTGCAACCTGATTCATCTGCAGCCCATGGTTAGCATAAGCCTGTTCCTGAGAGGTTAGCGGTACCCTGTAGTTGTCGTTGCCGGCGCGATCGTCATGGTTCCCCGTTGGTTCTTGGAAGGCTTCGGCTCCTAGCACCCCCTCTCCCCAATCTTCTCCAATGAATGAGTTGACGTCATCCTCTGGTGCGTACCCTTGATCCATCATGCGGGGCACATAGGCTTCCGGGGCCGTCACCCCGAATACCTCGCCATGGTGCCCCACGCTCCATGTTGCTTGGCCCAGGGTGGCGTCCTGAGGATGGTAGCGGGGCATCCGGCTGGGGCCATGAAGTGCGACGCTTGCACTCTTGCTTGTCGCGGGTGGCATGGGGGAATCGGAGCCCCCTACGCCACTGGCCGTGATGATGTTGATGAAGCCCCCGGGCGTAGTTATGGCACACGGACGTGGTGAGGGTCACCGCACGGCCCTGCAGTGTCCTGAGGAGGAAATCGATAGCAGAAGGGTGGTGCTCCCGACGCCGCTGCATCCAGCAGCTCGGCAACACGCTCCAGCAGTGTATCCCGGCCGCTCTCCATCAGCCTGCATCGCAGCAGCTCCCTTGCCACCGTGAGTGCCGCCCGCATGTTTGCTTGCTCCCGCCGTGAGTGCGGTGCCGTTGCTGCAGCATGACTCGCCGCTCTTGCCGCGGCTCGTACTTGCCGTGGGGTGAGGGTGGATGACGCCTGGCCGCGCTGTCGGTGCCCGGCGGAGTTTGCCGGCGCTCGCGCCGCCTGGAGTGCGGGGTCGAGATCTTCATGGGCAGGTGGCGCTGCCCGGGCTGGCCAGGCTGCCCAGTGGTCGGAGCCGGCCCTTGAGTCGCCAGACATCGTGGCTGTGGAGCGTCATGAGCTGGTTGGTGGAGATGAAGCTCCGGCGCACCCTACCGGGCGCGCCAAATGTTGGATGTGGGGTTCCGCAAACCCTTAAGGTTCGAACACTGGGTGCGCCAAGTCTTTCCCTCATACCACCCTACGCCTAGCTTGCTAAGATCTCATGACGAACTCGACGAACTCGCAAATACGTAAAAGACACGAGGTTTATATCGGTTCGGGCCACTGCCAGGTGTAATACCCTACTCAAGTGTGGTGGTGGTGGATTGCCTCTTGGGCTGATGATGAACAGTACAAGGGAAGAACGGCCTCATGAGGTTGAGGTGTTCTTGTGGCTAGGCTCTCAATCGGGTTGGATCAAGCTAAGATGAGATGAGATCTAATGCTATGGTGGCTAGCTCTACTTATACAGTCCCTGGGCCTCTTCCCAAATAATGAGCGGGAAGGGAGCCAACAACGGTGGGCGAATTTGAAGGGGGACAGCTTGTACAAGCTATCCTGACAAAAGTGGTCTTCGCCTGCGAAAGCTCTGGTGGTGATGCTGTCTTGGGCTCCACGATGACCTCCATCTTGCCATCCTCCTGGTCTTGGTCTCATTGCACCAATATAGCAACCTTTGCCTGATGCCCCGGTACTCTTCGCCTGTGCTAGCCTCCGTAGCACCAAAGAGGAAATAAGGACGATTTATGCGCGCCGGGGTGCCCGCGGGTGCCATTCGTCATGGCTCACGCCACAAAAGCCTTGTGAGGTTTTCCTCTCCTTGATATCTCCGCTACTCGTGAGCCTGCTTGTCTATGCCAATCCAGAGGAGGTCTTGCATCGTCCTACTCGCGATGCTTGGACCCTCTTTAGGGTCTTGGATGCCTTGTTGATGAAGATGGGTCGTACGGCCCGCTGGCTTAGCCACGCTGTGGGCCGCAGGTAAGCAAGTCTGGGGACCCCCGTTCCAAGAACACCAACAAGAGTAACGCTTTAGGTAAGATGACATGATGTAGAGGGATAAACTCATGCAATATGATATAAACCCCATCTTTTTATCCTCGATGGCAACAATACAATACGTGCCTTGCTGCCCCTACTGTCACTGGGAATTGACAACACAAGATTGAACCCAAAGCTAAGAACTTCTCCCATTGCAAGAGAGATCAATCTAGTAGGCCAAACCAAACTGATAATTTGAAGAGACTTGCAAAGATAACCAATCATACATAAAAGAATTTAGAGAAGATTCAAATATTGTTCATAGATAAACTTGATCATAAACCCACAATTCATCGGTCTCAACAAACACACCGCAAAAAGAAGATTACATCGAATAGATCCCCACAAGAGAGGGAGAACATTGTATTGAGATCCAACAAGAGAGAAGAAGCCATCTAGCTAATAACTATGGAACCGAAGGTCTGAGGTAAACTACTCACACATCATCGGAGAGGCTATGGTGTTGATGAAGAAGCCCTCCGTGATCGATGCCCCCTCCGGCGGAGCTCCGGAAAAGGACCAAGATGGGATCCCACGGGTATAGAAGGTTGCGGGAGTGGAATTAGGTTTTTGGCTCTGTATCTGGTAGTTTGGGGGTACGTAGGTATATATAGGAGGAAGAAGTACGTCGGTGGATCAACATGGGGCCCACGAGGGTGGAGGGCGCGCCTGGCGGGGGGGCGGGTAGGCGCGCCCCTACCTCGTGCCTTCCTGGTTGATGTCTTGATGTAGGGTCCAAGTCCTCTGGATCACGTTCGTTCCAAAAATCACGTTCCCGAAGGTTTCATTCCGTTTGGACTCCGTTTGATATTCTTTTTCTGCGAAACACTAAAATAGACAAAAAACATCAATTTTGGGCTGGGCCTCTAGTTAATAGGTTAGTCCAAAAAATAATATAAAAGTGTATAATAAAGCCCATTAATTTCCAAAACAGAATATAATATAGCATGGAATAATCAAAAATTATAGATACGTTGGAGACGTATCAGTCACCTACTATGTGTTATGATCCGGCAACCCCGAAGTGACAATAATCGGGACCACTCCCGGTGATGACCGTAGTTTGAGGAGTTCATGTATTCACTATGTGTTAATGCTTTGGTCTGGTACTCTATTAAAAGGAGGCCTTAATATCCCTTAGTTTCCATTAGGACCCCGCTGCCACGGGAGGGTAGGACAAAAGATGTCATGCAAGTTATTTTCCATAAGCACGTATGACTATATTCGAAATACATGCCTACATTACATTGATGAATTGGAGCTAGTTCTGTGTCACCCTATGTTATGACTGTTACATGAATAATCACATTCGGCATAATTCTCCATCGCCGATCCAATGCCTACGAGCTTTTCACATATTGTTCCTTGTTTACTTTTTTCGCTACATCGCTCCAATCACTATAATACCCAAAAATATTACTTTTGCCACCTTTACCGTTACTTCCATACTACTTTGCTACTAAACACTTTATTGCAGATACTAAGTTATCCAGGTGTGGTTGAATTGATAACTCAACTGCTAATGCTTGAGAATATTCTTTGGCTCCCCTTGTGTCGAATCAATAAATTTGGGTTGAATACTCTAAAACTGTTGCGATCCCCTATACTTGTGGGTTATCAAGACTATTTTCTGGCGCCGTTGCCGGGGAGCATAGCTCTATTCTTTGAATCACTTGGGATTTATATCTGCTGGTCACTATGAGGAACTTGAAAGACGAAAAGACCAAGATTTATCCCTCAACTACGAGGGGAGGTAAGGAACTGCCATCTAGCTCTGCACTTGATTCAGCTTCTGTTTTGAGTAAGCTTGCGACACCGTACCTAAACCTGCTTCTGCTATTAATTCTGATATGTCGCATGTTATTGATGATGCCACTTCTGCTATGCATGATACTTATGATGAAACTACTTCTATGCTTGATACTACTGTGCCACTTGGTGAATTTCTTGGTGAACAACTTGCTAGGGCTAGAGAGAATGAAATTATTGAAACTGATAATATTGATGAAAGTGATGATGAAGATTCTCCCCCTAAATATGAATTGCCTGTTGTGCCTAAGGATTATATTATGGATGAAGAAACTGCTAGAGACTTTCTTGCTTGCAATGATAGAAGTGATCTTAAGAAATTACTCCCTCCGTTCCTTGATATAAGGTGTATAGATTTTTGAGAAAAAACCCAAAATATAAGGTGTATTGCATTGCACCACCTGCTTGGATAATTTTTTCAGGGATTTGATTACATTTCCTATATTAGGCAATCTCCTCTATTTTCTCATGCCCTTTAGTCAGGTGTAATATCGCCCAAAACTTGTGAAATTTTCCCTTCATGTGTGTTCTTTAATTTCCGTGCCAAAAACTATACACCCTATATCTAGGAATGGAGGGAGTATTAGTTAAGCTGAAACAAAAAACCCTGAATGCTAGAATGAAATATGATCCTGCTTTTTCTACTTCACCTATCTTTGTTACTGATAAGGATTATGAATTCTCTATTGATCCTGATATAATTACTTTGGTTGAATCTGATCCTTTTTATGGCTATGAATTTGAAACTGTTGTGGAACATCTTACTAAATTAAATGATATAGCCACCCTGTTCACCAATGATGAGAAAACTCGCTACTATTACATCCTTAAAATATTTCTGTTTTCATTAAAGGGTGATGCTAAAATATGGTTTAATTCTCTTGATCCTGGTTGTGTGCGTAGTCCCCAGGATATGATTTATTACTTCTCTGCTAAATATTTCCCCGCTCATAAGAAACAAGATGCTTTGAGGGAAATATATAATTTTGTGCAAATTGAAGAAGAGAGTCTCCCACAAGCTTGGGGGAGGCTTCTCCAATTACTTAATGCTTTGCCTGATCATCCTCTCAAGAAAAATGAAATACTTGATATCTTTTATAATGGACTAACCGATGCTTCCAGAGACCACCTGGATAGTTGTGCTGGTTGTGTTTTTAGAGAAAGAACTGTTGATCAAGCTGAAATTCTATTGAATAATATGTTGACCAATGAAAATAATTGGACACTTCCTGAACCAACTCCTAAGCCTACTCCAAAGAAAAGGGGTGTTCTATTTCTCGGTTCTGAAGATATGCAAGAGGCAAAGAAATCTATGAAAGAAAAAGGTATAAAAGCTGAAGATGTTAAGAATTTACCTCCTGTTGAAGAAATACATGGTCCTAATTGATCACCTGTTGAAGAAACATATGGTCTTGATAACCTGACACAGGTAGTGAAGGTAAATTCTCTCTATAGATATGATAAAGCTGAAATCCCTCCTACTAAGTTTGCTAACCAATGCTTAGATGAGTTTGATAATTTTATGGTTAAGCAAGAAGATTTTAATGCTTATGTTGGTAGACAATTAAAACATAATGCTTATATGATTGAACACTTGAGTGATTATATGTCTAGAGTTAAAGGTGAACTTAGACTCATTAGTAAACATGCTTCTATGGTCACCACTCAAGTAGAACAAGTACTTAAAGCTCGTAATGATTTGCTCAATGAATTGAATAGTAAGAATAGTGACTTTGTTGTTAGAGTTGCAACTAGAGGAGGTAAAGTGACTCAGAACCTTTGTATCCTGAGGGCCACCCTAGAGAATTGAGCTAGATTCTCAGAGAACTAATGTAGATGCACCTAGTCCTTCTAAAAAGAAGAAAAGGAAAAATGATAGGACTTTGCATGCTTCTAGCGAACCTGTTGTTGACACACCTGAGAATCCCAATGATATTTCTATTTTTGATGCTGAAACACAATCTAGTAATGAACATGAACCTAGTGACAATGTTAATGATGATGTTCATGTTGATGCTCAACCTAGCAATGATAATGATGTAGAAATTGAACCTGCTGTTGATCTTGATAACCCACAACCAAAGAATCAACGTTATGATAAGAGAGACTTTGTTGGTAGGAAGCACGGTAAAGAAAGAGAGCCATGGGTTCAGAAACCCATGCCTTTTCCCCCTAAACCATCCAAGAAAAAGGATGACGAGGATTTTGAGCGCTTTGCTGAAATGATTAGACCTATCTTCCTACTATGCGTTTGACTGGTATGCTTAAAATGAATCCTTATGCTAAGTATATCAAAGATATTGTTACAACTAAGAGAAAGATGTCGGAAGCTGAAATTTCCACCATGCTTGCTAATTATACTTTTAAGGGTGGAATACCTAAGAAACTTGGAGATCCAGGAGTACCAACTATACCATGCTCCATTAAAAGAAACTATGTTAAAACTGCTTTATGTGATCTTGGAGCCGGTGTTAGTGTTATGCCTCTCTATTTATATCCTAAACTTGATTTGAATAAGTTGACACCTACTAAAATTTCTTTGCAAATGGCCGATAAATCAACTGCTATACCTGTCGGTATTTGTGAGGATGTGCCTGTTGTGGTTGCAAACGTTACTATTTTAACGGACTTTGTTATTCTTGATATTCCCGAGGATGATAGTATGTCTATTATTCTTGGAAGCCCCTGTTTGAATACCGCAGGGCTGTTATTGATTGCAACAAAGGCAATGTCACTTTTCACGTTAATGGCAATGAGCATACGGTACACTTACCAAGGAAACAACCTCATGTCCATAGTATCAACTCTATTGGAAAAATTCTATCGATTAATTTTGGAGGTTTTGAATTTCCTCTTCCTACTGTCAAGAAGAAATATGATATAATTATTATTGGGGACGTGCATATCCTCGCTATGTGTAACTTAGTGTTATTCGAAATTTCTCCGGTTTCATGCGATTCGAATGAGTTTGTTAACAAGATCCGATCAACCTTGTTAGTGGATTCCTTTTGATGAGCATGAGATGGATGAAGTTAGAAAGGACAACCTTCTCGTACCTCCTTCTACTTTCTCGTTATTTAGAAGAAATAAAGTAAAAGTAGTATTTTCTCATCTGCTTTTCTGAATTATTCATGCAATAAGAAAATACCCCGAAAATAAAAGTTCTCCAAATGCCCCGAAATTGAATATGATTTTTCTAGGATATTTGAGAATATCTGGTACTGAGAACACAGCAGGGGGAGCAAGCACCTGGCCACGAGGGTCCAAGGCACGCCCACCCTCCCTGGGCGCGCCCCCCTTGCCTCGTGGGGCCATGATGGCTCGCCTCCACTTATTCCTGCACCCACACACTCCTTCCTCCCAAAACAATCACCAACCAGCTCAAGCACGAGTTCTAGCTCCTTTTGCTGCGATTTTCGATCTCCTTGCTCAAAGTTCCACTCACAAAACTGCTTTGGGGGATTGTTCCTTGGTATGTGACTCCTCCAATGGTCCAATTACTTTTTGTTCTAGTGCTTTATTCATTGCAAATTTTTGCTGCCTAGGTGACCTTGTTCTTGAGCTTGCATGTCAAATTTATATGGTCCCAAGTAGTTCTAATGCATGATATAGTCTCTAGGCACTTGTGGGAGTAGTTGCTATGAATTTTGTTGAGTTTGGTTCACTTTTATTTGAAGTTACTAAAAATTTCAGAAATTTTTCATAGGAAGAAATATGTTTAGGAAATTATACCAAGGTGGCCCTTCAAGGAAGCAAGAACCCAGGCCCGCAATACATCATGCGGACGATGAACCACCGAGGGAAGCTCAAGTGTGGGCTTGTGAATGGCCTTCAGAGGACTTCATGGATCGAGCAGGAATAAAGGAAGAATTTAACGCATATGTGCGTAACGCTGATCTTGTGAGCTTCAAGGCAGATAAGTGCCGTCAGTACCACTATCTCACTGATTCCTTTGTGAGGAGGTTTGAATTTTCATCATCACGCAATTCTCAAACTGTCCTGTTAGATCTTCATGAAAATTCTTATACTACTTACTTAGAGGATTTTAATACTGCTTGCAAACTTCCACAATGGGGTAGTCCTAGTGAACCTCGCAAATCTGAATTTAGAGATTTTCTTGTAGTATAACTATGGGGAATCTAGAGATATAACACAAGCTACCATAGGGAGCATATCTGCTTTCCTGCTATACATTATTTTGCTCTCTTCATAGGTAGGTGCATCAATGGTAAGGATGAAGCATGTCACATGTGTGTCCCTGATCTAAGTGTTCTCAAGAGTGTTGTGTTAGGAGATAAACATTATAATTTTGGAGCCATTGTTGCACGAATGTTGCATAATAATAGAATTAATGGAGATTTCTTTGGCGGAATTTATGCAACCCGTCTAGCTAATTTTCTTGGTATACCTATTCGTGATTATGATATGGAATTGTCTCCTTCTTATCTAGATTTTAATGCCATGGTTCACCATCAGTTTGTTGAGAGAAATGAACCGCCTCTCCAGTACCGACTAATCTTTGACAGGCGTCACGCCGCCAATATTGTTCTCCTTGCTCCTACTCTCTTTGATTTTCAGGCAAAGGGGTGATATGTCATAACCAGGGAGGAGGCAAATGAATATGAGAGGAGGACGAGGGCAGCTCGCCTCCAAGCTGCAGCCCACGATGCAATAGCCGCTGCATCTCAGTACGACCCCAACTATAACTTTGGATATCTGCCAGGCCAGTCGTGGCAATAGACCAACCTAGGCCAAAAGCCTAAGCATGGGGGAGTACGTATTTGTCACGGACATTACATTCATGTTCACACACTCATTGCTAGTTGTCGGTGCTCATACTTTTTCATTGTAATATCCATGCTAGTTTATTTCCTTTTTATGCTTTCTTCTTGTGTGTTTGAAAAACTTTAAGAAAAACCAAAAAAAATTAGTAGTAGCTTAGCTAGTTTACTTCCATGCTATAGTAGTAATAACTAAAAGAATACCCAAAAAGATTTCCCGTTCTTCTTTTGCTTGTTGGGAGCTTTCCCGTGTAAATAGTGACCATGATGAAATTGTTGAAGTGGCTCTTATATGCATTATTGTTGGTTTAACCAAGAGCCCATATTACCTTGTCTTCTCCTTTTTTATTGAATGCTTGCAGATTCCAGCTTAGTCCAATGCACGTGCACTATTATTATTATTCACATCGTTCAATCGTGCAAGTGAAAGGCAATTATGACGATATATGATGGGTTGATTGAGATGAGAGAAGCTGGTATGAACTCGACCTCTCTTGTTTTTGTAAATATGATTAGTTCATCATTCCTGATTCAGCCTATTATGAATAAACATGTTTGCAATGACAATTAGAGATTATAGTTGCTTATGCCATGCTTAACTAGCTAGGAGTTTATAATGGTTTACCTTGCATGCCAACATGCTATTAAAATGGTTGTGATGTGGTATGATAGGGTGGTATCCTCCTTTGAATGATTCAAGTGACTTGACTTGGCACATGTTCACGCATGTAGTTGAAACAAATCAACATAGCCTTCACGATATTTATATTCATGGTGGATTATATCCTACTCATGCTTGCACTCAATGTTCATTAATTTTAATACATGTTCATGACTGTTGTTGCTCTCTAGTTGGTCACTTCCCAGTCTTTTTCTAGCCTCACTTGTACTAAGCAGGAATGCTGCTTGTGCATCCAATTCCTTAAACCCCAAATTTATTCCATATGAGTCCACTATACCTTCCTATATGCGGTATCTACCTGTCGTTCCAAGTAAATTTGTGCGTGCCAACTCTAAATCTTCAAATGAAATTTTGTTTTGTATGCTCGAATAGCTCATGTATCAACTAGGGTTGTCTCAGATCTTCCATGCTAGGCGAGTTATTCTCAAGAGGAGTGGACTCCGCTCCTCACTCACGAGAAAATGGCTGGTCACCGGGATGCCCAGTCCCATGCTCTAAGCAAATTAAATCCAAATAGTTGCAAACAAAACCCCCCCGGGACTCTTGTTAGTTAGAGGCACTCGTTGTTTCGAGCAAGCCATGGATTGATGCTTGTTGGTGGAGGGGGAGTATAAACTTTACCATTCTGTTTGGGAACCGCCTATAATGTGTGTAGCATGGAAGATATCGCCATCTCTCGGTTGTTATGTTGACAATGAAAGTATAGCACTCAAAATATTATTTATCTCTATTTCAAAAATCGAGCTCTCGCACCTCTACAAATCCCTACTTCCTCCTGCGAAGGGCCTATCTATTTTCTTTTATTTTGTGTCATAACCATCTTATTAAAAAGGACCTGCTGGAGAGCACCGCTGTCATTTGCATCCATTACTATTAATTTATATTGGGTATGACTATTACTGGATCTCTTTTACCATGAATTACAATGTTTAGTCAGTCCTTGATCTTTAAAGGTGCTCTGCATTTATGTTTTGCGGTCCCAAAAAGGGCTAGCGAGATACCATCTTGTTATATCATATCATGATTGTTTTGAGAAAGTGTTGTCATCCAAGATTTATTATTATTGCTCGCTAGTTGATTATCCCATTGACATGAGTAAACATGAGACCTAAGTGTTATTGTGAATGTGGTTAGTTCATAATCTTTGCTGAAACTTGAATGCTGGCTTTATATATTTACAACAACAAGAGCAAACAGAGTTTGTAAAAGTTTTTCTTTATCACTTTTAGTTTATCAACTGAATTGATTGAGGACAAGCAAAGGTTTAAGATTGGGGGAGTTGATACGTCTCCGTCGTATCTACTTATCCAAACACTTTTGCCCTTGTTTTGGACTCTAACTTGCATGATTTGAATGGAACTAACCCGGACTAACGCAATTATCAGCAGAATTGCCATGGTGTTATCTTTGTGCAGAAACAAAAGTTCTCGGAATGACCTGAAACTTCATGGTGATTATTTTTGGAAATAATAAAAAATGCTGGCAAAAGAATCAAGGCCAGGGGGCCCACACCCTGTCCACGAGGGTGGGGGCGCGCCCCCTGCCTTGTGGGCCCCCTGGTGCTCCACCGACCTCAACTCCAACTCCATATATTCACATTCGGGGAGAAAAAATCAGAGAGAAGGATTCATCGCGTTTTATGATACAGAGCCGCCGCCAAGCCCTAATCTCTCTCGAGAGGGCTGATCTGGAGTCCGTTCGGGGCTCCGGAGAGGGGAATCCATCGCCATAGTCATCATCAACCATCCTCCATCACCAATTTCATGATGCTCACCGACGTGCGTGAGTAATTCCATCGTAGGCTTGCTGGACGGTGATGGGTTGGATGAGATTTATCATGTAATCGAGTTAGTTTTGTTAGGGTTGGATCCCTAGTATCCACTATGTTCTGAGATTGATGTTGCTATGACTTTGCTATGCTTAGTGCTTGTCACTAGGGCGGAGTGCCATAATTTCAGATCTGAACCTATTATGTTTTCATCAATATATGTGAGTTCTTGATCCTATCTTGCAAGTCTATAGTCACCTACTATGTGTTATGATCCGCAACCTCAAGTGAAAATAATCGGGACCACTCCCGGCGATGACCGTGACTTTTGAGGAGTTCATGTATTCACTATGTGTTAATGCTTTGGTCCCATCGTATTAAAAGGAGGCCTTAATATCCCTTAGTTTTCATTAGGACCCCGCTGCCACGGGAGGGTAGGACAAAACATGTCATGCAAGTTCTTTTCCATAAGCACGTATGACTATATTCGGAATACATGCCTACATTAATTGATGAATTGGAGCTAGTTCTGTGTCACCGTTGCCGCGCCGCATCCGCCGCCGCACTTCCCGTTGCATCTGCCGAAAACCGCCGTCCCGTTGACCCGTCGTCGACCGGTAAAACCGCCCGGTCCGATCCGGTTTATTTTCAGCCTTCGGTTCTTTTGGTTACCCGGTTTTTCTTAATAACCTAGTTAAGTAGTGAACGTTCGTTGTTTTAGTCTTTGCAGCGAATGTTTTCGTCATATAAGTTTCTGTAGCGAACATTCGCTATTTACACTTTTTCTTTTCTTTTAGTTTTCTGCCAGGGACTCGTTTGTAAGTATTTTATTTACAGATCCCTTGTTTTTCAAACTAGCATAACTTTTTACTCGTTTGTCCAAATCCAATGAAACCAACGCCCACTTCTTCGTTATGATCTCCTATATCCATTAAAACAACATAAACATGTTTTTGAAAATTTTAAAATTTGAATTAGAACAGATTTGTATTTGAACTTTGTTTGATCGTAACTTGAGTTTTATAACTCCGATTTAGTTGATTCTTTTTGCTTATCGAAGCTCTTGACCTAAACTTTCTGATAAGGCCAAATTCACATAATTTTGGTACTGTTAGAAATTGTTTTATGTTGCAAGAGTTATTTGCTTGGTTTCGAAGCTTTCCGGATCGTCTTCTTCGTTCTTTCTGATCTGTTGAGTGATTGCTTATGTGTGGTTCTATTGCTTGCTTACGATAGATTGACCGGAGTGTGACGAGTAGATCTATCAAGAGTGTTGAGTGCGAATCATCTTCATCAACATTGCGAGCAAGTTCACACTTTGATCATATCCCTTTCATACCCAGCTTTTATGCATTAGTTTCACCTCAAACATTGCATGGTTAGGATTTGATAACATGTGGGTATTGTGAAGTAGTTGATGAGGTAGGAACCTATTGTCCTGCATTCAAACCCTGGGAGTTACTACGTTATGCTTATACTGCTATGCTATGCTCATAGACGTGGATTTGGGATTGAGTGTATCCATGACAGATGTGAGATTATTATTTAATGGTTAACTTAAGGTGGCTACTTTAATACACATCTGGGTGGATTGGTTGGGACACCCTGGAGCACCCTGGTTTGCCGGCACTGGAGAACCCAAAGGTTTGCCAAGGGGATCCCGGAGGACCTGTGTGATCACCCTATGGAATGCCACCCAGGCTCAAAGGGATCATAAGGTTATTCATGCTAGAAACTTCCGTGTGCAGCCACAAGCTATTACGGGCTCTACAATAATTGAGTAAGTTGCATGAGCTCTGGAAGAGGTGGATCAACAGGTAGAGGGATGTAGGTTGGTATGGTCTGCCTGGAGTAAAGAGTTCATGTTTCTGAAAGACTATGTCTCGGTCATCCGTTTCTCAAACACCATGTAGTGTGAGAAATCCAACGGAGGAGATCGAGTCTTGTGGGGAAAAGTGCGCAAACCTCTGCAGAGTGTACAAACTAATCATGGTTAGCCGTGTCCCCGGTTATGGACAATTTTGAGTCTCTGGTTCTTGGATTATCATGTTGATCCCAACACTCTATTTAAATTAATTTGATTGGGTTAATGATTATTATTTTGGGATTGAGTTGGAGGAACCTTCTCAATATTAGTTAAATAAAACATAGTACTTTGCAAGAGGGAAAAATTGGCTTTTCGCAAAAACATTATAACCATAGAGCTTTTCTACTAGCCAAATATGCATGTAGTGATAGCCATTATTCATCATTATCCTATGGTGTGAATTTGCCAGTACATTCAATGTACTGACCCTTTGTGGCTGCAACGTCTCATGTTGCAGGAATTCTTACGACGAGTAAGTGATACGTTAGGGTTATGATTTCTACACTCAACTTTGCCGTTGGTGTTGATGGGAATCCACAACCTTGTTTCTTCTACTATTTGGATTGAGGTAATAATATTTTACGTTACTTTATACATGTGATTTACATCTGTTATAAATCCTTCGAGTACTGTGTGTGTCAGCATACCGATCCAGGGATGACACTTAAGCACAGAGACTTGACCGTCTGAGGTCGGGTCGCTACAGGAAAACGAGAGGAAAATGGAAAATAATGTAATGCGGGAGATAAGGAATTGTGATGGGTAGTTGGTATGTTGACTTTTGCGTAGACTCCCCGGCAACGGCGCCAGAAATTCTTCTTGCTACCTCTTGAGCACTACGTTGGATTTCCTTGAAGAGGAAAGGATGATGTGACAAGATGGCGTAAGTATTTCCCTCCGCTTTTGAGAACCAAGGTATCAATCCAAGAGGAGGCTACGCGAGTCCCTCGCACCTGCACTATACAAATAACTCCTCGCAACCAACGTGATAAGGGGTTGTCAATCCCTTCACGGTCACTTACGAGAGTGAGATCTGATAGATATGATAGGATAATATTTTTGGTATTTTTGTGATAAAGATGCAAAGCAAAATAAAAGCAAAATAAAAAAGCAAAGGAAATAACAAAGTAATGGAAGATTAATATGATGAAGATAGACCCGGGGGCCATAGGTTTCACTAGTAGCTTCTCTCATGAGCATAAGTATTTTACGGTGGGTGAACGAATTACAGTTGAGCAATTGACAGAATTGAGCATAGTTATGAGAGTATCTAGGTATGATCATGTATATAGGCATCACGTCCGAGACAAGTAGACCGGCTCCTGCCTGCATCTACTACTATTACTCCACTCATCGACCGTTATCCAGCATGCATCTAGAGTATTAAGTTCATGAAAACAGAGTAATGCCTTAAGCAAGATGACATGATGTAGAGGGATAAATTCATGCAATATGATAAAAACCCCATCTTGTTATCCTCGATGGCAACAATTCAATACGTGCATTGTTGCCCCTCATCACACCGGGAAAGGACACCGCAAGATTGAACCCAAAGCTAAGCACTTCTCCCATTGCAAGAAAAACCAATCTAGTAGGCCAAACCAAACTGATAATTCGAAGAGACTTGCAAAGATAACCAATCATACATAAAAGAATTAGAGAATATTCAAATATTGTTCATAGATAATCTTGATCATAAACCCACAATTCATCGATCTCAACAAACACACCGCAAAAAGAAGATTACATCGAATAGATCTCCACGAGAGAGGGGAGAACATTGTATTGAGATCCAAAAGAGAGAAGAAGCCATCTAGCTACTAACTATGGACTCGAAGGTATGAGGTAAACTACTCACACTTCATCGGAGAGGCTATGGTGTTGTTGTAGAAGCCCTCCGTGATGGGTTCCTCCTCCGGTGGAGCTCCGGAACAGGCCCCAAGATGGGATCTCGTGGAGTGGAAGGTTGCGGCGGTGGAATTAGGTTTTTGGCTCCGTATCTGATCGTTTGGGGGTACGTAGGTAAATATAGGAGGAAGGAGTACGTCGGTGGAGCAAACAGGGGCCCCATGAGGGTGGAGGGCGCGCCCCACTACCTCGTGCCTTCCTCCTTTCTTTCTTGACGTAGGGTCCAAGTCTCCTGGATCATGTTCGGTGAGAAAATCACGTTCCCGAAGGTTTCATTCCGTTTGGACTCCATTTGATATTCCTTTTGTGCGAAACTCTGAAATAGGCAAAAAACAGCAATTCTGGGTTGGGCCTCTGGTTAATAGGTAATCCCAACAATAATATAAGCCCAATAATGTCCAAAACAGTAGATAATATAGCATGGAGCAAACAAAAATTATAGATACGTTGGAGACGTATCAGGCATCCCCAAGCTTAATTCCTGCTCGTCCTCGAGTAGGTAAATGATAAAAAGATAATTTTTGATGCGGAGTGCTACTTGGCATAATTATAATGTAATTCGAATATTCAGATCAGAAAGATTGAAGACAAAAGTTCATATTGACATAAAAATAATAATACTTCCAGCATACTAACAAAGCAATCATGTCTTCTCAAAATAACATGGCCAAAGAAAGCTATCGCTACAAAATCATATAGTCTGGCTATGCTCTATCTTCACCACATAAAATATTTAAATCATGCACAACCTCGATGACAAGCCAAGCAATTGTTTGATACTTTTGACATTCTCAAACTTTTTCGATCTTCACGCAATACATGAGCATGAGCCATGGACATAGCACTATATGTGGAATAGAAGGGTGCTTGTGGAGAAGATAAAAAGGGAGAAGATAGTCTCACATCAACTAGGCGTATCAATGGGCTATGGAGATGCCCATCAATAGATATCAATGTGAGTGAGTAGGGATTTCCATGCAACGGATGCACTAGAGCTATAAGCATATGAAATCTCAACAAAAGAAACTAAGTGGGTGTGCATCCAACTCGCTTGCTCACAAAGACCTAAGGCATTTTGAGGAAGCCCATCATTGGAATATACAAGCCAAGTTCTATAATGAAAAATTCCCACTAGTATATCAAAGTGACAAAATGAGAGACTCTCTATCATGAAGATCATGGTGCTACTTTGAAGCACAACTATGGTAAAAGGATAGTAACATTGTCCCTTCTCTCTTTTTCTCTCATTTTTTTTGTTTGGGCCTTTTCTCCTTTTTTCTATGGCCTCTTTTTTTCTTAGGAGTCTCATCCCGACTTGTGGGGAATCATAGTCTCCATCATCCTTTCCTCACTTGGGACAATGCTCTAAAATGAATATCATCACACTTTTATTTTCTTACAACTCAACAATTACAACTCGATACTTAGAACAAAATATGACTCTATATGAATGCCTCCGGCGGTGTACCGGGATATGCAATGAATCAAGAGTGACATGTATGAAAGAATTATGCGGTGGATTTGCCACAAATATGATGTCAACTACATGATCATGCTAAGCAATATGAGAATGATGGAGTGTGTCATAATAAATGAAACGATGGAAAGTTGCATGGAAATATATCTCAGAATGGCTATGGAAATTCCATGATAGGTAGGTATGGTGGCTGTTTTGAGGAAGGTATATGGTGGGTGTATGATACCGGCGAAAAGTGCGCGGTGTTAGAGAGGCTAGCAATGGTGGAAGGAAGAAGAGTGCGTATAATCCATGGACTCAACATTAGTCATAAAGAACTCATATACTTATTGCAAAAATCTACAAGTTATCAAAGCAAAGTATTACGCGCACGCTCCTAGGGGATATATTGGTAGGAAAAGACCATCGTCATTCCCCGACCGCCACTCATAAGGAAGACAATCAATAAATAAATCATGCTCGACTTCATCACATAACGGTTCACCGTGACGTGCATGCTATGGGAATCACAAACTTTAACACACATATTACTCAAATTCACAACTACTCAACTAGCATGACTCTAATATCACCATCTTTATATCTCGAAACAATTATCAAGCATCAAACTTCTCATAGTATTCAACACACTCATACGAATTTTTACAAATCATTTAGCTTAGCATATTAGGATTTTTTAAGAAAATTACCATGCTATTTAAGACACTCAAAATAATCTATGTGAAGCATGAGAACAAATCCACCACCGTGCTCTAAAAGATATAAGTGAAGCACTAGAGCAAAACTATATAGCTCAAAAGATATAAGTGAAGCACAAAGAGTATTCTAACAAATTCCAAATCATGTATGGCTCTCTCAAAAGGTGTGTACAGCAAGTATGATTGTGGTAAACTAAAAAGCAAAGACTCAAATCATACGCGCTCCAAGCAAAACACATATCATGTGGTGAATAAAAATATAGCTCCAAGTAAAGTTACCGATGGAAGTAGATTTAAAGAGGGATGACTTCCGGGGCATCCCCAAGCTTTGGCTTTTTGGTGTCCTTAGATTATCTTGGTGGTGCCATGGGCATCCCCAAGCTTAGGCTCTTGCCACTCCTTTTTCCATAATCCATCAAAATATTTCACCCAAAACTTGAAAACTTCAAAACACAAAACTCAACAGAAATCTCGTGAGCTCCGTTAGCGAAAGAAAACAAAAGACCACTTCAAAGTACTGTAGTGAACTCATTATTTATTTATATTGGTGTTAAACCTACTGTATTCCAACTTCTCTATGGATTATAAACTATTTTACTAGCCATAGATTCATCAAAATAAGAAAACAACACACGAAAAACAGAATCTATAAAAAACAGAACAGTCTGTAGTAATCTGTAATTAACGCAAAATTCTGGAACTCCACAAAATCAGCAAAACTAGGAAGACCTAGGAAATTAATTTATTAATCAGCAGCAATTGGAATCACTATTTTATCACGTTCTGGTGATTTTTAACAATTGTTTTCGTGAACAGAAAGTTTCTGGAAATTACAGCAAGATCAAATAACTATCATCCAAGAAGATCATATAGGTTTAACTTGGCACAAACACTAATTAAAACATAAAAACACATATAACCTGAGGCTAGAACAAATATTTATTCCTAAATATAAACAGAAACAAAAAAACTAAAATAAAATTGGGTTGCCTCCCAACAAGCGCTATCGTTTAACGCCCCTAGCTAGGCATAAAAGCAAGGATAGATCTAGGTATTGCCATCTTTGGTAGGCAATCCATAAGTGGCTCTCATAATAGATTCATATGGTAATTTTATTTTCTTCCTAGGGAAGTGTTCCATGCCTTTCTTTAATGGGAATTGGAATCTAATATTCCCTTCCTTCATATCAATAATTGCACCAATCGTTCTAAGGAAAGGTCTACCAGGAATAATAGGACATGAAGGATTGCAATCTATATCAAGAACGATAAAATCTACGGGCACATAATTCCTATTTTCAACAATAAGAACATCATTAATTCTTCCCATAGGTTTCTTAATAGTGGAATCCGCAAGGTGCAAGTTTAGAGAGCAATCATCAAAATCACGGAAATCTCAAATCGCACAAAGTTTTGGGAATAGTGGAAACACTAGCACCCAAATCACATAAAGCATTAAACTCATGATCCTTAATCTTAATTTTAATAGTTGGTTCCTACTCATCATTAATTTTTCTAGGGATAGAAACTTCCAACTCAAGCTTTTCTTCATAAGATTGCATCAAGGCATCAACGATATGTTTAGTAAACGCTTTATTTTGACTATAAACACGAGGAGAATTTAGCACGGATTGCAACAAGGAAATACAATCAATCAAAGAGCAACTTTCATAATTAAATTCCTTGAAATCCAAAATTGTGGGTTTAACAACATCTAGGGTTTTGATTTCTTCCATCCCACTTTTATCAATTTTAGCATCAAGATCTAAAAACTCCGAATTTTTGGAACGCCTTCTAGGTAAAGGTGGATCATATTCATTCCCATCGTTATCAAGATTCATATTGCAAAACAAAGATTTAATTGGGGACACATCAGTAAATTTTAGATCTTCATCTTTATTTTCATAGGAACTAGAAGAACACGCTTTAATAAAGGCATCTTTCGTAGCACGCATCCTAGCGGTTCTTTCTTTGCATTCATCAATGGAAATTCTCATTGCTTTGAGATACTCACTGATATCATGCTTAGGAGGAATAGATCTAAGCTTAAAAGAATCAACATCAAGAGAAATTCTATCAACGCTCCTAGCCAATTCATCAACTTTAAGCAATTTCTCTTCAAGCAAAGCATTAAAATTCTTTTGCGAATTCATAAACTCTTTAACAATAGTCTCAAATTCAGAGGGCATCTTATTAAAATTTCCGTAAGAGTTGTTGTAGGAATTTCCGTAATTATTAGAGGAATTACTAGGATAAGGCCTAGGATTAAAGTTTCCTCTATACGCGTTGTTACCAAAATTATTCCTACCAACAAAATTAACATCCATAGATTCATTATTATTCTCAATCAAAGTAGACAAAGGCATATCATTAGGATCAGAAGAAACACTCTAAGTAGCAAATAATTTCATAAGTTCATCCATCTTTCCACTCAAAACATTAATTTCTTCTATCGCATGCACTTTTTTATTATTAGATCTTTCAGTGTGCCATTGAGAATAATTAACCATAATATTATCTAGGAGTTTAGTAGCTTCTCCTAAAGTGATTTCCATAAAAGTGCCTCCCGCGGCCGAATCTAAAAGATTTCTAGAAGCAAAATTCAATCCGGCATAAATTTTTTGTATAATCATCCACAAATTCAAACCATGAGTAGGGCAATTGCGTATCATTAATTTCATCCTCTCCCAAGCTTGTGCGACATGTTCATGATCAAGTTGCTTAAAATTCATAATTTCGTTTCTAAGAGAGATGATCTTAGTGGGAGGAAAATACTTAGAGATAAAAGCATCTTTGCACTTGTTCCAAGAATCAATACTATTATTAGGCAAAGACGAAACCAAGATTTAGCACGATCTCTAAGTTTAAAAAAGGAAATAGCTTCAATTTAACAATATCATTATCAACATCTTTATTCTATTGCATGTCACACAAATCAACGAAGCTATTTAGATGAGTAGCGGCATCTTCACTAGGAAGGCCGATTTAATTGATCTTTCATAACAAGATTCAACAAAGCAGTATTGATTTCACAAGATTCAGTATTTGTAAGAGGAGCAATCGGAGTGCTAAGGAAATCATTATTGTTGGTATTGGAAAAGTCACACAATTTGGTATTATCTTGAGCCATCGTGACAAGCAAGCAATCCAACACACGAGCAAACAAAAAGAAAGGCAAAAGAGGCAAACGGAAAAGAGAGGGCGAATAAAAAGGCAAGGGTGAAGTGGGGGAGAGGAAATGTAGCATCCCAAAATTCTAAATTTTGGAATGTTATAATAAATAGATAGTTTTGATTGATTGTTTGATTGTGGTGTGGTTGCTTGTGTGAAATTGAGTGGAATTCGAAACTTTTGAAAGTTAAATGAGAGGGAATAAAAGGACTTTCCCAAACTTTCATCTTTGCTTTCTGGTTTCCGTGAATTCAAATTCTTTTCAAATACAAAACCCTAGAGAGAAGATGACATGACTTCTTCCATTTAACTAAATAAAAAGGGTATCTGAAAACATTTGAATTTCATTTGGAAATATTTCAATTCATAAAATTCATGCAACTCAATGATTTTCATGAGAGAAGATAAAATGACTTCTTCAAAACAGATGAAATATGAGTTGGAAGTTTAAAAGGATCAAATTAAAATCCTTTTGAAAATTATTTTCAATTTGGAGTTATTTGGGTTTTAATCAAATTAATTTTCTCCAAAAATAAAATATATGGAAATTAGGATAACATGATTCCCTACAACAGAAAATTGGAGAGAAGTAAATTTGAAATCATTTTGGTATTTTTAAAATGATTTTTATTGGATTTTATTAGAACAGTAGCACACTTTGCTTTATTTAAATTTGTGCGGATTTTAGTTGACTTTACAAAAATGTCCATGTTGTTGGAAATCTTTTTCTGAAAATTCTGATATATTATATGCCTATAGTTTGTTTTTATTTTATTTAGTTTATATTATTTTCTTTGTCTGTCTTTAAAAGAACTTCCCTTTGGGCGGCCCAGTAGAAGCCAGCCAAGGCCAGTAGCCATCGCCTTCATCCCGGCGGGACTCCGCTCGAGTCCGCCGCCTCTCGACGTCTGTGCCGCCTCCGGACTCTGCGCCGCCCCCTTGCCCCTCCCGCACGCCATCTCGTCCCCTCCCTCCATAAATAGCGCCGCCCCCTCGCCCCGCGCCACTCCTCGTAGCAACCGCCGCCGCCCCGGCGAGATCAGCCGCCGCCGCCGCACTTCCCGCATCGCCGCTTCTCGTCGCGCCGCTTCTGCTTGCCGCTTCGCCGCTGGCACCGCCCAGCGCCAGTAGCCTCCTCCTGCGTCGCGGAAACCACCGCCGTCTCGCCGTTCTGGCGCATCCGCCGCCAAGCACTTCCGTTAACCACCGGAAACCGCCGTCCCGTTGACCCGCCGTGGACCGGTAAAACCGCCCGGTCAGATCCGATTTATTTTCAGCCTTCGGTTCTTTTGGTTAAACCCGGTTTTTCTTAATAACCTAGTTAAGTAGTGAACGTTCGTTATTTTAGTCTTCGCAGCGAACGTTTTCGTCATATAAGTTTCTGTAGCGAATGTTCGCTATTTAGTTTTTTTCTTTTATTTTAGTTTTCTGCCAGGGACTCGTTTGTGAGTATTTTATTTACAGATTGGCCCTTGTTTTTCAAACTAGCATAACTTTTTACTCGTTTGTCCAAATCCAATGAAACCAATGCCCACTTTTTCGTTATGATATCCGCTATCCAGTAAAACAACTTAAACATGTTTTTGAAAGTTTTAAAATTTGAATTAGAACAGATTTGTATTTGAACTTCGTTTGATCGTAACTTGAGTTTTATAACTCCGATTTAGTTGATTCTTTTTGCTTATCGAAGCTCTTGACCTAAAATTTATGATAAGGCCAAATTCACATAATTTTGGTACTATTAGAAATTGTTTTATGTTGCAAGAGTTATATGCTTGGTTTCGAAGCTTCCCGAATCGTCTTCTTCGTTCTTTCTGATCTATTGAGTGATTGCTTATGTGTGGTTCTATTGCTTGCTTACGATAGATTGACCGGAGTGTGACGAGTACATCTATCAAGAGTGTTGAGTGCGAATCATCTTCATCAACATTGCAGGCAAGTTCAACTTTGATCATATCCCTTTCATACCCAGTTTTTATGCATTAGTTTCACCCTCAAACATTGCATGGTTAGGATTTGATAACATGTGGGTATTGTGAAGTAGTTGATGAGGTAGGAACCTATTGTCCTGCATTCAAACCACAGGAGTTACTACATTATGCTTATATCGCTATGCTATGCTCGTAGACGTCGATTTGGGATTGAGTGTATCCATGACAGATGTGAGATTATTATTTAATGGTTAACTTAAGGTGGCTACTTTAATACACATCTGGGTGGATTGGTTGGGGCACCCTGGAGCACCCAGTGGTTTGCCCGGGCACCTGGAGAACCCAGTGCTTGCCCAAGGGGATCCTGGAGGACCCGTGTGATCACCCTATGGAATGCCACCCAGGCTGAAAGGGATCATAAGGTTATTCATGCTAGAAACTTCTGTGCGCAGCCACAAGCTATTATGGGCTCTAGCATAGTTGAGTAAGTTGCGTGAGCTCTTGAAGAGGTGGATCAGCAGGTAGAGGGATGTAGGTTGGTATGGTTTGCCCGAAGTAAAGAGTTAATGTTTCTGAAAGACTGTGTCTCGGTCATCCATTTCTCAAACACCATGTAGTGCGAGAAATCCAACGGAGGAGATCGAGTCTTGTGGGGAAAAGTCCAAAACCTCTGCAGAGTGTATAAACTAATTATGGTTAGTCGTGTCCCCGGTTATGGACAATTTTGAGTCTCTGGTTCTTGGATTATCATGTTGATCCCAACACTCTATTTAAATTAATTTGATTGGGTTAATGATTATTATTTTGGGTTTTAGTTGGAGGAACCTTCTCAATATTTATCAATCAACTTTGTAGCTAAATAAAATATATTCCTTTGCAGTTGGGAAAAATTGGCTTTTCGCAAAAAACATTATAACCATAGAGCTTTTCCACCAACCAAATATGCATGTAGTGATAGCCATTATTCATCATTATCCTATGGTGTGAATTTTCCAGTACATTCAATGTACTGACACTTTGTGGCTGCAATGTCTCATGTTGCAGGAATTCTTACAACGAGTAAGTGATACGTTAGGGTTACGATTTCTACACTCAATTTTGTCGTTGGTGTTGATGGGAATCCACAACCTTGTATCCTCCGCTATTTGGATTGAGGTAATAATATTTTACGTTACTTTATACATGTGATTTACCTCTGTTATAAATCCTTCGAGTATTGTGTGTGTCAGCATACCGATCCAGGGATGACACTTAAGCACAAAGACTTGACCGTCTGAGGTCGGGTCGCTACAAGATGGTATCAGAGCACATGTTGACTATAGGACGTGACCCCTAGAAACTAGCAATTCCATAGGAAAGATTTTTCTCTACAACTTCGTTTCAAAAGGATCTTTTGCCTCTCTTCTTTTCTGAGCTATAAAAATATTCCCTTTTAGTGAGACCATACCCTTTCCCCTTTTGACCACGCGAAGAATTGATGGATGAGAGCCCTCCAAGAAGTACCAGATATCGGACAACTAAGGCCACATCATAATGAAGAGGATTTTACTGTGCATTATAATGATGGAAACTACAACGGTTGAAGACTCCGAAGACTAGGAGAATTTGAAGGCTCTGAAGAATTTCCGGATTTGTATGACCTAGGAAGGCTACCCTTATGGAAATTGGCAGACTAAGGAAGCTGTCAATACCCGAGATCAAGGTGTATCGGAGAAACACCGGAACATGGAGCATTAGAACTCAAAGTTGTTGTCAAGAAAACCCTAAGACAGGAGATATCAATTATGGAATGAAAGCTCATGGCAGTAACATGGGCATAGACATGGCTAACCATGGTGTTATCGCCCGCTTATGCTATTGTCATCGTGTGGAGTTAAGTATGCACATGCATGGAAGGATTGGATGGTAGAAGGCTGATGGAACATCTATCAGCAAAGGATGCAACTTTAACCTTAGCTGGTGTATCGCCAGGATCTGGAGCATTACATCAGGAAGTTTAAGATGAACCTTCAGGAAGTAGTATTCGACAAGTAAGCATTTCGTGAAGGACTCATGACCCAGAAGCTGAAAGTAGCCATGATGGAGGAGCAAAACCTCGAGATACCGGAGATTCGTCAGGAACTGAAGGACAGTAGGACCATGGATCATGCCAAGGATGTTGAAACCCAGAAGTTTGGAACGCAACTCCAAAAATATTAAAGGATGTCACGAGAGACTTCGCGTCAACAAAGATGATCTGGCAAAAAGAACTTTAGAAGGACAAGCACGATCGGAAGAAGCCATCGGAGACATGAACAAGACTTGAAAATTTTGGCGACGTTGACCTTTAGAAGACCAAACCCCTGTTATATACCTACGTTAGATGCGATGATTTTGAGTTGTCATTTGTTTGATGTTTTTCCGACAGCCACAAATAAAATCTGTCTTTCAAAACTTTTGTTTGTATTGTGTCTATCCCTCTCTTTCTCTCTTATCTCGCCCCAAACCCATGGACCCAATAGAGGATGAATGGAGATGAACCAACATTTCCGGGACCGATAAGTCAATTGGAGACAGACCGATGGATTCAGAACATGGACGATCATGTGGAGAATAACACTATAGCCGGAAAGGATATGACCCAGCATGCTCTTCAGTGCTTTGGAAGAGGTGCTGCTATTTGGTGGAGGATGTACCAAACCATCAATGGATGGCAAGGAGTAACCACTTGGAAAGATTTTAAGTTGACTTTGCTAAAGTCTCGGTTTGTGTCTAAAGTCTCGGTTTGTGTCCCAGAAATTGAAGCCTTCTGGAAAGGATATGAAGAAACCTTGTGCATGCAAGCTTTGTGGGGAAATAGGACACAACCATAAATAATACAAGGATGAATGCCCTAATGGTGAAGGAAGTCACCTACGAAGAATGCCCAACTAGGCAGATTACTTGTTTCTTGTGTGAAGGGACTACCCACTACCACCGCTCTGTCACATTTACCCCATGGTACAAAGAACCATCCAGCAGAAGAAAGAAGCAATGAAAGGAGCCCTCATGGGAATTCTCCAAGAACCAGTGATGAAGGAAGAGGTGGAGGACACACCCAAAGAAGAACCAATTAAACCCTGCACCAAGTCATGCTATTCATGTGGATAAGAAGGACACATCTCCCATAATTGTATGAATGGGGATCTAGTAGAATTCCCGACGGAGGAAGTAGAGTATGATCCACAGGAAATAGAAGCCCTGATTGGAATGGAAAATTCCAGGAAGAGAAGTAGATTGGATTCCAGGAAGGACCTGAGTCATATCACTGTTTTGGTGCAAGGAGTCAGGGCACTACCTCAGCAGTTGCCCAAAAAGGAAACCTCGAGACATGTCAGAAGTAATATGTTTTCGTTGTAATGAAGCAGGGCACTTTGCCAGAGATTGTCCCAAGGAGAAGGAGACTTGTGATAATTAGTTGTGTCTTTGAGAAGTATGGTAGTAGTAGTAGAAGTAGTAGGAATAGCTCTTTTGTATTGAAGTGTTGAGTTGAGGCATGTAATGGAAATGCAGGAGATTGTAATAATTGGAGAATCAATAAAGTTAGCATCGTTGGTACCGATATAGATTTTATAAGTTGTTACTCTATGAAGAAATATTTTGACCATTTTCGAGGATATGACAAATATGGTCTATGGAGGAATTGGAGCATTTTAAGGGTGGTAGTACCCTATGAGAACACTTGAACCCTGGAGAAGATAAATGATATTCCATGGAGTGGACGTTGGACAAGATAATTACTAGTTTTGTCTCGATATGTGGCATATCCCAAGGATATATGAAGTACTATTGGATATAAACGAGGTACGTGTTGGTAATATGGAGCAATTATAACTCCATGATGAGTCAGAGTAATCACGTCTTAGTTTTGGTACCCGTAGAAGGAAGAGAGACAGTATAATTGGATGGACTTAAGAATGCCAGGAAGCTGGATGTTGGAATAAGGATCAGTTGCCCTGATGATGAATTCAAGGTTTGCAAGTGATGAGAAGGGCCATAACCCACAGGCCCCAGGACTTGCCAAGAAGCAAGTACATTCTTGCTGAAGGAAAAACCCTGGAAGAAGTTACGATTTTATCAACAGACGATTTTATAGGAGTAACGCAAAACCTGAGAGTTGTGAAGGAATGATAGATGTTTGTTTGGCTTGCAGAATCAATGGATATATCCGAACTTGGTTCGCCGACAAGAGAAATTCCGCAATGCTTGGGAGGATGACCGAGTGTTAGAATGCGAGATTCACTAAATCGTATACAAGGTAATGATTTGGGTGCGGGATGGATTGATCACCATACCGACTTACTCTTATTATTCGCCTTGCTATGTGGGATGGTAACCGAGTGACTTACCTATAGTAGAGAGACGACGGTATTAAACCTTGTTTGAACCTTAGAATGGTATAAGTATTTTCCCTTGTACAAGGCAGTTTTTGCCAACCGTAGGTTATACGGTGAGGATTAACCAGACCCATTTCCTGCAGGAGAAACCATAAATTGTTGACCACCATGAGATATCGATAGTTGTTAGTTTTGCCGCCAGACCCATCAGCTAAGAAGATCCAGTCATGGAAGAACCGTACCAAGATGAAAGGACAGAAGAATTGTGGTAAAGGTTATGCCACTACCGGAAGGGCCAAGAGAAGGAATTTTTCTGAAAATCTGAGAAGACCGGCCTCGTCAAGAATAAGGATGGAGTATATGAGTATCGATGGGACCGTAACAATGTTTCTAAGGGTGGCACCCGCGACCCCGGAGACGATCGATGGATTTTGAGAAGAACCCCCAAACCTAAACTATTTCTTTCTAGCCTCTCCGAATCTCGAGGACGAGATTCATATTAAGGGTGGTAGGTTTGTAACATCCCAAAATTCTAAATTTTGGAATGTTATAATAAATAGATAGTTTTGATTGATAGATTGATTGTGGTGTGGTTGCTTATGTGAAATTGAGTGGAATTTGAAACTTTTGAAAGTTAAATGAGAGGGAATAAAAGGACTTTCCCAAACTTTCCTTCTGATTTCCGTGAATTCAAATTCTTTTCAAATACAAAACCCTAGAGAGAAGATGACATGACTTCTTCCATTTAATTAAATGAAAACGGTATTTGAATATATTTGAATTTCATTTCCAAATATTTCAATTCATAAACTTCATGCAACTCAATGATTTTCGTGAGAAAAGATAAAATGACTTCTTCAAAACAGATGAAATATGAGTTGGAAGTTTAAAAGGATCAAATAAAATTCTTTTGAAAATTATTTTCAATTTGGAGTTATTTGGGTTTTATTCAAATTATTTTTCTTCAAAAATAATATATGTGGAAATTAGGGTAATATGATTCCCTACAACAGAAAATTGGAGAGAAATAAATTTGAAATCATTTTGGTATTTTTAAAATGATTTTTATTGGATTTTATTAGAACAGTAGCACTCTTTGCTTTATTTAAGTTTGTGTGGATTTTATTTGACTTTACAAAAATGTCCATGTTGTTGGAAATCTTTTTCTGAAAATTTTGATATATTATATGCCTATAGTTTTGTTTTTATTTCATTTAGGTTATATTATTTTTCTTTATGCATCTTTTTAAGAAAAAGAACTTCCCTCCGACTGGGCCGGCCCGGCCGAAGCCAGGCCAAGGCCCAGCGCGCAATCGCCCCCGTCTCCGAGCGGGACTCCGCTCGGGAGTCCGCCGCCTCGGCCCGCCGTCACTGCGGACTCTGCGCGCCCTTGCCCCTCCCACGCCATCTCGTCCCTCCCTCCATAAATAGCGCTACCGCGCGCCACTCCTCAGAAGAATCACGCCGCCCGGCGAGATCCGCCCAGACTTTCCCGCATCGCCGCTTCTCATAGTCGCCGCGCTGCCGCCGCCTTAGCACCGCCTCACGCCAGTAGCCTCCTGGCCGGCCATTGTCTCATTGTTGCTGCCGCACCCACCACCGCACTTCCTGTTGCAGCCGCCGGAAACCGCCATCCCGTTGACCCGCCATGGACCAGTAAAACCACCCGGTCCGATCCGGTTTATTTTTAGCCTTCGATTCTTTTGGTTAAACCCGGTTTTTCTTAATAACCTAGTTAAGTAGTGAATGTTCATTGTTTTAGTCTTTGCAACGAACGTTTTTGTCATATAAGTTTCTATAGCGAACGTTCGCTATTTAGTCTTTTTCTTTTATTTTAGTTTTCTTCCAGGGACTCGTTTGTGAGTATTTTATTTACAGATTGGCCCTTGTTTTTCAAACAAGCATAACTTTTTACTCGTTTGTCCAAATCCAATGAAACCAATGCCCACTTCTTTGTTATGATATCCTCTATCCATTAAAACAACTTAAACATGTTTTTGAAAGTTTTAAATTTGAATTAGAACAGATTTGTATTTGAACTTCGTTTGATCGTAACTTGAGTTTTATAACGCCGATTTAGTTGATTCTTTTTGCTTATCGAAGCTCTTGACCTAAACTTTCTGATAAGGCCAAATTCACATAATTTTGGTACTGTTAGAAATTGTTTTATGTTGCAAGAGTTATTTGCTTGGTTTCGAAGCTTTCTGAATCGTCTTCCTCGTTCTTTCTGATCTGTTGAGTGATTGCTTATGTGTGGTTCTATTGCTTGCTTACGATAGGTTGACCGGAGTGTGACGAGTAGAACTATCAAGAGTGTTGAGTGTGAATCATCTTCATCAACATTGCGGCAAGTTCACACTTTGATCATATCCCTTTCATACCTAGTTTTTATGCATTAGTTTCACCCTCAAACATTGCATGGTTAGGATTGGATAACATGTGGGTATTGGGAAGTAGTTGATGAGGTAGGAACCTATTGTCCTGCATTCAAACCACAGGAGTTACTACGTTATGCTTATACTGCTATGCTATGCTCATAGACGTGGATTTGGGATTGAGTGTATCCATGACAGATGTGAGATTATTATTTAATGGTTAATTTAAGGTGGCTACTTTAATACATATCTGGGTGGATTGGTTGGGGCACCCTGGAGCACCCAGTGGTTTGCCCGGGCACCTGGAGAACCCAGTGCTTGCCCAAGGGGATCCCGGAGGACCCGTGTGATCACCCTATGGAATGCCACCCAGGATCAAAGGGATCATAAGGTTATTCATGCTAGAAACTTCCGTGTGCAGCCACAAGCTATTATGGGCTCTAGCATAGTTGAGTAAGTTGCATGAGGTCTTGAAGAGGTCGATCAGCAGGTAGAGGGATGTAGGTTGGTATGGTCTGCCCGGAGTAAAGAGTTAATGTTTCTGAAAGATCGTGTCTCACCATCCGTTTCTCAAACACCATGTAGTGCGAGAAATCCAACGGAGGAGATCGAGTCTTGTGGGGAAAAGTGCGCCAACCTCTGCAGAGTGTACAAACTAATCATGGTTAGCCGTGTCCCCGGTTATGGACAATTTTGAGTCTCTGGTTCTTGGATTATCATGTTGATCCCAACACTCTATTTAAATTAATTTGATTGGGTTAATGATTATTATTTTGGGATTGAGTTGGAGGAACCTTCTCAATATTTATCAATCAACTTTGTAGTTGAATAAAATATATTCCTTTGAAGTTGGGAAAAATTGGCTTTTCACAAAAACATTATAACCATAGAGCTTTTCTACCAGCCAAATATGCATGTAGTGATAGCCATTATTCATCATTATCCTATGGTGTGAATTTGCCATTACATTTAATGTACTGACCCTTTGTGGCTGCAATGTCTCATGTTGCAGGAATTCTTATGACGAGTAAGTGATACGTTAGGGTTTCAATTTCTACACTCAACTTTGACATTGGTGTTGATGGGAATCCACAACCTTGTTTCTTCCGCTATTTGGATCGAGGTAATAATATTTTACGTTACTTTATACATGTGATTTACCTCTGTTATAAATCCTTCGAGTACTGTGTGTGTCAGCATACCGATCCAGGGATGACACTTAAGCACAGAGACTTGACCGTCTGAGGTCGGGTCGCTACAAGATGGTACCAGAGCACATGTTGACGGATTGTCAATCCCTTCACGGTCACTTACGAGAGTGAGATCTGATAGATATGATAGGATAATATTTTTAGTATTTTTGTGATAAAGATGCAAAGTAAAATAAAAGCAAAATAAAAAAGCAAAGGAAATAACAAAGTAATTGAAGATTAATATGATGAAGATATACCCGGGGGCCATAGGTTTCACTAGTAACTTCTCTCATGAGCATAAGTATTTTACGGTGGGTGAACGAATTACTATTGAGCAATTGACAGAATTAAGCATAGTTATGAGAGTATCTAGGTATGATCATGTATATAGGCATCACGTCCGAGACAAGTAGACCGACTCCTGCCTGCATCTACTACTATTACTCCACTCATCGACCGCTCTCCAGCATGGATCTAGAGTATTAAGTTCATGAAAACAGAGTAACGCCTTAAGCAAGATGACATGATGTAGAGGGATAAATTCATGCGATATGATAAAAACCCCATCTTGTTATCCTCGATGGAAACAATACAATACGTGCCTTGCTGCCCCTACTGTCACTGGGAAAGGACACCGCAAGATTGAACCCAAAGCTAAGCATTTCTCCCATTGCAAGAAAAACCAATCTAGTAGGCCAAACCAAACTGATAATTCGAAGAGACTTGCAAAGATAACCAATCATACATAAAAGAATTCAGAGAAGATTCAAATATTGTTCATAGATAATCTTGACCATAAACCCACAATTCATCGGTCTCAACAAACACACCGCAAAAAAAAGACTACATCGAATAGATCTCCACGAGAGAGGGGGGAGAACATTGTATTGAGATCCAAAAAGAGAGAAGAAGCCATCTAGCTACTAACTATGGACCCGAAGGTCTGAGGTAAACTACTCACACTTCATCGGAGAGGCTATGGTGTTGATGTAGAAGCCCTCCGTGATGGTTCCTCCTCATGAGCTCAAACAGGCCCCAAGATGGGATCTCGTGGCTACAGAAGGTTGCGGCGGTGGAATTAGGTTTTTGGCTCCGTATCTGATCATTTGGGGGTATGTAGGTATATATAGGAGGAAGGAGTACGTTGGTGGAGCAACAGGGGGCCCACGAGGGTGGAGGGCACGCCCTAGGGGGTGGGCGCGCCCCCTACCTCGTGCCTTCCTCCTTTCTTTCTGGACGTAGGGTCCAAGTCTCCTGGATAATGTTCGGTGAGAAAATCACGTTCCCGAAGGTTTCATTCATTTGGACTCCCTTTGATATTCCTTTTGTGCGAAACTCTGAAATAGGCAAAAAACAGCAATTCTGGGTTGGGCCTCCGGTTAATAGGTTAGTCCCAAAAATAATGTAAAAGTGGATAATAAAGCCCAATAATGTCCAAAACAGTAGATAATATAGCATGGAGCAATAAAAAATTATAGATACGTTGGAGACGTATCAATGACCGTAGTTTGAGGAGTTCATGTATTCACTATGTGTTAATGCTTTGGTCTGGTACTCTATTAAAAGGAGGCCTTAATATCCCTTAGTTTCCATTAGGACCCCGCTGCCACGGGAGGGTAGGACAAACGATGTCATGCAAGTTCTTTTCCATAAGCACGTATGACTATATTCGGAATACATGCCTACATTACATTGATGAATTGGAGCTAGTTCTGTGTCACCCTATGTTATAACTGTTACATGATTAATCACATCCGGCATAATTCTCCATCACCGATCCAGTGCCTACGAGCTTTTCATATATTGTTCTTTGCTTGTTTACTTTTCCATTTCCACTGTTACAATCACTATAAAACCCAAAAATATTACTTTTGCCACCGTTACCGTTACTTCCATACTACTTTACTACTAAACATTTTCCTGCAGATACTAAGTTATCCAGGTGTGGTTGAATTGACAACTCAACTGCTAATACTATAGAATATTCTTTGGCTCCCCTTGTGTCGAATCAATAAATTTGGGTTGAATACTCTACCCTCGAAAACTGTTGTGATCCCCTATACTTGTGGGTTATCACCGAACCAGTATAAACTCTCTGTTTCCTTTGTCCCTATAAACCCCTTTAAGCTAACCTAGTTGCGTTGGCTCCACGACTAAGTCCTTCCTCTAGGACATCTGCCGTGACAATTCCACGACAATTACAGTGATATTCTAGATCAAATCCATCATCAGAATATTTGTGGAGCATAACTATGGCTTTCAACCTAGAATCAAAGGTGCAAAATATTCGGTTATCTTGTAGATGTCGAACAGTTACTTGAACAATCGTACCATTTAATATGTTGTCTTCACAAGAGAGAAAGTCTTCACTTTTCCTTCGTGTGTGTCCCTTGCTTATTGCACCGTAACAATGGATAATCTTCATCATTTAACAGGATGCTTGGTCAGTCTTCACTTTGAAGGGAGGAATTTCATGAAACTTTTCATAATCTTCAGACATGTCTGTCTTGTCCTCCACTCCCAAGATGTTTCCTTTCCCTGAAAGAACTATGTGGTGAATTGGCTCATTGTATGATGTATTCGCTTCCTTATCTTTTCTTTGTCTCGGTTTGGTAGACATGTCCTTCACATAGAAAACCTGCACCACATCATTGGCTAGGACAAAAGGTTTATCTGTGTACCCAAGATTGTTGAGATCCACTGTTGTCACTCCGTACTGCGGGTTTACCTGTACACCGTCTCCTGTCAGTTTGACCCATTTGCTCCGAAACAAAGGGACCTTAAATTCTCATCCTTAATAAAGTTCCCATTTCTCCTCTATATAACCATAATATGTGTCCTTTGCCCTATTGGTGTTTCTTTGCATCAAAGCGGGTACCACTGTTTTGGTTCATGCTCTTTTTATCTTGGGCGGTCGTGTAAAATGTATTCCATTCATCTTGTACCCTTGGTAAGTCAATACAATCGAAGATGGTGTCCTGGCCAACAAGTACAACTCATCTCCAACAAAGTTGTTACCCAAGAGATGTGTTTGCAACCAACCGCCGAAAGTCCCGATGTGTTCACATGTAATCCAGTCGTCAGACTGCTCCGGGTGTTTGGAGCGTAGAATATTCTTGTGTTCATTGATATATGGGGCCACCAAGGTAGAATTCTATACAACTGTGTAGTGTGCTTGCGCCCAAGAATGCTCGTCCCTACATATTATTGAATCTGCTCCTAGCGTGCCTTTTCCACTCAGTCTCCCCTCATGCCACAATTGAGGAACACCAATCGGCTTAAGGTCAGGAATAAAGTCAACACAAAATGCAATGTCCTCCTCTGTTTCATGGACCTTGGAGATGCTTCCTTCTGGCCTAGCACGGTCATGAACATATTTATTTAAGACTCCCATGAACCTCTCAAAGGGGAACATATTGTGTAGAAATACAGGACCGAGAATGGCAATCTCGTCGACTAGGTGAACTAGGACGTGCTTTATAATATTGAAGAAGGATGGTGGGAACACCAACTCGAAACTGAGATGACATTGGACCAAATCATTCTATAACTTTGGTAGGATTTCTGGATCGATTACCTTCTGAGAAATTGCATTGAGGAATGCACATAGCTTCACAATGGCTAATCGAACATTTTCTAGTAGAAGCCCCCTCAATGCAACGAAGCGGTATGCGTCATAATCATGTGGCAGTCATGAGGCTTTAGGTTCTAGATTTTTTTCTCTAGCATATTTATTATTCCCTTTATATTCGACGAGAAGCCAGACGATACCTTGATACTGAGCATGCATTCAAAAAAGATTTCCTTCTCTACTTTGGTAAGCGCGTAGCTTGCAGGACCCTGATACTGCTTTGGATGCGTGCTGTCTTTTTCACTCATACGTTGTTGGTCCTCCCGTACCCCCGGTGTATCTTTTGTCTTCCCATACACACCCAAGAAGCCTAGCAGGTTCGCACAAAGATTCTCCGTCACGTGCATCACGTCGATTGCAGAGCGGACCTCTAGGTCTTTCCAATAGGGTAGGTCCCAAAATATAGATTTCTTCTTCCACATGGGTGCGTGTCCCTCAGCGTCATTCGGAACAGATTGTCCGCCAGGACCCTTTCTAAAGATTACTTGTAAATCCTTGACCATATCAAGTATATCATCACCAGTACGGAGGGCAGGCTTCTTACGGTGATCTGCCTCACCTTTGAAATGCTTGCCTTTCTTCCTTAAGGCATGCTTGGTCGGAAGAAATCGACCATGTCCCAGGTACACATTCTTCTTGCATTTGTCCAAATATATACTTTCAGTCTCATCTAAACAGTGTGTGCATGCGTGGTATCTCTTGTTTGTCTATCCTGAAATGTTACTAAGAGTAGTCCAATCATTCATGGTTACAAATAGCAATGCTCGTAGGTCAAATTCTCATTGCTTGTGCTCATCCCACACATGTACACCTTTTTTAGCCCACAACTATAAAATTTCTTCAACTAATTGTCTTAGTTACACATCAATGTCGTTGCTAGGTTGCTTAGGGCCTTGGATGAGCACTGGCATCATAATGAACCTTCGCTTCATGCACAACCAAGGAGGAAGGTAATAGATACATACAGTCACAGGCCAGGTGCTATGATTGCTGCTTGATACATCTCCGTTGTATCTACTTTTCTAAACACTTTTGCCCTTGTTTTGGACTCCAACTTGCATAATTTTAATGGAACTAACCCGGACTGACGCTGTTTTCAGCAGAATTGGCATGGTGTTATTTATGTGCAGAAACAAAAGTTCTCAGACTGACCTGAAACTCCACGGAACTTATTTTTGGAAAATATTAAAAATATTGGCAAAAGAATCAAGGCCAGGGGGCCCACACCCTAGCCACGAGGGTGGGGGGCGCGCCTGCCCCCCTAGGCGCGCCCCCTGCCTCGTGGGCCCCCGGGAGCTCCACCGACCTCAACTCCAACTCCATATATTCGTGTTCGGGGAGAAAAAAACAGAGAAAGATTCATTGCGTTTTATGATACGGAGCCGCCGCCAAGCCCTAAACTCTCCCGAGAGGGCTGATCTGGAGTCCGGGGCTCCGGAGAGGGGAATCCGTCACCATCGTCATCATCAACCGTCCTCCATCACCAATTTCATGATGCTCACCGTTGTGCGTGAGTAATTCCATCGTAGGCTTGCTGGACGGTGATGGGTGTGACGCCCGGATAATCAAGCTACAGTAAACGTCTGCTAATGGTGCCACGTCACCTCGGTTACTATTGATAAACTCGAGTTAGTTCGAAACTGATTCAAATTCAATTTCAAAATCAAGCAAACAATAAAAGTTTTCAAATATTAAAACTAAAATGTTCGGAGTGAACTAAATATGGCATAGGTAATTATGGAGGAGAAACCACACCTTTATAAAATGTTTAAATACTATTAGATGAATAAAACAGCAGTAAAACAATTATTTACTTACCTTTTTGTAATTAATAAAATGTCAAACTAAATTATTTGATGACTATACTTTTTGTGACAGTGGACTAAATTGAAGAACTAAATTAGATGCTTAGTATATATTTTACAAAAACTAAAATAAAAGGAAATAAAACAAAAGGAATAAAAGAAAGGAAAAGACCCCTGGCCAACTGGGCCAGACGGCCCAGCAGGCCAGTCCATTAACCAGACGGCCCAGCCGCGCCTACATACCCCTTGTCTGCCTGACCGAAACCCTAGCCCCCACTTGACCCGATCGATCCCCTCGTCCCTCCTCGCGCCGCCAGAAAGAGAGCAGAGAGGAGCGAGAGCCCCCCCGCCTCCCGATCCCGCTCACACGCACCCTCCTTGCCCTGCTCCGACCACCTCTGCCGCGCTGCCGCTGCTCCGGTCGGCGAGCTCCTCACCTCTGACCCCCCCCTTACATCCCCGCCTCCTCCTTTAACCTGTACGGCCGCCGACTTCGCCCCGGACGCCCTGACGCCGTCGCCGACCACAACCACCCCGCCGCTGCCATGTCGCCTCGGAGCTACCCCCGACACCGACGCTCACCGCTTCCCCGCCTCTCCTTCGTCGCTCGTCATCGTCCTCCTCCCCGCCGGAGCCAATCGTCCTCGCCTCGCCCTACTGCAGCTCGCCACCGCACTGAGCGCGTCGACCTCCTCCTCGTCGCTCTGCCATGGCGCCGCCGGCCTCCCCGAGCGCTTCTCCGAACCCTGTTCGCTGTGAGCTCCTACTGCACGCCCCCTTCTTCCCCCTGCTTTACTCGCTGTCCCACCGTCGCTCGCGCACACCGCGACCAGACGCTCACGGTCACCACGGCCATCCCCGTCCGCGCGTGCCTCATCGCGCCTGGCCACCGCCCGTGCTCGCTAGCCCCTGTCTTCACCACAGCTCGTCGGCGGCCTCTAATCCGGCGGGCCCTTGAACCAGCTCCACTCCCAGCAGATGCGCACGTGGACCAGCTCTCGAACGAGCCTAACCATGCTCATTTTGGACCACCGTGGCGCTCTTCCGGCAAGGTTCAGTGCGTCGCCGCCGGCGCGCCACCAGTCTTGAACCGGCCTGAGAAACTGACTCGTGGACCCCATCTAGTTAATTAAACTAATAAAATTTAGGTCAAAACTCGTACCTATGACACATGGGTCCCACTGGTTCCTTTGACCAGTCAAACTGCTAACTGGGATAACCCAGTCAATGACATGCGGCCCCAGAGCCTTTGACTAGTCAACGGTCCTAGTTAACTGCTGACTGGGCAGCCAACTGGACCCCACCTGTCTGCCCCTGGTGCAAATAGCTGGGTACGATTCTGTGTACCCGTAGCGATTTAACCATTTATTTCTAATTTAAATGAATTCCAAAAAAAGTGAATTAATTAAGTTAATTAATCATGTTTAATTAATCTAATTAACTCGTTAGTATAAATAAACAGTAAATAGATTAGCTAAACCCTAATTAAACTAATCAGAGTATGACAGGTGGGTCCCACTGGACCCACACGTCAGTTTGACCGGTCAATACCTCTGTTGACTGCTGACATCATGATGACGTCAGCATGCACTATTCTGGATAATGTTGAATTAAATTAATTCTAAAAATGATTTAAAAACTTTAGAAAATCATATAAAATAAACCGTAGCTCGGATGAAAATACTTTCTACATGAAAGTTGCTCAGAACGACGAGACGAATCCGGATACGCAGCCCGTTCGTCCGCCACACATCCCTAACATATCAAACCTGCAACATTTCACCTCGGCTCCTTCATAACGCGAAACACCGGAATACTTTCCGGATGTTTCTTAACCGGTACCACCTCATACCACGTTAGGGCACGCCTAGCATCGTTACTTGTCATGTCATGCATCGATATGCATCTGTTTACATGGTATTCATTGTTTCTTCCCTCTTCTCCAGGTAGACTACGGACCGACGTCAGCTTTGCCAGTTCGACTACGGTGTTGACGACCCTCTCTCTTGCCGTGAGCAACCGTGCAAGCCCCCTTGATCACGGATATCGCCTTACTCTCCTCTATATCGCTTGCATTAGAGTAGTGTAGCATATTCTCGCTTTCGATTATACCTATCCCGATGCATACTTTGTCCTTGTTACTATCATTGTTACCTTTACCTGCAATCCTATATGCTTAGTATAGGATGCTAGTACTTTCATCTGTGGCCCTACATTCTTGTCCATCTGCCGTGCTATACTATCGGGCCGTGATCACTCGGGAGGTGATCATGGGTATATACTATATACTTTATACATGATACATGTGGAGACTAAAGTTTGCCTACCGGTGGAGCACCATGAGTGGATCTTTGAGGCGGAGCAGGCAGGTTGAGACCGCTTAGGAGAGAGGTGGGCCCTCGCTGCTCATGGATACTTAACACGCTTAACGAGATCTTGGTATTTGATCCGAGTTGGCTACGAGCTTATCTTGGGAAAGATATGGGCACTTTCGGCCGTGGTATCGGTAGAAGCACTTCAAACGTCGGCGATGGGCGGAGCGCCGGATTGGATCGAACGCCACTAGGCTAGGTTCCGCTTCCGGCCACGCACGCAACGTGTGTGTGCTCAGGCGATGGGCCTGCACCCTATGGCGCTTAGGTTTAGGCCGTCTTTGGCCTCTCTGTTGTGCCTAGGTGGAATTGCGGCGTGTTGATCTTCCGCGGGCATGACCTGTGAAAGTGTGTCCGGCCAAATGGGGTCAAACGTGTTGGGTAAGTTGGTGCACCCTGCAGTGAAGTTACTCTATTCAAGTAGCCGTGATCTTGATGTGACGACTTGGAGTTGTACCTTGAGCTTATGACAACTAGAACCGGATACTTGATAAAACACACTCTTCCAAGTGCGAGATACAACCGGTGGTCGCTCTCTCTCGAGGGGATACGAGGAGGGATCGCGGGTAGGATTATTGCTATGTGATGTTACTTGGAGGACTTGATCGCCCTCTTCTACTGTTGCAAGGCGGTGACCGAGCGTAGTCTTCGATACGACTAGCTATCCCGTCCTTATTCGACATTCCGCAGCTTCACCATCGATATGGCCCTTTACACATATATCCATGCATATGTAGTGTAGCTCCTTGCTTGCAGTACTTTGGATGAGTACTCACGGTTGCCTTGTTTCCCTTTTCCCCTACCTCTATTCGATTCTTGCAACAGACGATGGATCCCAGAGCGACGCCACCGTCGATGGCGACTACTACACCGGAGGTGCCTACTACTACGTGCAGCCGACGACGCACTGTGAGTAGTTTAGGAGGATCCTGGCAGGAGGCTGCGCCTCTTTCGATCTCAGTATCCCAGCTTTGTGCTAGCCATCTTGTGGCAACTTGTTTAACTTATGTCTCGTACTCAGATATTCTTGCTTCCGACGACTGCCTATGATCGAGCACTTGTATTCGAGCCCTCGAGGCCCCGGCTTGTATTATGATGCTTGTATGACTTATTTCATTTGTAGAGTTGTGTTGTGATATCTTCCGTGAGTCCCTGATCTTGATCGTACACGTTTGCGTGTATGATTAGTGTACGATTGAATCGGGGGCGTCACAAGTTGGTATCAGAGCCGACTGCCTGTAGGAATCCCCCTTCCCAACTCCTTGGCCGAAGTCGAGTCTAGTTGTTGAAAAACTTTTACTAACATGGCTGTGTGGCTTACGGGCCCACGTCGCCATTAGGTGGTATTAGGATCTTTTACTCCTCGACCTTTACTCTTGGACTCTGGTCTCTCCTCTATTCGGGTTAAATGAATTTTACTAAATCTAACATTAGGGTCTCGTTATCACTTTCACCCAGAGAGCCCTATATTACTGATGATCGTCACGCACTGAAGACCTCAAGATACTCTCCATTGTTAACTCGAGAACTTGTGTTCATCGCGTTTGCAATTCCCCTTCCACCGTAAACCCTTATGGATAACTACTTGCAGTTGTTATTCTTACCATCATCCCCAGTTGGTCTTGTTATTACAAGATACCCTGAAAAACTCTTCGTGGTTTCAATAATCCTTTGAGCTTACTGCCTTGCTGTTCCTTGCCACATGAATACCCCTTCAAATAAATCCTCGCACTTGTCGAGTATCCGCTCATCCCCAGTTGTTCATGTGTTTCACAAAAGTCTTCAAAATACTATTCGATCTGCCGAAAATCCTCTGGAGCCTTTGGCTCTTGAAATGCTTGTTACTTTTGCATTTTGGTTAATTCCAAATGACTAGCAATATTCATGGGTGTCCTTTGCCCTTATCATCTTGGATCCCTTGATTCAATATGTTGCGAATATTGCAATCCTTAATCAGATCCTAGAATTCATCCTTTCGGCTCAGACGTCATTTTAAACATGAGTTGGATCTCGATCAATCAAATTGCCATCGATTGTACCCCTAAGCCTACTCAACTTATCCATCCTTGATCAGAGCATTGCTTCTAATCCCCTGATTTGGAAATCATAATTCTATTGCCTTTGAAGTTTGAATTGGTCAGAGGTTTCTATAATCAGATCTCCTTGCATTCTCCTTCATCGGTTTGAGTACCGATGCTCACATCAGATCCCTTGTGGACCATCGGTTCCTTTGTTGGATTTTATCAAGCGGTGTCCTTCATATTGAATAACCTTGAGAGCCTTTCCATGAGTATATAATGCCATTGGTAAATTGTATCATCTGCTTTTTGAACAATGCTCTACTTTCGAGCTTGTATTAATTACCGAAGTTTGTGGTATATGTTCGTAAGATGCGGATGGGTTGAACCTATGCCTTCCTTAATATGTGTGAACTTCGGAAGTTTCCACGAGTCATACTCATCCGGTGTTTCACCAGTAAAACTTTCAACACTAATGCCTTTATCAAAGCGTAGAAGTGAATGGAAGGTTATACATTGAAGAAGTGGGAGTCGACCTTGAACTTTGTGTTCATGCCCATGGACACGATGTAGATCCTATCATGGAAGCTTCTTGTAATAATAACTTTTTCCTTGTTATAGTATCATCTAGTATCCGTGAATTGATCTTTTGCAATCGTGGTTCCGCCATGTTCTCCTTTTAAATACCATTTCTTGGACAAGTTGTGGTACTTGTCTTCCGCAGATCGCTGCACCTGTCTAACCTTTACTTGCTCTACCGTTGAGTATTAAACTCGTATCTCAAGAATATCATGGGACCGCATAACTTATTACGGGTTCTTCATCAACTATTATTTCTCACCGATTCCAAATTTCTCGGGTTACGAAATCGTCAATAATCGAGTACAACGATTCCACATTTTGGTTCGATAACCCTAAGTAATTTCGTTGCTTACGAGTTTATTAATCCTTTAAGTCTTTCCTAGCTTTGATCGGCTAAATTTTCACCGTGCTACACGGTCCTCCTTTTCGGAGCACAATTTTCGATGATGAGCTAAACTTACGCCGATCTTCCTCGTCATATCGATTCGCCATGAACAACAAGCTTGATTTCAAGTTTGTGTCCTACCCGTGGTTCCAATAACCTTCCGCTTCATTATTCCTTTGACTTGATGTCGTCACTGATTGATTACATCTTCATGAAATCTCTCGACAAATGTGTCATGATCATCATCAACCTTATGAGCTCTTCCAGGATATCAATTGAGTTCATGATGAGAAATACCATCCTTGCCCCTGATGATTTGTGTTACCTTTGACCACTGATTTGCCTTTCGTTCAACACAAACTTGTTCGTGTTTTGAGTTATACCTTGAGATCCCTACTATCCAGCATTTGTTCTTCCTTACCTTGGAGTATTACCATCTTTTAATATCAAGGATGTGGTGAGGATTGCTCCACCTCTTAAGAAATTCTTGGTATAGTGATACTTCTCACCATCACCATTCTTTCTTGGTCCTCGGTTGATTCCAACCGGGTACCAACAAGTGAACTATGCTGTTTGGATTACGCCCTTCTAGCAACCCTATTGCTTTGAAGTTAATGGTCGGCCGTTCATTCTTGGACTATTGATTATTGAATCACCATTACGACATTGGTCGTGCAGCCCAACCCATATTTGGTAGCACCTTTCAACCAATGTTTAATTGTGTATGTTTTCCTCTAGCATACAACATTATATCATTTCAATCAACAAGTGTCATCTTCTTGTTCACATTATTGTGGAAATCCATCCGTTTGGAATTCTCAATGAATTGTCGCCGAGCCCATCAGCCACCTCCACATCCTCACCTTGGTTTAATGATGAACTATTGCTTCAGGAACCCGCTCCCATAGTTCATTTCCCGAGAATCTTGCAATGTCACTTCGTCGATTTGTGTTGCACCTTTTCCGCTCGGACATCCTGAGTCCGAGGTATCATGACACCAATTGGGTGCGAATCTCGGTCGGATATGATGGTTGGGACAACTTTCCAGAGTTATGTTGTTGGTCCATTGATGACCCGGTAATATGATGTCATGCCTAGCACCCCCGGCCGGAGGACCTATCATTATAATTTCTTTTGCAAGGATAACCATTCCTCTGGAGGAAATTGTAGGACTTATTTTATAAGTTACTCTGATGGATCATTGGTGTATCCAAAGTCCGGCCCTTGATTGAAACACCATATCATTGCTACCTGAAGCATGTTTGTGGTACTCCGGTTTTCAACAAGAACATTTGAAGCCCAATGCTAAATGTTACTTGCTCCATTATCCAGGCAACGTTGTATGGGTAGTGTCATGATACTTCTCTCCCCTTATCAAAAGGGGTTCTTACGTTATATCCTGGCACGAATATCATGATTTAATCTCTGCTTGTCCTTGGGAAGGATATACCCCTGAAATATGTGTTTAAACACATTTTCCTTTCCATTGTTCTGTTTAATCTGATGATCATCTTTTCATTTCTATTGTCTTGATTAATCTTGTTGTGATCTATATGATCTAAGCAGTATTAATCCACTGCTTATGTAGACACCTCGGTGTACAGCCCTAATGATAAGACCACGATACTTTTGTTGATGACATTCGGTAACCACCGATGGACGAGAACTTTTCCTATTGGTCCGCCTCGCTTTCAACGGCAGAAAATGGTTCTCTTCGTCCCTCGCCCTAGGTACCAACATTGTTGCCAACAAAACTGATAGGCTATCCTCTGACATACCTTGTTATCTTGACCGTGCAAATATTAGCGCCTTCCTGCTTTTAACCCACATGGTGGGCCCATAACCCACAGTTCCACAGGATCGAAACCTGACTCTCCTGTACACCCCCGGTTCCCAAAGTTATTCCTCCCGCGTGGACTCGTATGTAATTAATGAGCCACCTTCCGTTGAGATCATAAATTCTGGCATCAGACAAAATAATCATTCCATTGCTTTGCAACCCCTTTCACCTTCTGACTAGGCATTGAACGATTGCCTGGCTGCTTGAAACTTCTTATTGTACCTTCGAACTTTACTCTCGATGTGTTTTATTTGTTCAACTCGAGAGGTACTCATATGCTCATTCATGGGTTAATCCCAGATTATTACCACGATAGCATTCTCGTCGCTGCCGATCTGCCCCGTTATCTATTCGTAAGTACGATGAAGATCCCGAAGAAAGGATGTCGACTTCATCATGATGACCTAAAGCAGAGAAATGAAGACATCAATGTATTGAACCGGTCTCTTCGAGAAGAGCAAGCCAGAATGAGAAGACCCGCTAGATTCGTTACCAAACCTCCCCCCCCCCTTTCACTACCTCTTAAATCTCGGACGAGATTTCTTGTAGAGGAGGAGAATTGTGGCCTTGGGATAATCAAGCTACGATGGCGAACGCTAATGGTGCCACGCGTCACCTCGATTCTTGTTGCTAAAGTCGAGTTAGTTCGAAACTGATTCAAATTCAATTTCAAAATCAAGCAAACAATAAAAGTTTTCAAATATTAAAACTAAAATGTTCGGAGTGAACTAAATATGGCATAGGTAATTATGGAGGAGAAACCACACCTTTATAAAATGTTTAAATACTATTAGATGAATAAAACAGCAAGATAAAACAATTATTTACTTACCTTTTTGTAATTAATAAAATGTCAAACTAAATTATTTGATGACTATACTTTTTGTGACAAGTGGACTAAATTGAAGAACTAAATTAGATCTTTGAGTATATATTTTACAAAAACTAAAATAAAAGGAAATAAAACAAAAGGAATAAAAGAAAGGAAAAGACCCTCGCCAATGGAGACGGCCCAAAGAGGCAGTCCATTAACCAGACGGCCCAGCCGCGCCTACATACCCCTGGTCTGCTCGACCGAAACCCTAGCCCCCACTTGACCCGATCGATCCCCTCGTCCCTCCTCGTGCCGCCAGAAAGAGAGCAGAGAGGAACGAGAGCCCCCCCGCCCCCCGATCCCGCTCACATGCACCCTCCTTGCCCTGCTCCGACCACCTCTGCCGCCACGCTGCTCACGGTCGTGAGCTCCTCACCTCGACCCCCTTACATCCCGCCTCCTCCTTTAACCTGTCGGCCGCCCGGCTTCGCCGGGACGCGACGCCGTCGTGACCACAACCACCCTTGCTGCCATGTCGCCTCGGAGCTGCCCCGACAAGCGCCACCGCTTCCCGCCTCTCCTTCGTCGCTCGTCATCGTCCTCCTCCCGAGCCAATCGTCCTCGCCTCGCCCTCTTGCAGCTCGCCACCGCCTTGGCCGTCGACCTCCTCCTCGTCGCTCTGCCATGGCGCCGCCTCCCGGCGCTTCTCGAACCACCCATTGTGAGCTCCTACTGCCGCCTTCTTCCTCGCTTTACTCATTTGTCCCCACCGTCGCTCAAGACACCGCGACCAGACGCTCAAGGTCACCACAGGCCATCCCCGTCCAGCGTGCCTCATCGCCTCGCCACCTGACGTGCTTTCGCTAGCCCTCGTCTTCACCACAGCTCGTCGGTGGCCTCTAATCTGGCGGGCCCTTGAACCAGCTCTACTCCCGGTTAGACAAGACGTGGACCAGCTCTCTCGAACGAGCCTAACCATGCTCATTTTGGACCACCGTGGCGCTCTTAAGAAGGTTCGTGCACGGCCGTACGCCACCGATCTTGAACCTACCGAGAAATCGACTCGTGGACCCCATCTAGTTAATTAAACTAATAAAATTTAGGTCAAAACTTCGTACCTATGACACATGGATCCCATGGTTCCTTTGACGGTCAAGCGCTAAGCAGGATAACCCGGTCGATGACATGACCCGAGCCTTTGACTAGTCAACGGTCCTAGTTAATCGCCGATTGGGCAGCCAATCTGGACCCCACTGCTCGCCTCGGTGCAAATAGCTGGGTGCGATTCTGTATTACCAGCGATTTAACCATTTATTTCTAATTTAAATGAATTCCAAAAAAAGTGACTTAATTAAGTTAATTAATCATGTTTAATTAATCTAATTAACTCGTTAGTATAAATAAACAGTAAATAGATTAGCTAAACCCTCAGTATACTAATCAGAGTATGATGTGGGTCCCACTTTGGACCCACACGTCGATTGACCGTCCAACACCTTGTTGATCGCCGACGCCATGATGACGCCAAAGATGCACTATTCTGGATAATGTTGAATTAAATTAATTCTAAAAATGATTTAATACTTTAGAAAATCATATAAAATAAACCGTAGCTCGGATGAAAATACTTTCTACATGAAAGTTGCTCAGAACGACGAGACGAATCCGGATACGCAGCCCGTTCGTCCGCCACACATCCCTAACATATCAAACCTGCAACATTTCACCTCCGGCTCCTCTGCCCGAAAACGCGAAACACTGGGAATACTTTCCCGGATGTTTCCCCCCCTTAACCGGTACCACCTCATACCACGTTAGGGCACGCCTAGCATCGTTACTTGTCATGTCATGGATCGATATGCATCTGTTTACATGGTATTCATTGTTTCTTCCCCCTCTTCTCTCCGGTAGACTACGGGACCGACGCTGCTGCTGCCTAGTTCGACTACGGTGTTGACGACCCCTCTTTCTTGCCAGAGCAACCAGGCAAGCCCCCCCTTGATCACCAGATATCGCCTACTCTCCTCTATACTGCTTGCATTAGAGTAGTGTAGCATGTTACTGCTTTCGATTATACCTATCCCGATGCATAGCTTTGTCCTTGTTACTATCATTGTTACCTTTACCGCAATCCTATATTCTTAGTATAGGATGCTAGTACTTTCATCTGTGGCCCTACATTCTTGTCCGTCTGCCGTGCTATACTATCGGGCCGTGATCACTCGGGAGGTGATCACGGGTATATACTATATACTTTATACATGATACATGTGGAGACTAAAGTCAATTAATTTGGTGGAGCACCATGAGTGGATCTTTGAGGCGGAGGCGGCAGGCGTGTTGAGACCGCCTAGGAGAGAGGTGGGCCTGGCCCTGTTCGGCGTTCGCGGATACTTAACACGCTTAACGAGATCTTGGTATTTGATCTGAGTTGGCTACGAGCTTATACTGGGAAAGATATGGGCACTCGGCGTCGTGGTATCAGCCGAAGCACTTCAAACGTCGGCTGACGATGGCCGCGCCGGATTGATGGAACACCACTAGGCTAGGTCTGCTTCCTACCACGCATAGCGTCTTGGTGTGCTCAGGCGATGGGGGACCCTGCGCAAGACTTAGGTTTAGACCAGCGTCGGCCTCTCACAATGCCTAGGTGGGGCTGCGACGTGTTGATCTTCCGCGGCGGGCATGACCTGTGAAAGTGTGTCGGCCAAATGGGATCAAACGTGTTGGGTAAGTTGGTGCACCCTGCAGGAAGTTAATCTATTCGAATAGCCGTGATCTTGATGTGAGACGACTTGGAGTTGTACCTTGAGCTTATGACAACTAGAACCGGATACTTGATAAAACACACCCTTCCAAGTGCGGATACAACTGGTGGTCGCTCTCTCTCGTGGATACGAGGAGGATCGCCGGGTAGGATTATTGCTATGTGATGTTACTTGGAGGACTTGACGCCCTCTTCTACTGTTGCAAGGCGGTGACCGTAAGCGTAGTCTTCGATCGACTAGCTATCCCCTCTTATTACGGCATTCTGCAGATTCACCATCGATATGGCCCTTTACACATATATCTATGCATATGTAGTGTAGCTCCTTGCTTGCAGTACTTTGGATGACTACTCACGGTTGCCTTGTTTCCCTTTTCCCCCTACCTCTATTCGATTGCTGCAGCAGACGATGGATCCTGTGAGGCAGACGCCACCGTCGATGGCGACTACTACTGGAGGTGCCTACTACTACGTGCAGCCCGGCGACGACCGGGGAGTAGTTTAGGAGGTTCCTCAGGAGGCTGCGCCTTCTTCGATCTGATCCCGCTTTGTGCTAGCCATCTTATGGCAACTTATTTAACTTATGTACGTACTCAGATATTGTTGCTTCACGACTTCGTCTATGATCGAGCACTTGTATTTGAGCCCTCGAGGCCCCGGCTTGTATTATGATGCTTGTATGACTTATTTCATTTGTAGAGTTGTGTTGTGATATCTTCCCGTGAGTCCCTGATCTTGATCGTACACGTTTGCGTGTATGATTAGTGTACGATTGAATCGGGGGCGTCACAATGGGTTGGATGAGATTTATCATGTAATCAAGTTAGTTTTGTTAGGGTTTGATCCCTAGTATCCACTATGTTCTGAGATTGATGTTGCTATGACTTTGCTATGCTTAATGCTTGTCACTAGGGCCCGAGTGCCATGATTTCAGATCTGAACCTATTATGTTTTCATGAATATATGTGAGTTCTTGATCCTATCTTGCAAGTCTATAGACACCTACTATGTGTTATGATCCGGCAACCCGAAGTGAAAATAACCGGGACCACTCCCGGCGATGACCGTAGTTTGAGGAGTTCATGTATTCACTATGTGTTAATGCTTTGGTCCGGTACTCTATTAAAAGGAGGCCTTAATATCCCTTAGTTTCCATTAGGACCCGGCCACGGGAGGGTAGGACAAAAGATGTCATGCAAGTTCTTTTCCATAAGAATGTATAACTATATTCGAATACATGCCTACATTACATTGATGAATTGGAGCTAGTTACGTGTCACCCTATGTTATGATTGTTACATGATGAACCGCATCCAAAGCATAATTCTCCATCACCGATCCAATGCCTACGAGCTTTTCACATATTGTTCTTCGCTTATTTACTTTTCCGTTGCTACTGTTACAATCACTACAAAGCCCAAAAATATTACTTTTGCTACCGCTACTATCATATTACTTTGCTACTAAACACTTTGCTGCAGATGCTAAGTTATCCAGGTGTGGTTGAATTGACAACTCAACTGCTAATACTTGAGAATATTCTTTGGCTCCCCTTGTGTCGAATCAATAAATTTGGGTTGAATACTCTACCCTCGAAAACTATTGCGATCCCCTATACTTGTGGGTTATCAAGACTATTTTCTGGCGCCGTTGCCGAGGAGCACAGCTCTATTCTCTGAGTCACTTGGGATTTATATCTGCTGGTCACTATGAGGAACTTGATAGACGAGAAAATAAAATTTTATCCCTCAACTACTAGGGGAGGTAAGGAACTGCCATCTAGCTCTGCACTTGATTCACCTTCTGTTTTGAGTAAGCTTGCGACACCTAAACCTGCTTCTGCTATTAATTCTGATATGTCGCATGTTATTGATGATGCCACTTCCGCTATGCATGATACTTATGATGAAACTACTTCTATTCTTGATACTACTGTGCCACTTGGTGAATTTCTTGATGAACAACTTGCTAGGGCTAGAGAAAATGAAATTATTGAACACGATAATATTGATGAAAGTGATGATGAAGGCTCTCCCAATAAATATGAATTTCTGTTGTGCACGAGGGCTATGTTATGGATGAAGAAACTAAAAGAGACTTTCTTGCTTGCAATGATAGAAGTCATCTTAAGAAATTATTAGCTAAGCTGAAACAAAAAACTCTGAATGCTACAATGAAATATGATCCTGCTTATGCTACTTCACCCATCTTTGTTACTGATAAGGATTATGAATTCTCTGTTGATCCTGATATAATTACTATGATTGAATCTGATCCTTTTTATGGCTATGAATCTGAAACTGTTGTGGCACATCTTACAAAATTAAATGATATAGCCACCCTATTCAGTAATGATGAGAGAACTCGCTACTTTTATATCCTTAAAATATTTCCGTTCTCATTAAAGGGTGATGCTAAGATATGGTTTAATTCCCTTGATCCTGGTTGTATGCGTAGCCCCCAGGATATGATTGATTACTTCTCTGCCAAATATTTCCCTGCTCATAAGAAATAAGCTGATTTAAGGGATATATATAATTTTGTGCAAATTGAAGAAGAGAGTCTCCCACAAGCTTGGGGGAGGCTTCTCCAATTACTTAATGCTCTGCCTGATCATCCTCTTAAGAAAAATGAAATACTTGATATCTTTTATAATGGACTAACCGATGCTTCCAGAGACCACACGGATAGTTCTTGTTGGATTACATTTTCAGGGAAAGAACACCAGATGAAGCTGAAATCCTATTGAATAATATGTTGACCAATGAAAATAATTGGACACTTCCTGAACCAACTCCTAAGCCAACTCCGAAGAAGAGGGGCGTTCTATTCCTCGATCTGAAGATATGCAAGAGGCAAAGAAATCTATGAAAGAAAAGGGTATTAAAGCTGAAGATGTTAAGAATTTACCTCCTATTGAAGAAATACATGGTCTTAATTTACCGCCTGTTGAAGAAATATCTGATCTTAATCCATTACCTATTTAAGAAACTCATGGTCTTGATAACCCGACACAGGTAGTAAAGGTAAATTCTCTCTATAGATTTGATGAAGGTGATATTCCTCTTTATAAGTCTGCTAGACAATGCTTAGATGAGTTTGACAATTTTATTGTCAAACAAGAAAATTTCAATGCTTATGTTGGTAGACAATTAAAACAAAATGCTTATATGATTGAACACTTGGGTGATTATATGTCTAGAGTTAAAAGTGAACTTAAACTCATTAGTAAACATGCTTCTACGGTTACCACTCAAGTAGAACAAGTACTTAAGGCTCAAAATGATATGCTCAATGAATTAAATAGTAAGAATAATGACTATCTTTGTTAGAGTGGATACTAAAACTGGTAAAATGACTCGGGAACCTTTGTATCCTGAAGGACATCCTAAGATAATTGAGCAGGACTCTCAGAGAAATAATATTGATGCACCTAGTCCTTCTAAAAAGAAGAAGAAGAAAAATGATAGGACTTTGCATGCTTCTAGTGAACCTATTGCTGAACCACCTAAGAATCCAAATGATATTTCTATTTCTGATGCTGAAACACAATCTGGTAATGAACATGAACCAAGCGATAATGTTAATGATGATGTTCATGTTGATGCTCAACCTAGCAATGGTAATGTTGTAGAAATTGAACCTGCTGTTGATCTTGATAACCCACAATCAAAGAATAAAGGTTATGATACGAGAGATTTTGTTGCTAGGAAACACGGTAAAGAAAGAGAACCATGGGTTCAGAAACCCATGCCTTTTCCTCCCAAACCAACCAAGAAAAAGGATGATGAGGATTTTGAGCGCTTTCTTTGAAATGATTAGACCTATCTTTTGCGTGTCGTTTGGTGATATGCTCAAAATGAATCCTTATGCCAAGTATATGAAAGAAATTGTTACAAATAAAAGAAAGATACCGAAAGCTGAAATTTCCACCATGCTTGCAAATTATACTTTTAAGGGTGGAAAACTTGGAGATCCAGGAGTACCCACTATACCATGCTCCATTAAAAGAAATTATGTTAGAACTGCTTTATGTGATCTTGGGGCCGGTGTTAGTGTTATGCCTCTCTCTTTATATCATAGATTTGATTTGAATAAGTTGACACCTACTGAAATATCTTTGCAAATGGCTGATAAATCAACTGCTATACATTGCCGGTATCTGTGAGGATGTGCCTGTTGTGGTTGCAAACGTTACTATTTTAACGGACTTTGTTATTCTTGATATTCCCGAGGACGATAGTATGTCTATTATTCTTGGAAGACCCTTTTTGAATACTACAGGGGCTGTTATAAAAGGCAATCTCACTTTTCATGTTAATGGTAATGAGCATACGGTACACTTTCCGAGGAAACAACCTCAAGTCCACAGTATCAATTCTATTGGAAAAATTCCATCGATTATTTTTGGAGGTTTTGAATTTCCTCTTCCTACTATCAAAAGGAAATATGATATTCTTATTATTGGGGATGTGCATATCCCCGTTGAGGTAACATAGTGTTATTTGAAATTTCTCTGGTTCCATGTTATTCGAAATGAGTTTGTTAACAAGACTTGATCAACCTTGTTAGTAGATTCCTTTTGATGAGCATGAGATGCATGAAATTAGAAGCAAAACCTTCTGTACCCTCTCTCTACTTTCTGATATTTAGTTGAAATAAAGTAAAAATAGTATTTTTTATATACATTTTACGAATTATCGGTGCAATATAAAATACCCGAAAATAAAAGTTCTCCAAATACCCCGCCAATTTAATAAGTTTTTCTGGAATATTTGAGAACATCGCACTGAGAACACAGCAGGGGAGCAAGCACACAGCCACGAGGGTCCAGTGGCACGCCCACCCCTGGCGCACCCCTGCCTCGTGGGCCCATGGTGGCTCCCCTCCACTTATTCCTGCACCCACACACTTCTTCTTCCTCCCAAAAAAATCACCATCCAGCTCAAGCACGAGTTCTAGCTCATTTTGCCGCGATTTTCGTTCTCCTTGCTCAAAGCACCTCTCACAAAACTGCTTTGGGGGATTGTTCCTTGGTATGTGACTCCTCCAATGGTCCAATTAATTTTTGTTCTAGTGCTTTATTCATTGCAAATTTGTGCTACCTAGGTGACCACGTTCTTGAGCTTGCATGTCAAATTTATATGGTTCCAAGTAGTTCTAATGCATGATATAGGCTCTAGGCACTTGTAGGAGTAGTTGCTATCAATTTTGTTGAGCTTGGTTCACTTTTATTTGAAGTTACTAAAAATTTCAGAAATTTTGCAGAGGGAGAAATATGTTTAGGAAAATGTACCAAGGTGGTCCTTCAAAGAATCAAGGACCCAGGCTTGCAATGCGTGATGCTGATGATGAACCACCAAGGGATGCCCCAGTGCGGCCTTGTGAATGGCCATCAGAGGACTTCATGGATCGAGCAGGAATTAAGGAAGAATTTAACGCATATTTGCGTAACGCTGATCTTGTGAGCTTCGAGGCGGAAAAGTGCCGTTGGTACCACTACCTCACTAGTTCCTTTGTGAGGAGGTTTGAATTTTCATCTTCATGCAATTCTCAAACTGTCATGTTTAATCTTTATGAAAAATCTTATACCATGGACTTAGAGGATTTTACCACTGCTTGCAAACTTCCACAATGGGGTAGTACTAGCGAACCTCGCAAATCTGAATTTAGAGATTTTCTTGCTAGTATAACTGTGGGGGAATCTAGAGACATAGCACAAGCTACCATAGGGAGCATTCATTTTCCTTCTATACATTATTTTGCTCTCTTCATAGGTAGATGCGTAAATGGTAAGGATGAAGCATGTCACATGTGTGTCCCTGACCTCAGTATTCTTAGGAGTGCTGTGTTAGGAGATAAATCTTATAATTTGGGAGCCATTGTTGCACGTAGGTTGCATCATAATAGATTTAATGGAGATTTCTTTGGTGGAATTTATGCAACCCGTATAGCTAATTTCTTGGTGTAGCCATACGTGAGGATGATATTGAGTTACCTCCTGCTTATTTGGATTATGAGGCTATGGTTCGTCATCATTTTGTTGAGAGGAACGATCAGTTCCTCCAGTACCGACTAATCTTTGACAGACGACACACCTATCACGTCACTCTCCCTGCTTCTACTCTCTTTGACTTTCAGGCAAAAGGGAGATATTTTATAACCAGAGAGGAGGTAGAAGAGTATAAGAGGAGGGCTAAGATAGCTCGCCTCCAAGCTTCAGCCCACGATGCAATGACTGCTGCATCTCAGTACGACCCCAACTATAACTTTGGATATCCGCCAGGCTATCCGTGGCAATAAACCAACTTAGGCCAAAAGCCTAAGCTTGGGGGAGTACGTATTTCTCACTGACATTACATTTATGTTCACACACTCATTGCTAGATGTCGGTGCTCATACTTTTTCACTATAATATCCATGCTAGTTTATTTTCCTTTTTCTTGCTTTCTTATTTTGTGTTTGTTAAACCTTAAGAAAAACAAAAAAAATTAGTTGTAACTTTTAGCTAGTTTACTTTCATGCTGTAGTAATAATTAAAACAAAACCCAAAAAGGTTTCATGTTCTTCTTTTGCTTGTTGGGAGCTTTCACGTGTAAATAGTTTTTATTTCTTTTCTTTTCTTTGGGGGTCGATAGGAGAAGACCATGATTAAATTGTTGAAGTGGTTCTTATATGCATTATTGTTGATTTAACCAAGAGCCCATATTGCCTTGTCTTCTCCTGTTTATTGAATGCTCACATATTCCAGCTTAGTCCAATGCACATGGACTATTATTATTATTCACATTGTTCAGTCGTGCAAGCGAAAGGCAATTATGACGATATATGATGAATTGATTGAGATGAGAGAAGCTGGTATGAACTCGACCTCTCTTGTTTTTGTAAATATGATTAGTTCATCATTCCTGATTCAGCCTATTATGAATAAACATGTTTGCAATGACAATTAGAGATTATAGTTGCTTATGCCATGCTTAATTAGCTAGGAGTTTATAATGGTTTACCTTGTGTGCCAACATGCTATTAAAATGGTTGTGATGTGATATGATGGGGTGGTATCCTCCTTTCAATGATTCAAGCGACTTGACTTGGCACATGTTCACACATGTAGTTGAAACAAAATCAACATAGCCTTCATGATATTTATGTTCATGGTGGATTATATCCTACTCATGCTTGCACTCAATGTTTATTAATTTTAATGCATGTTCATGACTGTTGTCGCTCTCTAGTTGGTTGCTTCCCAGTCTTTTGCTAGCCTTCACTTGTACTAAGCGGGAATACTACTTGTGCATCCATTCCCTTAAACCCCAAAGTTATTCCATATGAGTCCACCATACCTTCCTATATGAGGTATCTACCTGCCGTTCCAAGTAAATTTGTATGTGCCAAACTCTAAACCTTCAAATGAAATTATGTTTTGTATGCTCGAATAGCTCATGTATCAACTAGGGTTGTGCTGTATCTTCCATGCTAGGCGGGTTATTCTCAAGAGGGTGGACTCCGCTCCTCACTCACGAGAAAATGGCAGGTCACCGGATGCCCAGTCCCATGCTTTATGCAAATCAAATCAAAATAATTGCAAACAAAACTCCCCACAGGACTGTTGTTAGTTGGAGGCACTCGTTGTTTCGAGAAAGCCATGGATTGATGCTTGTTGGTGGAGGGGGAGTATAAACTTTACCATTCTATTTGGGAACCGCCTATAATGTGTGTAGCATGGAAGATATCGCCATCTCTTGGTTGTTATGTTGACAATGAAAGTATGCCGATCAAAATATTATTTATCTCTATTTCAAAATCGAGCTCTCGCACCTCTACAAATCTCTGCTTCCCTCTGCGAAGGGCCTATCTATTTACTTTTATGTTGAGTCATCACCCTCTTATTAAAAAGCACCAAATTTGGAGAGCACCGCTGTCATTTGCATCCATTACTATTAATTTATATTGGGTATGACTATGATTGGATCTCTTTTACCATGAATTACAATGTTTAGTCAGTCCTTGATCTTTAAAGGTGCTCTGCATTTATGTTTGGTGGTCTCAGAAAGGGCTAGCGAGATACCATCTTGTTATATCATATCATGATTGTTTTGAGAAAGTGTTGTCATCCGAGATTTATTATTATTGCTCGCTAGTTGATTATGCCATTGATATGAGTAAAAACGAGATCTAAGAGTTATTGTGAGTATGGTTAGTCATAATCTTTGCTGAAAACTTGAATGCTGGCTTTACATATTTACAACAACAAGAGAAAACAGAGTTTGTAAAAGTTTTTCTTTATCACTTTCAGTTTATCAACTGAATTGCTTGAGGACAAGCAAAGGTTTAAGCTTGGGGGAGTTGATACGTCTCCGTTGTATCTACCTTTCCAAACACTTTTGCCCTTGTTTTGGACTCTAACTTGCATGATTTTAATGGAACTAACCCGGACCGACGCTGTTTTCAGCAGAATTTACATGGTGTTATTTATGTGCAGTAACAAAAGTTCTTGGAATGACCTGAAACTCCACGGAAAATATTAAAAATACTGGCAAAAGAATCAAGGCCAGGGGGCCCACACCCTAGCCACGAGGGTGGGGGGCGCGCCCCCTACCTCATGGGTCCCCTGGAGCTCCACCGACCTCAACTCCAACTCCATATATTTGTGTTCGGGGAGAAAAAAATCAGAGAGAAAGATTCATCACGTTTTACGATACGGAGCCGCCGCCAAGCCCTAAACTCTCTTGGGAGGGCTGATCTGGAGTCCGTTCGGGGCTCCGGAGAGGGGAATCCGTCGCCGTCGTCATCATCAACCATCCTCCATCACCAATTTCATGATGCTCACCTCCGTGCGTGAGTAATTCCATCGTAGGCTTGCTGGACGGTGATGGGTTGGATGAGATTTACCATGTCATCAAGTTAGTTTTGTTAGGGTTTGATCCCTAGTATCAATTATGTTCTGAGATTGATGTTGCTATGACTTTGCTATGCTTAATGCTTGTCACTAGGGCCCGAGTGCCATGATTTCAGATCTGAACCTATTATGTTTTCATGAATATATGTGATTTCTTGATCCTATCTTGCAAGTCTATAGTCACTTACTATGTCTTATGATCCGGCAACCTCAAGTGACAATAATCGGGACCACTCCGGTGATGATCGTAGTTTGAGGAGTTCATGTATTCACTATGTGTTAATGCTTTGGTCGATTACTCTATTAAAAGGAGGCCTTAATATCCCTTAGTTTCCATTAGGACCCGCTGCCACGGAGGGTAGGACAAAAGATGTCATGCAAGTTCTTTTCCATAAGCACGTATGACTACATTCGGAATACATGCCTACATTACATTGATGAATTGGAGCTAGTTCTATGTCACCCTATGTTATGATTGTTACATGATGAACCGCTTCCGGCATAATTCTCCATCACAGATCCAATGCCTACGAGCTTTTCTATTGTTCTTCATTTATCTACTTTTTCGTTGCTACTGTTACAATCACTACAAAACCCAAAAAAAATTAATTTTGCTACCGTTACCGCTACTATCATATTACTTTGCTACTAAACACTTTGCTGCAGATACTAAGTTATCCAGGTGTGGTTGAATTAACAACTCAACTGCTAATACTTGAGAATATTCTTTGGTTCCCCTTGTGTCGAATCAATAAATTTGGGTTGAATTGTTGCGACCCGACCTCAAACGGTCAAGTATATGTGCTTCAGTGTCATCCTTGGATCGGTAATGCTGACACACACAATACTCGAAGGATTTATAACAGAGTAGCAATCACACACTTATTACATCGAATGTCTCAAAAGAGAACTTATTACAATAAATATGGCTTAAGGCCATCTAATACGATAACAGCGGAAGGCTTGCAAGATAAAGTGAGTCCATCAACTCCAACGGCATAGCTGAGCTGCACGGCAACGACCTAACGAACCTTACTCCTCGTCTGAAAAGTCTGCAACATAATATGTTGCAGCCCGAAAACGGGTCAGCACATTGAATATGCTGCCAATGTAACACAGTAGAGCAAAAACAGAATAATGCTATCACTACATGCATATTTGGCTGGTGGAAAGCTCTACAGTTATTGTTTTTGCGAGAAGCCAATTTTTCCCTAAACAAAGGAATATATTTTATTTTAACTATCATGGTAGTTGTGTAGCGACCCGACCTCAGACGGTCAAGCCTCTGTGTTGCTGTGCCATCCCTGGATCAGTATGCTGGCACACACAGTACATCAATGTATATATCAAAGTGCAATCACATGTATAATTAACGTAAAACTGATATATACCTCATAATACTCAACGGAAACAAACAAGCGGGTGTGGAGTCCCATCAACGCCATCAATGAGGTTGAGTGTAGACCGTAACCACTGCCGTACTCTTACTCATCGAGGAAATATACGCAACATGATACGTTGCAGCCGTGTAGGTCGATACATTGAATGTACCGCAAGATCACAATAGGAGAAAACAGATAATAAACTATACTATATGCGGTATGGCTCTATGGCTCAGATTCGAGTTTTGTTTGCGTAAAAGCTGGTTTTATTTTCCCTACATCAAAGGAATAAATGAAGTCTGTACTATGGAGTTTTTACGTCATGACATGGTTCCGCCAACCGATGTCTCATAGCCCAAAATCATCATAAGTTGCCCACAATTAAGTTATCAGTCCGGTGTTGAGAGTTCCGAGATAGATCCAAGTCCAGATGCTCAAATTGTCCGTAACCGGGGACACGGCTAATCGATGAGGTTATAACCCTCTGCAGAGGTTTGTACACTTTACCCGCAAGATTCGATCCCTCTCTTTACGGTCTCGCACTTCAGGGTGTTTGAGAACAAGATGACCGAAACATGGTCTTCCAAAGAGTTCCTCTGACCACTGTCCGGTACTCAACCCATCCTACCGTAGTTCATCATGGTGTTGTCGTCATTGACGTAGATCCTTCATTCTCACACCACTCCTGAGCACTCATACCAAACCCCGTCTACTATAGCATAGCATTAAAATAAATAACGTCCCGGGCTTGGTAACAGGGTGATGGGTTCCTACCTCATGCATACTACTCAACTACAAGGATTCAATAACACTACTGAGGGGTGGTTGCAAGGATGCCACTAAATGCAATAAAAACATAGGTATGAAAGCAATGATCAAAGTGAACTTGCACGGTGATGTTGACGAAGAAGAATTATCGTTCTCAAGAAATAACTTGATAGACTACTCGTCACTCTACGATGAAATCTATATAACAAACATATCATTCACATAAGCACTCACACTAACAATCAAAACAAAAGAGAGAGCGAATAAGAATCCGAAGGAACTTCAAATAAAACTAGGGAGTCTTCTTCTACAACATTCACAAAAATAGTTTTGTCTAACGGAAAATAAAACCCTAAAATAACAGAGCATAAAATATAAATTTAGTTAAGACAAAAAAATAAAGTATTTTTTTCATAAAGCTATTTTGAAAGTATTTTCAATTGGGAGTTAAAACAGTAGAAATCCATTGCAAGTTATTAGCGAACTTGAATTGATTTCACGATAACAAAATAAAAATAAATATAAAAACTTGTTGAACACCTACTGTTTAACTAATAGAAACCAAACATAAACTTTCTGAAATATAAAATAAAATAATTTAAAAACAACTATAGAAAAAGAAGTAGCTATTATTGAATAGAACTAAAACAGAATTTGTTTTACATGAAACAAGAAGCTAAAATACTCAAACAATTTTGAACTTTTTACCACTGGTAAATATGATCACTAGTGATCAGTAGAAAAAGAATCAAATAAAAATCTATTTTTAAACTCCCGGAATAAGCAAAACAAGCTTTAATTCAAATCTGATCTAACTCAATTTTTATAAATCCAAACATAGACAAATTATATATTTTTGGAAACTACAAGAAAATTGTGATCTAACGCAAAAAGAATCAGCATCATTGGACTTCTAGATCAAAAGTTATGAGCTAAACAAGAACGGAACTAAATCTGTTACGGAAATAAATCTGAAAACGAAAAAAAACAACAAGGGAGTTACACAGACGTGAGGCTGAGATGGCAGGATGGTGTCGGCGCTGTGGAGGGCTGCTCCGGCATGGGGGCGTGGTCGCCGGCGTGGGTGGGGGGGGCGGCGGAGGGGGTCGGCGCTTAGGGAGGTGGCGCTGAGCGATGGGGAGGTTCCAGGAGAGCTCCCGATGAGCTGCTTCTAGGCAGGAAAAGGAGGACGGTGGCGAGGTGGCTACGGGCAGGGAGGGGGCGTGTTGATGGGAAAAATGGAACGAGGAGAGGGAGGGGGTTTTATAGGCGGTCTCGGAAGGCGCTGGGATGGAAAGACGAGGGAGATCGGGAAGGTGGAGTTTCCTGTCTCCATGGATATGGAAAGCTTCAGAACGTGAGAGGAAACAGAGGAAGGAGATGATCTCTTGTTGGGCTAGAATAGGAAAGTGCTTAATGGGCCAGCAGGTTTTTCCTAATAAAACGATTCCATTCCTATTTTTAAAATTAGGAAACTAAAACAATGAAAAGGAAATCAAATCAATTCGAATAAAGAGTTTTTATATACTAAAATTATCAGAAAAAATAAAATGTAGATGATGAGCATTATTCCACGGCCAAAATAAAAACTTAAAAAAATGTTTTTCAGAAAATCCCTAAAGGCTTTTTTTCTTTTTGCAAATAATTTGTTAAATAAAAACTTTGGTTTTTCTTGGCTCAAATATTTTCAAAAAATGCCCCTGATTTTGGAGGGTCATTTTCCTCCGCTCTTTCTTGCTTGCAAGAATTTATTTTTCGGGGTATTTCTCGGGGAAGAAAAATAGAGAAGCAAATGCAAATATTTAAAAGAATTAAATTGCAAAACTCCTTCAAATTCTTTATAGTTGAAGAAGTCATGTCATCTTCTCTCATTGATTCTAATAGGATGAATTGAATTTACCGGAGAAGGGGAAAGTCATTTTATTAATTATATTCAAAAGTTTTTGTAAAGGTTCAAATTTCACTCAAGTTTAATTCACTCAAGCAAACAAACAAACAATTCAATTAATTATATTAACATTCCAAAATTTAGAATTTTGGGATGTTACAAACCTACCACACTTAAAATGAATCTCGTCCTCGAGATTGAAGAGGCTAACAAGAAAAAGGTTAGGGGTTGGGGGTCTTCTAGTAAATATTTTGGTCAGAAGGTCAGGGGTGCTACCACGATTAAAAACAAGGTCATGGTTCCAATAAACTCAGATACTTCCTCTGGAGGGCTGAAAATGTATGTCCCTTCACATATCTTACAATAGCTCCTTCATTAAGGCTCTTTCCGCCGTAAGTATAGAGTTTTCCTCGAGAATCTTGGGTCGGTTCGTCAAAGTTGAAGTTCGTCCAGACTGGATCTTCTTAGCTGATGGGTCTGTGTCCATTCTAAACAACTATCGAAACACTCATGGTGGTCTACAATTTATGGTTTTCTCCAGCAGAAAACGGGTCTGGGTTGAACTTCACCGTATATCCTACGATTGGCAATGGTTGCCTGTAAAGGGTTCCATCGTACTACCATTCTATGGTTTTATGGCTTATCGTGTCGACACTCTTCTAAGGTTTTCGAGGCTCTCTTGTTTTCCATCAACATATGATAGTTCATGATAGAAGTCTTCGGTATGGGGGCCAATCCATCCCGTACTTGAATCATTACCACATACGTAAATATCGAATCACGTATTCTAACACTTGGGCATACTCACAAGCATTGCAGAAATTTCTCTTGTTCTCGAATTGGTTTTCGAGTAAATCCATGGTTTCTGAAAGCTGAACAAACATCTATCGTTATTTCACCACTCTCAGGTTTTTGCGTGACCTCCTACGAAACTTATGCTGATTGGATCACTGATTCTTCCAAATTTATTCCTTTATCGAGGTTACAACGGTTCCTTCTCAAAATCCTGGGCCTGTGGGTTATGGCCCACTTCAACACTAGTGCAGCTTTAACTCATCCTTGGAGTAACTCTCTTGTTACACCTCCTTAAATCGATGAGTACTACTGTTTCTTCATACCATCATATCAAAACAAAACTCCAACTTATTTTGTCCAGCTTCCTTCTATGGCCGTCATGAATAACACGTTTCTTTCTTCATTCATCCTGTGGCTTTATAGAGTACTATGACCAAAAGAAGTGCACAAGTTTATCCATAAAATCTCATTAATCTCATATCAATCTTTCATTACATCCTTAACCATTTTCGAAAATCCAAATTCCAAAAAGTACTTGTTACAAATGCTGCCACCCACATGGTTTGGTATGGTCAGACATTACTTCCAACTTTATTTATTTATCATCCTCGAGGATTCTTCAGTCCCACTGGAATTGTGCGACATGAGCCTTGAAATCTTCAATCTTCTTTTTCATCATGGTGGTCTTGAGCTTCGTCAACATCATCTCTGCATGCACTTCGCTTAGGTATTCAAGAGTATAACGGAGTCTAGCTTCAAGTATTTCTCAGAACTGGCGTATGGCTTCCATGTCTGTTTCACGAACAGCATAGAAGAAAGTTGCTAGTGGAACACGTGAGATGAAAAAGTAATGCCCCATCCTCTTTGGGCAAACTCCTTTCAAAAGGTGGAGGTGTACCTCCACATACCAAAGTTCCACTCCCTTTTGCATGAAGGGGTAGCCTTTGTAGACTGCATCTCCTTCAAGGTGAATATGCTTCATCATGTCCTTCAGGATCTTCGGGTAATCATGATCACTTGTCAGGGTCATGATCGTTTCATGACCTTTAAGGAAAGACTCGTAAAGTGTCGTCATCTGCGGTTGTGAAACAGAAATGATGCTCGAGTAAGGTACTTATCTCCTGGGGCACACATTCATATCATCCAAACAAAACTTCAAACTCAATTTCCAATTTCCTGTTTATGCATCACAACTCACCTTCTTCCATGTTCATCAAGAATATTAATTTCCAAGATAAAATATGACAACTCCTTAAAGCTTTTCTGCATGTGACATTTCAACTTTATTGAGTCATGAACTATTACAATCTCGGGGTAATCTATTACATAACTCAACTCATTGAGCTTATGAAAATGAAATTGCTTTCTACTACTCTTATTATCCATATCAAAATTCCAACTACTCAACTTCAGCTTTCATCTTGTCGGGACATTTAATAGCATAATGTCCTGCCTCCTTGCAGTGAAAACAAATGACTTCCGACATGTCTCGGGGCTTCTTTGTGATTATGCGGGCTCCTTGGATTCTTGGCTTCTTTTCTGGACATTTACTAGCAAAATGACCTAAATCCTTGCACCTGTAACAAGTGAAATGACTTAGGTCCTTCTCTCGCAAAAATTGTGTTGTTCTCGGGTTGCCTTCTTTTTCTCTTCTGGAATTCTCTGTAATGATCGAGTTTCTATCTCTAGAGGGTCAAACTTCACTTCTGTCGGGAAATATCACGGATACTCTTTTCTTCCCTTGGGGCAATCACTGTGAATAATGTCCTTCTTCTCCACATGAATAGCGAGGCATTGGAGTAAAATCTGTTGAGACCTTCTCCATCCAGGTCTTCAACACTTTCATTCATTCTTGGTTCTTCTAGGTCTTCCTTGAGGGCTTCTTTCATTCCATCTTCTGCTTCGAATAGTTTGTTGCACCGTGGAGTAAATGTGACACTGCACCGGGTAGTGGGTGGTTCCTTCACACGGGAAGCAAGTCACACAGCTAGTTGGGCATTCCTCGGTGGGTGTTTCTCCTCACAATGAGGGCATCCATCTTTGTGTTCCTCCACAGGTGTGTCCTATTTCTCCGCAAATCTTGCAGGCACAAGGTTTACTTCTTGGTGTATCATTGTGCTTCCGGATAAGACGTGATCTCATCAGGGTCTTCTTGAATTCCTCCCAAGTTCTTGCTCCTTTAAATCCTTGTATGGATTGATGCATTCTCCACTGTGTTGCAGCACTTTACGTAAAATCTTGAAAGAGCGTATTGGACCTCATACTTCCTTGAAACCAAATTGTTCCCGAAGTGATTCTCCATGTTACGCATCCATAGCTACGCCTCCTACTGAGTCTTGATCCAGAGAATATCAGTCCAACTTCATTCATCATCTATGGGGTTCAAGGGTTTTAGGGTGAGATGAGAGAGAGGTGGGGAGGATATACACACAATACAAACAATAGTTTTTGAAGAAACAAGTTTTACTTTGTGGTTGTCGGAAAACATCAAACAAATGACAGCTCACACATCGTCGCATCTAACGTAAGTGTGTAACAGGGTTTGGTCTTCTAAAGGTCAAATATTTCTTCAGGAACTTCAAATCTTGAGTCTTCAACTGTTGTAGCTTCTAATACATGGTGAAATCCTCTTTACTCTGAAGGGGTCATCAGTTCTCCGATATCAAATCCTTCTTGAGCGTCTTGATTGATCCTCCGGTGATCAAAGGATAAGGGGTATATTCTAACTATTTGAGGTGAGAGGGTCTATTTGATAAATTCAGAAAAGATGAGAAGTAAGAGTCTTTTTGTAAATAAAGTTTTGAGATATCCTGCCCTAAGGGCTTTTTCGGTTTCTAGGGTCACGTCCTCTACAGTCAACATGTGCTCGATACCATCTCTCTCAGAGCGACCCGACCTCAGACGGTCAAGCCTACGTGTTGCCGTGCCATCCTGGATCGATATCTTTGGCACACACAAGACATCAATGTATATATCAAAGTGCAATCACATGTATAATTAACGTAAAACTGATATATACCTCATAATACTCAATGAAACAAACAAACGGGTGTGGAGTCCCATCAACGCCATCGGCAGGTTGAGTGTAGACCGTAACCCTGTGCCGTACTCTTACTCGTCGAGAAATATACGCAACATGATACGTTGCAGCCGTGTAGGTCGATTACATTGAATGTACCGGCAAGATCACAATAGGAGAAAAGCAGATAATAAACTATACTATATGCGGTATGGCTCTATGGCTCAGATTCGAGTTTTGTTTGCGTAAAAGCTGGTTTTATTTTCCCTACATCAAAGGAATAAATGAAGTCTGTACTATGGAGTTTTTTCTGTCATGACATGGTTCCGCCAACCGATGTCTCATAGCCCAAAATCATCATAAGTTGCCCACAATTAAGTTATCAGTCCGGTGTTGAGAGTTCCGAGATAGATCCAAGTCCAGATGCTCAAATTGTCCGTGAATCGGGACACGGCTAATCGATTAGGTTATAACCCTCTGCAGAGGTTTGTACACTTTACCCGCAAGATTCGATCCCTCTCTTTACGGTCTCGCACTTGAGGGTGTTTGAGAACAAGATGACCAAACGTGGTCTTCCAAAGAGTTCCTCGACCACCGTCCGGTACTCAACCCATCCTACCGTAGTTCTACATCTGCTAGTACCGTCCCAGCCAGAGTCACTACTAAGGTCAACCAAGCGAGCCCATAATGACTTGCGGTTGCACGGTAAGCTTCCGGCATGAAGTATTCTTCCGTCTCTTTGAGTCTGGGTGAAGCTTTCCGCAAGATGTCATGGCGCTTCTCCATGCATCCCGCCAACCACTGGGTTCTCCAGGTGCCCGTCAACCGCCCTTCACCCAAAGAGTGTGTATTGAATTCTTGTCTCGAGTCTTGAAGTCTTGAGGCCTTGAAGATGCAGATCCTTGCAGCTTTCATCATGGTGTTGTCGTCATTGACGTAGATCCTTCATTCTCACACCACTCCTGAGCACTCATACCAAACCCCGTCTACTATAGCGTAGCATTAAAATAAATAACGCCCGGGCTTGGTAACAGGGTGATGGGTTCCTACCTCATGCATACTACTCAACTACAAGGATTCAATAACACTCTTGAGGGGTGGTTGCAAGGATGCCACTAAATGCAATAAAAACATAGGTATGAAAGCAATGATCAAAGTGAACTTGCTCGGTGATGTTGAGGAAGTAGAATTATCGTTCTCAAGAAATAACTTGATAGACTACTCGTCACTCTACGATGAAATCTATATAACAAACATATCATTCACATAAGCACTCACACTAACAATCAAAACAAAAGAGAGAGCGAATAAGAATCCGAAGGAACTTCAAATAAATCTAGGGAGTCTTCTTCTACAACATTCACAAAAATAGTTTTGTCTAACGGAAAATAAAACACTAAAATAACAGAGCATAAAATATAAATTTAGTTAAGAAAAAAAAATAAAGTATTTTTTTCATAAAGCTATTTTGAAAGTATTTTCAACTGGGAGTTAAAAGAGAGAAATCCATTGCAAGTTATTAGCGAACTTGAATTGATTTCACGATAACAAAATAAAAATAAATATAAAAACTTGTTGAACACCTACTGTTTAACTAATAGAAACCAAACATAAACTTTCTGAAATATAAAATAAAATAATTTAAAAACAACTATAGAAAAAGAAGTAGCTATTATTCGAATAGAACTAAAACAGAATTTGTTTTACATGAAACAATAAGCTAAAATACTCAAACAATTTTGAACTTTTTACCACTGGTAAATATGATCACTAGTGATCAGTAGAAAAAGAATCAAATAAAAATCTATTTTTAAACTCCCGGAATAAGCAAAACACGCTTTAATTCAAATCTGATCTAACTCAATTTTTATAAATCCAAACATAGACAAATTATATATTTTTGGAAACTACAAGAAAATTGTGATCTAACGCAAAAAGAATCAGCATCATTGGACTTCTAGATCAAAAGTTATGAGCTAAACAAGAACGGAACTAAATCTGTTAAGGAAATAAATCTGAAAACGTAAAAAAAACAACAAGGGAGTTACTCAGACGTGAGGCAGAGATGGCAGGAAGGAGGCAGCGATGTGGAGGGCTGCTCAGGGGGGCGAGGTCGCCGGGCGAGGGTGGGGGTGGCGGAGGAGGTCGGCGCTTGGGGAGGTGGCTGGGCGATGGGGAGGTTCCAGGAGAGCTCTGGTGAGCGTTCTAGGCAGGAAAAGGAGGACGGTGGCGAGGTGGCTACGGGCAGGAGGCGTGGTGATGGGAAAAATGGAACAAGGAGAGGGAGGGGGTTTTATAGGCGGTCTCGGAAGGCTGGGATGGAAAGACGAGGGAGATCGGGAAGGTGGAGTTTCTGTCTCCATGGATATGGAAAGCTTCGTAACATGAGAGGAAACAGAGGAAGGAGATGATCTCTTGTTGGGCTAGAATAGGAAAGTGCTTAATGGGCCAGCAGGTTTTCCTAATAAAACGATTCCATTCCTATTTTTAAAATTAGGAAACTAAAACAATAAAAAGGAAATCAAATCAATTCGGAATAAAGAGTTTTTATATACTAAAATTATCGAGAAAAAAAATAAAATGTAGATGATGAGCATTATTCCACGGCCAAAATAAAAACTTAAAAAAATGTTTTTCAAAAAATCCCTAAAGGCTTTATTTCTTTTTGCAAATAATTTTTAAATAAAAACTTTGGTTTTTCTTGGCTCAAATATTTTCAAAAAATGCCCCTGATTTTGGAGGGTCATTTTCCTCCGCTCTTTCTTGCTTGCAAGAATTTATTTTTCGGGGTATTTCTCGGGGAAGAAAAATAGAGAAGCAAGTGCAAATATTTGAAAGAATTAAATTGCAAAACTCCGTTCAAATTCTTTATAGTTGAAGAAGTCATGTCATCTTCTCTCATTGATTCTAATAGGATGAATTGAATTCTGGAGAAGGGAAAGTCATTTTATTCCCTCTCATTCAAAAGTTTTTGTAAAGGTTCAAATTTCACTCAAGTTTAATTCACTCAAGCAAACAAACAAACAATTCAATTAATTATATTAACATTCCAAAATTTAGAATTTTGGGATGTTACAAGTTGAAACATCATTGAGAAGGTTCCTCCAACTCAATCCCAATTAAAGTAGTTATCAGCCCGACAATATTAATTTTAGAGTGATGAGATACAAGGATACTCCAAGAACTAGATACTCAAGATCGTCCATAACCGGGGACACGGCTAACCATGATTAGATTGTACACTCTGCAGAGGTTTGCGCACTTTTCCCCACAAGACTCGATCACCTCCGTTGAATTTCTCGCACTACATGGTGTTTGAGAAATGGATGACCGAGACACGCCTTCGTAAACATCAACTCTCTACTCCGTGCAGACCATACCAAACCTACAACCCACTACCTGCTGATCTACCTCTTCAAGAGCTTCATGTAACCTACTCAACTATGCTAGAGCCCATAATAGCTTGTGGCTGCACACGAAGTTTCTAGCATGAAAATATCTTAGTTCCCTTTGAGCACTGGTGGCGGTCCATAGGAAAATCACACGGAATCCGGATTTCCAAAATACAGCAACATCGATTCTCCAGGTGCCTCAATCCACCCAGATGTGTATTTAAGTTGCCACCTTAAGTTGAACCATTAATTAACAATCTCACATCTGTCATGGATTTCACTCACCCAAACCACGTCTACGAGCATAGCATAGCAATATAAGCAATACGTAGAAAGTAACTCCCAAGGGTTTGAATATAACAGGGCAATAGGTTCTACCTCATCAACTACTTCCCAACCCACATGTTAATGACATCCTAATCATGCAATGTTTGAGGATTGAAACTAATGCATAAAAACTGGGTATGGAAAGAGTATGATCAATGTGTTACTTGCCTTGTTGACGATTCGCAAAACCTAGGGACTCGTAGTAGCACGCTTCGCACTCCGGGAATTCTATCGCAAACAAACAATAGCATACATAAGCAATGAAGCAAAGATGCACGAGCAAAACTCAAATAAGAAGAATTGACCAGAAAGTTCAACTTAAGAACTCCGGTTTGCAAAAAGAATCAAATCAAACGGAGCAACGAAACTCAAACGGTGAAAGAAACAAGATCTGTTTACTAATCTAAACTAAAGTCAAATTTTAGAGTACCAAAATCTTGTTCAAGTTGATTAAACAGAACGAGGGTTTCGAGACGAAGATCTAGGCGCTTGGATCGCCTGATTCCGATAAACGAGCGAAAAAATAAACTAAAACAAAAATCGGATCAGAACTCGCGATCGAAAATAATCGCGGAGAAATCCGAGAAAAAGAAAAACTGACGAATAGGCTAACGAACAAACATTCGTTGTCTGTGACTATCGAGCGAAAATCGTTCGTCAAAACGAACGTACAGACGAACGTCCGCTAAGTAACTAAACCGAGAAAAACTGGCGAACTGATCTAAAAAAACGAACTAGGGTTTCTAAAAAAACCGGATCGGTTTAAAGAAAACGGCGGCTGCAACGGCGCGTTCCGGCGAGGCTCCGGCAAGGCGGGGCTACGGCAGCGGTGGAGCGGGCTGCATGGCGGTAACGACGCTACATTACCTCGGCGAGGTCTCAGGCGGGCTACGGGCGTGAGGAGCGGGCTGCGGCGGCGGGGCGATGGCGGCGCGACGCGGCGAAGGCGATGGCGGTGGCAGCGGTCGGGGCGGTGGGGCTGGCGGCTTCGGGTGGTGGTGGAGGGGGCTTCAGGGGGTATTTAAAGAGGGGGCGGCTTGGAGGAGAGGGCAAGGCGGCGGGCGAGAAGTGAGTCCCACGGACTCCTCAGACGAGGCGGCGGCGGCCTCGGTCTCAGTGGGAGACGGCGATGCGGGGGAGGACTGGCTTGGGCTGGCCCGGCCGGCGCTACACTTTTTTAAATAATTCACCGAACCAAAAATAAATCCTAGAAAATAAAATAAAAAGCTAAAAATGCCAAAACAAATTTTCATCGTCTAAATAAAATATTTAGAACGAGATGAACATTTTCTTGGCCCTAAAATGAAATTTTTAAAAACCTGCAATTTTTCTAATGCAAATAAAATAGCAATAAAATCCGAATAAAATCAAATATTTGATTTTAATATTTTCCTCCAATATTTCAATTATTTTGGAGAAGTCATATTATCTCCTCTCATATATTTTATTATGAAATATTTTTCGGAGAGAAAAATAATTAAAATCAAAAATCCTTATTTCAATATTTGATAAAATTCAAATATGAAAACCGGGAAATCCCCAACTCTCTCCGAGGGTCCTTGAGTTGCTTAGGATTTCGAGGATCGCAAAACAAAATGCAATAAAATATGATATGCATGAATGATCTACGTATAACATTCCAAATTGAAAATTTGGGATGTTACAAACCTAGCCCCCCCCCCTTAGGGTGAATCGCGCCCTCGAGATGCGGGTTGGCTAGAAAATAGATGTGGGTTGTCTTTATGGAGATTATCCTCTCGCTCCTGTGTGGCTTCATCCTCGGTATGGTAACTCCACTGAACTTTGCAAAACTTGATAACCTTGCTGCGGGTGACTCGGCTGGCAAACTCAAGAATCCTGACTGGCTTCTCCTCATAAGTCCAATCACTGTCCAACTGAATCACCTCTAAAGGTACCGTATCTCTTAACGGTATATCGGCCATCTCAGCATGGCACTTCTTCAGCTGTGAAATGTGAAGCACACCATGAACTCCTGACAATCCTTCAGGTAACTCCAACTTGTAGGCAACTTCTCCCATACGTTCGAAAACACGATACTGTCCTACAAATCTCGGGGCTAACTTTCCCTTAACTCCAAAACGTTTCACTCCTCGCAAGGGTGATACTTGCAGATATGCTCTATCTCCAATTTCATAGGTTACCTCCTTGCATTTCGAATCTGCATAACTCTTCTGCCTAGACTGAGCTACCTTTAGTCTATCTCGGATTAACTTAACTTTCTCTTCAGACTCCTTGATCAAGTCTGGGCCAAACAACTGTCGGTCTCCAACTTCATCCCACATCAACGGTGTTCTGCACCTTCGTCCATACAGGGCTTCGAACGGTGCCATCTTCAAACTGGCTTGGTAGCTATTGTTGTATGAGAACTCGGCGTAAGGCAAATTGTCATCCCAACTAGATCCGTAATTTAGCGCACAGGCCCTCAACATGTCTTCTAGAATCTGGTTGACTCTCTCAGTCTGCCCATCCGTCTCTGGGTGAAATGTTGTACTGAACTCCAATCTCGTTCCTAAAGTCTGGTGCAGCTGATGCCAGAACTTTGAGGTAAACTGTGTTCCTCTATCCGATATGATGGTCCTCGGAACTCCATGCAGACATACAATCCTGGTCATATATATCTTAGCCAACTTCGCACTTGTATAAGTTATTTTCACGGGGATAAAGTGAGCCACTTTGGTCAAGCGATCAACTACTCCCATATAGAATCATATCCTGATTTGGTCATGGGTAATCCGGTGGTAAAATCCATGCCAAGTTTATCCCACTTCCGTTCGGGTATCGGCATTGGCTGTAACAATCCTGCTGGCTTTTGATGCTCTGCCTTCACTCTCTGACATACATCACATATGGCTACATACTCGGCAATATCCTTCTTCATACCCGTCCACCAGAAACGTTCCTTCAAATCCAAATACATCTTGGTGTTTCCGGGGTGTACCGAGTATGGTGAGTCATGAGCTTCCTAAAGTATCAACTTCCTGATCTCTGGGTTATTGGGCACATAGACACGGTCCTCAAACCAGAAGGTGACGTGCTCATCCTCACGAAAACCTTTGGCATTTCCTTGGCTCAATCTCCCTTTTATCTCGGCAATCTCTTTGTCATCCTTCTGAGCTTCTCGAATCTTTCCCAACAATATAGACTGAACCTCCATTGTTGCAACAAGACCTCTAGGAACAATTTCCAATCGAAGTTCCCTGAGATGCTCTGCTAACTCCTTTGGTAATCCTGCATTTCTAGGATATTAGCATAACTCTTCCGGCTCAAAGCGTCTGCTACGACATTGGCCTTGCCTGGATGATAGTGCAGCTTCATGTCATAATCCTTTATAAGCTCCAACCATCTCCTCTGCCTAAGGTTCAGCTCCTTCTGTGTGAAGATGTACTTCAAACTCTTATGATCCGTGTACACATCACAACGGTTTCCAATAAGGTAATGTCTCCAGTTCTTCAACGCATGCAGTACAGCTGCTAACTCCAAATCATGTGTGGAGTAATTCAATTCATGTGGTTTTAGTTGTCATGAGGCATACGAAACAACTCTTCCGTCATGCATAAGCACACTCCCAAGTCCTAGGCGAGAGGCGTCGCAATACACTTGGAAATCCTTGCGTATATCCGGCAGAATCAGCACTAGGGCTGTAGTCAAACGTTTCTTTAACTCCTGAAAGCTTGCCTCACATTCATCCGTCCATTTAAACTTGGTATCCTTCTTTAATAACTCAGTCATTGGCTTCGCTATCTTGGAAAAATTCTCAATGAATCTCCGATAGTATCCCGCGAGTCCAAGAAAATCATGGATCTAGCTAATCAAGTGGGTGCCAACCATTCAAGGATCGATCGAACCTTGGTGGGGTCTACTGCTATACCTTCTCCTGATATAACATGTCCAAGGAATCCGACTTCCTTCAACCAAAACTCGCATGTGCTGAACTTGGCATACAAGTGGTGTTCCCTGAGTTTCTCGAGAACTAAACGCAAATGCTCCTTGTGCTTCTCTTCATTCTTCGAGTATACCATTATATCATCAATGAACACCACAACAAACTTGTCCAAATATTCCATGAACACCTTGTTCATCATGCTCATGAAGTAGGCAGGGGCATTAGTCAGTCCAAATGACATAACCGTATATTCATACAACCCGTACAGTGTGGTGAATGTTGTCTTTGGTATATCCTTCTCTCGAATCTTCAACTGGTGGTATCCTGATCGCAGATCGATCTTCAAAAACACCTTAGCTCCTTGCAGCTGGTCGAACAAGTCATTGATCATCGGCAGTGGGTATTTGTTCTTGATCGTCACCTCATTCAAGGCACGATTATCAACAACCATTCTTAGAGACTTATCCTTCTTCTCAACCAAAAGCACTGGGGTTCCCCATGGTGACGAACTCCGTCGAATGTAACCTTTATCCAACAACTCCTTGATCTACTTCTTAATCTCCTCCAGACATTTGCGGGCATCCGATAGGGTCTCTTTGATATTGGCCCTGTACCTGGCAATAGCTCAATCAAAAACTCAATGTCTCCATCCGGAGGCATGCCTGGTAACTCCTCCGGAAACACATCCGGGTAATCCTTCACTACAAGCACTTCCTCCTGAACAACTCCCATGAGGGTATTCACTTGGCTCCTCCTAGGCACATGCCTAGATACATACTTAATCCTTTTTCCCTCTGGGGTGGTGAGATAAATCGACTTACTAGCACAGTCAATGCTTCCTCCACACTTCGACATCCAGTCCATACCTAATATCACATCCAATCCTTGTGACTCCAAGATTATTAGGTCGGACGGAAAAACATGGCTACCAATGGTTAAGGGTATCTGGTCGCACCATCGAATAGCCATATACTCTGCTCCAAGTGAACTTACTAACAGAGGGGTCCTAAGGGTTTGGGTTGGTAGTTTAAACTTATCCACGAATCCCCTTGATATGTATGAATGCGATGCACCAGTATCAAAAAGAACAAGGGCGGTAAAAGACTTAACCAAAAACTTACCTATAACCGCTGTTCTGGCTGCTCTTCAACCTCCTCCATGTTAACGTGGTTCACTTGTCCTTTGTTGAAGGGATTGGGCTTCTTCCCAGCGCTTCCATTTCCGTTTCCATTCTTCCCTTCAGGGCACTCCGTGGCATAGTGTCCAGTCTTCCCGCACTTATAGCAAGTAATGTGACTTAGATCTCTTTTGGCGGGTGTGGCTGGATTGGGGCGGTTCTGATTGTTGTTAGTTCCGTTCCCATTTCCATTATTAGAACCATTGTGGTTATGCGAACTCCCTCCGGTGTGGTTAGGACCTCCATGGTTATGAACAAGTCCTCCCGAATTCGGGGTTAGGCGAGGCTTCTGCTGAGCTCCTGAGTTATACCTCCCTTGCCCATATTTCCTCTTACGGCTCTCAATTTGCTTCTACTTCCGTTCAATCATAAGAGCTTTATCTACCAACTCCTGGTAGTTTTTGAATGTTGCTACCATCAACTGCATGCTCATCTCATCATTCAGCCCTTCCACGAACTTCTCCTGCTTCGCGGCATCTGTGGCCACATCATCAGGGGCATAGCGCGATAACTTGCTAAACTCATCCACGTACTGAGCCACAGTACGGTTCCCCTGGCGTAAGTTGCGAAACTCCCGCTTCTTCATATTCATAGCTCCAGTTGAGACATGGGCTGTGCGGAAGGCTTCTTAAAACTGGTCCCAAGTGATGTTGGCTATGGGGAAAGTGGTCGTATAATTCATCCACCATGAGGTTGCTGGTCCATCCAATTGATGTGCGGCAAAACGCACCTTCTCAAAGACTCGTGCAACCTGCGGTGGTCAACTCCCTTCCAATACGGCATAGCCAATCATCAGCAACTATAGGCTCGGTGCTACTGGAAAACACCGGCGGCTGCAACCTTAGAAAGCGAGCTAAGTTATCAACTAGAGGCAGGTTGTTGTTGTTGTTGTTGTTGCCTTGGTTCTGGACTAACAATTGCATCAAGGCATTCTGCTGCTGGATCAACTGAGTGAGCTCCGGCGGGAAGGCAAATCCGGTGTCACGTATCGGAGGCATCTGGCGGGTTTAGAGGGGAGAGAATTAGAATAGAAAAGGGGTCTAGTGAGAAAGCACTACCCATATGCACATGAGACAAACACAAACATTTCACTCAATCAATCAAGCAAGGGAATACAAGCGGTCTAGAACTATCGTAAAAGTGCTCAACTACTACTATATACATGGGGGAATACTACTAATATTTGGTGGCCATCTAGAAATTTTGATCGGTGGAAGACTCCATAATGTCTGCTCTAGCTTCGTCTTCAAAGTCATCATCATAGGGTCGGAGTCGGTGTCGTCGATGATGATGTAGTTCTCCGGGCAAGTGGATCGTCGTATTCTCCTCCCGGCGCTGGATCTCCCATGAGTACTCCGATCTTCTTTATCACGTCGTCATTCTTCTCCAATAGTGTTGCAATTTCCTCCTCATATACATCGCATGTATACTTGAGTTCTTCTTCCAGCTCGATGATCCAGTCTTCGCCTTCTTCAAATCCATCATGTCTGCGCATATCTGATTCTCGTGACATCGAATGTGCTGGTTCAACTCCTCGATGAAAGCTGCAATGGATTTGTCCTTGTTGGTGCTGATCATCTCCCATTCCTCATCTCGGCACCCACATATCTGATAGATAGTGTCCTTGAGATCCTTGTTGTAAACTTCTCCAACGCGTCCCATGGTAATGTGGGCTGCCATGCTCTTGCCTAAACTCCAGTTGGGTGCTTCAAAAGAAAATTCTATGGGTTTAGTGGTTGGAGAGAACGTTTGTCCTGGAACTTGTACTTGAATCATCCAGCGCTCCTGAGGGAGTCCCAGATTAGGGGGTGTCCGGATAGCCGAACTATCACCGTTGGCCGGACTCCTGGACTATGAAGATACAAGATTGAAGACTTCGTCCCGTGTCCGGATGGGACTTTCCTTGGCGTGGAAGGCAAGCTTGGCGATACAGATATGTAGATCTCCTACCATTGTAACCGAATCTTTGTAACCCTAACCTATACGGTGTCTATATATACCGGAGGGTTTTAGTCCGTAGGACGAACAACAATCATACCATAGGCTAGCTTCTAGGGTTTAGCATCCTTGATCTCGTGGTAGATCTACCCAGTACTACCCAAATCATAAATATTAATAAAGCAGGAGTAGGGTATTACCTCCATCGAGAGGGCCCGAACATGGGTAAAAACATCGTGTCCCTTGTCTCCTGTTACCATCCGCCTAGACGCATAGTTCGGGACCACCTACCCGAGATCCGCCGGTTTTGGCACCGACATTGGTGCTTTCATTGAGAGTTCCTCTGTGACGTCGCTATCAGGTAGGATGCCTCATCTCGTCTTTAAAGACGATACTATCACCAAAGAAGCCTTGGCCAATGGTCAGACTCTTCGGCTAGGTGGTTTTCTCATGACCGCTAGTTCGCCGCTACCGACTTATGACTTCTCGAGTCATCGAAACCAATCTTCACGTTAATTCGGAACTTGCCAAATAGTTAGATCCGATCGAGCTCTCCTCCGCAAACGAGCTCTTGGATCGCATCGCCACCCTGGGAGTCGCCACAGACTACGACCGGATCGGGCCTAAAACCGATCTGAGAGAGATCAACTCTCCTGTGCTACCCATCATGTTGCTGTGATAGAGGAGCAATGCGGCGATTCTTCTTCTATCTTAAGGACTATCTATGTCCGGATTCCCGATCCCTCCATGCCGGATTCCCGCAGAGGGACGGATGTCGATCAAGCCCTGAACTTAAAGTCAGGCGGCGGGTTGGACTCATTGGATAACATTCAAAAATCCAGACTTCCGAGTTCGGAAACTTCTCAGCCCCTGAGTCCTAAATGGGACGGGGTTCCGGATCTATTTCCACCCGCCCACCCAAACATTAGCGATCTCTCTCGAATTCGGCAAGAGCCCAACAAACAAAGGCAACATTACTGGGCCAGATTCCTCCTGGTTATGAACAGGATAAAGGACTTCCGAGAGGAGGATGCAATCCCAATTTTCTGCAATAATTGCACGGACAAGGGAATCCTAAACGCCATAAGTCATCGCAAAATTACACACTTTGCTGACTTGGTGACCATAGTACAAAAGTACTGTGCGATGGAGAGCGCCTGGAAAACCGAAAGTAAATTTTGGGATAATCCGGCCCCGAATACATCCCTAGTCCGAAATAAAAGGGTGCATCATTATCAAGCACTGGGTTAAATACCAAAAACCAAAACCCCGTAAAGGGTACGGAACTGCATTAGAGGGTTGGCTAAACGGACCTCGCAAAATTCATAGCACGTAGGGCGCCACTCCAACTCATAGCCTTCGAGCATGTTGGATACTACGGCAGGTGGCCAAAAGTGGCGAAGAGCTTCTAGCTTCAGTAATCTCAGCCCAACAACACCAAGATAAAGTGTTAATAGTCTTGAGACTTTCGCATCAAATAACATGCGAAAACGAACACTCGCATAACCTTGTCAAGTCTACCAAGTAGCAACAATAAATCCATGGAGGACACGGCTATTACCTTTAATGCCGAGACGAACCTAAATTCGAACAGCCCGAGCACCGTACCGCATTGGTCCTCGGCCGATAGTGGATTTGCCGCTTTACTAAGGTACTCATGGATGGCGGCAAATGACTAAACCTCATCTATGAGGAAACCCTCCAAAAATGGAAATAGACTGAACCGCATTGAGCGAAGCAGCACAACCTTTAGAGGAATAATCCCCACCGGAAGCATGCTGCACAGGAAAAATCACACCGGACGTAGTGTTCGCTCACGGACAATTACAGGTCCGAGGAGGTCACATTTCAAGTGGCCCTGCTCAACAGCGGATATCATGCTTTATTAGGATGAGAGGCATTCACAATTTTTCAAGCTATACCCCATTATGGGTACATGAAGCTTAAAATGCCCGGACGTGAACGGAATCATCACTCTCGCTAGTGATCCCAACATAGCACTCGCGCCGAAAACAAGACAGCCGCACTAGCCCTCGAGGCACTATCCAAGCCCTAGCGGCCGAGGAACTCACCGTGATGCGCCTCCACGGTGAACAGGGACGATGTGATACTTGATAAAAGATCCAAGTCCACCTCTTTTAAACCAGCGGATGAAATAGTCAAATTCCAAGTCCACCCAACGGACTCGCAAAGACGGCCTCCATTGGGGCACAATTAAACCCTTATGTAGACGCCGCACTACGAGAATTTCTACGAGAAAATTGGGACATCTTTGCCTGGCACCCTTCAGACATGCCAGGAATCCCACGTCGGCTAGCCGAGCACAGCCTAAATATCCTAAAAGGATTCAAGCCAGTCAAACAGGCTCTTCGGTGCTTTTCCGAACCCAAGAGACAGGCGATGGGAGAGGAGCTAGCCAAACTTTTGGAAGCCGGATTCATCAGAGATATAAAACATCCGAACTGGCTAGCAAACCTGGTGATGGTACCAAAGAAGGATAAATCCTGGCGCCTATGTGTTGATTTTAAAGACCTTAACAAGGCTTGCCCAAAGGACCCCTTCCCCCTCCCTTGAATTGATCAAATTATCGACGCTACAGCAGGACACGACTCATTGTGCTTCCTCGACGCTGCATTCGCTACGACTAAATCAAGATGGCGGAGCTGCACCAAGCCGCAAGAGCATTCATCACTCCATACGGCCCGCTCGCTTCAACACAATGCCCTTCGGCTCAAAACGCCGCGCAACATATCGCTGCATGATTCGTACATGTCCGCAAACCAGATCGGCAAAACAGTGGAAGCATATGTAGATGACGTGGTCGTCAAAACCAAGCATGTCGAAACTCTAGTAGACGACTTGAGGCTCACATTCGACAATCTTCAAAAATATGACATTAAGCTCAATCCGGAAAAATGCGTCTTCGGCGTTCCAACCGGAAAACTCCTGGGCTTCATTGTGTCTGGTAGAGGAATTGAAGCAAACCCAGCCAAGATCTGAGCTTTGTCACATTTGGGAGAAAAGGCGTTACCCCTTTACCGCCTCCTCCGCCGCACCGAACACTTCGAGTGGACGAATGCCGCAACGGACGGACTCGAAGAGATAAAGGCCATATTGGCAACAAATCCGGTCCTGGCCGCACCCAACATGGGCGAACCAATGCTATTATATATCGCCGCAACACATCAAGTTGTCAGCGCGGTGCTCGTTGTAGAACGAGAAACGGACGGACACCGGTTCCCTCTTCAAAAGCCGGTTTATTATGTGTCCACTGTCCTCACTCCATGCAAGTCCCGGTACCCACATTATCAAAAGATAGCATACGCGGTGTTCACGGCATCCCGGAAGCTGCGACACTACTTTCAAGAGTGTTCGATAACGGTAGCCTCCGAAGTACCTCTTAATGACATTATAAACAACCACGACGCAACGGGCCGGATTGCTAAATGGGCCATAGAGGTCCTTCCATTCGACATAACCTACAAGCCACGACGAGCTATCAAGTCGCAGGTTTTAGCCGACTTCCTGGCCGAATGGACCGAAGCCGAACTCCCTAAAGAGTACGACGCATACTCCAATTGGATCATGCACTTTGACGGCTCCAAAATGTTGGCCGGCCTGGGGGCTGGCGTAGTCTTGACGTCCCCAACCGGGGACATACCCAATATGTCCTTCGATAATGCATACGGACTCCAACAACGCAGGCCGAATACGAGGCCCTTCGCACGGCCTCCGGATGGCAGTCTCCATGGGCATTAAACGCCTAGAGGTGCACGGGATTCAACCTCGCGATATCTCAAATAAACGGAGACTTTGATGCCAAAGATCCGAAAATGGCAGCATACCGCAATGCGGTCCTAAAATGTCAAAGACGGTTCGAAGGGCTCGAATTTCATCATATAGCCCGGGATAACAACCAGGCGGCGGACATATTGGCACGCATCGGTGCAAAACGCGATGCCGTTCCACCCAACATCTTCCTTGAACGGCTATTCAAGCCATCCGTACTATGGGAAGGGGAGTCCGGAAATAACAATCCGGACCCAACCGCACTACCTGACGCCGAACACTCTGACACAATCGGAGGCTCTGCCACCGAGATAACACCCTCCGCCCACGAAATAATGGCGGTTATCGCCACATGGACGGAACCATTCCTAGCCTACCTAACTAGGCAGGAACTCCCCGAAGACCAAAATGAGGCTCGCTGCATAGTACGGCGATCTAAAGCCTATAAAGTCCATGAGGGAGAGCTTTATAAGAAAAGCACTACCGGAGTCCTTCAAAGGTGTATCTCCGAAGAGGAAGGGCGAAACCTCCTGGCTGAAATTCATGCCGGACTGGGTGGGCACCATGCCGCAGCCCGGGCCCTTGTACGTAAGACCTTCCGTACAGGATTTTATTGGCCGACGGCCCGGGCAGATGCGCAGGACTTAGTCCAACGATGCGTCGGTTGCCAGCTTTTTGCTAACCAAAGCCACATACCACCCACCGCCCTTAAAACTATACCCATCACCTGGCCGTTCATGTCTAGGGCTTGACATGGTTGGACCCCTCAAGGGAGGAACCCACAAGCAAAAATACCTATTGGTCATGGTGGATAAATTCACCAAATGGATAGAGGCCAAGCCTATTAAAACGGCCGAATTCGGACCGGTGATAGACTTCATATCAGGGGTAGTGCACCGTTACGGTGTCCCTCACAGTATCATCACTGATAACGACACCAACTTCACGGCCGATGAGGTCAAATTATGGTGCAAAAACATGGGCATCAAGCTCGGTTACGCCTCAGTCTATCACCCTCAAACCAACGGCCAAGTCGAACGAGCAAACGGTCTAATCATGAGCGGCATTAAACCCAGACTAGTGCGGTCCTCAAGGAATCTAACACGACCGGGTAGAGGAGCTCGACCAGACTGGGGGCTGCGGACCACGCTGAATCGCATTAGATTCACACCATTTTTATGGTGTACGGTGCAAGGTAGTCCTGCCTGCGACATAATTCATGACTCACCTTATGCGCATGTATGAATAAAGAGAAGCCGAGCTCGATCGGCAGGACAGTTTGGACGCATTGCAGGAGGAGCGCGACGTGGCAAAAGCTCGTTCCGCATTCTATCAACAACAGGCTCAAAGATATCAAAGCAGGGAAGTACGGGCCAAAGCTTATAACGTTGGCGAACTAGTTCTACGCCAGCCGGACAAGAAAAAGGACAAACTCAAGCCCAAATGGGAAGGTCCCTTCATCATCGACCAGGTCCTGACCGGCGGAGCATCCCCTCTATTAAACGCATCGGATAACCGACTTGAGCCGAACCCATGGAACGCAGCCCGCCTACGATGATTCTACACTAAGCGCCGGACTCCAAGTTCGCCTCCTTCCTCCGTCCACATTTTCTATTTTTGCTGTCTTTTATTTCTCTCCTTCCTCCTCCTTCTTCTTGAAGCCTCTAGAGGCTCGCTTTGGCGCTTTTTTCAAGACATACTTGACGCGCTGTCCGCGCTCATTATACCTGGGGGCTTCTTTAATAGAAGCTTATTTATACGGGCTTCATGCCCAACACATGCGTTAAACTTCCGCCTGTACCTTTTATTCACCATTATATGCATCGATATGACTTAAGTTTTGGCCAAGCTGGGTTGCCTGGCTCTTGTGCTTACCCCTACGTTCCCGATTGTTCGGCTAGCTGGTAAAGGGAGCACCTCTGCGATTGTTATCGCCGGGTCACCGGATGTGTACCTCGACCGGGTGAAGCTGAAAGCTAGCGTTCTTAAGGGAATATTCGGTCGGTGAACTGAAAGATGATTTTAACTATTTACCCATCTGCCCCAGATGATTTTCTCGCTTTCATAGAAGCTTTGGCGTGCACTTTAGGGCATGCATCCCAAATGAAAGGAACCCTTAATGTAACTATTCTACCCGGAAGATGTTTCTTACTACCCATGTAATATAACATAACTAGTTGGGCACTTGTCCGACATAAAGCATTAATGACCCCTACGCCTTTGTCTCCATGCATACCCCGGTTCTTATATAACCACGAAGGTATTCGGACACACCGGACTATTGGGTCCCGAGGTCGGCTTAAAAGGTCCGCTATGACAAACGATCTACAATCCGGCTAGAAGACATTTTTTCATGTCATATTTTTACATAGTCAACTCGACTCATTGTATTCCTCCTCAATGCCATCTAATAGGCTATCTAATTTACAATCTTGTGGGAATACTTGGCGCCAATTCTACTTGGTCAGACACTGCTTACAGGATCTCCATCCCATCAGGCCCCACAGTGTCCGACCTCGGCCATGTGGTTTGGGTCAGCCTTCGTACCACGCCTCTTTACCATGGCCCAGCCTCCTCGGCACCTTGACAACAGGCCGATATCTTCCATAGTCGGAAGCGCCGCCGTGCTCCTTGAAGCCGCTCTACCAGCTCCCCAATGCCTTCGGCAGGGAGATAGATGGCCACAAGGCCTGGCCGATGCCTTTCATCACCGCCGGACTCGTTTGCGGTAAATGACGAATTCGGGAAGAAGATCACCAAGAACTAGGCATATCCTCCTCAGACGACCTGTGAGCAAACCTACATACATGTTTATGTTAGTCGCCTTTCCTCGCCGAACTCTTTCAAAGTTCGCTCAAGCACTTATCGAAAATGCCGCGACGAAGTTACCGATTCTCCTTTACGGAGTCGCACAACCGGGCACGAACATCCTTTAGTTCCTCACCCAGCTTGGTGTTGGCATCTTGGAGGTTAGTTTCTCCCGCCGCACTCGTAAGCACGCCTCGCCGCCTTTAGGTGGCGCAAGAGCTGTTGCTTGTCCGGATCTAGTCCGGCGCCATCCGCAATGTTTTTATCAGATTTACACACCCGCCGCACTTCATAAACTATTTATCTTTGAAGCGATATATTACCGTGAGGGGTCCTCGTGGCTCCCTCAGAGCGGCTAGTGCGGCCTCAAGTTGGGCCTTGCACTCTTCAAGCTCCCCGGGACAGTCGGGTACTCTTTTTGTAAGATCCTCAGATAACAAATGATCCTTAAATCAGTTATTCTAACTATTTTAAGTCTCGGGGCTATAGCATATATAATCACAAATTTCCTTACCAGTATGTCCTTCACATATCGCCTCCGTGGCTCGCTAGACCATCTTGAGCGACACGGAGGTGCGATCTCCAATTGAAGGCATTCAAGGCCTCTTGGGAGAAACATGCGTCATGAAGAACTGTCCGCGGGCGCCTGTGGATTTAAGGCGCTCTCCACCTCGGAGTTGGTGGCGGACAATCTGTCGGCATCCTCCGCCGGAGGAGCATCCGACGACGCCTCGTGTTCGCCTCCGCTCGACCCGGCTTTGGAGCCCGGCCGGCGGAGGTTCGATTGGCAACCTCTCCGCATTTAGTCCGGCGGCGCTTTTTTCCCGAAAAGAGCGTCATAGTACGACTTCCGTGAATCAATCTTAGGAACATGGTGACACGCCATACCGCTATGGGCGGAGTTTCGATCCGGACCGCACTCCTTTTAGACCTGGGCTGTACGCCCTTGTTGGCCAGTCAAGGCCTCGGCTTCCTGCCTCGAAGGTCCCCCCTGCGAAACACCATTGGTATACGGTGATCAGGAAATAAGCACGGATGGGTCATTATCAGAATATTGGGACCTCGGTCTTAGTTACCTGTGAGGCTGGAAGTATTCCGGGGTAATCGGCCATAATGGAAACCAAAGCATTGTCGATGCTAAGTTGGTGGAACACCTCGTCAATCAACTCCACCTTTATATCCGGATCCTCTTCGGAGGTCGGATCGAGGGACCGTTACGGATCCTCGGGTTGTGGGGGCGGGTTGTGTATCTTCTCCACAGTCCGGCGCAGTTCCTGCGCAGAAACCATGAAATGAGATATTTAACCACGGGAACATGGATCGGATAGGCAACACAGATGTTTGCTTACCCAGCTTCAAGGATTATTCGAAGAAAACTCCTTCAGTGGATTGACGCGGAGGAAATCCTCCTCCTCCCCTTTATACATGGCAGACAAGATCTTCACCAGTTCGGTGACTGATCCCGGCCCTTTGCGGCCATGGCGGGTGGCATCGTCCTCCCTGTTGAAGTCCCACATGGGGTGGCCCCTATATTGGAGCGGCTGCACTCCCCTCATAATGCAGATTGCCATGACTCCAATCATGGTCAATCCGGCATGAGCCAGTAACCTTATTCGGCTCATCAAATAGAGGACATCCCGGTCATTTTCCCTCCGAGGGCTCCGAGGGCGCCAGCTTAGGCGCTTCTTCAGAGGAGCATTGCTGAACTCCGGAAGGCCGATCCGAATAGGATCCGACAGCGGGACATCCTCCATGTAAAACCATTCCGAAGGCCAGTCTTCGAACGCCTTCTTAGGGGTTCCGGATAGGTATCCGGTCCCGGCGATGCGCCATAGCTCGGCTCCGCCCACTTGATATATTGACCCCTCATGAGAACGGGGTACTAGGCAGAATAATCTCTTCCACAGCCCGAAATGAGCCTCGACACCCAAGAACAGTTCGCAAAGGGCCACGAACCCCGCGATGTGCAAGATGGAGGCAGGAGTAAGGTGGTGCAATCGAGGCCGAGAACTCCAAGAGCCCCTGAGAAACGGATGGATTGGAAATCCGAGTCCTCTTACTAGATAAGAGATGAAGCATACCCGCCTCCTTTAGAGGGATCGGGACACTCTCCGCTTGTTTTCCGCCTTGTAGGTGGCAAGTCCGGCTCGAACTGGAACCATGAAGGCCGGGGAAGAAATCTTTGGTTTGGAGTATAACTAGCTCGCTATGCGGGATCGAGCATCTCTCCCAATTTCTGTGCCGAGGGCTGGGAGCGTGAGAGGAGGAGCCACGATCGTCCATGATGGAATGGGCTTTGGTCGAGGCGCCCGATGAAAGCTCGCGAAGGGGATGGTGTGACTCAGATCTAGATCCTCGCCTTTTATAGGCAGCTCATTTGCGCAACTAGGGGGTAAATGTAAAAATACCTGGCTTTTCGCATTCATTCAAACACGTGGAAGATGGCCATTATTGGGCGAGAAGCCAAGGAGCGCAGCATTTATCGTAAGCCGGACACTATTCGACAAGTATAGGGAATTTGGAGAAGAACCCGCCGCAATGTCGAAGACAATCAACGCCACGGACTCATCATCATTGAAGCCTGGTTCGGGGCTACCGAGGGAGTCCCGGATTAGGGGTGTCCGGATAGTCAACTATCACCGCTGGCGGACTCGGACTATGAAGATACAAGATTGAAGACTTCGCCCCGTGTCCGGATGGGACTTTCCTTGGCGTGGAAGGCAAGCTTGGCGATACGGATATGTAGATCTCCTACCATTGTAACCGAAGTCTGTAACCCTAACCTATCCGTGTATATATAAACCGGAGGGTTTTAGTCCCAGAGGATCTAACAACAATCATACCATAGGCTAGCTTCTAGGGTTTAGCCTCCTTGATCTCGTGGTAGCTCTACTCTTGTACTACCCATATCATCAATATTAATCAAGCAGAGTAGGGTATTACCTCCATCGAGAGGGCCCGAACCTGGGTAAAAACATCGTGTCCCTTGTCTCCTGTTACCATCCGCCTAGACGCACAGTTCGGGACCCCCTACCCGAGATCCGCCGGTTTTGACACCGACAACTCCTCTTCTGGTAGGGTGGCGTTGTACGTCCCGGTGAAGCTTGGTATTCCAATGTTCAAGTACCTAGTGACTTCCTTCAAGTGGCGTCCAAAGGGTGTGTCTTCATCCGGTTATGCAAACTTGTTCTTCAACTCCGCCATCCTAAAGAGTAGAAAATGGAGAGAAGTCAGAAATGAGTAGAGAAGAGTGACCTATGGTTTATATTAGTGGTCGTGTCCTACACTCAGCATGTGCTCTGATACCATCTTGTAGCGACCGACCTCAAACGGTCAAGTCTTTGTGCTTCAGTGTCATCCCTGGATCGGTAATGCTGACACACACAATACTCGAAGGATTTATAACAGAGTAGCAATCACACACTTATTACATCGAATGTCTCAAAAGAGAACTTATTACAATAAATATGGCTTAAGGCCATCTAATACGATAACAGTGGAAGGCTTGGAAGATAAAGTGAGTCCATCAACTCCAACGACATAGCTGAGATGCACGGCAACGACCTAATGAACCTTACTCCTCGTATGAAAATTCTGCAACATAATACGTTGCAGCCCGAAAACGGGTCAGCACATGGAATATGCTAGCAATGTAACACAGTAGAGCAAAAACAGAATAATGCTATCACTACATGCATATTTGGCTGGTGGAAAGCTCAACAGTTATTGTTTTTGCGAAAAGCCACAACAAAGGAATAGATTTTATTTTAACTATCATGGTAGTTGAAACATCATTGAGAAGGTTCCTCCAACTCAATTCCAATTAAAGTAGTTATCAGCCCGACAATATTAATTTTAGAGTGATGAGATACAAGGATACTCCAAGAACTAGATACTCAAGATCGTCCATAACGGGGGACACGGCTAACCATGATTAGATTGTACACTGCAGAGGTTTCATGACTTTTCCCCACAAGACTCGATCACCTCCGCTGAATTTCTCGCACTACATGGTGTTTGAGAAACGGATGACCGAGACACAGCCTTTCGTAAACATTAACTCTCTACTCCGTGCAGACCATACCAAACCTACAACCCACTACCCGCCGATCTACCTGTTCAAGGGCTTCATGTAACCTACTCAACTATGCTAGAGCCCATAATAGCTTGTGGCTGCACACAGAAGTTTCTAGCATGAAAATATCTCAGTTCCCTTTGAGCCTGGGTGGCGGTCCATAGGAAAATCACACGAAACCCCGGGATTTCCAAAAATACAGGCAACACTGGATTCTCCAGGTGCCTCAATCCACCCAGATGTGTATTTAAGTTGCCACCTTAAGTTGAACTATTAATTAACAATCTCACATCTGTCATGGATTTCACTCACCCAAACCACGCTTCACGAGCATAGCATAGCAATATAAGCAATACGTAGAAAGTAACTCCCAAGGGTTTGAATATAACAGGCAATAGGTTCTACCTTATCAACTACTTCCCAACCCACATGTTAATGACATCCTAATCATGCAATGTTTGAGGATTGAAACTAATGCATAAAACTGGTATGGAAAGAGTATGATCAATGTGTTACTTGCCTTGTCGACGATCCGCAAAACCTAGGGACTCAGAGTAGCATGCTTCAGACCGGGAATTCTATCGCAAACAAACAATAGCATATATAAGCAATGAAGCAAAGATGCACGGGCAAAACTCAAATAAGAATAATTGACCAGAAAGTTCAACTTAAGAACTCCGGTTTGCAAAAAGAATCAAATCAAACGGAGCAACAAAACTCAAACGGCGAAAGAAACAAGATCCGCTTACTAATCTGAAATAAAGTCAAATTTTAGAGTACCAAAATCTTGTTCAAGTTGATTAAACAGAACGAGGGTTTCGAGACGAAGATCTAGGCGCTTGAATCGCCTGATTTTGATAAACAAGCGAAAAGATAAACTGAAACAAAAATCGGATGAGAAATCGGGATCGAAAATAATCACGGAGAAATCCGAGAAAAAGAAAAACTGACGAACAGGCTAACGAATGAACGTTCACTGTCTGAAACTATCGAGCGATAATCGTTCGTTAAAACGAACGTACGGACGAACATCCTCTAAGTAACTAAACTGAGAAAAACCGGCGAACCGATCTAAAAAAACGAACTAGGGTTTCTAAAAGACCGGCGGCGGCAATGGCGCGGTACCTCCGGCGAGGTGGGGCTGAGGCGGCAGAGGAGCGGGCTGCGGCGGCGGGACGGCGAGGGCGGCAAGGGCCAGGGCGGCGGGCGGGCGGCGCGACGGCGACGGGCGGCACAAGGGGTCAGTGGCGGGCTGGTCAAGGCTTCGGGTGGTGGTGGAGGGGGCTTCAGGGGGGATTTAAAGAGGGGGGCTGCTTGGAGGAGGGGGCAAGGCGGCGGCGAGGCGGAGTCCCGGCCGGACTCCGTGTCTGAGGCGGCGGCGGCTCGTTCTCCAGGTGGGAGATGGCGCTGGGAGAGGGGAGTGGACTGCCCTACTGGCTTCGCCCACCGGGCGCTACACTTTTTTTAAATAATTCCGCCGAACCAAAAATAAATCCTATAAAATAAAATAAAAACCTAAAAATGCCAAAACAAATTTTCACCGGCTAAATAAAATATTAAGAACGAGATGAACATTTTCTTGGTCCTAAAATGAAATTTTGAAAAACGTGCAATTTTTCTAATGTAAATAAAATATCAATAAAATCCGAATAAAATCAAATATTTGTTTTAATATTTTTCCTCCAATATTTCAATTATTTTGGATAAGTCATATTATCTCCTCTCATATATTTTATTATGAAATATTTTTCGGAGAGAAAAATAATTAAAATCAAAAATCCTCGTTTCAATATTTGATAAACTTCAAATATGAAAACCGGGAAATCCCCAACTCTCTCCGAGGGTCCTTGAGTTGCTTAGGATTTCGAGGATCGCGAAACGAAATGCAATAAAATATGGTATGCATGAATGATCTATGTATAACATTCCAAATTGAAAATTTGGGATGTTACATGAATACTCTACCCTCGAAAACTGCTATGATCCCCTATACTTGTGGGTTATCACTGCTTTGCTCCCCAAAAGGATTAATGCCATGTGCCCTTAAACCAAACCATACATTCCTTGCCTCACCTGCAAAGTCCGGCCACTTTCTCTCGATTTTTCTCCACTACGATCCATCAGCGGGTGCTCTCAACTTCCCATCTTTCTTACAGTCTTCTTTGTGCCATCGCAACAACTTGGCATGCAGTTTGTTTCTGAACAGACATTTCAACCGTGATATTATAGGAGCATACCATATCACCTTGGCAGGAACCCTCTTCCTGGGGCGATCGCCCTCAACATCACCAGGGTCATCTCATCTGATCTTATACCGAATGCACCGCATACCGGGTATGCATTCAAATTCTTGTACTCCTCACCGCGGTAGAGGATGCAGTCATTAGGTCATGCATGTATCTTCTGCACCTCTAATCCTAGAGGGCAGAGAACCTTCTTTGCTTTATACGTACTGTCAGGCAATTTGTTATCCTTTGGAAGCTTCTTCTTCATTGTTTTCAGTAGCGAACCAAATCCCTTGTTAGATACACCATTATTTGCCTTGCATTGCAGCAATTCCAGTGTGGTACTAAGCTTTTGAAGGAAATATGCCCTAGAGGCAATAATAAAGTTGTTATTTATATTTCCTTATTTCATGATAAATGTTTATTATTCATGCTAGAATTGTATTAACCGGAAACTTAGTACATGTGTGAATACATAGACAAACAGAGTGTCACCGGTATGCCTCTACTTGACTAGCTCGTTGAATCAAAGATGGTTAAGTTTCCTAGCCATAGACATGAGTTGTCATTTGATTAACGGGATCACATCATTAGAGAATGATGTGATTGACTTGACCCATTCTGTTAGCTTAGCATTTGATCGTTTAGTATGTTGCTATTGCTTTCTTCATGACTTATACATGTTCCTATGAATATGAGATTATGGAACTCCAGAATACCGGAGGAACACTTTGTGTGCTACCAAACGTTACAACATAACTGGGTGATTATAAAGGTGATCTACAGGTGTCTCCGATCGTACTTGTTGAGTTGGCATAGATCGAGATTAGGATTTGTCACTCCGATTGTCGGAGAGGTATCTATGGGCCCTCTCGGTAATGCACATCACTATAAAGCCTTGCAAGCAATGTGACTAATGATTTAGTTGCGGGATGATGCATTACGGAACGAGTAAAGAGATTCTTGCAGTAACTAGATTGAACTAGGTATTGAGATACCAATGATCGAATCTCGGGCAAGTAACATACCAATGACAAAGGGAACAACGTATGTTGTTATGCGGTTTGACCGATCAAGATCTTCGTAGAATATGTAGGAACCAATATGAGCATCCAGGTTCCTCTATTGGCTATTGACCGGAGATGAGTCTCGGTCATGTCTACATAGTTTTCGAACCCGTAGGGTCCGCACGCTTAACGTTCGGTGACGATCGGTATTATGAGTTTATGTGTTTTGATGTACCGAAGATAGTTCAGAGTCCTGGATGTGATCACGGACATGACGAGAAGTCTCGAAATGGTCGAGACATAAAGATTGATATATTGGACGGCTATATTCGGACAACGGATGTGTTCCGGGTGATTTCGGAGAAAACCGGAGTGCCGGAGGGTTACCGGACCCCCCCTCCCCCCGGGGAACTAATGGGCCACATGGGCCTTAGTGAAGAGAGAGGGCCGGCCAGGGCAGGTCGCGCGCCCCCTCCCCCTCTGGTCGAAATTGGACTAGGGAAGGGGGGGCGGCGCCCCCCTTTCCTTCTCCCTCTCCACCTTCCTTTCCCCCTCCTAGTAAGTCCTACTCCTACTAGGAGGAGGACTCCTCCTCTCCTGGCACACCCCAAGGGCCGGCCGGCCTCCCCCCTTGCTCCTTTATATACGGGGGCAGGGGGCACCCTAGGACACACAAGTTGATTGTTTCCAGCGGTGTGCGGTGCCCCCCTCCACCATAATCCACCTCTGTCATATCATAGTTTTGCTTAGGCGAAGCCCTGCGCCGGTAACTTAATCATCACCGTCATCACGCCGTCGTGCTGACGAAGCTCTCCCTCAACACTTTGCTGGATCATGAGTTCGTGGGTCGTCACCGAGCTGAACGTGTGCAGATCGCGGAGGTGTCGTGCTTTCGTACTAGGATAGGTCGATTGTGAAGACGTACGACTACATCAACCGCGTTGTCATAATGCTTCCTCTTTCGGTCTACGAGGGTACGTGGACAACACTCTCCCCTCTCGTTGCTATGCATCACCATGATCTTGCGTGTGTGTTGGAATTTTTTTGAAATTACTATGTTCCCCAACAGTGGCATCCGAGCCAGGTTTATGTGTAGATGTTATATACACGAGTAGAACACAAGTGAGTTGTGGGCGAGAATAGTCATACTTCTTACCAGCATGTCATACTTTGATTCGGCGGTATTGTTGGATGAAGCGGCCCGGACTGACATTACGCGTACGCATACGCGAGACTGGTTCTATCAACGTGCTTCGCACACAGGTGGCTGGCGGGTGTCAGTTTCTCCAACTTTAGTTGAATCGAGTGTGGCTACGCCCGGTCCTTGTTGAAGGTTAAAACAACACATACTTGACGAAAATCGTTGTGGTTTTGATGCGTAGGTAAGAACGGTTCTTGCTCAGCCTGTATCAGCCACGTAAAACTTGCAACAACAAAGTAGAGGACGTCTAACTTGTTTTTGCAGGGCATGTTATGATGTGATATGGTCAAGACATGATGCTAAATTTTATTGTATGAGATGATCATGTTTTGTAACGGAGTTATCGGCAATCGGCGTGAGCCATATGGTTGTCGCTTTATTGTATGAAATGCAATCGCCATGTGATTGCTTTGCTTTATCACTAAGCGGTAGCGATAGTCGTAGAATCAATAGTTGGCGAGACGACAACGATGCTACGATGGAGATCAAGGTGTCGCGCCAGTGATGATGGTGATCATGACGGTGCTTTGGAGATGGAGATCTAAGGAACTAGATGATGATGGCTATATCATATCACTTATATTGATTGCATGTGATGTTTATCCTTTATGCATCTTATTTTGCTTAGTTCGACGGTAGTATTATAAGATGATCCCTCACTAAATTTCAAGGTAAAAGTGTTCTCCCTGAGTATGCACCGTTGCGACAGTTCTTCGTGCTGAGACACCACGTGATGATCGGGTGTGATAAGCTCTGCGTTCACATACATCGGGTGCAAGCCTGTTTTGCACACGCAATATTCGGGTTAAACTTGATGAGCCTAGCATATGTAGATATAGCCTCGGAACACTGAAGACCGAAGGGTCGAGCGTGAATCATATAGAAGATATGATCAACATAGTGCTGTTCACCATTGAAAACTACTCCATCTCACGTGACGATCGGACATGGTTTAGTTGATTTGGATCACGTGATCATTTAGATGACTAGAGGGATGTGTATCTAAGTGGGAGTTCTTAAGTAATATGATTAATTGAACTTTAATTTATCATGAACTTAGTCCTGGTAGTATTAGCATATCTATGTTGTAGATCAATAGCTCGCGATGTACCTCCCCGTTTATTTTTATATGTTCCTAGAGAAATATAAGTTGAAAGATGTTATTAGCAATGATGCGGATTGGATCCGTGATCTGAGGATTATCCTCATTGCTACACAGAAGAATTATGTCCTTGATGCACCACTAGGTGATAGACCAATTGCAAGAGCAGATGCAGACGTTATGAATGTTTGGCAAGCTCGATATGATGACTACTTGGTAGTTTAGAGCACCATGCTTTGTGGCTTAGAATCAGGGCTTCAAAGACGTTTTGAACACCACGGAGCATATCAGATGTTCCAAGAGTTGAAATTAGTATTTTTAGACTCATGCCCATGTCGAAAGGTATGAGACCTTTGACAAGTACTTTGCCTACAAGATGGAGGAGAATAGCTCAGCTAGTGAGCATGTGCTCAGAATGATGAGTACTACAATCACTTGAATTGAGTGGGAGTTAATCTTCTAGATAAGATAATATGACAGAGTTCTCTGGTCACTATCACCAAGTTTCTAGAACTTCGTGATGAACTATAATATGCAAGGGATAACGGAAACGATTCCCAAGCTCTTCGTGTTGCTGAAATCAACGAAGGTAGAAATCAAGAAAAGTATCAAGTGTTGATGGTTGACAATACCACTATTTTCAAGAAAAGGGAAATGGAAGAAGGGGAACTTCAAGAAGAATGTCAAGCAAGTTGCTGCTCAAGTGAAGAAGCCCAAGTCTGGACCTAAGCCTAAGATTAAGTGCCTCTACTGCAAAGGGACTGGTCACTGGAAGCGGAATTGCCCCAAGTATTTGGCGGATAAGAAGGATGGCAAAGTGAACAAAGATATACTTGATATACATGTTATTGATGTGTACTTTACTAGTGTTTATAGCAACCACTCAGTATTTGATACTAGTTCAGTTGCTAAAGATTAGTAACTCGAAAAGGGAGTTGCAGAATGAACAGAGACTAGTTAAGGGTGAAGTGACGATGTGTGTTGGAAGTGGTTCCAAGATTGATATGATCATCATCACACACTCCCTATACTTTTGGGATTAGTGCTGAACCTAAATAAATGTTATTTGGTGTTTGCGTTGAGCATGAATATGATTTGATAATGTTTATTACGGTTATTCATTTAAAGTCAGAGAATAATTGTTGTTCTGTTTACATGAATAAAACCTTCAATGGTCATACACCCAATGAAAATAGTTTGTTGGATCTCGATCGTAGTGATACACATATTCATAATATTGAAGCCAAAAGATGCAAAGTTAATAATGATAGTGCAACTTATTTGTGGCACTGCCGTTTAGATCATATTGGTATAAAGCGCATGAAGAAACTCCATGTGCCGCCCGGATAATTAGGCTACAGTAACCCTCCGCTAATGATGCCACGTCACCTCGATTACTATGGCTAATCTCGCATTAGTTCGTAACCGATTCGAATTCAATTTAAAAATCGGGCAAACAACAAAAGTTTTCATAAATTAAAACTAAAATGTTCGGGTTGTGTCAAATAAACCTTAAGTACATATGATGGAGAAATCAACCTTTTATAAAATGCTTAAATGTACTATATGGATTTAAACAGTAGCAAAATGAAACAATTAATTAAATGATTTTAAAATGATAAACAATTACAACTATTATATTCTAGGTGCCAAGTTAATTGTGGCAGTGGTATAATCGCTATTACTAATTTAGGTACTAACTATATGTTTTACAAAACTAAAATATTTTAAAGTGAAATAAAACACAAAAGCAAATAAATATAAAGATAAAATGAAAATTAAAACAAAAGGAAAAGCACCACCACACTGGGCTCCGGCCCAGCTAGCCTGCACAACTGGGCCAAGGCCAAAACCCCCACGCCCACTCGCTCCCCCACTCCCCCCCTTCGATTTGGATCTGGATCGAGGACTCGATCCTCGCCAAGACGTCGACGCCGATGGGCGCTCGAGCTCCCCGCCGAACTGCTTCCTCCACCCCGCCAGCCTGCCTCCCCCTACGCACGTCGTCCCCGCCCCCCCACCTCGAGCACCACTGCCTTGCCCCTGCAAATCCCGATGAGGCCCCTGGGCCTCCCCTCTCCTACCCTCTCCTCGCCCCCACGCCACCGTGGTCCTCGCGCCCACCGCCGCCTGGCTCGCCCCTGGTCGCGCCATGATCAAGGCCACCGCGCCCGACCTCCTCTTCCTCCTACGACGCGTCTGGGCCGCGCCCCGCGACCACCGCCCCGCCCTCCGGCTCCCGACGTCTCCCCTGCTTCGGCCACCTCGGCCATGGCCTCGCCCTCCCTCGTCTCTCCCGCTGTCCCGTGTCCGCCACGCCACCCCCGCCCCCTCGGTCACCGTGATCTCGCGGGCCGGCCTCGCTGCCCTCCATGGTCGCCGCCGGGTCCGCATCGCTGCCTCCGCCTTCGCACGCTCAGCTGCCCACTACTCCGGCCATTGCCGCCCGTGGCTACTCCGGCCATCGGGCCGCCATTGCGCCCGCATCCCTTGGCCGGGCCGCCCCACCGCGCCACTCGCCACTCCAGCCTCCCACCTGCCCCTGCTCGCCGGCGCCCCATGGCCCGTGCCTCGGCGCGCTTGTCCTCGCCATCTCCTCCTCCTGTCAGCCATCATCACTACCACAAGGCCAATGGTCTACCGGGCGCCACCTCGCCTCCGCCTCGGCTGTGGTTCCCGGCTGGTCAGCCACAGGCGTCCCACTGTCGGTGCTCGGCTGCCTGCCCCGCCTAAGGCAGTGCCGCTGGTGCGCCCGCACTGGCGCCTGACGCCTGCGTGAACCCACACTGCTATGGCCCCTTGTGTCAATGACAGGGGGGCCCCACGCCCAGAACGTTTTTAACAAAAGGAATTGAAAAATATATATAAGAATAACAATAATAAATTATTAATTAATTAGTTAATTAAAGAATTAATTAACTTAATTAATCATAATTAGATTAATCTAATCACTATTTAACTTAATTAACTGTTAGTTAATTAATCACCAATGACATGCGGGACCCCCACGTCAGTTTGACCCAGTCAACGTCTTGTTGACTGCTGACGTCAAGATGATGTCAGCATACACTATTCTGGATAATGTCGAATTAAAATATTTAAATTAATCCTAAAAATGATTTAGAACTTTAAAAATTAATATAAAATAAACCGTAGCTCAGATGGAAAAACTTTCTACATGAAAGTTGCTCAGAACAACGAGACGAATCCGGATACGCAGCCCGTTCGTCCGCCATGCTTCCCTAGCATAGTGAACCTGCAACATTTCACCTCCGGTTCATCTGACCAAAAACGCGGAACACCGGGGATACTTTCCGGATGTTTCCCCTTCACCAAGATCACCTCATACCGCGTTAGAACACGCCTAGCTCGCTTGTTGTCCCGTTATGCACTTGCTTACTATGTATTTACTGTTTCTTCCCCCTCTTCTCTCCGGTAGACCCCGTGAAGATGCTGATGCCCCTGTGGTCGACTACGTCACCGACGAACCCTCCTTCTTGTCTGAGCAACCAGGCAAGCCCCCCCCTTTGATCACCAGATATCGCCTATTCTTCTCTATACTGCTTGCATTAGAGTAGTGTAGCATGTTACTGCTTTTCGTTAATCATATCCTGATGCATAGCATGTCCTTGCTACTACTGTTGTTACCTTTACCTGCAATCCTACATGCTTAGTATAGGGTGCTAGTGATTCATCAGTGGCCCTACATTCTTGTCCGTCTGCCATGCTATACTATCGGGCTGTGATCACTAGGGAGGTGATCACGGGTATATACTATATACTTTGTACATGACACATGAGGTGGCTAAAGTCGGGTCAGCTCGTTGAGTACCCGCAAGTGATTACGATGAGGGGCTGAAAGGACAGTGGCTCCATCCCCAGAGAGGTGGGCACGGGTTCCCGACGACCCCTCGATCGTTACTTTGTGGCGGAGCAGGGCAGGTTGAGACCACCTAGGAGATAGGTGGGCCTGGCCCTGTTCGGCGTTCGCGGATACTTAACACACTTAACGAGATCTTGGTATTTGATCTGAGTCTGGCTACTGGCCTATACGCACTAACCTACTACGCGGGAACAGTTATGGGCACTCGGCTTCGTGGTATCGGCCGAAGCATTTCGTGATGTCAGCGACTGAGCTGCGCACGCCGGATTGGACTGGAACGCCTGCTAGGCTAGGTCTGCTTCCGACCGCGAACGCAACATGCAGGTGTGCTAAGGGCGATGGGCCCAGACCCCTGTGTGCTTAAGTTTAGACCGGCGTGCTGACCTCTCTGTTATGCCTAGGTGGGGCTGCGACATGTTGATCTTCCGCGGCCGGGCATGACCCCGGAAAGTGTGTCGGCCAAATGGGATCAAGCGTGTTGGGCTATGTGGTGCACCCCTGCAGGGAAGTTAATCTATTCGAATAGCCGTGATCTTCGGTAACAGGACGACTTGGAGTTGTACCTTGACCTTATGACAACTAGAACCGGATACTTAATAAAACACACCCTTCCAAGTGCCGGATACAACCCGGTGATCGCTCTCTAACAAGGCGACGAGCAGGATCGCCGGGTAGGATTATGCTATGCGATGCTACTTGGAGGACTTGATCTACTCTCTTCTACATCTGCAAGACGGAGGCTCCTGAGCGTAGTCTTGACTGTGATTGGTTATCCCCCTCTTATTCTGGCATTCTGCAGTTCAGTCCACTGATATGGCCCTTTACACATATACCCATGCATATGTAGTGTAGCTCCTTTCTTGCGAGTACTTTGGATGAGTACTCACGGTTGCTTTCTCCCTCTTTCCCCCCTTTACTTTCTACCTGGTTGTTCCAACCAGATGTCGGAGCCTAGGAGCCAGACGCCACCGTCGACGACGACTACTACACCGGAGGTGCATACTACTACGTGCAGTCCGCTGACGACGACCAGGAGTAGTTAGGAGGATCCCAGGCAGGAGGCCTGCGCCTCTTTCGATCTGTATCCCAGTTTGTGCTAGCCTTCTTAAGGCAAACTTGTTTAACTTATGTCCAGTACTCAGATATTGTTGCTTCCGCTGACTCGCCTATGATCGAGCACTTGTATTCGAGCCCTCGAGGCCCCCGGCTTGTATTATGATGCTTGTGTGACTTATTTATGTTTTAGAGTTGTGTTGTGATATCTTCCCGTGAGGTCTCGATCTTGATCATACACATTTGCGTGCATGATTAGTGTACGATTGAATCGGGGGCGTCACAAGTTGGTATCAGAGCCGACTGCCTGTAGGAATCCCCCTTTCCAACTCCTTGGCCGAAGTTGAGTCTAGTCATTGAAAAGGTTTTACTAACATGGCTGTGCGGCTTACGGGCCCACGTCGCCATTGGGTGGTACTAGGATCTTTACTCCTTGTCTATACTATGGGACTCTGATCTCTCTTCTATTCAGGTTAAATGAATTTTACCAAATCTAACATTACGATCTCGTTATCACTTTCACCCAGAGAGCCTCTTATTACTAATGATCGTCTGCTGCACGTGAAGACCCTGAAGATACTCTCCGCTATTAACCCGAGAACTTGTGTTCATCGTGTTTGAAATTCCCTCCCACCGTCAACCCTTATGGATAACTACTTGAAGTTGTTATACTTACATTCATCCCCAATTGGTCTTGTTATTACAAGATACCCCGAAACACTCGTGGTTGTTTCGATAATCCTTTGAGCTTACTGCCTTGCTGTTCTTTGTCACCTGAATACCCAAACGGATAATTCCTCGCACTTGCCGAGTATCCCCTCATCCCTAGTCGTTCATGTGTTTCACAATAGTCTTGAAAATACCATTCGATCTTCCGAAAATCTTCGGCAGCCATTTGCTCTTGAAATTCTTGCTTGCTTTCATTATGGTTAATCCCATAAGTCTAGTAATCTTATTGGCATCCTTTGTCACTATCATTTTGTGTCCGTTGATTCTATATGTGTGCGAATGCACGCAATAATCAGTTGATCCTTTTAAATTATCTTTCCGGCTCAGACGTCATTTTAAACATGAGCTGGTTCTTAACCAATCCAATTGCCGTCGGTTGTACCCCTAAGGCTATTCAACTTATCCATTCCTAATCAGCACTTTGCTTATGATCCTTTTATTTGGAAATCATAATTCTTTTACATGTGAGCTTTGAATTAGCCAGTTGCTTCTGTAATCCAATGCCTTCGCATTCTTTCTTCAACTGGTTGTGTACCGATGCTCACGCTACCCGCTTATCGACCGTCAAATCCTTTGTTGGATTATTTTTCGCAATGTCCTTCATGTTTAATCGCCTTGTGAATTCTTTCCTGATACATAATGCCATTAGTAAATCCTATTTGTTGATTTTTGCCAACCTTGCTCTGCTTTCGAGCTGGTTATATTTATTCTGGAAGCTTGTGGTATATGTTTTCATGATGCCCCGATGGGTTGAACCTATGCCTTCCTTAATATGTGTAAACTCGAAAGTTTCACGAGTCATACTCTGCTGGTATTTTTGCCAGATAAAATTTCAACACTACAACTTCATCGAACGCGAGAAGTAAATGAAAGGTTATGCATTGGAGAAGTGGGAGTCGACCTTGAACTTTGTGTTCATGCCCATGGACACGATGTAGATCTTCTCATCGAAGCTTCTTTTAAAATTAATTATTCCCTTGGTATAAGTTCACCTTATAAATGGGATCTGGCCTTTTTCAATCATGGTTCCGACCATGTTCTCCTTTAAATACCATTTCCTGTGCAAGTTTAAGCACTTGTCTTCTACGGAGCAATCCCCCAGTCCAACCTCTACTTTGATTCGCCTTGAGTATTACCCCTCGGTATCTCGAGGTTATCATGGAGCTGCATAACGTCTTATGAGTTCTTCATCAAGTGCTACATTCTCACCGATTCCAATTTTTCACGGGCTTTGAGTTATTAAACACTCAAAGACACCGATAACTGAACCGGGTCCGCATCTACGGTTCAACAACTCTTAGTAATCTTCTTTACGTACGAGTTTGTACCCGATCATGCCATTCCTAGCCTGTTCGGCTATATCATTATCGTGCTTAATTTTAACTGTGCTACCTGGTCCTTATTCCCGGAGCACAACTTTCGATGACGAGCCAAGCTTACGTCAATCTTCCTCGTCTGATCATTTCGCCTTCAACATCAAGCTTGATTCTGATTGTGTGTCGTATCCGTGGTCCCAATGACCCTTCGCTTCACCATTGCTTTTTCTTGATGTCGTCGCTGTTCGATTGCTTCTTCGTGAAATCTCTCGACAATTGTGTCATGATCATCATCAACATTTTGAGCTCTTCCAGGATATCAATTGAATTCATGATGAGAAATAGCTTCCTTGCCCTAGATGAATTTTATTATCATCGACCACTTTATTGCCTTCCCACCAACACAAGCTTGTTCGTGTTTGGTGTTATACCTTGAGTTCATTGCTATCCAGCAATTGTTCTTCTTTACCTTGGAACATTACCATCTCTTCTGTCATCAATGTTGTGAGAATTTCACCACCTCTTAAGGATTTGTGATACAGTGATGCTTCTCGCCATCACCATTCTTTTCTTGGTCACCGTGTTGAGTGAACTCTGTTGCACAAATTTAATATCTCTAGCAACCCTATTGCTTCAGAGTTATTGGACAGTAATTCCAATTTAGTGTGTTGGTTGCTCAATCGCCATTCCGACGTTGGTCGTGCAACCCAACCCATATCTCAGGTGCACCTTTCAGTCAATGTTTAATTGTGTATGCTTTCCTTGAGCATACATCATTATCTAATTTGATCTGACAAATGTTATCTCCTTGTTCACATAATTATGGAAACTCATCCTTTCGAAATCTCGATGAATTGTCACTGAGTTCATCAGTTACCTCCTTATCCCTTCATTGGTTTAATGATGAGATCTTGTTCTGGAACTCCCTTCCATAGTACATTTCCCAAGAATCTTACAATGTCATCTCGTCAAAATTGTTTTGCACCTTTTCTTCTCAGGCATCCTGAGTTTGAGGTATCCTGACACCAATCAGATCTGAATCTCGGTCAGATATGATGGTGGGAACATATTTCCAAGAGTTATAACATGGGTCTTTATATGACTCGGTAAGGTGATGTCATGCCTAGCACACCTGACCGGAGGACCTATTGTTATAATTTCCTTTTTAGCAAGGAGAACCATTTTTCCATGAAGAATTGGAATGCCTTATTTAATAAGTTATCCTGATGGATCCTTTGTGTTTCCAAGGTCTGAACTTTGCTTGAAGACCATGTCAGTGCTTTCTCGAAGCATGTCTGTGGTACTTTGATTTTGAACAAAAAAACATTTGAAGCCCAAAGCTAAATGTTTCTTGCCTAGGTATCCAAACACGTTGCTTGGGTAATGTCATGAACGCCCTTCCCCCCTTACCTAAATGGTTTTCTACGTTACATCCTGTCATGGATTTCATGCTCTACTTGTCCTTGGGAAGGATATAGCCCCGAAATATGTGTTTAAACACATTTTTCTTTCCTTTGTTCTGATTAAATCTGATAGACACTTTTCCCTTTCCATTGGTTTGTTTAAACCCTTACTGTGATATATATGATAAAAGCAGTAATAATTCCCTGCTTGTGCAAACACCTCGGTGTATAACTCACAAGAAGACCACATTTACTATTGTTGATAGCATTCCGGTAATGTACCGATGGATGAGAACTCTACCTATTGGTCCGCCTCGTTCAACGAGCAGGAAAATGTTCTCTTCATCCCTCGCCCTTGGTACCGATGTTGTTGCCGACATAACCGACAAACTATCCTCTGACATGCCTTGCTTACATGATCGTGCAAGATGACACCACCCTTCCAACTTTTAACCCACATGGTGGGCCCATAACCCACAGGTCCCACGATCGAAACCTGACTCTCCTGTACACCCTGTTGTCAAAGTTATTCCTCGCGCTTGACTTTTTAGGTAATTCACGGGCCGCCTGCCTGTTGATCTATTCAGGTATCAGATACAATGCTTATTTACATTGCTCTAAACCCCTTCGACACTTTGTTTCAGGCATCGAACGATTGCCTGCCCGTTCGAAACTTCCCATGATACCTCCTTACTCTGCTCTCGATATTTTCTTAAGTTTCAATTCGAGAGTTACTTCCGCTACCTTCCTTGATGTTATTGACCAGATAGTCGACCTTGCAGAGATCTGTTCTCCCGGAATGCCCACCCTTTATTCTTTCATAAATATGATGGAGTTCCCGAAGAAAGGATGCCGACTTCATCATGATGACCTGAAGCAGAGAAATGAAGACATCAATGTATTGGACCGGCCTCCTCGAGAAGAGCAAGCCAAAATTAGAAGACCCGCTAGATTCTTTACCAAACCTTTCCCCCTTTCACTACCTCTTAAATCTCGGGACGAGATTTATTGTAGTGGAGGAGAATTGTGACGCCCGAATAATTAGGCTACAGTAACCCTCCGCTAATGATACCATGTCACCTCGATTACTATGGCTAATCTCTCATTAGTTCGTAACCGATTCGAATTCAATTTAAAAATCAGGCAAACAACAAAAGTTTTCATAAATTAAAACTAAAATGTTCGGGTTGTGTCAAATAAACCTTAAGTACATATGGTGGAGAAATCAACCTTTTATAAAATGCTTAAATGGACTATATGGATTTAAACAGTAGCAAAACGAAACAATTAATTAAATGCTTTTAAAATGATAAACGATTACAACTATTATATTCTAGGTGCTAAGTTAACTGTGGCAGTGGTATAATCGCTATCACTAATTTAGGTACTAACTATATGTTTTACAAAACTAAAATATTTTAAAGTGAAATAAGACAGAAAAACAAATAAATAAAAAGATAAAATGAAAATTAAAACAAAAGGAAAAGCACCACCTCACTGGGCTCCGGCCCAGCTGGCCTGCCCAACTGGGCCAAGGCCCACTCCCTCTCCATAACCCCCCTGGAAACCCTAGTCGTAACCCCCGTCGGCCACTCGCCTCCCCCCTTCGATTTGGATCCGGATCGGAGGACTCGATCCCTCGCTTCGCAGACGACGCCGACGCCGCGCCCGAGCTCCCCCTCACGGATCGCTTCCTCCACCCCACCGGCCTGCCTCCCCCTATGCACGTCGTCCCGTCCCCCCACCTCGAGCACCGCTGCCTGGACCCTGCGAACCCCGGTGAGGCCCCGGGCCACCCCCCTCTCCTACCCTCTCCCTCGCACCCCGCGCTCACCATGGACCTCGCGTGTGGCAGCGCCGCCTGGGCTCCTCCACAGTCGCGCCAGCAAGTGCTCACCGCGCCCCGGACCTCCTCTCCCTCCTACGACGCGTCCGGGCCGCGCCCCGCGACCACCGCCCCACCCTCGGCTCCAGACGTCTCCCCTGCTCCGGCCACCTCGGCCATGGCCTCGCCCTGCCCCGTCTCTCCCTCTGTCCCGTGTCCGCCACGCCCAACCCCCCGCGGCCCCTTGGTCACCGCACCTCGCGGCCAGCCTCGCCGCGGCCCCCCCCCCTCGCTGGTCGTCGCTCGGGTTCGTCCCGCTCGGCCTCCGCCTCCTCTGACGCCAGCTGCCCACTATAGCTGCTTGCCGCCTGTGGCCACTCTCACATCACATCCTTGCGCGCCCGCATCCCCTTGGCAGCCGCCCCACCGCGCCACTCGGGCCACTCCGGCCTCCCACCCGCGTCTGCTCGGCCGGGCGCCCATGGCCCCATGCCTCGGTACGCCTCGTCCCGCCATCTCCTCCTCCTGTGGGCGCGCCACCGCCATGCCAATGGCCGCACGGCGCCATCCTCGCCTCCGCCATGGCCCCGGCCGGCATGCCCGCCGTCGGTGCCGGCGGCCTTGTCCCGCCCTGCGGGCGAGTGCCCGCTCGGGTGCGCCCGACGCCCGTGAACCCACGCCCGTTATGGCCCCCAGTGCCAATGACAGGGGGGCCCCACGCCCAGAACATTTTGAAAAAAAGGAATTGAAAAATATATATAATAATAACAATAATAAAATTATTAATTGATTAGTTAATTAAATAATTAATTAACTTAATTAATCATAATTAGATTAATCTAATCACTAATTAACTTAATTAACTGTTAGTTAATTAATCAGTCAATGACGTGCGGGACCCTCACGTCAGTTTGACCCAGTCAACGTCCTGTTGACTGCTGACGTCATGATGATGTCAGCATACACTATTCTGTATAATGTCGAATTAAAATATTTAAATTAATCCTAAAAATGAGTTAAACTTTAAAAATTAATATAAAATAAACCGTAGCTCAGATGGAAAAAATTTCTACATGAAAGTTGCTTAGAACGACTAGGCGAATCTGGATACGCAGCCCGTTCGTCCGCCACGCTTCCCTAGCATAGTGAACCTGCAACATTTCACCTCCGGTTCATCTGTCCAAAAACACGGAACACCGGGGATACTTTCCCGGATGTTTCCCCCCTTCACCGGTATCACCTCATACCGCGTTAGAACACATCTAGCTCTGCTTGTTTTCCTGTTATGCACTTGCTTACTATGTATTTACTGTTTCTTCCCCCTCTTCTCTCCGGTAGACCCCGTGATCTTTGATGCCCTCTGTGGTCGACTCACGCCACCGATTTAACCCTCCTTCTTGTTTGAGCAACCAGGCAGCCCCCCCCCCCCTTGATCACCAGATATCGCCTATTCTTCTCTATACTGCTTGCATTAGAGTAGTGTAGCATGTTACTGCTTTTCGTTAATCCTATCCTGATGCATAGCCCGTCCTTGCTACTACTGTTGTTACCTTTACCTGCAATCCTACATGCTTAGTATAGGGTGCTAGTGTTTCATCAGTGGCCCTACATTCTTGTCCGTTTGCCATGCTATACTATCGGGTCGTGATCACTAGGGAGGTGATCACGGGTATATACTATATACTTTATACATGACACATGAGGTGGCTAAAGTCGGGTCAGCTTGTTGAGTACCCGCAAGTTATTCTGATGAGGGGGCTGAAAGGACAGGTGGCTCCATCCCGGTAGAGGTGGGCTCGGGTTCTGACGGCCCCGATCGTTACTTTGTGGCGAGCGACAGGCAGGTTGAGACCACCTAGGAGAGAGGTGAGCCTGGCCTTGTTCGGGCGTTCATGGATACTTAACACGCCTAACGAGATCTTGGTATTTGATCCGAGTCCGCAACCGCCTATACGCACTAACCAACTACGCTGAACAGGTATGGGCACTTTCGGCGTCGTGGTATCACCAAGCATTTCGTGACGTCGGCGATTGGTGCTGGCCAGATTGCATCGAACGCTTCGCTAGGCTAGGTCTACTTCGTCACAGACGCAACTTGCAGGTGTGCTAAGGGTGATGGGCCCGGACCCACTGCGCTTAGGTTTTAGACCGGCGTCACAGACCTCTGTTATGCCTAGGTGGGGTTGCGACGTGTTGATCTTCCGCGACCAGGCATGACCCAGGAAAGTGTGTCCGGCCAAATGGGATCAAGCGTGTTGGGTTATGTGGTGCACCCCTGCAGCGAAGTTAATCTATTCGTATAGCCGTGATCTTCGGCAACAGGACGACTTGGAGTTGTACCTTGACCTTATGACAACTAGAACTGGATGCTTAATAAAACACACCCTTCCAAGTGCCAGATACAACCCGGTGATCGCTCTCTAACAGGGTGACGAGGAGGGGATCGCCGGGTATGATTATGCTATGCGATGCTACTTGGAGATCTTCAGTCTACTCTCTTCTACATCTTTGCAAGACGGAGGCTGCGGAAGTGTAGTCTTCGAGTGATTAGTTATTCTCTTATTACGGCATTCTGCGATTCGGTCAATCGATATGGCCCTTTACACATATACCCATGCATATGTAGTGTAGCTCCTTGCTTGCAGTACTTTGGATGAGTACTCATGGTTGCTTTCTCCCCTTTTTCCCTTTCCTTTCTACCTGGTTGTCGCAACGGATGTCGGAGCCTGTGGAGCCAAACGCCACCGTCGATTTCATTTACTACGACTACTACACCGGAGGTGCCTACTACTACGCAGCAGCTCACCGACGACCAGGAGTAGTTAGGAGGATCCCAGGCAGGAGGCATGCGCCTCTTTCGATCTGTATGCCAGTTTGTGCTAGCCTTCTTAAGGCAAACTTGTTTGACTTATGTCCGTACTCAGATATTGTTGCTTCCGCTGACTCGTCTATGATCGAGCACTTTTATTCAAGCCCTCGAGGCCCCTGGCTTGTATTATGATGCTTGTATGACTTATTTATGTTTTAGAGTTGTGTTGTGATATCTTCCCGTGAGTCCCTGATCTTGATCGTACACATTTGCGTGCATGATTAGTGTACGATTGAATCGGGGGCGTCACACTACATGCTGATGGGCTTTTTGAATCACTTGATTATGAATCATTTGAGGCTTGCGAACCATGCCTCATGGGCAAGATGACTAAGACTCCGTTCTCTGGAACAATGGAGCGAGCAACTGAATTATTGGAAATAATACATACTGATGTATGCGGTCCGATAAGTGTTGAGGCTCGCGGCGGGTATCGTTATTTTCTAACCTTCACAGATGATTTGAGCAGATATGGGTATATATACTTGACGAAACATAAGTCTGAAACATTTGAAAGTTCAAAGAATTTCAGAGTGAAGTGGAGAATCATCATAACAAGAAAATAAAGTTTTCCGCAATTTGATCGTGAAGATGAATATTTGAGGTACGAGTTTGGCCTTCAATTAAAACAATGTGGAATAGTTTCACAAACTCATGCCATCTAGAACACCACAGCGTAATGGTGTGTCCGAACGTCATAACCGTACTTTATTGGATATAGTGCAATCTATGATGTCTCTTACCGATTTACCACTATCGTTTTTTGGGGGTTATGCATTAGAGACAGCTGCATTCACGTTAAATAGGGCACCATCTAAATCCGTTGAGATGACGCCATATGAACTGTGGTTTGGCAAGAAACCAAAGTTGTCATTTCTTAAAGTTTGGGGCTGCGATGCTTATGTGAAAAAGTTTCAACCTGATAAGCTCGAACCCAAATCGGAGAAATGTGTCTTCATAGGATACCCAAAAGAGAATCTTGGGTACACCTTCTATCACAGATCCGAAGGCAAGATCTTTGTTGCTAAGAATGGATTCTTTCTAGAGAAGAAGTTTCTCTCGAAAGAAGTGAGTGGGAGGAAAGTAGAACTTGATGAGGTAATTGTACTTTCTCCTGAATTAGAAAGTAGTTCATCACAGAAATCTGTTCCAGTGATGCCTACACCAATTAGTGAGGAAGTTAATTATGATGATCATGAAACTTCAGATCAAGTTAGTACCAAACCTCATAGGTCAACCAGAGTACGTTCCGCACCAGAGTGGTATGGTAATCTGGTTCTGGAAGTCTTGTTACTAGACCATAACGAACCTACGAACTATGAGGAAGCGATGATGAGCCCAGATTCCACGAAATGGCTTGAGGCCATGAGATCTGAGATGGGATCCATCTATGAGAACAAAGTGTGGACTTTGGTTGACTTGCCCGATGATCGGCAAGCCATAGAAAATAATGGATCTTCAAGAGGAAGACTTGACGACGATAGTAGTGTTACTATCTACAAAGCTAGACTTGTCGAAAAAGGTTTTTGACAAAGTTCAAGGTGTTGACTACGATGAGATTTTCTCACTCGTAGCAATGCTTAAGTCTGTCTGAATCATGTTAGCAATTGCCACATTTTATGAAATCTGGCAAATGGATGTCAAAACTACATTCCTTAATGGATTTCTTAAACAAGAGTTGTATATGATGCACCCAGAAGGTTTTGCAGATCCTAAAAGGTGCTAACAAAATGTGCAAGCTCCAGCGATCCATCAATGGACTGGTGCAAGCATCTCGGAGTTGGAATATACACTTTGATGAGTTGATCAAAGCACATAGTTTTATACAAGACTTGTGATAAAGCATGTATTTACAAGAAAGTGAGTGGGAGCACTACAGCCTTTCTGATAAGTATATGCGAATGACACATTGTTGATCAGAAATGATGTAGAATTTTCTGCAAAGCATAAAGGAGTGTTTGAAAGGATTGTTTTTCAATGAAAGACCTCGATGAAGCTGCTTACATATTGAGCATCAAGATATATAGAGATAGATCAAGGCGCTTGATAAAGTTTTTTCAATGAGTACATACCTTGACAAATTTTTGATGTAGTTCAAAATGGAACAGTCAAAGAAGGAGTTCTTACCTGTGTTATAAGGCGTGAAGTTGAGTAAGGCTCAAAGCCCGACCACAGCAGAAGATAGGAAGAGAATAAAAGTCATTCCCTATGCCTCAGTCATAGGTTCTATAAAAGTATGTCATGCTGTGTGCCAGGCCTATTGTATACCCTGCACTGTGTTTGGCAAGGGAGTACAATGGTGATCTAGGAATAGATCACTGGACAGCGGTCAAAATTATCCTTAGTGGAATAAGGATATGTTTCTCGATTATGGAGGTGACAAAAGGTTCGTCGTAAAGGGTTACGTCGATGCAAGTTCTGACACTGATCCAGATGACTCTAAGTCTCAATATGGATACATATTGAAAGTGGGAGCAATTAGCTAGAGTAGCTCTGTGTAGAGCATTGTTGACATAGAAATTTGCAAAATACATACGGATCTGAATATGGCAGACCCGTTGACTAAATTTCTCTCACAAGCAAAACATGATCACACCTTAGTACTCTTTGGGTGTTAATCACATGGGATGTGAACTAAGATTACAGACTCTAGTAAACCCTTTGAGTGTTGGTCACATGGCGATGTGAACTATGGGTGTTAATCACATGGTGATGTGAACTATTGGTGTTAAATCACATGGCGATGTGAACTAGATTATTGACTCTAGTGCAAGTGGAAGACAAAAGGAAATATGCCCTAGAGGCAATAATAAAGTTGTTATTTCTATTTCCTTATTTCATGATAAATGTTTATTATTCATGCTAGAATTGTATTAACCGGAAACTTAGTACATGTGTGAATACATAGATGTATAGAGTGTCACTAGTATGCCTCTACTTGACTAGCTCGTTGAATCAAAGATGGTTAAGTTTCCTAGCCATAGACATGAGTTGTCATTTGATTAAGGGATCACATCATTAGATAATGATGTGATTGACTTGACCCATTCCGTTAGCTTAGCATTTGATCGTTTAGTATGCTGCTATTGCTTTCTTCATGACTTATACATGTTCCTATGACTATGAGATTATGCAAGTCCCGAATACCGGAGGAACACTTTGTGTGCTACCAAATGTCACAACGTAACTCGGTGATTATAAAGGTTCTCTACAGGTGTCTCCGATGGTACTTGTTGAGTTGGCATAGATCGAGATTAGGATTTGTCACTCCGATTGTCGGAGAGGTATCTCTGGTCCCTCTCGGTAATGCACATCACTATAAAGCCTTGCAAGCAATGTGACTAATGAGTTAGTTGCGGGATGATGCATTACGGAATGAGTAAAGAGACTTGCCGGTAACGAGATTGAACTAGGTATTGAGATACCGACAATCGAATCTCGGGCAAGTAACATACCGATGACAAAGGGAACAACGTATGTTGTTATGCAGTTTGACCGATAAAGATCTTTGTAAAATATGTAGGAACCAATATGAGCATCCAGGTTCCGCTACTGGTTATTGACCAGAGATAAGTCTCGGTCATGTCTACATAGTTCTCGAACCCATCGGGTCCGCACGCTTAACGTTCAGTAACGATCGGTATTATGAGTTTATGTGTTTTGATGTACCGAAGCTAGTTCGAGTCCGAGATGTGATCACGGACATGACGAGGAGTCTCGAAATGGCCGAGACATAAATATTGATATATTGGATGGCTGTATTCGGACATCGGGAGTGTTCCGGGTGATTTCGGAGAAAACCGGAGGCTTTGGAGGGTTACTGAACCCCGGGGAGAACTAATGGGCCACATGGGCCTTAGTGGAGAGAGAGAGGGCCGGCCAGGGTAGGCCGCGCGCCCCCTCCCCCTCTGGTCCGAATTGGACTAGGGAAGGGGGGCGGCGTCCCCCTTTCCTTCTCCCTCTCCTCCTTCCTTTCCCCCTCCTAGTAGGAGTAGTAAAGGGGAGTCCTACTCCTACTACGAGGACTCCCCCTCTCCTGGCGAACCCCAAGGGCTGGCCAGCCTCCCCCTTGCTCCTTTATATACGGGGGCAGGGGGCACCCTAGGACACACAAGTTGATTGTTTCTAGCTGACTGCAGTGCCCCCCTCCACCATAATCCACCTCGGTCATATCGTCGTAGTGCTTAGGCGAAGCCCTGCGCCGGTAACTTCATCATCACCGTCATCACGCCTTCATCATCACCGTCATCACGCCGTCGTGCCGATGAAGCTCTCCCTCGACACTCTGCTGGATCGTGAGTTCGTGGGTCGTCACCGAGCTGAACGTGTGCAGATCGCGGAGGTGCCGTGCTTTTGGTACTAGGATCGGTCGATCGTGAAGAAGTACGACTACATCAACCAAGTTGTCATAACGCTTCCGCTTTCGGTCTACGAGGGTACGTGGACAACACTCTCACCTCTCGTTTCTATGCATCACCATGATCTTGCGTGTGCGTAGGCAATTTTTTGAAATTACTACGTTCACCAACAGCTTTGTGTTGCCATCTGCGCAATTTGGGTACAACCTTTTTTGTGATTGAGGGAGTCCCGGATTAGGGGGTGTCCGGATAGCCGAACTCTCACCGTTGTCCAGACTCCTGGACTATGAAGATACAAGATTGAAGACTTCGTCCCGTGTCCGGATGGGACTTTCCTTGGCGTGGAAGGCAAGCTTGGCGATACAGATATGTAGATCTCCTACCATTGTAACCGACTCTGTGTAAACCGAACCTATCCGGTGTCTATATAAACCGGAGGGTTTTAGTCTGTAGGACGAACAACAATCATACCATAGGCTAGCTCCTAGGCTTTAGCCACCCTGATCTCGTGGTAGATCTACTCTTGTACTACCCATATCATCAATATTAATCAAGCAGGAGTAGGGTATTACCTCGATCGAGAGGGCCCGAACCTGGGTAAAAACATCGTGTCCCTTGTTTCCTGTTACCATCCGCCTAGATGCACAGTTCGGGACCCCCTACCCGAGATCCGCCGGTTTTGACAACGACATTGGTGCTTTCATTGAGAGTTCCTCTGTGTCGTCGCGATCAGGTAGGATGCCTCATCTCGTCTTTAAAGACGATACTATCGCCAAAGGAGCCTTGGCCACCGCGGAACTCTTGACTAGGTGGTTTTCTTATGACCGCCCGGTCCGGCCATCATACGACGATGACCTCTCGGTCATCGAAACCAATCTTCATGTCAATTCGGAACTTGCCGAACAATTAGATCCGATCGAGCTCTCCTCCGTGAACGAGCTCTTGGATCGAATCGCCACAGGAGTCGCCACAGACTACGACCGGATCGGGCCTAAAACCGATCTCGAGAGATCAACTCTCCCCAGGCTACCCATCATGTTGCTGTGATAGAGGAGCAATGCGGCGATTCTTCTTTTATCTTAAGGACTAGCTATGTCCGGATTCCCGATCCCTCCATGCCGGATTCCCGCGGAGGACGGATGTCGATCAAGCCCTGAACCTAAAGTCAGGCGGCGGGTCGGACTCATTGGATAGCACTCAAAAATCCAAACTTCCGAGTTCGGAAACTTCTCGGCCCCTGAGTCCTAAATTGGGCCGGGGTTCGGATTTAGTGCCACCCACCCACCCAAACATTAGCGATCTCTCTCGAATTCGGCAAGAGCCACAAACAAGACATCATTACTGGGCCAGATTCCTCCTAGTTATGAACAGGATAAAGGACTGCCGAGAGGAGGACGCAATCCCAATCTTCTGCAATAATTGCACGGACAAGGGAATCCTAAGCGCCATAAGTCGTCGCGAAATTACATGCTTTGCTGACTTGGTGACCATAGTACAAAAGTACTGTGCGATGGAGAGCACCTGGAAAACCGAAAGTAAATTTTGGGATAATCCAGCCCCAAATACGTCCCTAGTGCGAAACAAAAGGGTGCATCATTATCAAGCACCTGGGTTAAATACCAAAAAACCAAAACCCCCTAAAGGGTACGGAACCGTACTGGAGGGTTGGCTAAACGGACCCTGCAAAATTCATAGCACAGAGGGCGCCACTCCAACTCATAGCCTTGAGCATGTTGGACACTACAACAGGTGGCCAAAAGTGGCGAAGAGCTTCTAGCTTCGGAATCCCAGCCCAAAGAACACCAAAGAGGGTGTTATCAGATCTTGAGACTTTCGCATCAAATAACATGCTAAAACGAACACTCCGCAACCTTGCCGAAGTCTACCAAGTAGCAACAATAAATCCATGGAGTGACACGGCTATTACCTTTAATGCCAGTGATGAAATTAAATTCTGAACTGCCCGGGCACCGGCCGCATTGGTCCTCAGCCCGATAGTGGACGGCTTTCGCCTTACTAAGGTACTCATGGATGGCGGCAGCGGACTAAACCTCATTTATGAGGAAACCCTCCGAAAAATGGAAATAGACTGGAACCGCATTGAGCGAAGCAGCACAACCTTTAGAGGAATAATCCCCGGCCGGAAGCATGTTGCAGGAAAAATCACGTTGGACGTAGTGTTATTTCGCTCACGGACAATTACAGGTCCGAGGAGGTCACATTTCAAGTGGCCCCGTTCAACAGCGGATATCATGCTTTATTAGGACGAGAGGCATTCACAATCTTTCAAGCTATACCCCATTATGGGTACATGAAGCTTAAAATGCCCGGACCTAACGGAATCATCACTCGCTAGTGATCCGAGCATAGCACTCCGAGCCAAAAAAAAGACAGCCTCACTAGCCCTCGAGTCACTAACCGAAGCCCTAGCGTCCGAGGAACTCACCTCGATGCGCTCCACGGTGAAACGAGGACGATGTGATACTTGATAAAAGATCCAAGTCCACCTCTTTTAAACCAGCGGATGAAATAGTCAAATTCCAAGTCCACCCAACGGACCCTGCAAAGACGGCCTCCATTGGGGCACAATTAAACCCTTATGTAGACGCCACACTACGAGAATTTCTATAAGAAAACTGGGACATCTTTGCCTGGCACCCTTCAGACATGCCAGGAATCCCACGTCAGCTGGTCGAGCACAGCCTAAATATCCTAAAAGGATTCAAGCCAGTCAAACAGGCTCTTCGGCGCTTTTCCGAACCCAAGAGACAGGCCATGGGAGAGGAGCTAGCCAAACTTTTGGAAGCCGGATTCATCAGAGATATAAAACATCTAGACTGGCTAGCAAACCTGGTGATGGTACCAAAGAAGGATAAATCCTGGCGCCTATGTGTTGATTTCAAGGACCTTAATAAGGCTTGCCCAAAGGATCCCTTCCCTTCCCTCGAATTGATCAAATCATGGACGCTACAGCAGGACCCAACTCATTGTGCTTCCTCGACGCGTACTCCGGCTACCACCAAATCAAGATGGCGGAGCCAGACCAAGCCGCAACAGCATTCATCACTCCATACGGCCCGTTCTGCTTCAACACAATGCCCTTTGGGCTCAAAAACGCCGGCGCAACATATCAGCGCATGATTCAGACATGTCTGGCAAACCAGATCGGCAAAACAGTGGAAGCATATGTAGATGACGTGGTCGTCAAGGCCAAGCACGTCGAAACTCTAGTAGACGACTTGTGGCTCGCATTCGACAATCTTCGAAAATATGACATCAAGCTCAATCCGGAAAAATGTGTCTTCGGCGTTCCAGCCGGAAAGCTCCTGGGCTTCATTGTGTCCGGTAGAGGAATTGAAGCAAACCCAGCCAAGATCCGAGCTCTGTCACAATTGGATATTCCAAAAGACCTCAAACAAATACAAAAATTGACGGGATGCGTAGCGGCTCTAAGCCGCTTTATTTCCCGATTGGGGGAAAAGCGTTACCCCTTTACCGCCTCCTCCGCCACACCGAACACTTCGAGTGGACGGATGCCGCCACGGCCGGACTCGAAGAAATAAAGGCCATTTTGGCAACAAATCCGGTCCTAGCCGCGCCCAACCTGGGTGAACAAATTTTATTATATATCGCCGCAACACATCAAGTTGTCAGCGCGGTGCTCGTTGTCGAACGAGAAACGGATGGACACCGGTTCCCTGTTCAAAAACCGGTTTAATATGTGTCCACTGTCCTAACTCCATGCAAGTCCCGGTACCCACACTATCAAAAGATAGCATACGCGGTGTTCATGGCATCCCGGAAGCTGCGACACTACTTTCAAGATTGTTCAATAACGGTAGCCTCTGAAGTACCTCTTAACGACATTATAAACAACGCGTCACGATGGGCGGATTGCTAAATGGGCCATAGAGCTCCTTCCATTCGACATAACTTATAAGCCACGACGAGCTATTAAGTCACAGGTTTTGGCCGACTTCGTGGCGAATGGACCGGCCGAACTCCCTAAAGAGTACGGCGCATACTCCAATTGGATCATGCACTTTGACGGCTCCAAAATGTTGGCGGCACGGGGCTGGCGTCGTCGGCGTCCCCAACCAGGGACACAGTCCAATACGCCCTTCGAGATAATGTATACGAACTCCAACAACGCGATCGAATACGAGGCCCTTACGCACGGCCTCCGGATGGCGATCTCCATGGGCATTCAACGCCTAGAGGTGCGAGGATTCGAACCTCGCAATATCTCAAATAAACGGGACTTCGATGCCAAAGATCCGAAAATGGCAGCATACCGCAATGCGGTCCTAAAAATGTCAGCACGGTTCGAAGGGCTCGAATTTCATCATATAGCCCGGGATAACAACAAGGCGGCGGATATATTGGCACGCATCGGTGCAAAACGCGATGCCGTCCCACCCAATATCCTTCTGGAATGGCTGTTCAAACCATCCGTACTATGGGAAGGGGAGTCCGGCAAAATCAATCCGGACCCAACCGCACTGCCTGACGCCGAACACTCTAACACAACCGGAGGCTCCGCCCCCGAGATAACACCCTCTACTCACGAAATAATGGCGGTTATAGCCCCGTGGATGGAACCATTCCTAGCCTACCTAACTAGGCAGGAACTCCCCGAAGACCAAAATGAGGCTCGTTGCATAGTACGGCGCTCTAAAGCCTATAAAGTCCATGAGGGAGAGATTTATAAGAAAAGCACTATCGGAGTCCTTCAAAGGTGTATCTCTGAAGAGGAAGGGAGAAACCTCCTGGGTGAAATTCATGCCGGACTGGGTGGGCACCATGCCGCAGCCCGGGCCCTTGTAGGCAAGGCCTTCCGTACAGGATTTTATTGGCCGACGGCCCGGGCAGATGCGCAGGACTTAGTCCAATGATGCGTCGGTTGCCAGCTTTTTGCTAACCAAAGCCACATGCCACCCACCGCCCTTAAAACTATACCCATCACCTGGCCGTTCACGGTCTGGGGGCTTGACATGGTTGGACCCCTCAAGGGAGGAACCCACAAGCAAAAATACCTATTGGTCATGGTGGATAAATTCACCAAATGGATAGAGGCCAAGCCTGTTAAAACGGCCGAATCCGGACCAGTGATAGACTTCATATCAGGGGTAGTGCACCATTACGGTGTCCCCCACAAGATTATCATCGCGATAATGGCACCAACTTCACGGCCGATGAGGTCAAATCATGGTGCAAAAACATGGGCATCAAGCTCGATTACGCCTCAGTCTATCACCCTCAAACCAACGGCCAAGTCAAACGGGTGAATGGTCTAATCATGAGCGGCATTAAACCCAGACTAGTGCGGTCCCTCAAGGAATCTAACACGCACTGGGTGGAGGAGCTCGACTCAGACTGCAGGGGCTGCGGACCACGCCAAATTGTACTACCGGATTCACACCATTCTTCATGGTGTACGGCGCAGAGGCAGTCTTGCCCTGCGACATAATACATGAGTCACCTCGCGTGCGCATGTATGAAGAAAGAGAAGCCGAGCTTGATCGGCAGGACAATTTGGACGCATTGGAGGAGGAGCGCGACGTGGCAACAGCTCGTTCCGCATTCTATCAACAGCAGGCTCGAAGATATCAAAGCAGGAAATGCACGGGCCAAAGCCTATAACGCGTTGGCGAACTAGTTCTACGCTTTGCCGGAAAGAAAAAGGACAAACTCAAGCCCAAATGGGAAGGTCCCTTCATCATCGACCAGGTCCTGACCGACGGAGCATACCGTCTGCGAAACGCATCGGATAACCGACTCGAGCCGAACCCATGGAACGCAGCCCGTCTACGAAGATTCTACGCCTAAGTGCCGGACTCCATGTTCGTCTCCTTCCTCCGTCCACATTTTCGATTTTTTGCTGTCTTTTATTTCTCTCCTCCCTCCTTCTTCTTCTTGAAGCCTCTAGAGGCTCGTTTGCGCTTTTTTCGCACACACTTGACGCGCTATCCGCGCCCATTATACCTGGGGGCTTATTTAACAGAAGCTTATTTATACGGGCTCCATGCCTAACACATGCGTTAAACTTCTGCATGCACCTTTTATTCACCATTATATGCATCGATATGACTTAAGTTTTGGCCAAGCTGGGTTGCTCGGCTCTGTGCTTACCCCTATGTTCCCGATTGTTCGGCTAGGTGGTAAAGGGAGCACCTCTGCGATTGTTCTTGCCGGGTCGGCCGGATGTGTACCTCGGGCCGGGTGAAGCCGAAAGCTAGCATTCTTAAGGGAATATTCGGTCGGTGAACTGAAAGATGATTTTTAACTATTTACCCATCTACCCCCAGATGATTTTCTTCTTTCATAGCAGCTTTGACATGCACTTTAGGGCATGCATCCCAGCGAAAGGAACCCTTAACGGAACTATTCTCCCCGGAAGATGTTTCTTACTACCCATGTAATATAACATAACTAGTTGGGCACTTGTCTGATATAGCAACAATGACCCCTACGCCTTGTCTCCATGCATACCTCGGTTCTTATATAACCACGAAGGTATTCGGACAAACTCCGGACTATTGGGTCCTGAGGTTGAAGCGAAAAGGTCCGCTACGACAAACGATCTACAATCCGGCTAGAAGACATTTTTTTCATGTCACATTTTTACATAGTCAACTCGACTCATTGTTTTCCTCCTCAATGCCATCTAATAGGCAATCTAATTTACAATCTTGCTGGGAATACTTGGCGGCCAATTCTACTTGGCCGTACACTAAGCTTGCAGGGATCTCCATCCCATCAGGCCCCACAGGTCCGACCTCGGCCATGTGGTTTGGGTCAGCCTTCGTGTACCGCGTCTTTACCATCGCCCAGGCCTCCCTGGCGCCTTGACGGCAGGCCGATATCTTCCATAGACGGAAGCACTGTTGTGCTCCTTGAAGCCGCTCTACCAGCTCCCCAATGCCTTCGGGCAGGGAGATAGACGGCCACAAGGCCTGGCCGATGCCTTTCATCACCTGCCGGACTCGTTCGTGCGGTTGACGCAGTTCGGGAAGAAGATCACCCGAAGAACTGGGCATCTCCTCCTCAGGACGACCTGTGAGCAAACCTACATACATGTTTATGTTAGTCGCCTTCCTTGCCGAACTCTTTCAAAGTTCATTCAAGCACTTACTGAAAATGCCGCGACGAAGCCGCCGATTCTCCTTAACGGAGTCAGACAACTGGGCACGAACATCTTTTAGTTCCTCACCCAGCTTGGTGTTGGCATCCTGGAGGTTATTTTTCTCCTGCTGCACCCTCGTAAGCACGCTCTCGCCGGCCTTTCGCTGGCGCAAGGGCTGTTGCTTGTCCGGATCCAGTCCGGCGCCATCTGCAATGTTTTTGTCAGATTTATACACCCGCCGCACTTCATAAACTATTTATCTTTTACAGTGTATATTACGGTGGGGTCTCGCATGGCTCCCTCGTAGCGGCTAGTGCGGCCTCAAGTTGGGCTTTGCACTCTTCAAGCTCTGGGACAATCGGGTATTCTTCTCTCAGAAGATCTCAGATAACAAATGATCCTTAAATCAGTTATTCTAACTATTTTAAGTCTCGGCTACTCTTGGCATATATAACTATCAAATTTCCTTACCCGTATGTCCTTCACATACGCTCCGTGGCTCGCTAGACCATCTTGAGCGGCGCTGGAGGTGCGCATCTCCCGAATCGAAGGCATTCAAGGCCTCCTAGGAGAAATATGCGTCCACGAAGAACTGTCGGCGGTGCCTGTGATTCAAGGCGCTCTCCACCTCGGAGTTGGTGGCGGACAACCTGTCGGCATCCTCTGTCGGAGGAGCATCCGACGCACGTCTCATGCTCGCCTCAGCCTCCGGACCCGTCTTTGAAGCCTGACCGGTGAAGGTTCGATTGGCAACCTCTCCGGACTCAGTCCGGCAAGCGCTCTTTTTCCTAAAAAGAGCACCAGCGTCAGTATGCCTTCCAGGAATCAATCCTGGGAGTATGGTGACATGCCATACCGTTGCGGCGGAGTTTCGATCCGGACCACACTTCTTTTTTAGCATCTTGGGCCGCCTGCCCTTTGTTGGCCAGCCATGGCTGGCTCGGCTTCCTGCCTCGAAGGTACCCTATGAAGCACCATTGGTATATGGTGATCAAAAATAAGCATGGATGGGTCATTATCGTGGTTTTGGGATCTCGGTCTCGATTACTGTGAGGTCGGAAGTATTCCGGTAATCGGCCGTAATGGCAACCAAAGCATTGTCGATGCTAAGTTGGTGGAATACCCCGTCGATCAACTCCACCTTTATATCCGGATCCTCTTCGGAGGTTGGATCGAGGGACCGTTCCGGATCCTCGGGTTGTGGGGGCGGGCTGTGTATCTTCTCCACAGTCCGGCGCAGTTCCTGCGCAGAAACCACGAAATAAGATATTTAACCATGGGAACATGGATCGGACAGGTCACAAAGATGTTTGCTTACCCAGCTTCGAGGATTATTCGAAGAAAACTCCTTCAGTGGATTGACACGGAGGAAATCCTCCTCCTCCCCTTTATACATGGCGCATAAGATCTTCACCCGATTCGTGACCAATCCTCGGCCCTTTGCGGCCATGGCGGTGGCATCGCCCTCCCGTTGAAGTCCCACATGGGGTGGCCTGTATTGGAGCGTTGCACTCCTCATAATGCAGATTGCCATGACTCCTATCATGGTCAATCCGGCATGAGCCGATAACCTTATTCGGCTCATCAAATAAAGGACATCCGGTCATCTTCTCTCCGGGGCTCAGGGCGCCAGCTTAGGTGCTTCTTCAGAGGAGCATTGCTGAACTCCGGAAGGCCGATCCGAACAGGATCCGGCAGCGGGGCGCCCTCCATGTAAAACCATTCAAGGCCAGTCTTGACGCCTTCTTTAGGGTTCGGATAGGTATCCGGTCCGGCGATGCGCCATAGCTCGGCTCCGCCCACTTGATATATTGACCCCTCATGAGAACGGGGTACTAGGCAGAATATTCTCTTCCACAGTCCGAAATGAGCCTCGACGCCCAAGAATAGTTTGCAAAGGGCCACGAAGCCCGCGATTTGCAGGATGGATGCAGGAGTAAGATGGTGCAACTAGAGGCCGTAGAACTCCAGGAGCCCCCGGAGAAACGAATGGATTGGAAATCCGAGTCCTCTTACTAGATAAGAGATGAAGCATACCCTCTCTCCTTTAGAGGGATCGGGGATGCTCTCCGCTTGCTTTCCGCCCTTGTAAGTGGCAAGTCCGGCTCGAACCGGGACCATGAAGGCCGGGGGAAGAAATCCCTTGGCTTGGAGTATAACTAGCTCGCTATGCGGGACTGAGCATCTCTCCCAATTTCCTGGCTGAGGGCTGGGAGCGCGAGAGGAGGAGCCGCATCGACTGTCCATGATGGAATGGGCTTTGGTCAGAGGCGCTCCGATGAAAGCTCGCAAAGGGGGGATGGTGTTACTCAGATCTAGATCCTTGCCCCTTTTATAGGCGGCACATTTGCGCGACTAGGAGGGTAATCGTAAAAATACCCTGGCTTTTCGCATTCATTCAAACACGTGGAATATGGCCATTATTGGGCGTAGAAGCCGAGGAGCGCAGCATTTATCAGAAGCCGGACACTATTCGACAAGTATATGGAATTTGGAGAAGAACCCGCCTCGCAATGCCGAAGACAATCAACGCCGGACTCATCATCATTGAAGCCTGGTTCGGGGCTACTAAGGAGTCCCGGATTAGGGGTGTCCGGATAGCCGAACTCTCACCGCTGGTCGGACTCTGGACTATGAAGATACAAGATTGAAGACTTCGTCCCGTGTCCGGATGGGACTTTCCTTGGTGTGGAAGGCAAGCTTGGCGATACGGATATGTAGATCTCCTACCATTGTATCCGACTCTGTGTAACCCTAACCTATCTGGTGTCTATATAAACCAGAGGGTTTTAGTCCGTAGGACGAACAACAATCATACCATAGGCTAGCTTCTAGGGTTTAGCCTCCTTGATCTCGTGGTAGATGTACTCTTGTACTACCCATATCATCAATATTAATCAAGCAGGAGTAGAGTATTACCTCCATCGAGAGGGCTGTCGGTGTCAAAACCGGCGGATCTCGGGTAGGGGGTCCCGAACTGTGCGTCTAGGCGGATGGTAACAGGAGACAAGGGACACGATGTTTACCTGTGTTGGGCCCTCTTGATGGAGGTAAAACCCTACGTCCTGCTCGATTGATATTCATATTGTGGATGTTTACAAGAGTAGATCTACCACGAGATCAAGGAGGCTAAACCCTAGAAGCTAGCCTATGGTATGATTGTAAGGGTTGTGATTGTTGTCCTACAGACTAAAGCCATCCGGTTTATATAGACACCGGAGAGGGCTAGGGTTACATAGAGTCGGTTACAATGGTAGGAGATCTACATATCCGTATCGCCAAGCTTGCCTTCCACGCCAAGGAAAGTCCCATCCGGACACGGCGGGAAGTCTTCAATCTTGTATCTTCATAGTCTTGGAGTCCGGTCGATGATGATAGTCCGGCAAATGATAGTTCGGCTGATGATGATAGTCCGGCTATCCGGACACCCCCTAATCCAGGACTCCCTCAGTGGCCCCTGAACCAGGCTTCAATGACGATAAGTCCGGCGCGTATATTGCTTGGCATTGCAAGGCGGGTTCCTCCTCCAAATGATAGAAGATTGTGAACACCAGGATAGTGTCCGGCTCTGCAAAATAAATTCCACGTTCTATCGTAGAGAGAATAATAATATATACACAAGTTCAATCTGCTGACGTTTTCCGTGGCGTGACGTCACACCACTACCAAGCCATTACTCGAATTGTTTCCTACTTTACCACCTCAGCGCATTTAGCGAAGCGGTTTCCTTGGCACGTCTTGTCGAAGCAGAGATCGTGTTTCCCCTTAATCCGGGATTCTCATCAATACGGGCGTGGGTAACCCAACCACATCATTGATGGTGACGCTTGGGAGATAAGCGAGTTTTACCAGGCCGGTGGGGAACGCGTGAGATTTCGCCCCCCATATAAGGGATAAGGATTCACCTTCTCACCTACGCCTTCTTCCTCCTTTGCTTATCCATCTCCGCGCACTCGAGCTCCAGCCGCCCAAGTTCACAAGATCTCGTCTCAACCTTCTCCGACCATGTCCGGAGCGGGAGGTAAATGGTTGGCCTCCACCGTTAAGGAGGAGCAAATCGACAAACTACGCGGTGCCGGATACCTCTCCAGCGACATCGCGCACCGGCTGCCCAACGAGGGGCAGCTCATCCCCACCCCTAGGCCCCATGAGAGGGTTGTCTTTCTTTCCCACTTCCTCCGCGGGCTGGGCTTTCCACTTCACCCCTTTGTCCGGGGGCTCATGTTCTATTACGGCCTGGATTTCCATGATCTGGCGCCGAACTTCATCCTCAACATCTCGGCATTTATCGTCGTGTGCGAGGCCTTCCTCTGCATCCAGCCCCACTTCGGCTTGTGGCTCAAGACCTTCAATGTCAAGCGGAAGGTAGTGAAGGGCATTCAAGCGGAGTGCGGAGGCGCCATGTTGGGCAAGATGCCCAACGTCCTTTGGTTCGCAGGGGCCTTCATGGAATCCGTCAAGGGGTGGCAATCGGGGTGGTTCTATATCACCGAGCCGCGTGACCCTAAATGGGCGGCGGCCCCCGAGTTTAGATCTGGTATCCCCACGCAGCTCACCTCCTGGAAAGAGAAGGGCTTGCACGTGGGGCAGTTTGAAGGAGCTGACGGGACTCCAGACATGTATCAAGAAGCTGGTGAAGAAGCTCAGGCTGGTTAACGTGGTCCAAGTCATGCTCGTCCGCCGGATTCTCCCATGCCAAGAGCAGGCATTCAATCTATGGGAGTTCGATCCGGAACAGCACCAGGCGCTGAACAAGCTCTTTGACACAATGTACGAAGGCGCCTGGAAGGCGCTGTTCAAGGGCGCCGAAGCCCCCACATCCGCGACTGAAGATCGCGGATTTCGCTCGCAGCGCCAGGCTGACGAGGTAAGTGATTCTACCCCTTTACGGGACACTTGTTTTTCATAGTTTGACTCTATGCGGGTTTTAATTTCCCCTTTTCCTTTGACAGGACTGGATGAAGAAGGCGGAGTAGATTACCTCTCCGGCTCCTATGCCAGAAAATCCAGTGGACGCTCGTCTAGCGAGGCTGCTGGTTCCGGCACCGCACGTGGTGCCGGAGAAGAAGGCCAAGAAGGAGGCCACGGGTGCTCGAAAGAGTGCCCTTTTTCAGGTGTCCAACGACTCCGGGGCGGACTCCTCCCCCGAAAATTAGGAGGAGGAAGAGGACTCTCTCCAAGAGGAGGGAGAGAGGAAGAGGAAGGCTTCCCCAACAGGGGAGGCCGGAGGGTCCAAGAGGGGAAGGACTATTCCCCCGGACAGCTCTTCCAACATCAACGTTGGCGAGGAAGAATGGCCTTCAAGGGCCAGGCCTCCGGCGAGATTGTAAGTATCCGGATTCCTGAATGATTTATAATTTCTGTTTCCGTGTCACATAGTGTCATTCTAATGCCGCATGCTGCCTGCAGTCCGGCCAGTGATGATCTCCCCGCTTCATCGAGCGGGTCGTTGGCTTCGTCGGATGTAGACTCCATCCCGACCGCCTCCACCCCTTGCGATGCCGAAGACGCCGGGGTGGGATCCCCAGAAGGGACCCATCAGGGGAGGCTCGAGGCGCCACAAGGCGCCCTCCCGACTTCTTGCGCCGGACTCCACAACGGAACCCGCAGTGGTTCGAAGTCCGGCAATGCCCCTTCGATCGAAGGGCAAGACCGTGACACCGGCGGCTTCCGTCCAACCGGAGGCGCCGGGAAATTTGTTGGAGGCGCTGCAAAGCGCTTTCATCGAGGAAGAACACCGCACTATTATGAGTGCGGTGATTCAGAAGGTGCAGCTCGCCAAGGGCGGGTCGACTGGCGAAGCCTCGCAATAGCCTTCTATCGGGCTTTGAGGTAAGAAGTTAAAATATGCAATGTAATACCACATAGACAGTAGCCCACGATGCTCGGTTCGGTGTTCGGAAAGAAAAGCCGGACCGAGGATCTGAAAAAAGATATACGCAGGGTTGCTAAAAATTATGTCAATATGGGTTGCAGGCGCCGCTGACCTCTGCCGCACTTACTGCGGAGGTCGGTGCGTTGAAGCAGGAGCTCGAGCGGTCCGGGCAAGAGCTCGGCCGCGCCAGGAAGCAGCTCCAAGACAAAGAAGGTGAGTAACACCGCTTTGAATTTGTACCTTACAGAAAAGGATTTAGATTGCGACAAAAAAAATAACAAGGATAACATGGGTACTGCAGATCTGCCTTGCAGCGTGTCTGATGCCGCCGCATTCTACCGAGCCGAGGAGGGGAGTTCAACGGAGAAGGTCTTCTGGTCTCAGTATGCTGAGGCCGGCCATCTGGTGCCCCCTAGCGACCAGCTGAAGCAGGAAAAGCATGAGAGTTTGGAGCGTGACTCAAAGACTCGAGAGTCCGAGCTTGCCTCGGCTCTCGAAAGTGCCAAAACCGCCAAGGCCGAGGCCCATAAGTCCCTTCAGGAGATTGAGTTGATGAGGAAGATAGCGGCGGGTAAGGCATTTTTCATGCAAAGCAAGCATGTGGATGTAAATTACGTGTTACTTACCCGAATTCGGAGCTCTCGAGGCGTTTGCAGATCTGCCTCGCAGCGTGTCTCGATGCCGCCGCATTCTACCGAGCCGAGGAGGGAGCTCAGCGGAGAAGGTCTTACGGTCTCGGTATCGAGGCCGCCATCCGGTGCCCCTAGCGACCAGTTGAAGCGGTGGTCGAGCTTCAAGGTGGCCGAGCAGGCCATGAAGGGGCTCATAGTCCGGTGTGGCTGGAGAGGCCATGCCTGGAGCTACTTCGGCCTCGTCTGCGGCTGGTGGATGCGTGCCTCGGGTGGAGGTTATCAAGCGCTCACTTTGTATTGAAGGTGCTCGTCGGGCCCTTGCAGCGCAAAAGGTGCATTGGGGCAAGCTGGATGCGGAGAAGCTAATCATCGACGCGCCACCGGTGGCAAGGAGCATCGTACGCCCGAACTTTACTATAAGGCTGCCCTGAAGGGTGCCCGCAAGATTGCGGATGAGTGCCCCATGGATGTAATTATTGAGTGAATTCGCAATGTGTTATACTGTGCGCTGAAAAATTTGTTCGTATGCGCTAAGCAACGCTTGTTTAATTTAAAATATTACCTTCTGTGCGGCCGTTTAGTAAATCTGAGAGATGGCAAGTCGTCGGCTTCAGCCCCCATGCCACAGTCTTTGGGGTGTTCGGGATAAACTTGAGCACTCTTGTTCCCATTTTTGGTCCATCTAGGAGGCGCTCAACACAACGAACAAGGCAACCGGACTTATAGTGCTTGAACACTCTCACTTAGCCATAGAATTCTATAATTTTAAATTTCGGCGAAGCCCCTAGTATTCGGAAGACGGAATCGGGGCGCTATCCACGCCTTCATCGGACGTCATCCGGAACTTCGCTCGAAGCGGCGTAGGTCTTTAAGGACCCGAAAGGACCTCTCGAACAATGACCGATCTCTCTCGCCTTATCGTGCGGTCAGTTTTAGCTTTCTCCATCGAGGCGTTAACCCGGCTCAACCGGGGCGCAATCGCAGTGGTTCTCCTAGTGCTACCTTAGCCGATAGAACGGAACGTAAGGTGCCGAACATGGGAGCCGGGCAAACCCAACTATTGACCCAAGTCAGGATTCAGAGCTGATTCATATAATGCTATAAGTTCAGGGTGCCGCACTTGTGAAAGTGTGCGGACTTTATCACACCATAAAGCGGAGGACATAAGCCCCTGGTGTATTTGGCTGTACCAAGATGCACGGGTGCAACATATCGTAAATGAACATATATATATATATATATATATATAAAGTAATGTGATTAAAGGCAAAAGGTGCTGCATTTTATTCGAGAAGATATGCTATCAGTGCGGAATGATACAAATAGTGCGGAAAGCAAGGGTTTGGACGAATTAAAGGCGTCTCCCTCCAGGGGTAGGCCGCGGAATGTTGTATTTTAACAAATTTAATGCTTGTGATGGAGACCACCTGAGTGTCCGTCGCGGCCTTTGTCCTTCCCTGCCTGTTGCATCATGAGTTCGGCAGGTTCGCCGCCGGACTGAGTTCTGGATAAAAAGGATAAAAAGTAAAAGAAAAAAGAGCGACACACTTGGGAGCCCCTGGTGTGGTCGAACCGCACTCTAGGCCTGTTGTGGTTGTGCCCTTCCCCCTATGCCCATGGTATCTCCAGAGCGTAATGATGTACGCGGAGAGTTTGTCTTGCAGTTATGCGAGGGCTGGGGTTGGGGCCGCATTGCTACGCGTGCACGGGACGTGCCAGGTGGTCTTGGTTGATGTTGCTCCGGGCACGTTTGGTCGTGTCCGGTCGTTTAACGGCCGGACTCGAGAATTGCCTTAAGAGGCTGCTCTGTACTTCTGCCGCGAGAGCCGCTGTATGTTCCTCCGTTCGGAGGGAGCGTTCCGTGTTTCCATTGACCGTGATGACTCCACGAGGGTCTGGCATCTTGAGCTTAAGGTATGCATAATGCGGCACCGCGTTGAATTTTGCAAACACGGTTCGTCCGAGCAGAGCGTGATAGCCGCCATGAACGGGACTATGTCGAAGATTAACTCCTCACTTCGAAAATTATCCGGGATCCGAAGACCACTTCGATGTAATCGAGCTCGCATAATTGGCCTCGACACCTGGTATGACGCCTTTGAAGGTTGTCGTTGTAGGTTTAATCCTTGAAGGGTCTATGCCCATCTTGTACATTGTATCACGATAAAGCGAGTTCAGGCTCTGCCGCCGTCCATCGGGACTCGTGAGGTGAAATCCATCAACGATTGGGTCTAAAACCAATGCGGCGAATCCGCCATGGCGGATCTTGGTCGGATGGTCTCTTGGATCGAAAGTGATCGGGCAAGAGGACCATGGGTTGAATTTTGGGCGGCGGCTCCATCACAGTATCGCCCCCTTTAGTGCACGCTCGCTCCCTCTTGGGAATATGCGTTATGTATATCATGTTTACCGCCCGAACTTGAGGGGAATCCTTTGTCCTCTGTTGTTCGGCCGGGTCTCTTCCTCGTCATGTTGTGTAGCCCCTTGTCACTTTGTTTTCGGCGATCAATTTGCCCGCTTTGCTTGAATACCCAAAAATCTCTGTTGGTATGGTTAGGCGGCTTTTCGGGGTTCCATGAATTTGACAAGAGCGGTCGAGTATTCAGTCCAAATTGGACGGGCCCGGATTGGTTCTTTGAATGGCTTCTTCCGTTGACCGGGTTTGGAGCCTCGGAATCCGGCGTTGACCGCCAGATCCTCATTGCTATCGCCGTTAACGCGGCGTTTGTTTTGTTTCGGCGCAACCTGCCATTGCGGTCCTTGGTATCCGGACTGCCGGCGTTTTCTTGAGGTTGTTATTCTTTATGAGCCAGCTATCCTCTCCCGCACAGAAGCGGGTCATGAGGGATGTGAGTGCTGCCATGGATTTCGGCTTCTCCTGTCCTAGGTGCCGGGCCAGCCACTCATCGCGGATGTTATGTTTGAAGGCAGCGAGTGCCTCTGCATACGGACAGTCGACGATTTGATTTTTCTTTGTTAGGAACCGTGTCGAATTGCTCGCCGATCGGCTCTGCTGGATTATGTGGCTTAGGTCATCTGCGTCCGGTGGTCGCACATACGCGTTCTACGGAAGTTGTCGAGGAATGTGGCTTCCGTGTCTACCCAGCAGATCAATTGACTCTGCGGGCAGGCTGTTAAGCCAATGCCGAGCTGGTCCTTTAAGCTTGAGCGGGAGATATTTGAAGGCGTGAAGATTGCCGCCATGGGCCATGTGTATATGGAGGAGATAGTCCTCAATCCGCATCATGGGTGCATTGTGCCATCGTAGGGATTCGATATTAACGGGTTTGAACCCTTCAGGATTTGATGATCCATTACTTCGTCGGTGAAGCATAGTGGATGTGGCGCCCTACGTATTGAGCAATATCACGACGTAGCTCGAGAGAGCGTTGTCCGCTGTGTTCGCCCTACCGGAGTAGTTTTATCCAAAGGCGACGGTACTGCCGTGGGGTCGTTAGGCGTCCACGTGATCCATAGATAGATCTGGATTGTCTTGCCTTGTCCTCCAATATATCTCGCAAGTCCGGCGCGTTCCCCCGAGGCTTCCTGCTTTTAGAGCGATGCCGGGGTACGGTTATGGTGGAGGGCTTGCACGCCTCTCTATCGCGGCCACGATGTGGTCGGTCTGCCGTATTGTGCGCTGGTGATGCTGCCTCCTCTAATCGGGGGAGCAACTTGCGTTTTGGGTAACTTTTGGAGGGCGTTCGAGTTCATATTCTTCGGCCGCGAGGACCTCGGTCCATCTGTCGGCCAGTAGGTCTTGATCAGCATGAAGCTGTTGTTGCTTTTTCTTTAGGCTGTTTGCTGTGGCCATTAGCCTGCGTCTAAAATGTTCTTGCTCGACGAGATCCTCAGGCACGACGAATTCGTCGTCGCCGAGGCTTGCCTCGTCTCCCGAGGGAGGTAAGTAATTGTCATCCTCGACCTCTTCGATACGCGCTCTCTCACGAGGGCTTGCTTCGCTTCCTCCTACATTTGGATCGTCTTTGGAGGGAATTGTCTTCGGCACTTTCTGGAGTGTTATTATCTCCTGTGCCGGAATCTCCATTCTTGCCGTGGCGGGATTTAGAGCGGCGCCGCTAACGTCGGCGCTTGGGCTGTTTCTTTAAGGAATCGGCCTCCGCTGCTTCTTCGCCGTCCCCATCTTTTGGGGTGTCCACCATGTATATGTCGTATGACGAGGTGGTTTTCCAGTGTCCTGTAGGCACTTTGGTTCTTGGTAGTCTCGGCATCGTCGTCCCATACCGTCGATGTCTTGAGTCGTAGTCGAGTACGTCGGTTAAATCGTCGACGGTGGCTACGAAGTGGGTGGTGGGTGGGATCTGAATTTCTTCGTCGTCCGCGTCCCAACCGTCCTGGCCGTAGTTCGGCCAGGCCTCTCCGGATAACGAGAGATGCTTCAATGAATTTATGATATCGCCAAAGGGCGAGTGCTGAAAGATGTCCGCAGCGGTGAATTCCATGATCGGCGCCCAATCGGGTTCAACTGGCAGGGGCGCAGGAGGTTCGGAGTCCGGCAGGGAGTCCAGCACCTCGGAGTCATGGGCTTTACGTGGGACAAGGTAAGTGTTCAGCTTCATCGCCGTAGGAATTGCGGCTCTCCAGGCGGTGTCCAGCCATCCGTCCTCGATCCGAGCGATCGGCTCCGGACTATGAGTCGGAGCGGATTCGTGTTGACCTCAAGGGGCTGTCCGTGGCGAAGTTAGGTCATACCCATCGTGGACAAAGACGCACGCCTGGGTTGTGGCTCGGATCCATCGACGATCAAGTCCCCGGATATCAGCCGTGAAGTTTAGGCTTCAAACCTGACGTGACGGCCAGCGTAGCTTTCGATCTGCTCCAGATGGCCAAGGGAGTTGGCCCGCAGCAAAGCCGCCCGAATCTGAAGATCTGTCCGGGAGAAAAGTCTCACCTGGACCACTTCGTTGTTGATGATCGAAGGAGCCATCGGGCCTAAAGATGACGCATACTGCAGGAACTCTCAATGAAAGCACCAATGTCGGTGTCAAACCGGCGGATCTCGGGTAGGGGGTCCCGAATCTGCAAGGCGTCTAGGCGGATGGTAACAGGAGACAAGGGACACGATGTTTACCTGTGTTCGGGCCCTCTTGATGGAGGTAAAACCCTACGTCCCGCTTTCGATTGATATTGATATTGTGGATGTTTACAAGAGTAGATCTACCACGAGATCAAGGAGGCTAAACCCTAGAAGCTAGCCTATGGTATGATTGTAAGGGTTGTGGTTGTTGTCCTACGGACTAAAGCCATCCGGTTTATATAGACACCGGAGAGGGCTAGGGTTACATAGAGTCGGTTACAATGGTAGGAGATCTACATATCCGTATCGCCAAGCTTGCCTTCCACGCCAAGGAAAGTCCCATCCGGACACGGGGGAAGTCTTCAATCTTGTATCTTCATAGTCTTGGAGTCCGGTCGATGATGATAGTCCGGCAAATGATAGTTCGGCTGATGATGATAGTCCGGCTATCCGGACACCCCCTAATCCAGGACTCCCTTAAGGGCCCGAGCCTGGTAAAAACATCGTGTCCCTTGTCTCCTGTTACCATCCGCCTAGACGCACAGTTCGGGACCCCCTACCCAAGATCCGCCGGTTTTGACACCGACAGTGATCCTCTAACATGCGCTCGAACTTCAACTTCTGCCTTTCACTTTCACATCCTCTCTGTGCATCAACAATGACCCGGCGAAGATCATCATCAGGCACATCTGGTGCCTCTTGATCTTCAGCTTCCCCCTCTTCTTCAGTAGTATCACCGTATTCAGTGAACATATGGTAGATGTCATCATCCTCTTCTTCTTCGTTGTCTTCCATCATAACCCCTCTTTCTCTGTGCTTGGTCCAAACATTATTGTCTGGCATGAAATCCCTCTCAAGAAGGTGGAAGTGAAGGGTTTTCGAGGAAGAGTGATCATTCGTATTCCCACAGACAGGACATGGACAATACATAAAACCATTCTGCTTGTTTGCCTCAGCCACCTCGATAAAATGATGCAGGCTGATAATGTACCCGGAGGTGCGTCGGTCACCATACATCCATTGCCGGTTCATCTGCACGCATTATATAATTAAGTGTATCAAAAACCATTACAGATAATCATGAATAGAGAAATGACCAAATTAATACAAGTTCATCATCACATTAAAACTAAACTACAGTAGTGATCAAATGTTATTACTGAAAAACTAAATACATAAAGTTCATACATAGTTCTCATAGAACAACATACAGCTCTCTAGAGCACCTAATTAAAACATACATTGAAACTAACATACAACTATGTAAAACATTTAAATGCAAAAACAAATGCGATCAAAATTGCAACTAAGGTAACAATTGATCCAACATCATAATGATACCTAGCCTCATTATCAGTGGCATATTTTCTAATATTTCTAATCTTCAAGTGCATTGCATCCATATGGATCTAGTGATCATCGGCGACATCGGCAACATGCAACTCCAATTTCATCTTCTCCTCTTCAATTCTTCTCAATTTTTCTTTCAAATAATTGTTTTCTTTCCCAACTAAATTTAACCTCTCGACAAGAGGGTCGGTTGGAATTTCCGGTTCACATACCTCCTAGTTAAAAACATGTATGTCACGTTGGTCGGCATAATTGTCATAAACAATAAATGAAACAAATAGTTATAAAAGATACTATAACACATCTGAATCATAGACCGAACGAGAGCCGACGAGGGCGGATACCAAAACCGTGGCACTATATAATAACAAACAATAATAAAAGTAAGCAAATTATACAAGTAGCTATCTAAATCATACAAGTAAGAATTTTTTCTTTTAAAAAGAAGATAAGAACAAGAGGCTCACCATGGTGGTGTCGGCGACGAGATTGGCGTAGGCGATCGACGGTGGTGAGGATGGCGACGGAGACGGGACGACACCCTACACATGTGCAAACTGTGAAAAGTTAATTTGAGCTCAAATTATGCATCTAAATCAAAAGAACTCCCAGATAGACACCTCCACTAAAATCCACAAACCACTCCTACTTCTAGAGCATTTAAAACAAGCTAAACTAGCAGTGAGAGATGAAAGGATGAAGTTGCTAACCTCTTAGAACACTTCGATAGTTGGTGCACCGCCAAACCTAGACAAATCTTGGGGAAAATGTAGTTTGGAGGTCGAGCTTGGAAAGGAGAAAGCTTAAGTGTGGCTCGGGCATTTCATCAAACACCTCATGTGCATAGGAGGTGAGAACAGAGTAGCACACACCTCCAACACGCCGGCCGACCAAAAATAGAGGAGTGAGCATGCAAGGGCGAGCATATAAATAGACATATTTTTAGTCCCGTTTTGTGTCTAGAACCGGGACTGAAGACTGACTTTTAGCCCCGGTTCCACACACCAACCGGGACTAAAGGGATTGCGTCAGGAGCAAGGCCCTTTAGTCGCGGTTGGTGGCTGGAACCGGGACTAAAGGTCCCAGCCGAACCGGGACTGGTGCCTAACGAGGCCCGACCGACGTCCTGACCGCTGGAACCAGGACTGATGCTCCCATTAGTCCCGGTTCGTAAAACGACCGGGACTATTGCTCTGATCTGGCAAAAACAAATGCCCACTTTTCTACTAGTGTACAATACTGGACACATTGCAATTTGGGAGGTATTGGGATATCATTTCGGGGTGACGGACCTAGGGAATTAAGGTAATGGATGTGTCATTGAGACCCAAAAGGAAGATCACCACCATTCAAGCAACCAAGTACTGCCGACGTGACATCTTCCTTCAACAAATTCCAATGCCTCTAGAAGAAGCCTGTCGTGAACCCATCAACCACCTGAAGCCTTGGATGGTGACATTTGGAATAAAGCAACATGGATCTCCTATGCTTCGAATGGCTTGTCTAAAAAAATATTCACCTCCAGTGAAACCTTCACTAGAACGTAATTCAACAGCTCGCTCATATCATGGCCACCTTGGGAGGTGTATAAATTTTGATAGAACGACTGTATTTCAGCTTTGTCCTCCTCGTTGTTTGCACAAACTGAACCATCAGCCCTTTTGAGGCCACTTATTTTATTCATACGTTGTCGCTGCTTAGCTTATGCCTAGAAATACCTGGTATTGCGATCGCCCTCACGAAGCAAGCTAACTCTGGGATGTTGATGCGCTCGCATTGCCTCCAGGGCGGCTCGGGAGAACCCTAGCTAGCCGTCGCGGCCCCAGACCCACCCTTGCCCGCCGCCGCCGAAGGAAGCCGCGAGCAAGGCTCGTCCGGCGGACGGCGGTGGCGGGCTCGCCCTTCATCCTGGGGGTGGACTCGGGCTGCGCGCGACGACGATCCTGGGAGCTAGGCGTGGCGGCGGAGATGGGAAGCTGGAGCGGCGGCTCCAGGGCTTTTCGGGGGGCTGCGTCTCCAAGGCTGCCGGGGCAGCGTGGTGGCCAGCCATGGCGTGTGGTGGCGGCGGATCTAGGCGACCCCTGCCCAAATTCGTCCTGCTGTGGGTGGTGGCGGCCCATGGTGTCGCTGGCGCATAGCAAAGTCATAGCAACATCAATCTCAGAACATAGTGGATACTAGGGATCAAACCCTAACAAAACTAACTTGATTACATGGTAAATCTCATCCAACCCATCACCGTCCAGCAAGCCTTCACTGGAATTACTCACGCACGGCGGTGAGCATCATGAAATTGGTGATGGAGGATGGTTGATGATGACGATGGCGACGAATCCCCCTCTCCAGAGCCCCGAATGGACTCCAGATCAGCCCTCCCGAGAGAGATTAGGGCTTGGCGGCGGCTCCATGTTGTAAAACGCGATGAAACTTTCTCCCTGATTTTTTCCTCCGTGAAACGGAATATATGGAGTTGGATTTAACGTCGGTGGAGGTCCAGGGGGCCCACGAGATAGGAGGCCGCGCCCTAGGGGGGGCGCACCCCCCTGTCTCGTGGACAGGCTGTGGGGCCCCTGGCATCAATTCTTTCACCAAAAATTCTTATTAATTCCAAAAAGTGCCTCCGTGGATTTGCAGGACATTCCGAGAATTTTTCTTTTCTACACATAAAACAACATCATGGTAGTTCTGCTGAAAACAGCGTCAGTCCGGGTAAGTTTCATTCAAATCATGCAAGTTAGAGTCCAAAATAAGGGCAAAAGTGTTTGGAAAAGTAGATACGCTGGAGACGTATCAACTCTCCCAAGCTTAAACCTTTGCATGTCCTCAAGCAATTCAGTTGATAAAGTGAAAGTGATAAAGAAGAACTTTTACAAACTCTATTTGCTCTTGTTGTTGTAAACATGAAAAGCCAGCATTCAAGTTTCAGCAAATATTATGAACTAACAATAACACGTAGGTCTCACAATTACTCATATCAATAACATAATCAGCTAGCGAGCCATGATAATAAAACTCGGATGACAACACTTTCTCAAAACAATCATAACATGATATAACAAAATGGTATCTCGCTAGCCCTTTCTGAGACCGCAAAACATAAATGCAGAGCACCTTTAAAGATCAAGGACTGACTAAACATTGTAATTCATGGTAAAAGAGATCCAGTCAAGTCATACCCAATATAAACCAATAGTAATGAATGCAAATGATAGTGTGCTCTCCAGCGGGTGCTTTTAATAAGAAGGGTGATGACACAACATAAAAGTAAATAGATAGGCCCTTCGCAGAGGGAAGCAGGGATTTGTAGAGATGCCAGAGCTCGATTTTAAAATAGAGATTGAATAACATTTTGAGCAGCATACTTTTGCTGTCAACGCAACAACTATGAGATGGATGTGTCTTCCATACTACATGCATTGTAGGCAGTTCCCAAACAGAATGGTAAAGGTTTATACTCCCCCAACCACCAACAAGCATCAATCCATGGCTTGCTCGAAACAACGAGTGCCTCCAACATACAACAGCCCAGGGGGAGTTTTGTTTAATTATTTTTGATTTGCTTTGATCTTTTTGGATCATGGGACTGGCATCCTTTCATCGGCCCTTTCTCGTGAATGAGGAGCGGAGTCCACTCCTCTTGAGAATAACCCACCTAGCATGGAAGATATAGGCAGCCCTAGTTGACACATGAGCTTCTCGAGCATACAAAACAGAATTTCATTTGAAGGTTTGCAGTTTGGCACATACAAATTTACTTGGAATGGCAGGTAAATACCGCATATAGGAAGGTATAGTGGACTCATATGGAACAACTTTGGGATTTAAGGAGTTTGGATGCACAAGCAGTAATCCTGCTTAAATGCAGTGAAGGCTAGCAAAAGAGGGAAGCGACCAACTGAGAGAGCGACAACAGTCATAAACATGCATTGAAATTAATTTACACCGAATACAAACATGAGTAGGATATAATCCACCATGAACATAAATATCGTGAAGGCTATGTTGATTTGATTCAACTACATGCGTGAACATGTGCCAAGTTGAGTCACTCATTTCATTCAAAGGAGGATACCATCCCATCATACCACATCATAATCATTCTAATAGCATGTTGGCACGCAAGGTAAACAATTATAACTCATAGCTAATCAAGCATGGCACAAGTAACTATAATCTCTAAATTTCATTGCAAATATGTTTACTTCATAATAGCTGACTCAAGAACGATAAACTCATCATATTTACAAAAACAAGAGAGGTCGAGTTCATACCAGCTTTTCTCATCCCAATAAGTTCATCATATATCGTCATTATTGCCTTTCACTCGCACGACCGAACGATGTGTATAATAATAAGAGTGTATGTGCATTGGATTAAGCTGGAATCTGCAAGCACTCAACTCAAGACAGAAGACAGGGTAATATGGGCTCTAAGTTAAATAAACAATCATGCATATAAGAGCCACTAAGCATTTTCAATATGGTCTTCTCGACCCCCAAAGGAAAGAAAAGAAAATAAAACTATTTACACGGGAAAGCTCCCAACAAGTAAAAGAAGAACGAGAAATATTTTTGGTTTTTCATTTTAATTCTACTACAAGCATGGAAATTAAACTAACTAATTTTTTTGGTTTTTCTTAAGATTTATCAAACACACAAGAAGAAAGCTATAAAAAGAAATTTAAACTAGCATGGATAATACAATGAAAGAGTATGAGCACCGACGACTAGTGTGAGCATGAATGTAAAGTCGGTGAGAAATACGTACTCCCCCAAGCTTAGGCTTTTGGCGTAAGTTGATTTAGTACCAATGATCGCCTGGCTGATATCCATAAGTGAAACTGGGGTTGTACTGAGATGCAGAGGCGACCGCCTCCTGAGCAGCAGCGTGTTGGCGAGCTGCCTCCATTCCCCTCTCATACTCAGTTGCTTCCTCCCTGGTGACAACATATCTTCCTTTTGCCTGAAAATCAAAAAGGTAGGGGGCAGGAAGAGTAACAGGGACGACATTGCGTCTATCATAGATTAGTGGATAATGGAGGAATTGTGCATTCCTCTCAAGGAAATGATGATCAAACATAGCTTCTTTATCCAAATAAACAGGAGGTACAATCATATCCCCCTCTCATGGAGCTATATTAAGAAAATTAGCCACACGGGTTGCATAAGTTCCTCCAAAGAAATCACCCCTTCTACTATTATTCTGCAACCTACGTGCAACTATTGCCCCCAAGTTATAACCTTTATAACCTGACACAACACTCTTGAGGACACAAAGATCAGGGACACACATGTGATGTGGTTCGTCCTTACCGTTAATGCATCTACCAATGAATAGAGCAAAATAATGTATAGCAGGAAAATGAATGCTCCCTATGATAGCTTGTGTTATGTCCCTAGATTCTCCCACAGTAATACTAGCAAGAAAATCTCTAAATTCAGATTTGTGAGGATCATTAATATTACCCCACTGCGGGAGTTTGCAAGCAGTTGTGAAATCCTCTGAGTCCATGGTATAAGATGTATCATAAATATCAAACATGACACTAGGAGAATTACGAGCAGAAATATATTCGAACCTCCGCACAAAGGAATCAGTCAATTGATAATATTGAGGACACTTATCTTGTAAGAAGTCCTCCAGCTCGGCATTACGCACATACGCGTCAAATTCCTCCTTGAAGCCTGCTTCGACCATAAAATCATCGGATGGCCACTCAGAAGCTCGTACATTTGCGTCCCTCGGCAAATTAACATCTTGTTCACGTATAGCGATCCTTGGCCCTTTCTTTGCGGAGGAACCTCCTTGGTACATTCTTCTAAGCATATTTCTTTTTTCTGAAAATTTCTGAAATTTTAGTAACTTCAAAACAAAAGTGAATAAAACTAAACAAGATTGGTAGCAACTACTCCTACAAGTGCCTAGAGCCTGTATCATGCATTGGAATTGCTTGGGACCTCAAAATTTAACATGCAAGCTCAAGAACATGGTCACCTATGCAGCAAAAATTTGCAATGAATAAAGCACTAGAACAAAAACTAATTGGACCAATGGAGGTGTCACATACCAAGCAACAATCTCCCAAAGTAGTTTTTTGAATGGAGCTTTGAGCTAAGAGATCGAAAATCGCAGCAAAACGAGCTAGAACTCGTGCTTGAGCTGGATGGGAATTTTTTTGGGTAGAAGATGAAGTGTGTGGGTGCTGGCATAAGTGGAGGGGAGCCACCAGGGGCCCACGAGACAGGGGGGCGCGCCCTACAGGGGTGGGCGCGCCCTCCTCTCTCGTGGCCTAGTGCTTGCCCCTTCTGGAGTGTTTTCAGTGCCTAAAATCCTCAAATATTCCAAAAAAATCATACTAGATTTGCAGGGCATTTGGAGCACTTTTATTTTCGGACTATTTTTTAATGCACGGATAATTCGTAAAATGCATTTGATAATACTATTTTTGCTTTATTTAATCAAAATAACAGAAAGTAAAAAGAGGGTACAGAAGGTTGTGCCTTCTAGTTTCATCCTTCTCGTGATCATCAAAATGAACCCACTAACAAGGTTGATCAAGTCTTGTTAACAAACTCATTCTGAATAACACGGAACCGGAGAAATTTGAATAACACTAAGTTACCTCAACGGGGATATGAAAATCCCCAAAAATAAGAATATCATACTTTTTCTTGACGGTAGGAAGAGGAAATTCAAAACCTCCAAAAATGATAGTTGGAACTTTTTCAATAGAATTGATGCTATGAACTTGAGATTGTTTCCTCGGAAAGTGTACCGTATGCTCATTACCATTAACATGAAAAGTGACATTGCCTTTGTTGTAATCAATAACAGCCCATGCAGTATTAAGAAAAGGTCTACCAAGGATAATAGACATACTATCGTCCTCGGGAATATCAAGAATAACAAAGTCCGTTAAGATAGTGACATTTGCAACTACAACAGGCACATCCTCACAAATATCGACAGGTATAGCAGTTGATTTGTCAGCCATTTGCAAAGATATTTCAGTAGGTGTCAACTTATTCAATTCAAGTCTACGATATAAAGAGAGAGGCATGACACTAACTCCGGCTCCAAGATCACATAAAGCAGTTCTAACATAATTTCTTTTAATGGAGCAAGGTATAGTTGGAACACCTGGATCTCCAAGTTTCTTTGGTATTCCACCCTTAAAAGTGTAATTAGCAAGCATGGTGGAAATTTCAGCTTCCGGTATCTTACTTTTATTTGTAATGATATCCTTCATATACTTAGCATAAGGATTTACTTTAAGCATATCAGTTAAGCGCATACGTAAGAAAATAGGTCTAATCATTTCAGCAAAGCGCTCAAAATCCTCATCATCCTTGACTTGGATGGCTTAGGAGGAAAGGGCATGGGTTTATGAACCCATGGTTATCTTTCTTTACCATGCTTCCTAGCAACAAAATCTCTCTTATCATAGCGTTGATTCTTTGATTGTGGATTATCAAGATCAACAGCAGGTTCAATCTCTACATCATTATCATTGCTAGGTTGAGCATCAACATGAACATTATTATTAACATTATCACTAGGTTCATGTTCATCACCTGATTGTGTTTGACATCGTAAATAGAAATATCATTGGGATTCTCGGTGTGTCCACAGTAGGTTCACTAGAAGCATGCAAAGTCCTATATTTTTTCTTTTTCTTCTTTTTAGAAGAACTAGGTGCCTCTAAATTGTTTCTCTGAGAATCCTGCTCGATTCTCCTAGGATGGCCTTCAGGATACAAAGGTTCCTGAGTCATTCTACCAGTTCTAGTAGCCACTCTAGCAGCAAAGTCATTTTTATTATTTAATTCATCAAGCAAATCATTTTGAGCTTTGAGTACTTGCTCAGCTTGAGTAGCAACCGTAGAAGCATATTTGCTAACGCGGTGAAGTTCATCTTTAACTCTAGCCAGATTATCGCCTACACGTCCTATCTCGAAAGCATTATTCTTTAACTCTCCACCAACATAAGCATTAAAACTTTCTTGCCTAGCCATAAAGTCATCAAATTCATCTAAGCATGGGCTATGAAATTTAGTAGATGGTAATTCAACTTTATCATATCTATAGAGAGAATTTACCTTTACTACCTGTGTCGGGTTATCAAAACAATGTGGTTCTTCAGGCGGTATATTCAGACCATGTATTTCTTCAATAGGAGGTAAATTCTTAACATCTTCAGCTTTAATACCTTTTTCTTTCATTGATTTCTTTGCCTCTTGCATATCTTCAGGACTGAGAAATAAAACACCTCTCTTCTTCGGAGTGGGTTTAGGAATAGGCTCAGGAGTTCGCTCAATTGGTTCAGGAATTACTTCAGGGACTGGCTCAGGAAGAGTCCAATTATTTTCATTAGTCAACATATTATTCAATAGTATTTCAGCTTAAATCATTGTTCTTTCCTTGAAAACACAACCAGCACAACTATCCAAGTAGTCCTTGGAAGCATCAGTTAGTCCATTATAAAAGATATCAAGTATTTCATTTTTCTTAAGAGGATGATCGAGCAAAGCATTAAGTAACGGAGAAGCCTCCCCAAGCTTGTGGGAGACTCTCTTCTTTGATTTGCACAAAATTATATATTTCCATAAGGAAGCTTGTTTCTTATGAGCAGGGAAATATTTAGCAGAGAAGTGATAAATCATATCCTGGGGACTACGCACACAACCAGGAGCAAGAGAATTATACCAAGTCTTAGCATCACCCTTTAATGAGAACGGAAATATCTTAAGGATATATAAATAACGAGACTTCCCATCATGAGTAAATAGGGTGGCTATATCATTCAACTTGGTAAGACGTGCCACAACAGTTTCAGATTCAAGGCCATAAAAAGGATCAGATTCAACTAAAGTTATAATATCAGGATCAACAGAGAATTCATAATCCTTATCAAGAATACGTATAGGTGAAGTAGCAAAAGCAGGATCGGGTTTCATTCTAGCATTAAAAGACTGCTGCTTCCATTTAGCTAATAATTTCTTAAGATCATTTCTATCATTGCAAGCAAGAATTTCCATAGCAGCTGCTTCATTCATAACATAACCAATAGGAACAACAGGTAATACATAATCATTGGGAGAACCTTCATCATCACTATCGTCAATAATAGGATCTTCAATAATATCATTCCCCCTAACTCTAGCAAGTTGTTCATCAAGAAATTCACCTAATGGCAAAGTAGTATCATGCACAGAAGTAGTTTCATCATGCATACCAGAAGTGGCATCATCAATAACATGCGACATATCAGAATTCATAGCAGTAGCAGGTTTAGGTGTCGCAAGCCTACTAATAACGTAAGGAGAATCTAGTGCAGAGCTAGATGGCAGTTCCTTACCTCCCCTCGTAGTTGAGGGATAAATCTTGGTTTTAGCGTCTTTCAAGTTCTTCATAGTGATCAACAGATATAAATCCCAAGTGACTCGAGAGAATAGAGCTATGCTCCACAACAGCGCCTTGAAATTAGTCTTGATAACCCACAAGTATAGGGGATCGCATAGCGACTTTCGAGGGTAGAGTATTCAACCCAAATTTATTGATTCGACACAAGGGGAGCCAAAGAATATTCTTGAGTACTAGCAGTTGAGTTGTCAATTCAACCACACCTGGATAACTTAGTATCTGCATCAAAGTGTTTAGTAGCAAAAGTGATATGATAATAAGAGTAACGGTAGCAAAAGTAAAGATAAATGTTTTTGGGTTTTTATAGTAGTTGTAACAGTAGCAACGGAAAAGTATATAAGCGAAGAACAATATATGAAAAGCTCATAGGCAATGGATCAGCGATGGATAATTATGCCGGATGCGATTCCTCATGCAATACTTATAACATAGGGTGATATAGAACTAGCTCCAATTCATCAATGTAATGTAGGCACGTATTCCGTAAATAGTCATACGTGCTTATGGAAAAGAACTTGTATGACATCTTTTGTCCTACCCTCCCGTTGCAGCGGGGTCCTTACGGAAACTAAGGGATATTAAGGCCTCCTTTTAATAGAGAACCAAAACAAAGCATTAACACATAGTGAATACATGAACTCCTCAAACTACGGTCATCACCGAGAAGTATCCCGATTATTGTCACTTCGGGGTTGTCGGATGATAACACATAATAGGTGAATATAGACTTGCAAGATAGGATCAAGAACACACATATATTCATGAAAACATAATAGGTTCAGACCTGAAATCATGGCACTCGGGCCCTACTAACAAGCATTAAGCATAGCAAAGTCATAGCAACATCAATCTCAGAACATAGTGGATACTAGGGATCAAACCCAAACGAAACTAACTTGATTACATGGTAAATCTCATCCAACCCATCACCGTCCAGCAAGCCTACGATGGAATTACTCACGCACGGTGGTGAGCATCATGAAATTGGTGATGGACGATGGTTGATGATGATGATGGCGACGAATCCCCCTCTCCGGAGCCCCGAACGGACTCCAGATCAGCCCTCCCGAGAGAGATTAGGGCTTGGCGGCGGCTCCATGTCGTAAAACATGATGAAACTTTCTCCCTTATTTTTTCCTCCGCGAAACGGAATATATGGAGTTGGAGTTGACGTCGGTGGAGGTCCAGGGGGCCCACGAGATAGGAGGCTGCGCCCTGGGGGGGCGCGCCCCCTGTCTCGTGGATAGGCTGTGGGCCCCCTGGCATCAATTCTTTCGCCAAAAAATCTTATTAATTCCAAAAAGTGCCTCCGTGGATTTGCAGGACATTCCGAGAACTTTTCTTTTCTACACATAAAACAACATCATGATAGTTCTGCTGAAAACAGCGTCAGTCCGGTTAGTTTCATTCAAATCATGCAAGTTAGAGTCCAAAACAAGGGCAAAAGTGTTTGCAAAAGTAGATACGTTGGAAACGTATCACCCCCCCCCCCTCCCTAGTCCAATTCGGACCAGTCCATGGGGAGGGGTGCGGCCACCCTTTGAGGCCTTTTCCACCTTTCCCATATGGCCCATTAAGGCCCAATACGAATTCCCGTAACTCTCCGGTACCCCCGAAAATACCCGAATCACTCGGAAACTTTCCGATGTCCGAATATAGTCGTCCAATATATCAATCTTTACATCTCGACCATTTCGAGACTCCTCGTCATGTCCCCGATCTCATCCGGGACTCCGAACTACCTTCGGTACATCAAAACACATAAACTCATCATATAACTGTCATCAAAACTTTAAGCGTGCGGACCCTACGGGTTCGAGAACTATGTAGACATGACCGAGACACGTCTCCGGTCAATAACCAATAGCGGAACCTGGATGCTCATATTGGCTCCCACATATTCTACGAAGATCGTTATCGGTCAGACCGCATAACAACATACGTTGTTCCCTTTGTCATCGGTATGTTACTTGCCCGAGATTCGATCGTCGGTATCTCAATACCTAGTTCAATCTCGTTACCGGAAAGTATCTTTACTCGTTCTGTAATACATCATCCCGCAACTAACTCATTAGTTGCAATGCTTGCAAGGCTTATAGTGATGTGCATTACCGAGTGGGCCCAGAGATACCTCTCTGACAATCGGAGTGACAAATCTTAATCTCGAAATACGCCAACCCAACAATTACCTTCGGAGACACCTGTAGAGCACCTTTATAATCACCCAGTTACATTATGACGTTTGGTAGCACACAAAGTGTTCCTCCGATGGCAGGAGTTGCATAATCTCATAGTCATAGGAACATGTATAAGTCATGAAGAAAGCAATAGCAACATACTAAACGATCAAGTGCTAAGCTAACGGAATGGGTCAAGTCAATCACATCATTCTCCTAATGATGTGATCCTATTAATCAAATGACAACTCATGTCTATGGTTAGGAAACATAACCATCTTCGATTAACGAGCTAGTCAAGTAGAGGCATACTAGTGACACTCTGTTTGTCTATGTATTCACACATGTATTATGTTTCCGGTTAATACAATTCTAGCATGAAAAATAAACATTTATCATGATATAAGGAAATAAATAATAACTTTATTATTGCCTCTAGGGCATATTTCCTTCAGTCTCCCACTTGCACTAGAGTCAATAATCTAGTTCACATCACCATGTGATTTAACATCGATTGTTCACATCTTTATGTGGTTAACATCCATAGTTCACATCGACATGTGACCAAGACCCAAAGGGTTTACTAGAGTCAGTAATCTAGTTCACATCGCTATGTGACTAACACCCAAAGAGTACTAAGGTGTGATCATGTTTTGCTTGTGAGATAAATTTAGTCAACGGGTCTGTCACATTCAGATCTGTAAGTATTTTGCAAATTTCTATGTCTACAATGCTCTGCATGGAGCTACACTAGCTAATTGCTCTCACTTTCAATATGTATCCAGATTGAGACTTAGAGTCATCTAGAACAGTGTCAAAATTTGCATCGACGTAACCCTTTACGACAAACCTTTTTGTCACCTCCATAATCGAGAAACATATCCTTATTCCACTAAGGATAATTTTGACCGCTGTCCAGTGATCTGCTCCTAGATCACTATTGTACTCCCTTGCCAAAATCAGTGTAGGGTATACAATAGAGCTGGTACATTGCATGGCATACTTTATATAACCTATGGCCAAGGCATAGGGAATGACTTTCATTCTCTCTCTATTTTCTGTTGTGGTGGGGTTTTAGTCTTACTCAATTTCACACCTTGTAACACAGGTAAGAACTCTTTGTTTGACAGTTGCATTTTGAACCACTTCAAAATCTTGTCAAGGTATGTACTGATTGAAAAAACTTATCAAGCGTCTTGATCTATCTCTATAGATCTTGATGCTCAATATGTAAGCAGCTTCACCGAGGTGTCTCTTTGAAAAAACTCCTTTCAAACACTCCTTTATGCCTTACAGAAAATTCTACATCATTTCCGATCAACAATATGTCATTCACATATACTTATCAGAAAGGCTGTAGTGCTCCCACTCACTTTCTTGTAAATACAGGCTTCACCACAAGTGCAGATAAAACTACATCCTTTGATCAACTTATCAAAGCATATATTCGAACTCTGAGATGCTTGCACCAGTCCATAGATGGATCGTTGGAGCTTGCATATTTTGTTAGCACCTTTAGGATTGACAAAACCTTCTGGTTGCATCATATACAACTCTTCTTTAATAAATCCATTAAGGAATGCAGTTTTGTTTATCCATTTGCCAGATTTCAAAAAATGGGGCAATTGCTAACATGATTCAGACAGACTTAAGCATAGATACGAGTGAGAAACTCTCATCGTAGTCAACACCTTGAACTTGTCGAAAACCTTTTGCGACAATTCTAGCTTTGTAGATAGTAACACTACTATCGTCGTCATCTTCCTCTTGAAGATCCATTTAATCTCAATGGCTCGTCGATCATTGGGCAAGTCAATCAAAGTCCATACTTTGTTCTCATACATGGATCTCATCTCAGATTTCATGGCCTCAAGCCATTTCACGGAATCTGGGCTCACCATCGCTTATTCATAGTTCGTAAGTTCATCATGGTCAAGTAACATGACCTCCAGAACAGGATTACCGTACTACTCTGGTGCGGTCGTGCTCTGGTTGATCTACGAAGTTCTGTAGTAACTTGATCCAAAGTTTCATGATCATCATCATTAACTTCCTCTCTTGTTGGTGTAGACATCACTGGAACTGATTTCTGTGATGAACTATTTTCCAATTCGGGAGAAGGAACAATTACCTTATCAAGTTCCACTTTCCTCCCACTCACTTCTTTCGAGAGAAACTCCTTCTCTAGAAAAACTCTGAATTTAGCAACAAAAGTCTTGCCTTCGGATTTGTGATAGAAGGTGTACCCAACAGTCTCTTTTGGGTATCCTATGAAGACACATTTCCCCGATTTGGGTTCGAGCTTATCAGGTTGAAGCTTTTTCACATAAGCATCGCAGCCCCAAACTTTAAGAAACGACAACTTTGATTTCTTGCCAAACCATAGTTCATAAGGCGTCGTCTCAATGGATTTTGATGGTGTCCTATTTAACGTGAATGCAGCTGTCTCTAAAGCATAACCCCAAAACGATAGCGGTAAATCAGTAAGAGACATCATAGATCGCACCATATCAAGTAAAGTACGATTACGACATTCGGACACACCATTACGCTGTGGTGTTCCGGGTGGTGTGAGTTGCGAAACTACTCCGTATTGTTTCAAATGTAGACCAAACTCGTAACTCAAATATTCTCCTCTGCGATCATATCGTAGGAACTTTTATTTTCTTGTTACGATTATTCTCCACTTCACTCTGAAATTCTTTGAACTTTTCAAATGTTTCAGACTTGTGTTTCATCAAGTAGATATACCCATATCTGCTCAAATCATTTGTGAAGTTCAGAAAATATGATACCTGCCCCGAGCATCAACACTCATCGGACTGCATACATCAGTATGTATTATTTCCATCAAATATGTTGCTCGCTCCATTGTTCCGGAGAACGGAGTTTTAGTCATCTTGCCCATAAGGCATGGTTCGCAAGCATCAAGTGATTCCAAAATCCCATCAGCATGGAGTTTCTTCATGCGCTTTACACCAATATGACCTAAACGTCAATGCCAAAAATAAGTTGCACTATCATTATTAACTTTGCATCTTTTGGCTTCAATATTATGAATATGTGTATCACTACAATCGACATCCAACAAACCATTTTCGTTGGTGTGTATGACCATAGAAGGTTTTTATTCATGTAAACAGAACAACAATTGTTCTCTAACTTAAATGAATAACTGTATTGCAATAAACATGATCAAATCATATTCATGCTCAGCATAAACACCAAATAACACTTATTTAGGTTCAATACTAATCCCCAAAGTATAGGGAGTCTGCGATGATGATCATATCAATCTTGGAACCACTTCCAACACACATCGTCACTTCACCCTTAACTAGTCTCTGTTTATTCTGCAACTCGTGTTTCGAGTTACTAATCTTAGCAACTGAACTAGTATCAAATACTGAGGAGTTGCTATAAACACTAGTAAAGTACACATCAATAACATGTATATCAAATATACCTTTTTTCACTTTGCCATCCTTCTTATCCGCCAAATACTTGAGGCAGTTCCGCTTCCAGTGACCAGTCCCTTTGAAGTAGAAGCACTTAGTCTCAGGCTTAGGACTAGACTTGGGCTTCTTCACTTGAGAAGCAACTTGCTTGCCGTTCTTCTTGAAGTTCCCCTTCTTCCCTTTGCCCTTTTCTTGAAACTAGTGGTCTTGTCAACCATCAACACTTGATGTTTTTCTTGATTTCTACCTTCGTCGATTTCAGCATCATGAAGAGCTTGGGAATTGTTTCCGTTATCCCTTGCATATTATAGTTCATCACGAAGTTTTACTAACTTGGTGATGGTGACTAGAGAACTCTGTCAATCACTATCTTATCTGGAAGATTAACTCCCACTTGATTCAAGCGATTGTAGTACCCAGACAATATGAACACATGCTCACTAGTTGAGCGATTCTCCTCCATCTTTTAGCTATAGAACTTGTTGGAGACTTCATATCCCTCAACTCGGGTATTTGCTTGAAATATTAACTTCAACTCCTGGAACATCTCATATGGTCCATGACATTCAAAACGTCTTTGAAGTCCCGATTCTAAGCCGTTAAGCATGGTGCACTAAACTATTAAGTAGTCATCATATTGAGCTAGCCAAACGTTCATAACGTGCGCATACGCTCCTGCAATAGGTGTGTCACCTAGCGGTGCATCAAGGACATAATTCTTCTGTGCAGCAATGAGGATAAACCTCAGATCATAGATCTAATCCGCATCATTGCTACTAATATCTTTCAACTTAGCTTTCTCTAGGAACATATATAACACATAGGGAAGCAACAACGCGAGCTATTGATCTACAACATAGATATGCTAATACTACCAGGACTAAGTTCATAATAAATTAAAGTTTAGTTAATCATATTACTTAAGAACTCCCACTTAGATAGACATCCCTCTAATCCTCTAAGTGATCACGTGATCCAAATCAACTAAACCATGTCCGATCATCACGTGAGATGGAGTAGTTTCAATGGTGAACATCAATATGTTGATCATATCTACTATATGATTCACGCTCAACCTTTCGGTCTCCGTGTTCCAAGGCCATATCTGTTATATGCTAGGCTCGTCAAGTTTAACCTGAGTATTCCGCGTGTGCAACTGTTTTGCACCCGTTGTATTTGAACGTAGAGCCTATCACACCCGATCATCAAGTGGTGTCTCAGCACGAAGAACTTTCTCAACGGTGCATACTCAGGGAGAACACTTATACTTTGTTAATTTAGTGAGGGATCATCTTATAATGCTACCTTCAATCAAAGCAAGATAAGATGCATAAAAATAAACATCACATGCAATCAATATAAGTGATATGATATGGCCATCATCATCTTGTGCTTGTGATCTCCATCTCCGAAGCACCGTCATGATCACCATCGTCACCGGCATGACACCATGATCTCCATCATCTTGATCTATATCAATGTGTCATCACATGGTCGTCTCGCCAACAATTGCTCTTGCAACTATTGCTATCGCATAGCGATAAAGTAAAGCAATTATTTTGCGCTTGCATCTTATGCAATAGAGAGACAACCATAAGGATTTTGCCAGTTGCCGATAACTTCAACAAAACATGATTATCTCATACAACAACTTATATATCATCACGTCTTGACCATATCACATCACAACATGCCCTGCAAAAACAAGTTAGACGTCCTCTACTTTGTTGTTGCAAGTTTTACGTGGCTGCTACAGGCTTAGCAAGAACCGTTCTTACCTACGCATCAAAACCACAATGGTAGTTGGTCAAGTTGGTGTTGTTTTAACCTTCGCAAGGATCGGGCAAAGCCACACTCGGTTCAACTAAAGTTGGAGAAACTGACACCCGCCAGTCACCTGTGTGCAAAGCACGTCGGTAGAACCAGTCTCGCGTAAGCGTACGCGTAATGTCGGTCCGGGCCGCTTCATCCAACAACACCGTCGAACCAAAGTATGACATCTTTGGTAAGCGGTATGACTTATATCGCCCACAACTCACTTGTGTTCTACTCGTGCATATGACATCTACGCATAAAACCAGGCTCGATACCACTTTGTTGGGGAACGTAGTAATTTCAAAATTTCCTACACACACGCAAGATCATGGTGATGCATAGCAATGAGAGGGGAGATCGTGTCCACGCACTCGTAGACCGAAAGCGGAAGCGTTAGCACAACGCGGTTGATGTAGTCGTACGTCTTCACGATCCGACCGATCAAGTACCAAACGCACGGCACCTCCGAGTTCAGCACACGTTCAGCCCAATGACGTCCCTCGAACTACGATCCAACCGAGTTTTGAGGGAGAGTTTTGTTAGCACGACGGCATGGTAACGATGTTGATGTTCTACCGATGCCGGGCTTTGCCTAAGCACCGCTACAGTATTATCGAGGTGGACTATGGTGGAGGGGGGCACCGCACACGGCTAAAAGATCAACTGATCAATGTTGTGTCTATGGGGTGTCCCCCTGCCCCCGTATATAAAGGAGCAAGGGGGGAGGCGGCCGGCCTAGGAGGAGGGCGCGCCAAGGGGGGAGTCCTACTCCCACCGGGAGTAGGACTCGTCCTTTACTTGTTGGAGTAGGAGAAGGGAAGGGAGAAGGAGAAGGAAGGAAGGGGGCGCCCCCCTCCCTAGTCCAATTCGGACCAATCCATGGGGAGGGGTGCGGCCACCCTTTGAGGCCTCTTTCTCCTATCCCGTATGGCCCATTAAGGCCCAATACGAATTCCCGTAACTCCCCGGTACCCCCGAAAATACCCGAATCACTCGGAAACTTTCCGATGTCCGAATATAGTCGTCCAATATATCGATATTTACGTCTCGACCATTTCGAGACTCCTCGTCATGTCCCCGATCTCATATGGGACTCCGAACTACCTTCGGTACATCAAAACACATAAACTCATAATATAACAGTCATCGAAACTTTAAGCGTGTGGACCCTACGGGTTCGAGAACTATGTAGACATGACCGAGACACGTCTCCGGTCAATAACCAATAGCAGAACCTGGATGCTCATATTGGCTCCCACATATTTTACGAAGATCTTTATCGATCAGACCGCATGACAACATACGTTGTTCCCTTTGTCATCGGTATGTTACTTGCCCGAGATTCGATCGTCGGTATCTCAATACCTAGTTCAATCTTGTTACCTGCAAGTCTCTTTACTCGTTCCGTAATACATCATCCCGCAACTAACTCATTAGTTGCAATGCTTGCAAGGCTTATAGTGATGTGCATTACCGAGTGGGCCCAGAGATACCTCTCCGATAATCGTGAGTGACAAATCCTAATCTCGAAATACGCCAACCCAACAAGTACCTTCGGAGACACCTGTAGAGCACCTTTATAATCACCCAATTACGTTGTGATGTTTGGTAGCACATAAAGTGTTCCTCCGGTAAATGGGAATTGCATAATCTCATAGTCATAGAAACATGTATAAGTCATGAAGAAAGCAATAGCAACATACTAAACGATCAAGTGCTAAGCTAATGGAATGGGTCAAGTCAATCACATCATTCTCCTAATGATGTGATCCCGTTAATCAAATGAAAACTCATGTCTATGGTTAGGAAACATAACCATCTTCGATTAACGAGCTAGGCAAGTAGAGGCATACTAGTGACACTATGTTTGTCTATGTATTCAAACATGTATTATGTTTCCGCTTAATACGATTCTAGCATGAATAATTAACATTTATCATGATATAAGGAGATAAATAATAACTTTATTATTGACTCTAGGGCATATTTCCTTCAAGCAGGTACTTAGATACTTGCTTAATACCCTCACCAGAGAGGTCCTCGTGCAGGTTACCTCCATCGCCACGCCGCACAAGCTCTGGGCAGCTCTTGGCCACATGTTCTCGTCGCAAGCTCGAGCCCACGTCAACAACATCTGAGTTGCTCTCTTCACGGCACAGAAGGGGACACAATCTGTTGTTGCCCACTTCGCCCAGATGAGGGCACTCGCCGATGAGCCCGCGGCTGCTAGAAAGCCCATCGATGACGATGAGCTCGTCTCCTACATCACCGCCGGCCCTGACATGGAGTACCAGCCCCTCGCCTCCACCAACGACGCGTGCACCGACACCATCAGCCTCGATGATCTCTATGCTCAGATGAGCAACTTTGATCAGCACCTCGCCCTCTACAACAACACCTCAGGCGGGGGTTTCAAGTCATCTGCAAACGTGGTCGCTCGTGGCCGTCGCGGCGGCGGCAGTGGCGGCTTCTCACGCTACTGCGGACCACCGCGCGGCAAGGGCAAGCCGCCAGCAGGCGGAAACAACAGCAGCGGCAACTCATCTCGTGGTGGCGGTGGCGGCGGACGGCCCTTCAACAACAACAAGGGCCGCTGTGGTGGCAGACCTCGTGCCAACCCCGACGCGCCGCGATGCCAAATCTGTGGCAAGCTAGGCCACACCGCACGTGATTGCTGGTATCGCTATGAAGACGATGGCGAGTCATCACAAGATGAGAAGGTTGCAGGTGCTGCTGGCGGCTCCTACGGCATCGACATGAACTGGTATGTGGACAGTGGCGCAACTGACCACATCACCAGCGAGCTAGAAAAGGTGACAGTTCGTGAGAAGTACCGCGGGAAAGACCAAGTTCACACTGCCAACAGACAAGGTATGAGCATTAGCCACGTTGGTCATTCAGTGCTTAAGACTCCCCATAGAAATATTCATCTAAGAAAATGTTTGCATGTTCCTAGTGCTTCAAAAAAATCTCCTTTCAGTTCATCGCATTGCCACTGACAACCATGTATTCCTTGAGTTTCATCCATTCTTCTTTTTGATCAAGGATCAGGTCACGAAGAAAATCCTATATCGAGGTAGATGCGTTCGAGGGCTTTACCCATTGATTCTGGAGCTTAGGAGATTGAATAAACAAGCCTATGGTGTCACCAAAGTTTCTTCAACATGGTGGCATGATAGATTAGGACATGCATCTTTTTCTTTAGTCGAACATTTGCTTAAAAAGAATAAGCTCCCGTTTGTTGGTGAGCGTGATCGTGAAACAGTTTGTGATTCATGTCAGTGTGCTAAGAGTCATCAATTACCTTACCCTGTGTCTACAAGCATCTCCACTAAACCTCTTGAGCTCATATTTTCCGATGTTTGGGGTCCTGCCCCTAAATCAGTTGGTAGACACACCTATTATGTAAGTTTTATCGATGACTATAGCAAGTACACATGGATCTATCTCATCAAAAAGAAATCTGACGTATTTCAAGTTTTCCACAACATTCAAGCACTAGTAGAAAGTTTGATTGCAAAATCTTAGCTATCCAATCTGATTGGGGAGGGGAGTACCGAAATCTCAACTCCTTCTTTCAACAAATTGGTATATCACACCAAGTGTCATGCCCCCATGCTCACCAGCAAAACAGATCAGCCGAGCGCAAACACGGGCATATAGTTGAAGTCGGTCTGCCCTTGCTCGCTGCTGCCTCCATGCCTTTAAAATTCTGGGATGAGGCCTTTCTCACCGCAGTCCACCTCATAAACATGTTGCCTAGTAGGGTCATCAAAAACGAATCTCCAGTAGAACGTCTCCTTCACACAAAACCAGACTACACATCATTACGACTGTTTGGGTGTGCGTGTTGGCCAAACCTTCGGCCATACAACAACCGCAAACTCATGTTCCGATCAAAACAATGTGTCTTCTTAGGTTACAGTCCACAACATAAGGGTGTGAAGTGTCTTGATGTATCCACTGGACGTGTCTATATCTCCCGTGAAATTGTGTTTGATGAAACTGTTTTTCCTTTTGCACAGCTTCACCCAAACGCCGGAGCCCTTCTTCAAAAGGAGATTCTTCTTCTACCATCACACCTCACCGGTCGTGACAATGGGGATGCCTTAGACACTGATGATCAATTGTTGACTAATCCTATTACTAATGATGGCCTTGAGTCTTGTGATGCAATAGAAAAAACTGTGCAGAAAATGGTGAAGAAATCAGCCAAAATCATCATTTTATGCTTCCTGGACAAAATAGCCGCAGCATCGGAGCAGATACGCCTCGGGATCCAGGCGCATCCTCCTCGGGATCCAACCTGCGCCAGTCTGTCACGCTGTCTCCCATGGAATCCGCGCCACCCGCGTCAGGCCGATCCGCCTCGAGCCCCGCGCCATCTCACGACACCAGCGGCTCGGTGGACCGCCAGGTGACCGCTCCGCGCCAACCCGCTAGGGCCACGCGGCGCCATGTCCGGCCGCCCGCACCTGGCCCCGCACCTGGTCGATTTGGCGCCGACACACGCTGCTACACACGGCGCACGCCACGACGAGATGCGGGCGCAGATTCCCTTGTGGATCCCGCCGTAGATTCTGTCCCGCCGGCTCAATCATTGGCCAATAATGAGCCTGCCACCAATGCGGGATCGAGATCTTCTGCGGCTTCTCCTTCTGCGTCACGAGCTCCGGCCACAGAAGATCCGGCCTGCACGTCCTCGCCCAGGAGGCTTGCGACTGCTACTGGCACCGGATCTTCTATGGATCCTTCTTTACCACCTCGCACTAGGCTTCAGAGGGGAGTAACTCAACCCAAAAATTACAAATCTTTAGCAAAGTTTGGACTTGCTTGTGTCTCACATGAACCAGGTATACCACACACTATTGCAGAAGCCCTAGGCGATTCAAAGTGGCAGAAGGCTATCGAACATGAGTACATGGCGCTTCACAAAAGTAAAACCTGGCACTTAGTTCCAGCACGTCAAGGTAAAGGTAAAAATTTCGTAGATTGTAAATGGGTCTCCAGAAGTAAAAAGAAATCTGATGGCACCATAGACCGTTATAAGGCTAGACTAGTTGCAAAAGGTTTCAACCAAAGGTACGGTTTAGACTATGAGAATACTTTTAGTCCTATCGTAAAGGCTGCTGCTATTCGTCTTGTTTTGTCTATTGACGTATCCAGATGGTGCAGTCTAGCCAGCTAGATGTACAGAACGCGTTTCTTCATGGTGTTCTGGAAGAGGAAGTGTTCATGAAACAACCTCCTGGGTTTGAAAACAGAAAAAAAAACCTCCACATATGCAAGCTTGACAAGGCTTTGTATGGACTAGAAAGCTCCTAGAGCATGATATTCTCGGTTGAGTTCAAAGCTTCAAGAACTTGGGTTTGCTCCTTCAAAGTCTGACACATCATTGTTTATTTTCAACAAGTCAAATATCTCTATATTCGTACTCATATATGTTGATGATATTATTGTCACAAGCTCATCTGATGAAGATATTTCAGCATTGCTCAAGGATTTGAACTTTGAGTTTTCTCTTAAGGATCTAGGAGACTTGCACTACTTTCTTGGCATTGAGGTAAAAAGAAAGGAGATGAACTTCACCTATCCCAAGAGAAGTATGCAACTGATCTTGTAGCAAGAGCAGGTGAAAGCACAAGCGCTCCCTGGGTGATTTTGGTAATTAATGTCAACATATCTCTTGTTGGACTAATACTTTTATCTAGTATATTTCAGATAAGTCCAACAGTGGAGTGGCATGGACAAGAGGATGTGGAACCCCTTCAAGATGATAAGGACAAAGGATTGGCTCAAGCTCAATGCTTAGGACTCTACATTTTCTATCTTAGTGATCCAAGATCACATTGAGTCCATAGGAAAAGCCAATACTATTAAGAGGGGATGAGGTGTTGCTTAATGGCTTGCTTGCTCAACGTGCTTAGTGATATGCTCCAAAGCCCTCAACCACTTTCTCACATCCACATATGTCCCAAACCAAAAGTCAAACTCAGCCCCATCGAAACTTTTCATCCGGTGCCACCGAGTTCATTTGACATAGCCACCGCCAGAAACCCCAATCAATTCGGTCTCACTGAGATGGGCTTGCAAACTCTCTGTTGCCTATTGCATTAATTTTGGTCTCACCGAAATATGAAATCGGTACCACCGAGTTTGCTTGGCCAACTCCCTGTTGTGCTTATTACCGAAATCGGCCCCACCGAGTTTGTGTAATCGGTCCAACCGAGATAAGGATTTACCCTAACCCTAGCACATCGGTCCCACCGAGTTGATCATGTCGGTCCCACCGAAAATCCTAACGTTCACTTTTTGAACTAAATCGGTCTGACCGGGTTCTTTGATTCGGTCCCACCGAGTTTGGTGATTTGCGTGTAAAGGTTAGATTTTGTGTGGAGGCTATATATACCCCTCCACCCACTCTTCATTCGTGGAGAGAGCCATCAGAACGTGCCTACACTTCCATTACCCATTTTCTGAGAGAGAGCCACCTACTCATGTGTTGAGACCAAGATATTCCAATCCAACCATATGAATCTTGATCTCTAGCCTTCCCCAAGTTGCTTTCCACTCAAATCATCTTTCCACCAAATCCAATCCTATGAGAGTGAGTTGAGTGTTGGGGAGACTACCATGTGAAGCACAAGAGCAAGGAGTTCATCATCAACACACCATCTATTACCTCTTGGAGAGTGGTGTCTCCTAGATTGGTTAGGTGTCACTTGGGAGCCCCCGTCAAGATTGTGGAGTTGAACCAAGGAGTTTGTACGGGCATGGAGATCGCCTACTTCATGAAGATCTACCCTAGTGAGGCAAGTCCTTCGTCGGCGATGGCCATGGTGGGATAGACAAGGTTGCTTCTTCATGGACCCTTCATGGGTGGAGCCCTCCGTGGACTCGCGCAACCGTTACCCTTCATGGGTTGAAGTCTCCATCAACGTGGATGTACGATAGCACCACCTATCGGAACCACGCCAAATATCTATGTGTCTCCAATTGCGTTTGCGCACTTCAATCCCATCCCTTTACATTCTTGCAACTTGCATGATTTACTTTCCTCTGCTCATATACTCTTGTCATGCTTGCATGATATGTATTGTGAATGTTTGAACTTGTGCTAAAACTCCACTTCAACTTAAAGAATTTAAAAACTGCAACTTTTCTTACTAAGAGTCTATTTTTTTTACTATAAACAGTAGGGTAAACACCCCACTGCAACTTTTATTAAAAATAAGAAACAAAGAACATAAGTCTTGTGGGCTTGAGGTAAGCCCAAACAAAAGAAAAGAAAAAGAAGAACATGAGAGAAACTACCAAAAAAAAGGAGTCTAACCTACAGCTAAGAAAAAGACTAGTAAACAAAAACAGAAGGAACTAAACTAAAAAAATTACAGCCACGCATCCAGCCAAGCAGAGAATTGAGATTCATATTTCTTTTTAATCCTGAATTTGAGAAGCATTAACTCCTGAAAGAATATGTGCTTCCAGCCATCAAAAGAGGGGGTTATATTTTCAAAAATCTTGTTGTTTCTTGAAATCCAGATTGCCCATGAACCCAATATTATAATCTCCATAAAGAACAGATAATTGAGTTTGTCCTTGAGATCTTGGTAAGCTTCCAGGACTGACAAGTTAGGTGGTCTTGAAGGGCAGATGAAGTCCCAACATCTCGACAAAGAAAAGGGCATCCCCAAAAGAGATGATGCAGAGTTTCTTCCTGTTGACAATTTCTCCTTTGCACAATTGTAGACTTCCAATTCAAAGTTTTTCCTTCTTAAAAGATTCCTCGTGTTGACTCTGTCATGTAACAGCATCCAGAAGAAAACTTTGTGCTTGGGTTGACAGGAACTCTTCCAAATCCTTGTGAAGTGAGGTGGAGTTTGTTTGTGTCCAATGAGCACTTTATATGCTTTAATTGAGGAATAAAATTCATTTCCCCAGATGTAACTCCAAGTATCCAGTGCATCTAAGTATTCAGAGTGTCTTAAAGCAATGCACATGTCCTCCATTTGTACGAACTCCTCATATGCTTGTGTAGTAAGAGGCAGGTGGAATAAATCTTGGAGATATTCAGTGTTGATCACTTGTTGAACACTTTTGTGAGGATCTTTAACAAAGGAATATAAGTGATCAAACCTGTGTTTTATTATAAATTGGTTCCACATATCATCCCAGAACAGAGCAGTTTTGCCATCACCCACATTGCATCTGGCTATAGCTTTGAACTGATCAATGAGTGCTAGGTTGGATTTCCACCAAAAAGATCCCACTTTTTGATCTCCTAGAAGTTGACCATTGCTGTAGTATGATTCCTAAATTAAATTGACCCAAGGGATATCATGTCCGTTGTAAAATTTATGGAGATTTTTCATGAGCAGGGTTTTATTCTGTGTGAATATATCCAGGACATCCAAGCCACCCTGATCTTTTGGTCTGCAAACTGTGTGCCAAGCCACTAATGCTGGCCTCCTATCCCCCATATCAGGACTCCTCCAAAGGCAGTGTCTTAAGTATTTGATGATCTGTTGTTTAATTGTGATGGGAACATCCAGGCAACACATGAAGTAAACTACTAGAGAAGCTAACACAGATTTTACCAACAAAACCTTCCCTGCTTGAGTCATGAAAGTGGAAATGCCAGTAATCCTCTTAGCAATTCTGTTGACAATAGGCAAGCATTGCTCTACCGTTGGCTTATAGATTCCCAAAGGTAGCCCCAGGTAACTAAATGGGAATTTCCCTCTAGCACATTGCAAAGTGTTTGTGAAAATATCCACTCTGTCTTCTGGAATGTTTATTGGTACCATGATAGATTTCCCATAGTTTACTTTGAGGCCAGTGGTAGTTGCAAATGTGTTTATTAAAGCTTTGAGACAAATTAGCTGTCTTGCACTTGCTTGCATGATGACAAGAGTATCATCTGCATACTGCACTATAGGGAAGTCAGGGCAGGAGTTCACTTGCAGTGGAGGTGTGACTAAATCCCTTGTCATGGCTTTATTCAAGATTGATTGCAGTAAGTCAGCTGCTAGAAGGAACAGAAGTGGAGAAAGGGGGTCTCCTTGTCTGACTCCTCTTTTACAGAAAAATTTCTTAACTGGCACCCCATTTAGCATCACAATGAGAAGATGCAGAATTGAAGAGCATGTGCATCCAAGTTATCCACCTTTCACCAAATCCTTTAGCTCTAAGAATGTCAATTATAGCTTTGATGCTCAATGGTGTCAAAGGCCTTTTCAAAATCCAGTTTTATTACAAGCATTTCCTCATTTGACTTGTGGCACTGATGTATGTATTCATAGGCCCATCCCAAACAATCATGAATCACTCTATTCTTTAAGAATCCATATTGATTAATGTGTACCAACTGGAGGATTACTTTTTGTAATCTGTTTGCCAGCAATTTAGTAATGATTTTGAGAACCCCATTAATCAGTGAAATTGGTCTGAAATCATTAGGGGACATTGTAAGTGCAACTAGTGCCCCTTAGTGATTTTGGTGGATTGAAGACTTATAGGTTAAGAAACTAATGTGTTTGTGAGTGTACACAGGTCTATAAGTCTATGAGGAGTTTGATACTTACAGAGAAAGTCGACCCCTAAAAATGAAGTTCTTCAACTGAAGACTTTGATATTCTGAAGACTTTCTGAAGACTTTGAAAGTGAAGAAATTGGTGTGACCTTGAAGACTTGGTATTCATTTGAGGAACATGAAGTGTGAAAACTTTTGTTTTCGTAGTTTCATTTTCTCTTTCTTGAGTCATAGGAAACACCGTACTGTTAAAGGGGATCGAGGAAATACTAAGGAATAATTTCCATGTGATGCTCAACTCAAAATCCTAGACCTACCAATCCCTTCGAGTGAAGCCTTTGGAAATCTCATACAGATCAGTCAATTTCTTCAAAGGATGTAGACGAAGTTCTTACAGTATTTGAGGAATTTGTTCTGACCGAGGAGTTAGGAATTCGCCGGTCTTGGATTGCCTACACAGTGAGGAACATGATAGCCCTAAGGAATTTGATATTCAAATTTCCGACCGTTGCTGTGCTGCGCGCCAGCTGTCCCAAAATATCTTATCCACCTAACGGTTATATCATTGAAGGGCATTTATGTCTTATCATGTTGGGCTGCTCCCTAGGCTATAAATAGCCGCCCCTACAACCACTAGCTGGTTGGCTGCTCCGAGAGAACTTGACACTTGTCATTTGAGAGCAACCCATCCTCTGAGGACTTTGAGCGAAAATCATCGAGTGAGGAAAAACCCAAAACCAAACCCCTACAAACCCAAAGTGATTGAGCATCATCAAGAAATTGATCTGCGTGGATCCGACACTTGTTACCTTTGAAGACTGTGCTTCTTCCAGACGGTTAGGCGTCATGGTCTAGAGCATCCAAGAGGAATTGTGGATCGCCGAGTGACCAAGTCTGTGAAGGTTTGGAAGTCGCTCAAGACTTACCACGAGTGATTGGACGAGGTCTGTGTGACCTTAGTTCAAGGAGAATACGGTGAGGACTTGGTGTCTGAGCTGCGAGCTCGGCCGACCGGGTGTCCGGACTGTGTCCTCGAGTTTAAATACTCGGCCGCTCCAACCAGACGCATAACCGAGACAGCAGTTGGAACTGGTCTACCAAATCATTGTCTTCACCAACCTAATCGGTTCTATTTCCTCAACCCTTTCATTTCCTCATTCTTGTGTTGAATGTTTGTTCATATCTGTGTTTGAAGACTTTGATCAAGACTTTCTCAATTTCCTTAGTTCAATTTCTTCACCGCTTTGTCTTCATCTTGTGTTATCATGTGATTACGCTTTACGTACTGTGCTAGTCTTCATTTCATCATGATGACCATGTGTGTATTCTGTTATGCTTACTTGAGTACTTATTCATTGCAAGTAGTTCTTCGCTAAGGAATTTCCTCACCGCAAATTCCTCGGTGAAGAATTCATAAAATCGCCTATTCACCCCCTCTAGGCAATATAACGCACTTTCAATTGGTATCGAGCAAGGTACTCCCTTGTTACGTGTGATTTAGTTTAACCACTTGGAGTTTTAGTTATGTCGACCGCAGGTATGATCAAGGCTCGGCAGGGTGTCCTACCTTCGATGGGACGGACTACCCCTCTTTGGAAGAACAAGATGCGAATGCATCTTGAAGCAATTGACAACGATCTACGGTATGTTGTGGAAAATGGTATTCCTCACCACAACTTCTCCGAATCTTGCTGATGTGAAGAGATTCAAGCAACTCGATTCTCAAGCGAAGAATATCATATGTGGCCATCCGAGCAAAGGTCAATATGGAAGAGTGAGTGCTTTGGAATCTGCCAAGCTCATCGGGATAGGCTGTCCAAAGTAAATGAAGGTGTCTCAACTCAAGCGTGACTCTCGAGTTGATGTTCTTGGAATCTCTTCAACCGCTTCAAAAGACTTCGACAACGAAAATGTGCAACAAACCTTCGATCGCCTCAACGACATCTCAAATGAGCTTCAAGCACTTGGTGCCACCGACATCACCGACCATGAGGTGGTGAAGAAATTGTTAAGATCGCTTGATTCCTCATTTGATACTACGCAGCGATGATACAAGAACGAAGTGACTACAAGTCTCTTGATCCTGCCTACATCCTCGAAAGGCTAAATACTCACGAAGTTCCAGCTTCTTTGAAAAGAGAGATCTCTATGGTTACGGCTATGGAAAAACACGTGCCACGAAGGCCAAGGTCGTGTCCGAATCTGAGTGTGAAGACTCGGTAGTAGCCTTGGAGATCCCGAAAAATTAGGACAGGAGCTAACCTTTGCTCGTGAAGAAATTCCAGAAATTCTCAAGACGTGGTCGCTTTGGAAAATCCTCAAGAAGCAGTGATTCCTCATCTAGTGACTATAAGAGAAGACTTTGTCACAAATGCAAGAAACCTGGTCACTATATCCAAGATTGTCCTCAGTGGGAAAAGGAATTAAAGAAGAAAAAACACAAGGATTACAGTTCCGATGACGCGAAGAAGAAAAAGAAATCATCGAAATCTTCATCATCAAAATCCTCAAAGCCTTCTTCTCACAAGAAGAGCAGCTCCAAAAAGGCTCGGGCATTCATTGGCAAGGAACTGGACTACTGAAGCTGAATCGAGGAACATGAGGAAGAGGAGGAGTCTGAAGAATCTGAATCTGGTGTGGCTAGTCTGGCTCTTGCTACTGCTTTTGTTAGCAAGTCCATCTTCAACACTAAATAAACTGACTCCGCCGACAAGCCTGATGAAGATAATGATGACTACGCTCCCACCTATTGCTTCATGGCAAAAGGTGCCAAGGTACTGAATTTCACCTCATATGAATCTAGTGAAAATGAATCTGATGAGGATCTCAAGCCCAGCTACTCTAAACTTGCTAAGATTGCTATAAAACAACAAAGGGCTTTTGAAAAGGTTCAAAACATGCTAGACAAAAGTGATGATATGTTGGGTGAAGAAATGGATCGCACTAAAGCCACGATGAAAATCTTCAAAGACTTGAGTCTAGGCTTGACAGCCTTCAAGGTCATCATAACACTCTCCTATCGATCATGAGAAACTTTCTTATGAATTTCTTCAAAGAAAGCAAGATCTTGAGAAGCTAAGAGTGAGTTATGAAGATCTTGAGAAGGAGCGATTCATTACTTGCTCAACAAATCAGCGCTTCTCAAGAAGAATTTGTTCCTCCATGCTTAAAGTGCATTGAGCGTGAATCGCTAATTCTTCACTGAATGTTCAAATGCTTCAACTGTTAAAAATTCTTCACCTGCCTCTTGCTATCACTAATTCCTCATCCGAGGACTTTGCTAGTATCACTGACAATGCAGGGCTGAAGGAATTGTACATGACAGGCATGTACAAAAGCCTCAATGGGCATCAGACTCTTTGTGATGTGCTTAAAAGCAGATCCTCAACAGGAACCCTAGGAAAGAGGGTATTGCCTTTGAGAGGAAACTTAATGTTGATGGAACATCTTGGAAGCACGAAGCGGTATCCCAAAACCTCATGGGTTGCTGCAAAGGAACCTCGATTGATCCATCTACCTTATCTGACTTTACATGTGAATTTCCTCATTACTGGCGATGAGTCATTTGACTCAAACTATAAACTGTTCAAAAATCAGAATGGTGAAGTATTTGCTAGATATATTGGCACTAAGCTGCAGAACGGTTCCCCTATGAAGAAAATCTGGGTTCCCAAGAAGTGCCTTGAAAGTCTTCAGTGAATGTCCTCATGACACCACCAAGTGAAGAATAGGAACCCCAGATCAAATTCTTCATATGGACCAAATTCTTCATATGGATCCAAGTCCTCATACGGACCAAATTCCTCACGTGGATCAAATTCCTCAAAAGGATCAAAGTCCTCATATGATTATCATCGTGCTAACAACTACATTTTGGGGTAGAGCTAAGGGCTATGAATATGTGCATTATTCTTCAAACCAATATGTTCATAAGTCCTCGAAGAATTTCTCTGCTTATTCATATGCTTACCCTAACCCCTCTTATGTGAAACGAAATGGTTTGGCTTCTATGCCACCATTCTCGTATGGTGCTTGCAGAGTGATGAACTCTTTGCCACCCCTTGAGATGTGGGTGGTGAAGAAAAAGAACTAATCTCTTCTGCAGGGTCAGGTCTCCAGTCGTGCCTTAACGTCTGAAGAATTTCTTTGGGGCACGACAAATTGCACGAAAGGACGCAGCTAATCATGATGAAATGAACTTTCATTTCACACGTCCTTATCTTGCTTATCTGAATCTTGTTGATGAAATTCATCGATGAACTTGATATCATATTCTTCACTGATGAAGCATATGAGATCGTAAGTTGTACTAATTCATCTGCAGGATGATCAACCCAAAGCCACTGAGTGGGTTCTCGATAGTGGATGTACAAATCACATGACTGGTGACAAGAATCTATTGATGGATGCTCCCTTATCACCGTCACATCTGAAGCATATCATCTTTCTTGACAAAGGCAAAAGTCGGTATTGGGTCTTGGTAAGGTTGCTATCTCTAAGGACATGCACATGGACAAAGTCATGCTTGTTGAGTCCTTAGGATATAACCTCATGTCGATCTCAATGCTTTGTGATCTTGATATGGTTGTTATCTTTGGCAAGTATCGTTGTGTTGTGATTATGGAAGCTGACAATTCCAAAGTCTTGAAGGCTTTAGGAGAGGAGACTTGTACATTGTTGACTTTTTCCACGGGACCACAACCAGCCGTGTGTCTACTTGCAAAAGCTTCAGAAGGCTGGCTATGGCATCGGCGACTTGGTCACGCAGGCATGAGGAATTTGCACACGCTTGCAAAGAAGAAGTATGTCATTGGCATTGAGAATGTCAAATTCCTCAAGGATCACTTATGCGGAGCCTGTGAAGCTGGAAAAATGACCAAGGCCAAGCATCCAAAGAAAGACTATCATGACCACTACTCGCCTTGAATTACTTCACATGGACCTCTTTGGTCCCAATCATTACTCAAATTGTCGTTAATGATGCATCTCTATATGGCTTTGTTATTGTTGATGATTACTCTCGTTACACATGGGTACACATTGTTACTTACAAAAATCAAGTGCAGAAGTCTTCAAGCGATTTTCCTCGAGGGCTTCAACTAACTTTGGTGTGAAGATCAAGCACATCGGAGTGACAATGGAACCGAGTTCAAGAATTCGGTCTTGATGACTATCTTGATGAACTTGGTATTACTCATGAGTTATCTGCTCCTTATACTCCTCGGCAAAGAAATGGCGTGGGCGCAAGAACAGAACTACTGGTTGAGATGGCTTGCACTATGCTTGATGAATACAAACGCCTAGTCGTTTACGGATTGAAGCGATTGACACTGCGTGCCACGTCATCAACAGAGTATATCTTCACAAATTCTTCAAGAAGACTGCCTATGAACTCCTCAACGACAAGAAACCTAATGTAAGTTATTTCAAAGTCTTGATTGCTAAATGCTGGATTAGGGATCCTCATCACAACTCTAAATTTGCACCGAAAGCACATGAAGGTTTTATGCTTGGTTACGGAAAGGACTCGCACACCTCTGAGTCTTCAACATCACTCTACACAAGATTGTTGACCTTTGTAGATGTGCGGTTCGATGAAACTAATGGCTCGCAAAGAGAGCACCTACCTACGTGTTAGGCGAACCAGCACCGAGGATTCTATCAGGTTCAAGGCAACCGAGGATGTCATTCCCATCAAGAAACTGCTTTGAAGAATTCATTCTCAGACGCGAAGAACGCGTCGGTGATGCACTGAAGATAATCTTTGAAGAAAATGGTCTTGAGGAAAATGATCAAATTCCTCGGCGACAACGAGCTCATCCTCGCGTTGCAAAAGAAGTGCAAGTGGAGAAGATCATCGATGACATTAAAGCGCGGGTCCTCTCACACGCTCAAAAGCTTCACATTTATCTAACTTTTGTGGGCACTATGCTTTTGTCTCTATCACAGAGCCCACTAAGGTAGATGAAGCATTTACGGAGCCGAGTGGATTCAGGCCATGCAACAAGAATTACATCGATTCGAGCTCAACAATGTCCGGAACCGGTCAAATGTCCAGATCCTCGCAAGTATAATATCATTGGCACAAAGTGGATCTATCGCAACAAGCAAGATGAAAATGGTCTTGTGGTGAGGAATAAGGCACGACTAGTAGCTCAAGGCTACACGCAGGTTGAAGGAATTGATTTCGATGAAACTTTTGCACCCATTGCTAGACTTGAGTCTATTCGCATATTACTCGCCTATGCTAACCATCACAATATCACTCTATATCAAATGGATGTGAAAAGTGCATTCCTCAATGGTAAGCTTGAGGAAGAAGTATATGTTGCTCAACCCCTGTGTTTTGAAGATCCAAAGAATCGACAAAGTCTTGAGACTCAATAAGGCCCTCTATGGCCTCAAGCAAGCCCTCGGCGTGGTATGATACATTGAAGGAATTCTTCGTGAAGAATGGCTTCACACCGGTTCACTCGATCCTACTCTCTTTACTAAATCTTATGATGGTGAACTGTTTGTGTGCCAAATATATGTTGATGATATTATCTTTGGTTGTCTTGACCAACGTTATAGTGATGAATTTGCCTATATGATGAGTGAAGAATATCAAATGTCTATGATGGGAGAGTTGAAATTCTTCTTAGGTCATCAAATTCACAACAACACAATGGCATATTCATATCTCAGAGAAATACCTCAAAGATGTCACGAAGAAATTCGGCATGCAAGATTGCAAAGGCGTCAAAATTCCTATGCCCACAAATGGCCATCTATGCCTTGATGAAAATGGTATTGACTTGATCACAAGGTATACCGCTCCATGATTGGTTCTTTATTGTACTTATGTGCATCTAGGCCAGATATAATGCTTAGTGTTTGCATGTGTGCCCGATTTCAAGCTACACGAAGGAATCACACCATAAGGCTGTGAAGCATATTCTTGATATCTAGCTCACACACCAACACTAGGATTATGGTACCCCAAGGGCTCTACTTTTGATCTCATTGGATATTCGACTCTGACTATGCTGGTGATCGTGTGGACCGCAAGTCAACATCTGGTACTTGTCATTTCCTCGGACGATCTTTGGTCTGTTGGTCCTCGAAGAAACAGAACTGTGTATCACTGTCTACTGCGGAAGCTGAATACATTGTTGTTGGCTCGTGTTGTGCTCAATTGCTATGGATAAAGCAAACTCTCAAGGACTACGGCATCAACGTGAAGAATGTGCCTCTCTATTGTGACAATGAGAGTGCCATCAAGATTGCTCACAACCCAGTTCAGCACTCGAAGACAAAGCACATTCAAATTCATCATCATTTTCTTCGTGATCATGTGTTGAAGGGCGACATCTCCATCGAGCACGTGAAGACTGAAGAATAGCTAGTTGATATCTTCACTAAGCCCTTGGATGAGAAGAGATTTAGCAAGTTGCGGTGTGAGCTAAATATCTTGAATCTTCGAACGTTCTTTGAAAAAGACACACATCCTAACACTTATGCAAAATTGATGACTTAGATGTGCAACACATGAAGAAACGTTTTTCTTCAATCAATGAAGAATAACACTCTTAGTGTGAAGAAATTAATGAAGAATTTGATTCTCAGAACCCTACGATAATTATGCAGCGGTGTCTGAAATCATCTTTCTTATCTGATTGGGTCACGCCACCACCAAAGTTGAAAATCTTCAATTTGAGTTTTTCCTCAGTTTTGAAATTCTTCAGTTTTTCAAATTCTTCAACTTTGCAAAATCTTCACCGTTTCCGTCGTCTTTCTTCATTGACTATATATATATATATGGGTTTATGTCCTCTACAACATTCACTTATGGCTATTTCTTCAAGTCACTTTTTCTGCTAAGTGAATGTGATCGGACCCTTCCCCCTCTATGCTATACTCAACCCAATCCATTCACAAATTCTTCATGTGCGTTCTATTTTGAAACTCGTTCAAAATCTTCACTGTGTCCTTGACAGCTGAAGAAATTGCAACGGAACTTTAAAACTGATCTTATCCAAACCTTCGTTTTTACTGCTCAAACCGTTCCGCATCCCACGATGCATTATTCTATTCACCCACGATCATACACGATCTCCACTACACAGTACGTGGGTGACACATGTCGTGAGAAGGGAAATGGTCAGGGGCATGTTCGTCCTAAATCTTCGGGCGATCCGTTTTTTCACCGTGTCTATAAATACCCCTCTTCCCTTCCTCTTTTACTCTGCTCGACATCTCTCTCCCGCTCGAGCTCCTCAAACCCTAGCGCCGCCGCTACTTCATCGTCGCCGGTGAGGAAAAGCTTCACTGCCTCGACCTCGTCGCCGACGTACTCGCGCCGACCGCGGAAATCCTCACTCCGCCGCCGCCGTAGCTGTCTTCCTCCGCCAAGTTAGGGCGTGGAAGATCTGAACGGACGAACTTCCCAACTGTTCTTCTCAGTTCGTCGTGTTCTTCACTTCGGGTAATTAAAAGTTACTTTTACTACTCGCTTTGATTCTCAAACCTTCTTAAAAATCTTCAAAGGTGTTTATTCTTCAAATCTTCACACATATGAACACCTCAAATCTCTTGATTCGTTTCTCTAAGCAATGATTTTCTTCAAGATTCCTCAATTGTGTGGATCCTCGATCTACACAACTCTGGAACCTAAGACAAAGAACGCTTAGTGAAATTCCTCAAGGCTCATCTGGTCAAAATCCTCAAAACCTGTTCTTTTGAAAAACCTTACGAGAGCATATGACCTCTCCAAATTCCTCGCAACTATACTCTGTTCACAGGTACAAATGTCCGCTGCTGAATCCCTAGGTTCTCATCAACTTAACTCATTTGCAGTGTTCCTTGAAGAAAAACTGCATACTTCTTCAGAAAACTCAATTGTTCAAATTCCTCAACTGAAGAACATGGCAGACGGTAAGAAGCCACAGAAAGGAGGAAAGAAACATGAGGTTGTGATTGCGTTTGAAATCCCTGAGGAAATCTATGCTGACTACTGCACACCGGATGAAGAAAACAAAAATCAACGCAAGGTGCGTATTCAGAAGATTGAACGGAGATGGGCACGGGAATGGAGGGAATAGAGATATGTAACTCCTAAGTACATGAAGAAATTCGCTCTTAATCCTCCATGCCCAAGAGCTCCTTTGGCACTGGCCAAGTAGCTGATCCCACAAGCATCAAACGAGGTGAGGACTTTCCTGATGAATGGGCTAAACGCCAAGCAAAATTGGCAAAATAAGCCAAGGAGGCAGTGAAGAAATTCAATGAGGATTCTGCCGCTGCTACTGCCACTGAGGCCTCGGTCAAACCGAGGAAATCCATGCAAAAGAAGCGTGCTCATAAGCCAAGTGCTTCATCATCTGCGCCCTCACGGCCAAGTTCCTCGTGACACCCTCCAAGAAAATTCCTCACCTTCTGCTGCTCCACCAAAGTCCTCAACAGCTCCGTCAAAACCTTCGGTTCTGTGCACTGGCTACATGTCAAAGGACTGCTGGCTTCTCAATTGCCTCAGCGTTTACGCAAGTTCCTCGGCAGCTCCCATTTCTTCAATGGCCCGACTTCGGTGAAGACCAAAGCAACAATTTGGCGAGGTCCTCGGCCTAGCCCAAGGAAGAAACAGGTTGCATTCCATGTGCCTTCTGATGATGAGGCATCTGATGATGAACTTGCGAAAATCATCAGAGACCGTCAAGAAAAGGCCGCTAGAGCCAAAGGCACATTTGTGCCCCTGCTGTTGGATCCGAAGAAAATCCTCGACTATATTGATCTCCGGCACAAGGATCCCAATACCCCTATGCCTGACCTTCATTTGACACCTGGACAAAGTCATATGTTGACTCACTTCATCGCTGAAGAAAAATGGAAGTTTGAGAAGGCAAGGGAAATCAAAAAGGCTCAATGTGAAGGAGAAGTTCACGAAGAAAACGTTGTCAAGATGACACCTGAGGAGCTTCTCAAGGTCCAGACTGAAATTCAAGACCTCAGCAAAAACTTCGATTCATATTATGCTGATTGGCAAGGAGCCAAGGTCAGATTTGTGAACCTGATGAAGAAATTCACAAATGTTGCAGCCCCAGTGCAACATGAAAGTCCTCGGTGAAGCCTCATTAACCATTGAAGAACATGCCAAGACCCGATGACGCGTTCAGCCTGGCCGATGAAAATGCTAGTTCAGGGCTAATGATCCCATTCCAGTTGAAGAAATTGCCGGGGACCCACTAGTGGTGCGCTGAAGAAAGCTGCTCAAGGCAGGGCAATTGCATGATTGCTTTGAAGAAATCGAACCACATTCCTCGGCTCCTCCTGCGCCAACTCCAACTCCAATTCTTCCATCTGCCTCTGATGTGAAGAAAACCAAGGCTGCAGAACGAGCCGCTGTGAAGAAAAGGAAAGCATCAGCTGCGTTAGATTCTTCGGCTGCGAAGAAAAAGAGGCCTATGACCAGCTCATACGAAAATCCAATTGATGTTGTTCCAATTTCCTCCATACCATCAAAGGACGTTGTTCCTTTTGGAGAAGACTATGAGATCCCAATTGGATCTGATGAAGAACATCATTCTGCTGCTTCATCAGAGCAGGTTGATGAAGAAATTGAAGTGGATGCAATCCCTTCAACCCCGGTCATTTCCTCACCTATGCCTCGGTTCACGGTGAAGAGGCTGGTGTTGAGGAAATTGAAGATGAAGATGTGGATATTGGATGCACCACACCGGTGATCAATGATGACTTTTGGGAAAGTCAGCATCCCAATACTCCTCTCTTCACCCCGCTCCAACAGATTCCTCAGTCCCCTACACAAACAGTCCAAATGGACTCTGAAGAAACTCAACCCACTAGTTCTGTTATTGAAGAAATTCCAGCCACTAGTGCTGATGAAACTGCTGCTGCTGATCCTCAGACTGCATCTGTTGAAGAACAAGAAATTCCTCAGCCTGAAGAACCTGAACTTGCGATTCCTGAGGTGGTGATGCAACTCACTGACACCCCTCTGCCCAAGCAAAAGAATCCGTTCTCAAGCAAGAAAAAGTTCAAGGCTGAAGATTTCTTTGCCGAGCACGTGTTCTTCACCGACTATAATCCATATGATTCTGCTCGCATTAGGAAGAGGCGTTTCTGGACTACCAGCCAAGCCAACTTCTATTCCTCAGTGCTCTTCAACAAGGATAAAATCTTTGATCATGCTCATATTCCTCATGTGGACATGGAGTCGCTGCCAGGCTTTGAGCAGATCCTCGGTGTTCTTCACGGCGCAGGACTTCTAAATTTCTGCTTGATATACGTGGTGAAATGAAGAACTAATTCTTGATTTTATGCAACGCTGCACATCACCGGAGACGTCAAGACGTGAACTCATGGGTCTTAGATTGGATGACTGAAAATACTCACTACAAGGCACCGACAATCGAATTGCTTCGTGCCCTACCACTCGATCCTCCACTTGATGGTGCACGTCAGATTCATTTATTTAACCGTAACTTTCAAATCACTATATGCAAGTCTTGATGAAGCCTTTGAAACCAAGGCAGGCCCCAAGAACCAAATTCCTCGTCAAGGAATTACTATATGTGCCTCGGATTTGTCTATCGGATTACAGCGAAGACAATGAGTCCTATCAAAGGCCACGACTCGAACGATGAAGAAGTCATTGGCATCATGAAGAATATGCTTTTCAACATCATCCATGGCGTTCCGTCAACTTCCATGATTTCTTCATGAGGACTCTGGCAAACATAGCTATGTCACCATTTGAGCTGAAGCCTTATGCGCCTTGGATTATGAGACTCATCAGGACAAGGTCTTCACTAAATTACAAGGCTGATACTTTGTCACTGCAGCTACTTGCCTCCGATTGAAGTCCTCAAACGGACATTTACCTCAGATGATGACAAAGGCAAGGCTACTGCTGTGATCGATGAAGGCATTCGTCCATTGGATGGACAGTTTTGCAAAGCAACATCCTACTCTACCAATGATGACTCTGCCACACATGACTCAGCCGCAAATACCTCAGTCAAGCAAAGTCCTCAAGCTACTGCACCCAGGGTGATGACTGATCGTGAGTTACTCCTCAGTCTCCATCAGAAGGTTGATCGTAATCATAAATGGGTCAAACGTCAGTTTGGTACTTTTCTTCACAACATGACCTCAACACACAATGAAGTGAAGAAAAACCAGTACTACCTCCATGAAACCTTCAAACGCACCTGGGCTGTTCTTTCACATGTCTACAGTGAAGAAGAAGCGGCGTCAATGGGACTCAAGGAAGAATTTGACTGATGCGCACCTCCTCGAAGAAATTCAAGAAGGTCAAAGTTCCTTCCTTGGTGGCCAGCTCCTATTCTTCATCTCGCAACACCGATGAAAATGAAGACTTGGGAGACACCGCTGGTCCTACTTCAACAAACAACCCCAACAATCTTTGGCGCTCCGTCTTCAACTTGAAATTCTTCAGAGCGTTAGTCCTCAGTTTCAATCCTTTTGGTCATTCGATGACAAAGGGGGAGAAATTTGAGTTAGTCTTCAAGCGGGTCTAGTTTATTGCCTATATACAGTAATTTATTCTTGTTAAGTTACAACTCTCGTTCTTCTGAAACTTTTTATTGGATCAAGTTGTAATCTTAAACCCGATGGTGCTTTGATACTTTTGATGCATTACGCTCTTGCACTATGCTCTGATTCTCATGAGTTCCTTGAAAATCTTCATAGCAAATCGATTTGGGCTCTCATACTCTTGATGCGTTATTTTGCATACTCTGAATAACATCAAGCACCATATTTCATCATGCATTTCAAATTCTTCATAGTATATGTCAAATGCGTGTATGAATTACAAGATATAGGGGGAGATCTCCATGATTCAATTCTTCAAATGTGCATTGCCTCAAAAGCAAATTCCTCACTATGCACATCTTCGGGGGAGTTCTTCTATATCTTGCAATCAAATTCCTCATTATCGGTATCTACACTTCATATGTTTATCCTCGTTGAAAACTTAACCTATATTGTCATCAATCACCAAAAGGGGAGATTGTAAGTGCATCTAGTGCCCTTAGTGATTTTGGTGGATTGAAGACTTATAGGTTAAGAAACTAATGTGTTTGTGAGTGTACACAGGTCTATAAGTCTATGAGGAGTTTGATACTTACGGAGAAAGTCGACCCTAAAATGAAGTTCTTCAATGAAGACTTTGATATACTGAAGACTTTCTGAAGACTTTGAAAGTGAAGAAATTGGTGTGACCTTGAAGACTTGGTATTCATTTGAGGAACATGAAGTGTGAAGACTTTTGTTTTTGTAGTTTCATTTTCTCTTTCTTGAGTCATAGGAAACACCGTACTGTTAAAGGGGGTCGAGGAAATACTAAGGAATAATTTCCATGTGATGCTCAACTCAAAATCCTACACCTACCAATCCCTTCGAGTGAAGCCTTTGGAAATCTCATACAGTTCAGTCAATTTCTTCAAAGGATGTAGACGAAGTTCTTACAGTCATTGAGGAATTTGTTACGGCGAGGAGTTAGGAATTCGCCGGCGGATTGCCTACACAAAGGAGGAACATGATAGCCCCGAGGAATTTCATATTCAAATTTCCGACCGTTCTTTGTCTTCTTGGCCACTGTCCCAAAATATCTTATCCACCTAACGGTTATATCATTGAAGGGCATTTATGTCTAATCATGTCGGGCTGCTCCCTAGGCTATAAATAGCCGCCCCTACAACCACTAGCTGGTTGGCTGCTCCGAGAGAACTTGACACTTGTCATTTGAGAGCAACCCATCCTCCGAGGACTTTGAGCGAAAATCATCGAGTGAGGAAAAACCCAAAAACCAAACCCCTACAAACCCAAAGTGATTGAGCATCATCAAGAAATTGATCCTGCGTGGATCCGACGCTTGTTACCTTTGAAGACTGTGCTTCTTCCAGACGGTTAGGCGTCATGGTCTAGAGCATCCAAGAGGAATTGTGGATCGCCGAGTGACCAAGTCTGTGAAGGTTTGGAAGTCGCTCAAGACTTACCACGCAGTGATTGGACGAGGTCTGTGACCTTAGTTCAAGGAGAATACGGTGAGGACTTGGTGTCCTGAGCTGCGTGCTCAGCGACTGGGTGTCCGGGACTGTGTGTCCTCGAGTTTAAATACTCAGCCACTCCAACCAGACGTACAACTGAGACAACAGTTGGAACTGGTCTACCAAATCATTGTCTTCACCAACCTAACTGGTTCTATTTCCTCAACCCTTTCAGTCCTCATTACTGTGTTGAGTGTTTGTTCATATCTGTGTTTGAAGACTTTGACTGAAGACTTTCTCAATTTCCTCAGTTCAATTTCTTCAGTCTATTTGTCTTCATCTTGTGTTATCATGTGATTACGCTTACTGTACTCTGTGCTAGTCTTCATTTCATCATGATGACCATGCGTGTATTATGTTATGCTTACTTCTGAGTACTTATTCCGCTGCAAGTAGTTCTTCGCTAAGGAATTTCCTCACCGGCAAATTCCTCAGTGAAGAATTCATAAAAATCGCCTATTCACCCCCCTCTAGTCGATATAACGCACTTTCAGACATTGGTACCTCTTTTTTTGGAATCAGTGTGATATAAGAGGTGTTGATGCTCTCCAAATTCACAGTTCCAGCATGGAAGGCAATGATAAGCTCAGTTACATCCAGTTTTATAATATCCCAACAAGCTTTTAGGAATTCATTATTAAATCCATCAGGACCTGGTGATTTTTCTGTTGGCAAATTTTTGACAAACTCATCAATTTCTTCCTGAGAGAAAGGTTTCTCAAGTTCTTCAAAAATCTACTAAGAGTCTATTCACCCCCCCCCCCTTTAGACACCTCTTCTCGATCCTTTCAATTGGTATCAGAGCCTCGGTTTCCATTGTTGTGGCTTAATCACCATTGGAGGAAGATGGATGAGTCTATGTTGAGGAGTCTTATACGTAGAGTGCCTATTCTTGATGGAGAGTACTTTCATGAGTGGAAAAATGAGATGCTTGAGATTTTCAATGAATATCACTTGAACAAGTACATTACTAGTCCTTGCATTTCCCCTAGTGATCCCTTGCATCCCCCTCCCGATGAGGATCCTGACATGATTCGCAATCTTAGAACTATCAATCTTATCATTAGAGGATTGCCCAAAAATTTGATTGCTAGTTTACCTACTCTTGATTGTGCCTACACTATATGGAGATTTCTTGAGGAACGGTTCACAAATTATTCCTTGAAAAATCTAGACGAAATTCTTCATAAGTCTATTGCCTTGAGTAAAATGAGAACTAGTGATCCTAAGTTTGATGATTGTCTATTTGAGCTTCGTGATCTCATGCGTGCCAAAGGAGATGTTGCAATTATTAGCAATATCATTTCCGAAGTCATTAAAATTCATAGAGATGAACATTTTTACGGTCATACTTCTAATGAATTACCCTCTATAGGAGTTGATCAATCACAAGATAAAGAACATGGATACTATGATGAGGATGATGATAGTGACTATGATCTTGATGATGTTATGAGACACTTTGGGCTTATGGCAAATCTTTGCGGCTACATGGCTGGAGGAAAGGAATGGGTCCTTGATAGTGGATGTACTAATCATATGACCGGAGACAAAGATATGTTTCGTGAGCTTGCAGAAAACAATGGCCCTCGAAAGTATGTCACTTTTGGTGATAACTCAAAGGGTAAGGTGGTTGGCCTCGGTAAGGTGGCCATCTCACATGATAGCTCCATACAAAATGTTATGCTCGTTGAATCGCTTGGCTACAATTTGCTTTCCGTATCTAGACTTGTTGACTTTGGTTTCAACGTCCAATTTACTAAAGTATATTGCCAAGTGTTTCGTAGAGATAATCATAAAATGGTCTTTACCGGTATACCTAGAGGTGATCTTTACATTGTCGATCTCACTAAAAAGGCTCAACCTAGAACTTGCTTAATTGCTAAATCCTCAAAAGGCTGGTTGTGGCGTAGAAGGTTAGGTCATGTGGGCATGCGAAATCTTGATAAGCTTATTAAAGGTGATCATATCCTTGGAGTGAAAGATGTTATATTTGACAAGGATAGACTTTGTAGTGCTTGTCAAGCAGGAAAACAAGTTTAAGGAAATAACCCCGTGAAGAACATTATGACCACGAGAAGACCGCTCGAGCTACTTCATATGGATCTCTTTGGTCCCAATGCCTACAAGAGTCTCGGTGGTAACTCATTTGGTCTAGTCATAGTCGATGATTTTTCAAGATTTACGTGGGTGTTCTTTCTTGATGATAAATAGCAGGTCCAAAAGATCTTCAAAAATTTCGTTAGGAAGCCCCAAAACCAATTTGAAGTGAAGATCAAAAAGGTTCGGAGCGACAACGGAACGGAGTTCAAGAACGCAAATGTGGATACCTTTCTTGACGAAGAAGGGATTTCACACGAGTTCTCGGCTCATACTGCGCCTCAACAAAATGGAGTTGTTGAGAGGAAGAACCGGACTCTTATTGAGACGGCAAGAACGATGCTTGATGAGTACAAGACTCCAAAACACTTTTGGGCGGAAGCGGTTGAGACGGCTTGTCATGCAACAAATCGCTTGTATCTTCACAAGCTACTCGACAAGACGGCATACGAGCTTCTCACTGGTAACAAACCCCAAGTTGGATACTTTCGGATATTTGGCTCAAAGTGCTACATTCTTGATAAGCATCGTCGTTCTAAATTTGCTCCTAAATCTCATGAAGGTTTTCTACTTGGTTATGCCTCAAACTCTCACACTTGCCGTGTCTACAACAATTTCACCCGAAAGGTTAAAGAGACGGTAGATGTGAAGTTTGATGGATCTAACGGCTCACAAGTAGAGCAATTGCCAATTGATGCAGGAGACTGATACGTCTCCAACGTATCTATAATTTTTTATTGCTCCATGCTACTTTATCTACAGTTTTGGACTCTATTGGGCTTTATTTTCCACTTTTATATCATTTTTGGGACTAACCTACTAACTGGAGGCCCAGCCCATATTGCTGTTTTTTTTGCCTATTTCAGTATTTCGATGAAAAGGAATATCAAATGGAGTCCAAAGGGAATGAAATCGTCGAGAGCGTGATTTTTGGAACGAACGTGATCCAGAGAACTTGGAGTGCAAGTCAAGAAGCAGCCGAGGCCTCCACGAGATAGGAGGGTGCGCCCCCCCCCATAGGGCGTGCACCCCTGTCTCCGACGTACTTCTTCTTCCTATATATACCTACGTACCCCGAAAACATCCAGGGGGACCACGAAACACAATTTCTTCATTAGAGTTTGAGCCCAATAACCAACTCAGCCACCGGCATAGCCTAGTGGTGAGGAGGGGTTGATGCCTTCCCACCCACCCAGGTTCAAGGCATGGTACTTGCAATTTGGGTTTGTTGCACCAATTATACTGTAGGGGGTTCTCTTACAGTCTTTCTATCAAAAAAAACGAAACACAATTTCTACCGCCGTAACCTTCTGTATCCGCGAGATCCCATCTTGGAGCCTTCGCGAGATCACGGAGGGAGGAATCAAGCACGGAGGGCCTCTACATCAACATCTTTGCCCCTCCGATGAGTTGTGAGTAGTTTACCACAGACCTACGGGTCCATAGTTATTAGCTAGATGGCTTCTTCTCTCCTTTTGGATCTCAATACAATGTTCTCCCCCTCTCTTGTGGAAATCTATTCGATATAATCTCTTTTTGTGGTGTGTCTGTCGAGATCCGATGAATTGTGGGTTTATGATCAAGTTTATCTATGAATAATATTTGAATCTTCTCTGAATTCTTTTATGTATGATTAAGTTATCTTTGCAAGTCTCTTCGAATTATCAGTTTGGTTTGGCCTACTAGATTGATCTTTCTTGCCATGGGAGAAGTGCTTAGCTTTGGGTTCATTCTTGCGGTGTTCTTACCCAAAGGATGTAAAAGGGTTGCAAGGCACGTATTGTATTGTTGCCATCGAGGATAACAAGATGGGGTTTATATCATATTGCATGAATTTATCCCTCTACATCATGTCATCTTGCTTAATGTGTTACTCTGTTCTTATGAACTTAATACTCTAGATGCATGCTGGATAGCGGTGATGTGTGGAGTAATAGTAGTAGATGCAGGCAGGAGTCGGTCTACTTGTTATGGACGTGATGCCTATATAAATGATCATGCCTAGATAATCTCATAACTATGCGCTTATCTATCAATTGCTCGACAGTAATTTGTTCACCCACCGCAATACTTATGATCTTGAGAGAAGCCACTAGTGAGGCCTATGGCCCCGGGTCTATCTCTTATCATATTTGCTTCCAATATACTTTTATTTGCATCTTTACTTTTTGCATCTATATTATAAAATACCAAAAAAATATTTATCTTATCATACTATCTTTATTAGATTTCACTTTCGCAAGTGGCCGTGTAGGGATTGACAACCCCTTTATTGGGTTGGTTGCGAGTTCTCAGTTTGTTTGTGTAGGTGCGTGGGACTTTTGAGAAGCCTCCTACTGGATTGATACCTTGGTTCTCAAAACTGAGGGAAATACTTACGCTACACTTTGCTGCATCACCCTCCCCTCTTCGAGGAAAACCAACGCAAGCTCAAGACGTAGCAAGAAGGATTTCTGGCGCCGTTGTCGGGGAGGTCTTCGCTCAAGTCAAGACATACCAAGTACCCATCACAAACCTATCTCCCTAGCATTTACATTATTTGCCATTTGCCTCTCGTTTTCCTCTCCCCCACTTCACCCTTGCCGTTTTATTTGCCCTCTCTTTCCCAGTCTCCTCCTCTCTTTTTGCTCGTCTTTTTTCTGTTTGCTTGTGTGTTGGATTACTTGTTGCCATGGAGCAATATAATACCAAATTGTGTGACTTCTCGAATACCAATAATAATGATTTCCTTAGTACTCCGATTGCTCCTCTTAATAATGATGAGTCTTGTGAAATCAATACCGCTTTCTTGAATCTTGTTATGAAAGATCAATTAAATCGGCCTTCCTAGCGAAGATGCCGCTACTCATCTAAACAACTTTGTTGATTTGTGTGATATGCAAAAGAAGAAAGATACAGATAACAATGTTGTCAAATTGAAGTTATTTCCGTTTTCACTTAGAGATCGTGCTAAGAAAGAAAGCTTTATAAAAGCGTGTTCTTCTAGTTTCCGTGAAAATAATGATGAGGATCTTAAAGTTATTGATGCGTCTCCGATTAGATCTATGTTTTGCAATATGAACTTTGATGATTACGGGACTGATGATGAATCAACTTTGCCTAGAAGGCGTCCCAAGAATTCGGAATCTTTAGATCTTAATGTTAAATTTGGTAAAAGTGAGATTGGAGAATCCTCAACTTCTAATAATGTTGAACCCACTATCTCAGATTTCAAGGAATTTAATTATGATAATTGCTCTTTCAAAGGTTGTATTTCCTTGTTGCAAGCCGTTGTTAATTCTCCTCATGCTTATAGTCAAAACAAAGTTTTTACCAAGCATATTGTTGATGCCTTGATGCAATCTTATGATGAAAAACTTAATTTGGAAGTTTCTATACCTAGAAAACTTAATGATGAGTGGGAACCTACTATAAATATTAGAATTAAATATTATGAGTGTTTTGTTTTGTGTGATTTGGGTGCTAGTGTTTCCACGATTCCGAAAACTTTATGTGATATTCTAGGTTTCCATGATCTTGATGATTGTTCTTTAAATTTGCACCTTGCGGATTCCACCATTAAAAAGCCTATGGGAATTATCAACTTGCAAATATAAATTTGGTGCCCATAGATTTTATCGTTCTTGATATAGATTGCAATCTTTCTTGCCCTATTATTCTTGGTAGACCTTTCCTTAGAACGATTGGTGCGATTATTGATATGAAGGAAGGGAATATTAGATTCCAATTTCCCTTAAATAAAGGCATGCAGCAATTTACAAGAAAGAAAGTTAAATTACCTTATGAATCTATCATGCGTGCTACTTATGAGTTTAGTGCCAAAGATGGCACTCGTTAGATGTATCCTCGCTTTTATGCCTAGCTAGGGGCGTTAAACGATAGCGCTAGTTGGGAGGCAACCCAATTTTCTTTATGTTTTTTGTTTCTTTTTCTGTTTAGGAATAAATAATAAATCTACCTTCTGTTTAGATGTGGTTTTATCTTTTAATTAGTGTTTGTGCCAAGTTAAACCTATTGGATCTTCTTGGATGATAGTTATTTGATCTTGCTGTAATTTCCAGAAACTTTGCGCTCAGTGCCCGAATTATTAAAAATCACCAGAATGTGATAAAATACTGATTCCAATTGCTGCTGATCAATAAACAAATTTTCTAGGTCTTCTAATTTTGGTAGATTTTTTGGAGTTCCATAAGTTTGCGTTAGTTACAGATTACTACAAACTGTTCTGTTTTTGACAGATTCTGTTTATCATGTGTTGTTTGCTTATTTTGATGAATCTATGGATAGTAAAATAGTTTATAATCCATATAGAAGTGGGAATACAGTAGGTTTAACACCAATATAAATAAAGAATGAGTTCATTACAGTACCTTAAAGTAGTCTTTTGTTTTCTTTCTCTAACGGAGCTCACGAGATTTCTATTGAGTTTTGTGTTGTGAAGTTTTCAAGTTTTGGGTAAAGCTTTTATGGACTATGGAATAAAGGGTGGCAAGAGCCTAAACTTTGGGATGCCCAAGTCACCCCAAGATATTCAAGAATAGCCAAAATCCTAAGCTTGGGGATGCCCCGGGAAGGCATCCCCTCTTTCGTCTTTGTTCATTGGTAACTTTACTTGGGGCTATATTTTTATTCACCACAGGATAAGTGTTTTGCTTGGAGCGTCGTGTATTATATTAGTCTTTGCTTTTTAGTTTACCACAATCATCCTTGCTGTACACACCTTTTGAGAGAGCCATACATAAATTGGAATTTGATAGAATACTCTATGTGCTTCACTTATATCTTTTGAGCTTGATAGTTTTGCTCATAGTGCTTCACTTATATCTTTTGAGCATGATAATTTTTGCTCTAGTGCTTCACTTAGATTTTTAGAGCACGGTGGTATATTTGTTTTAAATAAACTATTCATCTCTCATACTTCACTTAGATTATTTTGAGAGTCGTTAATAGCATGTAATTTGCTTAAATATTAATATACTTGGTATTCAAGATATGTGAAACTTTCTTTTGAGTGTGTTGAATACTAAGAAAAGTTTGATCCTTGATAATTGTTTTGAGATATGAAGATGGTAATATTAGAGTCATGCTAGTTGAGTAGTTGTGAATTTAAAGAATACTTGTGTTGAAGTTTGTGATTCCCGTAGCATGCACGTATGGTGAACCGTTATGTGATGAACTCGGAGCATGATTTATTTATTGATTGTCCTCCTTATGAGTGGCGGTCGGGGACGAGCGATGGTCTTTTCCTACCAATCTATCCCCCTAGGAGCATGCGCGTAATACTTTGCTTTGATAACTTCTAGATTTTGCAATAAGTATATGAGTTCTTTATGACTAATGTTGAGTCCATGGAGCATACGCACTTTTTCCCATCCTTCCACCATTGCTAGCCTCTCTAATACCGCGCACTTTTCGCCGGTATCATACACCCACCATATATCTTCCTCAACACAGCCACCATACCTACCTATTATGGCATTTCCATAGCCATTCCGAGATATATTGCCATGCAACTTTCCACCGTTCCGTTTATTATGACACGCTCCATCATTGTCATATTGCTAGCATGATCATGTAGTTGACATCGTATTTGTGGCAAAGCCACCGTTCATAATTCCTTCATACATGTCACTCTTGATTCATTGCATATCCCGGTACACCACCGGAGGCATTCATATAGAGTCATATTTTATTCTAAGAATCGAGTTGTAATTGTTGAGTTGTAAGAAAAATAAAAGTGTGATGATCATCATTCTTTAGAGCATTGTCCCAAGTGAGGAAAGGATGATGGAGACCATGATTCCCCCACAAGCCGGGATGGGACTCCGGACGAAAAATAAAAAAAAATAAAAAAGGCCATAAAAAAGGCCCAAAGAAAAAAATATGAGAGAATAAGAGAGAAGGGGAAATGTTACTATCCTTTTACCACACTTGTGCTTCAAAGTAGCACCAAGATCTTCATGATAGAGAGTCTCTCATTTTGTCACTTTCAAATACTAGTGGGAATTTTTCATTATAGAACTTGGCTTATATATTCCAATGATGGGCTTCCTCATATGCCCTAGGTCTCCGTGAGCAAGCGAGTTGGATGCACACCCACTTAGTTTCTTTTGTTGAGCTTTCATATACTTATAGCTCTAGTGCATCCGTTGCATGGCAATCCCTACTCACTCACATTGATATCTATTGATGGGCATCTCCATAGCCCGTTGATACGCCTAATTGATGTGAGACTATCTTCTCCCTTTTTGTCTTCTCCACAACCACCATTCTATTCCACATATAGTGTTATATCCATGACTCACGCTCATGTATTGCGTGAAGATTGAAAAAGTTTTGAAAATGTTAAAGTCTGAAACAATTGCTTGGCTTGTCATCGGGGTTGTGCATGATTTAAATATTTTGTGTGGGGAAGATGGAGCATAGCCAGACTATATGATTTTGTAGGGATAACTTTCTTTGGCCATTGTCGGTGTCAAAACCGGCGGATCTCGGGTAGGGGGTCCCGAACTGTGCATCTAGGCGGATGGTAACGGAGACAAGGGACACGATGTTTTACCCAGTTCGGGCCCTCTCGATGGAGGTAAAACCCTACTCCTGCTTGATTAATATTGATGATATGGGTAGTACAAGAGTAGATCTACCACGAGATCAGAGAGGCTAAACCCTAGAAGCTAGCCTATGGTATGATTGTTGTTCGTCCTATGGACTAAAACCCTCCGGTTTATATAGGCACCGAAGAGGGTTAGGGTTACACAGAGTCAGTTACAATGGTAGGAGATCTACATATCCGTGTCGCCAAGCTTGCCTTCCACGCCAAGGAAAGTCCCTTCCGGACACGGGACGAAGTCTTCAATCATGTATCTTCATAGTCCAGGAGTCCGGCCAAAGGTCATAGTCCGGCTATCCAGACACCCCCTAATCCAGGACACCCTCAGTAGCCCCTGAACCAGGCTTCAATGACGACGAGTCCGGCGCGCATATTGTCTTCGGCATTGCAAGGCGAGTTCCTCCTCTGAATTCTTCATAGAAGATTTTGAACACAAGGATAGTGTTCGGCTCTGCAAAATAAGTTCCACATACCACCGTAGAGAGAATACTATTTACACAAACTCAATCTGCTGACGTATTCCGCAGCGTGACATCACACCACGGCCAAGCCTTTATTCGAATCATTTTCACTGTCCCACCTCAGCGCGTTTAGCGAGGCGGTTTCCTTGGCACGTCTTGTTAAGGCAGAGATCGTGTCCCCTTATTCCGGGATTCTCATTAATACGGGCGTGGGTAACCCAGTCGTGCCCGTTGGCACGCCTCTTCTATCGAAGGCGAGTCCCGAACGGTCACGGGGAGGGCTCTTGGTATTCAACCTCTTTATAAAGAGACCAAAGCTCTACTCCTTTCTATCAATCTCAATCGAATCCGCCCCTCGCCTCGAGTTCTAACACCCAAAGCTCCAGATTCAGGCGCTTTGGACCTTTGATGATGTCCGGCTCCGACCTTCAAGGTCGGTGGATGCCTTCCTCCATTAGGGAAGAAGACGTGCGAAAGCTAAGAGAGGCCAGATACTTAACTGGCGAAATTTCGCATAGGCTGCCTGCTCAAGGGCAGGTTATTCCCACTCCCGAGCCTGGCGAGAGCGTGGTGTTTGCGTCTCACTTCCTTCGGGGGTTAGGCTTCCCGATGGACCCCTTCATGAGGGGGCTCATGTTTTATTACGGGCTGGAATTTCACGACTTGGATCCGGAGTCCATCCTCCACATCTCATCGTTCATCATCGTATGCGAAGCCTTCCTCTGCATTACCCCTCACTTCGGATTGTGGCTCAAGACCTTCAAGGTGGAGCCAAAGATGATCAAGGGCCTTGAGCAGAGTGTGGAGGGGCTGTTATAAGCAAGAATGCTGACGCTTCATGGCCCGAGGGCTCCTTTCAAGAGGAGCTCAGTCTATGGCAACAAAAGTGGTTTTATATCACACCTCCCAGGGGCACCAAATGGGTGGCGCCACCTGCCTTTCGCTCGGGTCCTCCACCGCGGCTGGCGTCATGGGTCAATAAAGGGCTTGACTGGGGGCCGTCCAAGGACGTGACCCTGTTGCAGGGCCGTATTGAGACCTCCTAGAGAGAGAGAGAGAGAGAGAGAGATCAATCTGGTCGTAGTAGCGCAGGTCATGCTGATTCATCACATCCTGCCCTGCAAACGTCGCCCCCTCTGCCTGTGGGAGTTCAATCCGGAGGGACCACGAGCTCTCCAACATTTTATGGGCGTAACGCCCATGGAGATGTACAAACTGTTCTTCGGATCACAAGCAATGTGTCCGGACTTGACCGAGGATGCAGGTCTGAGCTGCAATCGCCCCGATACTCAAGTAAGTAGTCCTGTACCCGGACACGCTATCCGTATATTTATCATAAACTTGCCCTTAAAGAGTTGTCCCTTAAACAGAGTGGATAGTGAAAGCAAAACTGATCGGTGTCCGACCCCTTCACGAGACCACGCCGGATCCCGTGTTAACCAAGATCTTTGGAGGCTGCGCCTTTGGAAGAAGGCGAAGGGGAACAAGGAAGCTACTGCCTCCGTGAAGGATGTTGTCAAGAAAGGAGGGATCGAGAATCCCTCCATCCAAGGGGAGAAGAGGACCGCCTCTGAAGATCTGGAGACCAAGGCCTCAAAGCGGGGGAAGAAATCTTCGCCAGAGGGCCCAGCGCCGGGAAATGCCCCGGCCGCACTATTTCCCCAATGAGATCAGCCCTCCAGCGAGCCGTAAGTAGAGAGAGAAGTTTTATTATAAGAGACATCCCTGTTTTATTTCTGAAGATGACCGAAATTTTACCTTGTAGTTCGGATCTCAGCCCTTCTCGTGAGCTCGTCTTGAGGATCTTCATCCGGAGATGATGGAGAGCGGAACGCCTCCCCCTGCCATACCGCCTAGCGAGGCAGACGATCCTGAGGTGTCGTCGCGGAGGGTTTCCCTGAATCCGGCAGGGGCGGAGGGCGGTCGTAGGGCCCCCCAAAGCCCTCCGTGTCCGGCCTTCGAGAAAGGCCATCAGACGAGTCCGGCACCTCCTGGTGCACGGTCGGAGGAGTTGAAGGATCTTCTCGGGCGAGCGTCTATCTCAGAGGATCATCGTGCATTGATGGGTACGGTGATTGAAAAAGTTTCATCCGCGGAAAGCGGGTTGTACGAGGCCGCCAGGAGTTTAATGACGGGTTTTGAGGTACGTGCAATGATGTACCTTTTGACGGTTCCGCATATATAAGATGCACCCTGTGTAGATAGTAGCCCCTGAGACTCGGTGCCTTGTCAAAAATGACAGCGTGCCGAGGATCATAATCCCAGCTATAATATGTCGCCCTTCCTATGTAGGTGGCGGAGCGTCCGGTGGCTAGCCGGACTAATGAATTTGCCGAACTAAAGCGGCAACTTGACGTGGCGGATACCGACATCGCGCTTGTTAATAAGCGGCTTGATGAGTCACAAGGTATGCAGTTTCTCCGCGGACACCTGGTAAGGGAGCTTGATGCACGTGTCTTACAACATGTATGCTTGATGCAGATGGTGCCGCTGCCATGGAGAACCTTCGGGCGGAGCTTGCCCGAGCCAAGGAGCAAGCCAGAAAAAGTGATGTGGCTGCCTTAAAGGCGGCCGAAGAGCTAAAAGCCGAACAGGCTGCTCACTGCTGAAGCAAGAAGGAAATGGCCGAGATGGCCGTGAAGTTGAAGAATGCTACCGACCGCTACGAGCTTCTTGAAAAAGAAGGTCGAGCGGAGCAAGAGGATCTGAAGAAGGCCACCACCGAGGCCAAGGATGCTCGCTCTGCGATGAGAGCTATGAAGGAGGAGCTACATCAGGCCGGAGATATCGCGGCTGGAAAGCCCTTTCTATTGCGGAGGAAGTTCACGGATCCTAAATATGCTCAGTTGGGCCGGCTGTGGAGTTCGGAGGATGTTTATCTGGACTTGGCGGCGAGTGCCGCGGACGCGGCCGAACACTTCGGAGATCAAAAGGATCACGAGATGGAAGAGCTTTTTTGGTCGCAGTTCCGTAATCCAGAGCGTCCACTTCCATTAACCGATCGTTTGGCCGAATGGGCGGAGCTGAAGAGATTGTCCGGGCTTGCCATGAAGGCTGTCGTGACTCATTTGTGGCCGAAAAGGCCCGAGCCGAAGAGTTATTTTGGCTTGGTGCAGCAGTTCCTTGGTGCGGTGCCGCATATCAAAGCAATGAGGCGGTCAGCATGCATAGAGGGTGCGCGGATGGCTCTTGCCCGTGTCAAGACATCTTGGCGGAGATGAAGGCCACCGATGTTGCATCCCAAGATTGAGACGGAAGCCGAGTACCGCCGAGCACTATTTTCGGGGAAGTTCTGCAGGCGCTCGTTTAATAGAGACGCAGTGCTCGAAGGATATTATGTTCGAATAACATGTATTATTGTGAAACAATGTTTCGATGGAATATAAAAGCTTTTTATACTTGTGCCTTCAAGAATTAAAAACCTCCTGTGCGGCGGTTAATGTATATGTGTATATAACCTGAAAGATGGCAGTCTTTGGCTTCAGCCCCCACGCATATAATGCGGGGGTGTTTGCAGAAAGTGCCTTTTCACACTTGATCCAACGTCTTGGTCCTACAAAGCAGGTGATAGTGCAGCAAACTAGGCAACCGGACTATAATGCTTTATCACTTGCACTTAGCCATAGGAGTTCGAAAGTGGGGCTACTATATAGCCCCTAGGGGCACCGCGCTCACCCAAATTCGGGGCGCGTATGTTCCTGACCGGGAAACGGCCCTTCATCAATGCGGAGGAATTCTAAAGATTCCAGCGGGTCATCGAGTGGTTGACCAGTCTCACGCTCTATCATGATAGTCAGTTTTCAGCTTTCTCTACTGTGGTGCTCGCCTGGCCGAACCGGGGCACAATCGCAGTAGTTCTCCTGGTGCCGCATTAGCCGATAGAGCGGAACGTAAGGCAGCAAAACACGTGAGCCGGGCAAACCCAACATTTGACCAAAGACATGATTCGAGCTGATGCATATAAGGCCTAACTCGAGACGCCGAACACTCCCTAAGGTATTCGGTCTTTATGAAAACGGGCGAACAACGCCCTTGGTAATAAGCCCACGGTGTCTGTGTACGCGCAAGATTCGACGTGGCCTATGCCAAAACGCCAGCCTCCTCCTCGGTTATAGCAAGAAACCGGGGATGTGTATCGACAAGAGACGGTAAAAAAAGCTTTACGCAGGTCTTAATCGAAAAGAATCCTTGCCACGGGTCCCTACCGCACGCCCGCTACCGTGTCTCTTGCAGTGCAGTATCTCGGATGGGTGTAGCACGGTGTTCATCTATAAAAGAGAGGAACTTAGTTGAAAAAGATCGTGTGAAAATGTATGTTGTATTAAATAAACGAAGTACAATTCAAAAAATGAATAAAATTGATCTTTATTGTCTCTTGTTGTGCATGCGCGGAGCCCCTTGTACGGGTGTATGCGTCTAGTAAGCCCTTGTCCGGGGTCTGGACGACCTGTCTAAGTGCTTTTATTGGTGAAGCCAGTTTATTGTGTGGCTGTCAAGGCAACCGCACGATTTTCCGGACTCGAGGAACGCTCAATGTTTCCCTTTAACGAGATGATGTCGCGTGGACGGGGCATTTTAAGTGTAAGAGATGCATAATGCGGTATTGCGTTAAAGCGGGCGAAAGCTTCGCGTCCCAATAGTGCTTGATAGCTACTTGTAAATGGGGCGAGGTGGAAGGTTAACTTTTCATGGCGGAAGTTGTCGGGTGAGCCGAACACAACTTCTAGCGATGAGAGCACTGTACAATGGGCATATGGGCTGGCATTACCCCTTGAAAGGAAGTGTTGCTATGGCGAAATTTGGTTGGGTCTATCCCCATTTTGCGGATTGTGTCCTGATATAGCAGGTTTAGATCCTTGCCGCCGTCCATTAGGACTTGTGTAAATTGGAGTCCGCCAATTATCGGATTTAATATCAAGGCAGTCCAACCTGCATTCCGTATACTTCTAGAGTAATCACGATGGTCGAAGGTGATTGGTTTTAACAACCCGATGGCGGGACTCCTCCGGGATAGGCCGTATGGCGCTGCACCTCTTTAGGCGCCGCTCTATTTTTCCCTTTTGTCACGTGAAGTGGGTTTCTTGTTTTGATTTCTTGTGGGAAATTCTTTTGTTTTCCGGTGCTCGCTTGTGGGGTTCGTCATCGTCCTCGCTTGGTGTGTCGAGCCCCTTGTGTTCGGGCGTTGAGTTTGCCGAACTGCATGAAGACCCAACAATCTCTGTGGGTATGGTTTGCAGGCTTCCGGAGAATCTTGTGGATTTGGCATATCTTGTCAAAGATTTTGTTTAAGTTAGATAGTTCGTCCTGTTATCCTTAGGGGCAGCTTTTATGATTCTGCCGAGAGCTTTTGAATCCGGCGTTCGCCATGATCTTCGAGCTGTTTCCCTTGGTCCGACGCTGATCCTTGTTGCGTCGTGGTTTCTATTTCCATCCCTCGACTTGGATGTACTTGGGTCATTGCATCGCATCTTGCCAGCCAGCTATCCTCTCCCGCACAAAAGCGGGTCATGAGGCTTGTTAATGCGGCCATTGTTCTCGGCTTTTCTTGGCCGAGGTGTCTGGCTAGCCATTCATCTCGGACGTTGTGTTTGAAAGCTGCTAAGGCTTCGGCGTCCGGTGTCACGCCCAATATGCGACCCTATCCAAAAGGAACTCAAAGGTCCCACCAAGGATAGACCCGCATATTGAAACGCTTTTGCAAGGTGGATATCATTACATCAACATTACATAATAGATGGCGATACATACAAAAGGCACAAAAGCCACAAGAATACATCAACATCATATACAAGAACAACATCCGACTACGGATGAAACATAAACAGAAGCTCAAACGACATCCACCCTGCTAGCCCAGGCTGCCGACCTGGAACCTATCCCCTGATCGAAGAAGAAGTAGAAGAAGAACTCCAATACAAGCAAACATCGCTCTCGTGTCATGAGCATCGCATAACATGTACCTGCAACTGGTGGTGTAGTAATCTGTGAGCCACGAGGACTCAGCAATCCCATTACCATGGGTATCAAGACTAGCAAAGCTTAATGGGAAAGGAAGGGGTAAAGTGGTGAGGTTGCAGCGACTAAGCATATATGGTGGCTAACATACGCAAATGAGAGCGAGGAGAGAAACAAAGGAACGGTCGTCAACTAGTAATGATCAAGAAGTGATCCTGAACTCCTACTTACGTCAGACATAACCCAGGAACCGTGTTCTCCTCTTGATCAACCCCGAAAAGAGACACTCACGGTTACGCACACGATTGGTGTATTTTAGGAGAGTTTGCTTCAAGTTTACTACAACCGGATATTAACAAATTCCCATCTGCCACATAACCGCGGGCACGGCTCTCGAAAGTTCAAACCCTGCAGGGGTGTCCCAACTTAGCCCATGATAAGCTCTCACGATCAACGAAGGATATTCCTTCTCCCCGGGAAGAACCGACCAGTCTCGGAATCCCGGCTACAAGACATTTCGACAAAGAATAAAACAAGACCAGCAAAGCCGCCCGAATGTGCCGACAAATCCTGATAGGAGCTGCACATATCTCGTTCTCGTGGCACACCGGATTGTCCAAACTTCCGATAGGCGAACCCAGAGTTGCCTGGTAGCCACCGGTGACGATTTGGACCGGCACTCACGACGAGCACCGGCCGAGGGGTAAATAAGATGACCCTTGAGAGCGACTCCCAAGGGAAAAAGGGCTAGGTGAGGAGAATGTAAAACCAAGGTTGGGCCTTCTTTGGAGGAGTCTTATTCAAAGCGAACTGTCAAGGGGTCCCATAAATCACCCGACCGCGTTAGGGACGCAAAATCCGGGAACATAATACCGATATGACGGAAACTAGGGCGGCAAGAGTGGAACAAAATACCAGGCATAAGGCCGAGCCTTCCACCCTTTACCAAGTATATAGATGCATTAATTAAACAATAGATATTGTGATATCCCAACAAGTAAAACATGTTCCAACAAGGAACAACATCTCCATGTTCCAATAAGGAACAAACTTCATCTTCACCTGCAACTAACAACGCTATAAGAGGGGCTGAGCAAAGCGGTAACATAGCCAAACAACGGTTTGCTAGGAAGGGTGCAAAAGGTTAGAGGCTGACATGGCAATTTGGGATGGCTTGGTAAGCGGGTAATAGGTAGCGCTGACATAGCGATAGAACGAAGCAACTAGCATAGCAATGATAGTAGTGAGATCCAGGGTAGCGGTCATCTTGCCTGAAATCCCGCAAGGAAGAAGAACGAGTCCATGAAGAAGATGAACGGATGAAGCCGAACCAAGCGTGAGCGAACGAATCCTCACGATCATAGCAAACAGGAACTAACAAGAAGAAGCACACAACAAGGTAAACACACCACACATAGACAATACATGATGCACAACAAGCATGATGCATGACAAGACTACATGAAGCTACTCATGGCAAGAGATGATGCAAACAAGAGCAACACATCAAAGCAAGTTTAAATGAGGCCGGGAACAACATATAACAATTCCTAGAAGTCCTCATATGCAAATTTCGAAATTGGTCCAGATCTGAATAAACCTTATGTTCAAGTTGTTAAACAGAAAGTTAAGATGCACCACGATGATCTACACGAAATTCTAGTCAAGTTACATATAAAGTTCATTTAATTGAGACTACTGACCTAGAAGATATGAGCAAAACAAGATAAGCATGGCATTGATGCAAAATGCATTCAAACATCAAGAAAACACCTCAAAACAAGGATGCAACATGATAATATGAAACTACATGCAAAATCAAGCAAGTTCCATATAGAGCACACTCAAAACGGAGCAACGGTTCAACACATACACCTTATACAAGATATAGCAACAATCTGTCCAAAACAGCAACTAAGCATATTGCAAGCATCAAAACAACATGCTACAGGACCTCAACAAGAAAACAAAAGGCATTGTCATGAACTACAGGTAAAGCATTACAAAACATGAACACTAAGCTATCTCCAGAAACAACTATAACATGCTCAAAAACTCATGGCAAGATTGCAAATAATAACAGTTTCAGACTTTGCAGAAAATAACATCAGGTTGCAATGTTTAGAGCTATCAAACCACATGTTACAGGAACTTAAAATGGCAAACAAAGGCATGGAAAGAATCTACTCAAAGAATATAACAGAAGTCCCTTAGTGACCATAAGCCAAAAAGGATCATAAAATATGATGGCACCCATGTAAACATAGCAAGTTATAATACAGATTCAAACATGGCAGGAAACAACAATAAGTAGGCATGTTTAATAGCTCGATGCACTCACTACAGAGTATTTCATGATAAACTAAGCATACATCCATCAAGAAGACATGGCATAGGAGATATACATGGCAAGAACAACATCATATCATACACGGATCAACTACAACAACCTTGGCAAAATTGAATAACATGTAAACAATCTGCCAGGAAACATTTTATAGCAAAAGTAGAGCTCGGTTGACTCAAGCTATGGCACTCCATAATTGCAAACAAAGGCATGGATGGATAGAGCATAACCATATGTTCAAAACATCCTTACTGAAGTATCTCAAAATATGCATGGATCTCTCGGTAGCATCAAGTGAACATGGCATGAAAATATCAGCAAAACAGTGGCTGAAATCAGCAACATCAAGAAGCCTAGTTTGCATGCTTGTGCTAGTCACCACAGAGATCACAAAAATACATGGCATACACCCCTGGAAAGATGGCATGGCATATTACAAAACACATGTAGGACTCAAGATCATAGGGTGCACACATCAATCATGGCAAAAATGACAAAAGTGCATGTTCTGTTAAGAAACAGAAACTAACATCACATAGCCCTCTTCTAACAGCATTTAGGGCATCAAGTTGAGCTCAAATGAAAATATTGCAATGAGATGAAATGATCTACTCATCGAGGCGAACATTTTGACATATTACACGCACAAAACGGAGCAATATGCAGTGAGTTATGGCATGACGAAAATGCAACAAATTATCACAGAAATAAAGACTTAAGAGGGATTTTGAGGGGAGGAGAAAGTCAACCCTTCGGTTGGTGGATCTGAGATCCGATCAGGCGTGGCGGCCCGGCTCGGCTTCGCCGAGCTCGGGAGGAGAGGAGGCGGGCGGCGGGCGGCCGATCGGCGACGGGCGACTTGGCGGCCGAGGCGCCGGAGGCGGCGGGGTGGCATTTGGCGGCGATGGCGGGCGGGCGAGGCGGCGGAGCGGCGTAGGCGCATGGTCATGGCGGGTGGCCGGAGGGCCCCGCAGACTCCTCATGGCCCCTGGGGTCAGCGGCGATGTGGGCGGTGCCCACGTGGCAGCCCTAGTTCGCAAGCGGCGTGACGCGTCCGTCCGTCCGGACGTGTCGGGCGCGAGAGGATTTCGTCTAGGGTTTCGGGGAATTGATCCGGATTTGGAGTGGGAGATGCATATTTATAGGTAGAAGGAGCTAGGAAGCTCCAAATGGAGTGTAGTTTTCGCCCACACGATCGTGATCGAACGACGATGGACATGGAAGTGACTTAGATGGTTTATTGGGCTATTTTGGAGGGGTGTTGGGCTGCAACTTAAAAGAGGCCTTTGCGAGAGTGCGGTTAACCGTTGGAGTACCAAACGAGCTCCAAATGACCCGAAACTTGACCGGTGGTCTACCGGTGGTATACCAAGGCCACTTGACAAACCTCGGTCCATTCCGAGAAAGTTTGGTACCGCTCACGGAAAAAGCGTAAAAGGGGCGCCGGGGGACATAGGAGTGCCGGATTGCAAAACGGACAACGGGAAAAATGCTCGGAATCATGAGACGAACACGTATGCAAATGCGATGCACATGATGACATGATATGAAAAGCATGACCTGGACAAAATGCAAAAATAAGAAAAACCAACCACGGAGGGAATATCATATCACAATGCCGAAAATGGCAAGAGTTGGAGTTACAAATATGGAAAGTTACATCCGGGGTGTTACAACACTCCACCACTACAAGAGGATCTCGTCCCGAGATCTAGGACTGAAAGAACTCCGGATATTCGGAACAAAGGTGATCCTCGCGCTCCCAAGTGGCTTCTCGGTCGGAATGGTGTGACCACTTCACTTTCAGGAATTTGATTGACTTGTTGCGAGTCTTGCGCTCGGTTTCTTCAAGAATAGCAACGGGGTGCTCTGATACCAACTTGTCACGCCCAATATGCGACCCTATCCAAAAGGAACTCAAAGGTCCCACCAAGGATAGACCCGTATATTGAAACGCTTTTGCAAGGTGGATATCATTACATCAACATTACATAATAGATGGGGATACATACAAAAGGCACAAAAGCCACAAGAATACATCAACATCATATACAAGAACAACATCCGACTACGGATGAAACATAAACAGAAGCTCAAACGACATCCGCCACCTTTAGCCCGGGCTGCCAGGCACGGAACCTATCCTCGATCAAGAAGAAGTAGAAGAAGAACTCCAATACAAGCAAACATCGCTCTCGCGTCATGAGCATCGCATAACCTGTACACCTGAATCGGTGGTGTAGTAATCTGTGAGCCACGAGGACTCAGCAATCCCATTACCATGGGTATCAAGACTAGCAAAGCTTAATGGGAAAGGAAGGGGTAAAGTGGTGAGGTTGCAGCAGCGACTAAGCATATATGGTGGCTAACATACGCAAATGAGAGCGAGGAGAGAAACAAAGGAACGGTCGTCAACTAGTAATGATCAAGAAGTGATCCTGAACTCCTACTTACGTCAGACATAACCCAGGAACCGTGTTGTCCTCTCGATCAACCCCGAAAAGAGACACTCACGGTTACGCACACGATTGGTGTATTTTAGGAGAGTTTGCTTCAAGTTTACTACAACCGGATATTAACAAATTCCCATCTGCCACCTAACCGGGCACGACTCTCGAAAGTTCAAACCGCAGGGTGTCCCAACTTAGCCCATGATAAGCTCTCGCGATCAACGAAGGATATTCCTTCTCCCGGGAAGAACCGATCGGTCTCGGAATTCCGGCTACAAGACATTTCGACAAAGAATAAAACAAGACCAGCAAAGCCGCGAATATGCCGACAAATCACGATAGGAGCTGCACATATCTCGTTCTTAGGGCACACCGGATTGTCCAAACTTCCGATAGGCGAACCCAGAGTTGCTTCTGGCTACCGCGGTCGATCGCTTGGACCAAAGACTCACGACGAGCACTAGCCCGGGGGGGTAAAATAAGATGACCCTTGAGAGCGCGACTCCCAAGGGAAAAAGGGCTAGGTGAGGCGAATGTAAAACCAAGGTTGGGCCTTGCTGGAGGAGTCTTATTCAAAGCGAACTGTAAAGGGGGTCCCATAAATCACCCGACCACGTTAGGGACGCAAAATCCGGGAACATAATACCGATATGACGGAAACTAGGGCGACAAGAGTGGAACAAAACACGGGCATAAGGCCGAGCCTTCCACCCTTTACCAAGTATATAGATGCATTAATTAAACAATAGATATTGTGATATCCCAACAAGTAAACATGTTCCAACAAGGAACAACATCTCCATGTTCCAATAAGGAACAAACTTCATCTTCACCTGCAACTAACAACGCTAGAAGAGGGGCTGAGCAAAGCGGTAACATAGCCAAACAACGGTTTGCTAGGAAGGGTGCAAAAGGTTAGAGGCTGACATGGCAATTTGGGATGGCTTGGTAAACAGGTAATAGGTAGTGCAGCATAGCGATAGAACGAAGCAACTAGCATAGCAATGATAGTAGTGAGATCCAGGGTAGCGGTCATCTTGCCTGAAATCCCGCAAGGAAGAAGAACGAGTCCATGAAGAAGATGAACGGATGAAGCGAACCAAGCGTGACGAACGAATCCTCACGATCGCATAGCTAAACAGGAACTAACAAGAAGAAGCACACAACAAGGTAAACACACCACACATAGACAAGACATGATGCACAACAAGCATGATGCATGACAAGACTACATGAAGCTACTCATGGCAAGAGATGATGCAAACAAGAGCAGCACTTCAAGGCAAGTTTAAATGAGGCCGGGAACAACATATAACAATTCCGGTAAGTCCTCATATGCAAATTTCGAAATTGGTCCAGATCTGAATAAACCTTATGTTCAAGTTGTTAAACAGCAAGTTAAGATGCACCATGATGATCTACACGAAATTCGAGTCAAGTTACATATAAAGTTCATTTAATTCGGAGCTACGGCCTAGAAGATATGAGCAAAACAAGATAAGCATGGCATTGATGCAAAATGCATTCAAACATCAAGAAAACACCTCAAAACAAGGATGCAACATGATAATATGAAACTACATGCAAAATCAAGCAAGTTTCATATAGAGCACACTCAAAACGGAGCAACGGTTCAACACATACACCCTATACAAGATATAGCAACAATCTGTCCAAAACAGCAACTAAGCATATTGCAAGCATCAAAACAACATGCTACAAGACCTCAACAAGAAAACAAAAGGCATGGGCATGAATTACAGGTAAAGCATTACAAAACATGAACACTGAGCTATCTCCAGAAAAAACTAGAACATGATCAAAAACACATGGCAAGATTGCAAATAATAACAGTTTCAGACTTTGCAGAAAATAACATCGGTTGCAATGTTTAGAGCTATCAAACCACATGTTACAGGAACTTAACATGGCAAACAAAGGCATGGAAAGAATCTACTCAAAGCATATAACAAAAGTCCCTTTGTGACCATAAGACAAAAAAGATCATAAAATATGATGGCACCCATGTAAACATAGCAAGTTATAATACAGATTCAAACATGGCAGGAACAACAATAAGTAGGCATGTTTAATAGCTCGATGCACTCACTACAGAGTATTTCATGATAAACTAAGCATACATCCATCAAGAAGACATGACATAGGAGATATACATGGCAAGAACAACATCATATCATACACGGATCAACTACAACAACCTTGGCAAAATTGAATAACATGTAAACAATCTGCCAGGAAACATTTTATAGCAAAAGTAGAGCTTGGTTGACTCAAGCTATGGCACTCCATAATTGCAAACAAAGGCATGGATGGATAGAGCATAACCATATGTTCAAAACATACTTACTGAAGTATCTCAAAATATGCATGGATCTCTCGGTAGCATCAAGTGAACATGGCATGAAAATATCAGAAAACAGGGGCTGAAATCAGCAACATCAAGAAGCCTAGTTTGCATGCTTGTGCTAGTCACCACAGAGATCACAAAAATACATGGCATACACGCCTGGAAAGATGGCATGGCATATTACAAAACACATGTAGGACTCAAGATCATAGGGTGCACACATCAATCATGGCAAAAATGACAAAAGTGCATGTTCTGTTAAGAAACAGAAACTAACATCACATAGCCCTCTTCTAACAGCATTTCGGGCATCAAGATGAGCTCAAATGAAAATGATGCAATGAGATGCAATGAGATGAAATGATCTACTCATCGAGGCGAACATTTTGACATATTACACGCATGAAACGGAGCAATATGCAGAGAGTTATGGCATGACGAAAATGCAACAAATTATCACAGAAATAAAGACTTGGAGGGATTTTGAGGGGAGGAGAAAGTCAACCCTTCGGTTGGTGGATCTGAGATCCGATCGGGCGACGGCTGTGCAGGCTGCCGTCACGGAGTTTCGGGCCGGAGGAGAGGAGGCGGGCCGGCAAGCGGGCGGGGCGGCGACGGGCGACGGCGGCCGAGGCGAGGCGGCGGCGGAGGTCGAGGCGCAAGGCGCGGTCGGTGACGGAAGATGGCACGGGCGGGCGAGGCGGCGGAGCGGGCGACGGGGCGCAACGCGGGCGCGGGCGGAGGGCTGACGGGCCTCGCGGCTGGGTCGGCGGCGATGGGGGCGCGGTGCCCACGTGGCAGTCCCTGGTTCGCCGGGGCGCGGCGGCGGACGCGTCCGGTCCGATCCGGACGTGTCCGGCGGCGCGGAGGGGATTTCGTCTAGGGTTTCGGGGGAATTGATCCGGGATTTGGAGGGGGAGATGCATATTTATAGGTAGAAGGAGCTAGGAAGCTCCAAATGGAGTGTAGTTTTCGCCCACACGATCGTGATCGAACGACGATGGACATGGAAGTGACTTAGATGGGTTATTGGACTATTTTGGAGGGGTGTTGGGCTGCAACTTAAAAGAGGCCTTTGCGAGAGTGCGGTTAACCGTTGGAGTACCAAATGAGCTCCAAATGACCCGAAACTTGACCGGTGGTCTACCGGTGGTATACCAAGGCCACTTGACAAACCTCGGTCCATTCCGAGAAAGTTTAGTACCGCTCACGGAAAAACGTAAAAGGGGACGCCGGGGACATAGGAGTCTTGGGATTGCAAAACGGACAACGGGAAAAATGCTCGGAATGATGAGACGAACACGTATGCAAATGCGATGCACATGATGACATGATATGAAAAGCATGAAATGGACAAAATGCAAAAAGAAGAAAAACCCAACCACGGAGGGAATATCATATCACAATGCCGAAAATGGCAAGAGTTGGAGTTACAAATACGGAAAGTTACATCCGGGGTGTTACATCCGGACAGTCGACTATTTGGTTCTTTTTAGTAAGGAACCTGTTCCAAAATTTCTGGGCTGACTCTCCGGGTTGTTGAGTTATGTGACTTAAATTGTCGGCATCCGGAGGTCGGACATAGGTCCCTTGAAAATTTGCCCGAAAAGCATCCTCGAGCTCCTCCCAACTTCCAATGGTGTTTTCGAAGGCTTTTAAGCCAATGCCGGGCTGGCCCTTTGAGCTTGAGGGGTAAGTATTTTATGGCGTGGAGATCATCTCCTCTAGCCATGTGTATATGGAGGATGTAATCCTCAATCCAGACTTCAGGGTCTGTTGTTCCGTCGTATGCCTCTATGTTTACGGGCTTGAATCCAGCTTGAAATTCATAATCCAGCACCTCATTGGTGAAACATAGGGGGTGTGCGGCTCCCCTATATTTAGGTGTACCGTGGTGTTCGGATACTTGATGTGTTGCATTGCTTACTAGAGCTTGCTTTCTTGGCCCGTAGATAGATCTAACTGGGCCATCTTTTTGATGTGAATCCCTGTGCGGATCGCGTGCCGGCTTGTGTGCGGCACCGTTTGCCGCTCTCTGTTTGCCATCGGGTCGTCCATCCGACCGGGTGGCCTCCTTGTTTTTTGATTGCGGGGGCTCTACGGCCTCCTCATCAAATTCGGGCAGTAGTTTTTGCTTTGGGTAGCTCTTTGTTCGACGACTGTCGCCGTATTTGTCTATGGTGTTGAGTACTTTGCTCCATCTGATTCTGAGTGCATCTTCCGCTGTTTTGAGCTTCTGCTTCTGCTTTTTCAGGCTACGTGCAGTGGCGACGAGCCTTTTGTGGAGGTTCTTCTGCTCCAGCAACTTGTCCGGTGTGAGATCGTCCGGACTGTTATCTTCGCCGGGGATGGGTTGTTTATCCATGTTGTCCTGTTCGGATGGTTGCTCGATAGCATGTTCGTCGTCCACCGGTTCGCCCTGCTCTATGGCTGGGTCTGTATGGCTGTTGTCTTTGTCGAGGCGGGACTTTGAGCGGCGCTTACGTCACCGTTTTGACTGCTTTTCGAGGGAATGATCCTTCGTAGCGTCCTGTTGTTCCTCGTCGTCGCTTCCTTTAGGTGTGTCCACCATGTATAGATCGTGAGATGAGGTGGTTTTCCAGTGCCCTATAGGTGCTGGTTCATGTTCCTCGCCTACATCGTCGTCCATACCGTCGATGTCTTCGGAGTTGAAGTCGAGCATGTCGGTTAAATCATCGACAGTTGCTACGAAGTGGGTGGTGGGTGGGGATTGAATTTCTTCGTCGTTCGCGTCCCAACCTTGCTGACCATAGTCCGGCCAGGGCTCTCCTGATAAAGAGAGAGACTTTAGTGAATTCAGGATGTCGCCGAAGGGCGAGTGCTGAAAGATGTCCGCGGCAGTGAATTCCATGATCGGCGTCCAATCGGATTCGAATGGCAGGGGCGCGGAAGGCTCGGAGTCCGGAGAGGAGTCCGGCACCTTGGAGTTACGAGCTTCGCAAAGGACGGGGTAGGTGTATGGCTCAATCGCGGTAGAGATCACAGCCCCGAGGCGGTGTCCATCCACCCTTCCTCGACCGGCGCAGTCGGCTCTGAGCTAAAGGTCGGAGCGGACATTGGTGCAGCCTCCAGGACACTGTTTGGCGGCAGAGCTAGATCATGCCCTCGTGATAAAGGCGGGCGCTTGGCAGCGTGGCTCAAACCCGTCAAAGATCAAGTCTCCGCGACGCCGTCGTGTAGTTCAAACTTCCAAATCTGACACGGTGGCGGGCGTAGCTTTCAATCTGCTCAGATGGCCAAGCGAATTGGCGCTGCAAAGCCGCCGAATCTGAAGATCTGTCCGGGAGAAAAGTCTCACCCTGGAGCGCATCGTTGTTGATGATCGGAGGAGCCATCGGGCCTAAAGATGACGACCCAGAGGAACTCTCAATGAAAGCACCAATGTCAGTGTCAAAACCGGCGAATCTCGGGCATGGGGTCCCGAACTGTGCGTCTAGGCGGATGGTAACAGGTGAAAAGGGACACTATGTTTTTACCCAGGTTCGGGCCCTCTCGATGGAGGTAAAACCCTACTCCTGCTTGATTAATATTGATGATATGGGTAGTACAAGAGTAGATCTACCACGAGATCGGAGAGGCTAAACCCTAGAAGCTAGCCTATGGTATGATTGTTGTTCGTCCTCTGAACTAAAACCCTCCGGTTTATATAGGCACCAAAGAGGGTTAGGGTTACACAGTCGGTTACAATGGTAGGAGATCTACATATCCGTAAGCCAAGCTTGCCTTCCACGCCAAGGAAAGTCCCATCCGGACACGGGACGAAGTCTTCAATCTTGTATCTTCATAGTCCAGGAGTCCGGCCAAAGGTCATAGTCCGGCTATCCGGACACCCCCTAATCCAGGACACCCTCAGCCATGTTATTTTGAGAAGACATAATTGCTTAGTTAGTATACTTGAAGTATTATCATTTTTCTGTCAATATGAACTTTTGTCTTGAATCTTTCGGATCTGAATATTCATACCACAATTAAGAAGATTTACATTGAAATTATGCCAAAGTATTACTCCGCATCAAAAATTCTCTTTTTATCATTTACCTACTCGAGGACGAGCAGGAATTAAGCTTGGCGATGCCTGATACGTCTCCAACGTATCTATAATTTTTTATTGCTCCATGCTACTTTATCTACTGTTTTGGACTATATTGGGCTTTACTTTTCACTTTTATATCATTTTTGGGACTAACCTACTAACCGGAGGCCCAGCCCATATTGCTGTTTTTTGCCTATTTCAGTATTTCAAAGAAAAGGAATATCAAACGGAGTCCAAACGGAATGAAACCTTCGGGAGCGTGATTTTTGGAACGAACGTGATCCAGAGAACTTGGAGTGCAAGTCAAGAAGCAGCCGAGGCCTCCACAAGATAGGAGGGCGCCCCCCCTATAGGGCGCGCCCCCTGTCTCGTGGGCCCCTCGGGCGGCCACCGACGTACTTCTTCTTCCTATATATACCTACGTACCCCGAAAACATCCAAGGGCACCACGAAACACAATTTCCACCGCCGTAACCTTCTGTATCCGCAAGATCCCATCTTGGAGCCTTCGCCGGCACTCTGCCGGAGGGGGAATCAAGCACGGAGGGCCTCTACATCAACATCTTTGCCCCTCCGATGAGTTGTGAGTAGTTTACCACAGACCTACGGGTCCATAGTTATTAGCTAGATGGCTTCTTCTCTCTTTTTGGATCTCAATACAATGTTCTCCCCCTCTCTTGTGGAGATCTATTCGATGTAATATCTTTTTGTGGTGTGTTTGTCGAGATCTGATGAATTGTGGGTTTATGATCAAGTTTATCTATGAATAATATTTGAATCTTCCCTGAATTCTTTTATGTATTATTAAGTTATCTTTGCAAGTCACTTTGAATTATCAGTTTGGTTTGGCCTACTAGATTGATCTTTCTTGCCATGGGAGATGTGCTTAGCTTTGGGTTCAATATTGCGGTGTTCTTACCCAGTGACAGAAAGAGTTGCAAGGCACGTATTGTATTGTTGCCATCGAGGATAACAAGATGGGGTTTATATCATATTGCATGAGTTTATCCCTCTACATCATATCATCTTGCTTAATGTGTTACTCTGTCTTATGAACTTAATACTCTAGATGCATGCTGGATAGCGGTTGATGTGTGGAGTAATAGTAGTAGATGCAGTGTGAGTCGGTCTACTTGTTATGGACGTGATGCCTATATACATGATCATGCCTAGATAATCTCATAACTATGCGCTTTTCTATCAATTGCTCGACAGTAATTTGTTCACCCACCGTAATACTTATGCTCTTGAGAGAATCCACTAGTGAAACCTATGGCCCCCGGGTCTATCTCTTATCATATTTGCTTCCAATCTACTTTTATTTGCATCTTTACTTTTGCATCTATATTATAAAATACCAAAAATATATTTATCTTGTCATACTATCTTTATTAGATCTCACTTTCATGAAGTGGCCGTGAAGGGATTGACAACCCCTTTATTGCGTTGGTTGCGAGTTCTCGGTTTGTTTGTGTAGGTGTGTGGGACTTTTGAGGAGCCTCCTACTGGATTGATACCTTGGTTCTCAAAACTGAGGGAAATACTTACGCTACACTTCGTTGCATCACCCTCTCCTCTTCGAGGAAAACCAACGCAAGCTCAAGACGTAGCAGAGACAAAGACCCTTCGAAAGCAATCCAAGACTTGTCTATTGGCAAGATTCGTCCAACGGAGGTGAAGGAGAGTACCTCGTTCGTCCAAGTGGAAGCTTCTACCTCACGACAAGGTGAACCAAGAGTTGATACGGAAGCATCCACAAGTGGGACACACCAAGACAAAGAAAACGAGGAAGTACACCAGATGAACATCAACAACCTCCTTCTCCACCGCGACAAGAGAACGACAACGCCAACAATGAAGAAGGCCAAGAAGAAGAAGGAGATGATGAAGAAGATGTTCCACCCTGATCCAAGAAAAAGCTCCCACGAGTTCGAGCAAGAGTCGCCAGAGACCATCCCGTCGAGCAAATCTACAATGATATTCAAACCGGGAGAATCACTTGCTCTAAATCTTGTTTGGCTAACTTTTGCGAACACCATTCATTCATCTCTAGCATTGAACCTATGAAGGTTGAAGAAGCATTGGAAGATCCGGATTGGATAAATCCTATGCATGAAGAGCTACACAACTTTGAGAGAAACCAAGTGTGGAAATTGGTCGAGAAGCCCAACAACAACCATAACATCATCGGTACCAAATAGGTGTTTCGCAACAAGCAAGATGAAGATGGACAAGTAGTTCGCAACAAAGCACGTCTCGTGGCCCAAGGCTACACTCAAGTCGAAGGTATGGACTATGGTGAGACATATGCCCCCATTGCTAGACTTGAATCCATCCGCATCTTACTGGCCTATGCTAATCACCATGATATCACCTTGTACTAAATGGACATTAAAAGTGTTTTTCTAAATGGTGAAATTGAGGAGGAAGTTTATGTTAAACAACCTCCCGGCTTTGTCAATCCTAAGAAACCCGATCATGTTTACAAACTTCACAAAGCTCTTTATGGTCTTAAACAAGCTCCTAGAGCGTGGTATAAATGCTTGACCAAGTTCCTTATTGAAAAAGGCTTTGAAATTGGTAAAATAGATTCTACTCTTTTTACTAAAAGGGTTAATGGAGAATTATTTGTGTGCCAAATTTATGTTGATGATATTCTATTTGGTTCTACTAACCCTCATTTTAGTGAAAAGTTTGGAAAGCTAATGTCGGAGAAGTTTGAGATGTCTATGATGAGTGAACTCAAATTCTTTCTTGGTTTGCAAATCAACCAAACTAAGGAGGGTACCTTTGTCTCTCAAACAAAGTACACCAAGGACTTATTCAAGAAGTTCAATATGCAAGAATGCAAAGGTATGAGTACACCCATGTCTACTAGTGGACATCTTGATTTGACTAAGGATGGTAAACCGGTTGATCAAAAGGTTTATCGCTCTATGATTGGATCATTGTTATATCTATGTGCCTCTCGTCCCGATATTATGCTAAGTGTGTTCATGTGTGCACGATATCAAGCAGCCCCCAAAGAATGTCATCTTAAGGCTGTGAAAAGGATAGTGAGATACTTAATACATACACCAAATTTTGGCATTTGGTATCCTAAGAGGTCTTATTTTGATCTTGTTGGCTACTCCGATTCGGACTATGCCGGAGACAAGGTTGATAGAAAATCCACTTCGGGTACGTGTCAATTTCTTGGTAGATCTCTTGTGTCTTGGTCCTCCAAGAAAAAAAAACTCGGTATCCTTATCCACCACTGAAGCGGAATACATTGCCGCTGGTTCATGTTGTGCACAATTACTTTGGATGACCCAAACTCTTAAAGATTATGGGATATATGTGAAACATGATCCTTTGCTTTGTGATAATGAAAGTGCCATTAAGATTTCTCATAATCCCGTGCAACATTCTCGAACTAAGCATATTGAAGTTTTTCATCATTTCATTCGAGATCATGTTGCTAAAGGGGACATTGATCTTAAGCATGTTCGTACCGATAAGAAATTGGCGGATATATTCACCAAACCGCTTGATGAGAAAGTATTTTGATATTTGAGAGGTGAATTGAACATCATTGATGCTTCAAACTTGGAGTAGGAACTCCATTTGGATACATGCAAGGCATGAATCTATGACTAATCCTTGATATTTCTCTTATGATGATATTCATATGTCTTGGATATATTTGCACCCTTGCATGTTATCTAACCCTTGTAGGTACTTGGATGAATCTAAATCTATGAGATTGCAACTCACTCACATCTTGAACAATCTCTACATCACCAAGTCTCTACAAAACGGTGGCTGATGACAAGGAAGCACGAAACCCTTCAACATATCCTTTAACAAATTCTATATATCAAATTTCATTTGGTATCAAGTTTAATGATTGTCATTTTGGATACACAAGTGCTATTCCTTGCAAGTCTAATCCATGTAGGTCGATGAACTCAAATTACAAGTGGTGCTCCCAACTCTTGATGAGCTACATCAACCTTGAGCATCCCACACAAGTTCAACTACATGATCAAGAACAACACCACCACCCAAGGTATGTTAATCCATCTTAGAGAAGCTTTACTCCAAGTCATGGGCCAAAGCAACTCAACAAGATGTGAATACATCAAAATGCTTAAACGAAAAATGGTAACCCCATTTTGAGCTTAAACGATGAGTATGACCCATGATCAAGTGCCCTCACTTGACTCCTAAGTCAATATACTCTAACATAGGTGACTTTGTCACTGCCCATTTCTAGATGAAGTTGTCTTGTGTTTCTCCATTGTAAGAACATGCGGTGCCCCCATGTTGGGTTTTGGTAATTGATGACAATCTCTATGGACTAATGGTTTTCTTGAGTTATATTTGAAGGATTTGTCCATAGGTTTTTCTTGAAGTCCATGTGTTGGTTTCTAGGAGTTTATGAGTCACCAATGTGCTATTAAGGAATTATCCAAAGATTGGTCATATATCATCCAAATGAAGAGAGTTGGAAAGATTCAAGGTTGATCAAGACTAAGTCAAGAGTGAATCAAGTTGATCAACTGACAAAGCGTAGAAGATGTACCGAGAGGGATCAAGTGATCCCATGGTATGGTAAGCATTGTCCATTGCACTTTGTGTACTAACCCATGGTCTATGTGAGAGTTCTATGTGGGGTTAGGTACGTGTCCATGGCTTCCGTCAAGAGGAAGATATCATACAACCCATGGAAAGGATGACATCAAGTGGAGATCGTCATCATGATTGCCGTGTGCAAGTTCAAGTGGAGCATCACGAAGAGATCAAGTGCTTGAATCTTGCCATCCTTTGTGGTGTCAATGGTCTTGTGAAGATGTGCCAAAGAGAGGCTCACCCATAGTGGACTATGGGGGAGCAATCATCTAGTCTTCACCGAGCCAATGCAATCAAGCAAGGTGGTACAACTTGAGGGAGTCAAGATCGTCATCATCTAGCTCAAGTGGACCATGTGCAAGGCAAAGGTTTGCCCTTGATATGTTTTCTCTTTTACCGGTCTCATGGTGGTAGTTGGGAGACCGGGTTATAGGATCGATTGTCGTACTATCAAGGGGGGCTCTCGATAAGTAGCTTGGTCGTATCATTTGTAGAGAGCTCAAACCATTGCATCATTGCATCTTCTTTCTTGGTTCTTGCTTGGTTCTCTTTGTGAGTCTTAGAGCTTATGGTCATCTTGATGACAAGCTTGAGTTCATCGAAAATGGAGTTTGCATGCGTCTTCTATGATGTTTTCGGTGTTGGAGGTTTTACCGGTCTTATCCGAGGAATGGTTCTCACCTTTTTCTTATGAGCCTTTTCTAATTTGCTTCTTATTGATATTTACTTCAAGATTGTGTTAGCCTTGTTGCTAGCTTTCCAACAAACTTGGTTTCATCGAATTCGGAGCTCGTATGCGAAAGTTGTGGCTGTTTTGATATTGCCTGTTTTACATAGAGAGGTTGTACCGCCCCATAGAAAGGTTGTACCGGTTGACCGGTACAACCGATGTTTGGAGTGGTTGTACTGCTCCAGAATTGGTCCGGAGGTTCTACCGGCCATGTACCGCTCCACCACCGGACTAGTTTCTATTGCAGTGCGGTTATTGGGCGGTTGTGGGCCGGTTGTACCGCTTATTGCCTGTTACCGGTTGTACCGGTGCTCATAGCGGTTGTACCGCTCCTATGTTATTCTGCACATAACGGGCAGATTCGTGGGGACCTATTTAAGGGGGTCTTCTTCCCTAATGGTTCCCTAACTCTTGAGCTCGTTTTTGCCCCCATTGTTGACCTTCTTTGAGCTTGCTAACTCTCAATCCCTCCATGAATTCTTGCTAGTTTTTGAGGGAAAAGAGAGAGGAGATCTAGATCCACACTTCCACCAATCACTTTCTCCTCTATGTGAGGGGAACCCCTTGGATCTAGATCTTGGAGTTCTTTGTGTTCTCCTTCTTGTTCTTCCTCTCACTTTCCTCCCTAGCATTAGTTGCTTTGGTGGGATTTGAGAGAGAAGGACTTGGGCACTCTGTGTGCCCTTGCCATTGCATTTGTGCATCGGTTTGAGTTCTCCACGGTGATACGTGGAAGTTACAAGTTGAGAAGCTTATTACTCTTGGGTGCTTGATACCCTTGAGCTTGTTCCTCTTGGGTGCTTGGGCTCCCTAGACGGTTGGTGGTGCTTGGAGCTCAATCATTGTGGTGTAAAGCTCCGGGAAAGCGTCGGGGTCTCCAATTAGGTTGTGGAGATCGCCCCGAGCAATTTGATCTGCACCGTGACCGCCCCAAGGGTTGCCAAAGTGTACGGGTTCGGTGACCGCCCCAAGGGTCGCCATTTATACGGGTTCGGTGACCGCCCTCAAGGGTCCCTTAGTGGAATCACGGCATCTTGCATTGTGCGAGGGCGTGAGGAGATCACGGTGGCCCTAGTCGCTTCTTGGGTAGCATTGTGCCTCCACACCGCTCCAAACGGAGATTAGCATCCGCAAGGGTGTGAACTTCGGGATACATCATCGTCTCCACGTGCCTCGGTTATCTCTTACCCGAGCCTTTTACTTATGCACTTTACTTTGTGATAGCCATATTGTTCTTTTTCATATATCTTACTATCGCATAGTTACTTATCTTGCTTAGCATAAGTTGTTGGTGCACATAGGTGAGCCTAGTTGTTTTAGGTTTTGTGCTTGACAAATTAACCGCTAGGTTTATTCCGCATTTGTTCAAGCATAAACCGTAATTATTTTAAAGCGCCTATTCACCCCCCTCTAGGCGACATCCACGATCTTTCAATTGGCATCAGAGCCTCGTCTCTCTTTGTTGGGCTTAACCTCCTAGAGAGTAAAGATGTCGACTAGGGGATTAGGATTCTCTGACACTCTTACTTTCGATGGCACAAATTTTGATGTTTGGGTAATTCGCATGCTTAATCTCTTTAGGGTCATGGACCCAAATTTAGAGCGAATTGTAGAATGGGTTTTTCTCCTCCAAAGGATCCCCAAAGATTATCTTTAGAGGATGAGAAAAACTCTTATCTTAATGCTCAAGCTTCTAATGTGCTTTTGGATGCTTTGAGCAATGTAGTTTTATTTGAACTCATGCCATTCTGGGATGCTCATGAGTTGTGGACAAAGCTTCAAGATAAATATGGTGTGTCCAAGATTTGTAAGGATGATCGTTCTCCCTCCACCTCCGGCCATGTTGCTTCTCAACTTCTTCTACTTCACCTACATGTGGTTTGCCACAAGGTAATGACATGGTGAGTAGTGGTGTTCATTGCAATGATGATAATGGGCTTATTATTGATAATCCTTCATCACTTCCTTATTGCAATGCTTCATCTTTGGACTTTAGCACTTCGAGCACTCCAAATGTTTCACATGCTTGTGTTGATAGTCCTTTCATATCATGTAGAAATTGCTTGACTAAATCTCATGATGATATGCTTGCTATATCTTGTTGCCATGATAAAAATGCATCTATTTCCTCGAATTGTTGTGCTAACAATGTAGAGGAAACCCAACACTACATGGAACAAGATGTGATGTTTAATGGTGCCTCAAGGGATCCTACATCATCATCTAGTGCATTTTGCCTTATGGCTAAGGCGTCAAAGGTATCTCCTACTTTGAAACCCAATATGTCTCTTGATGATGATGTTGATGCTATTGATGATGAGGATAATGATGAAGAGAATGATAATGTTACCTCCTTAAAAATTAAGGGGGAAATGATTTTTAAAGCTCTTCTTAAGAATAAAATTGCGCGTTCCAACTTCATGGAAATCATGTCGATTGCTATTGAGAGCAAGAAATATGTTGATGAGTTGGAATCTCATCTTGAGGAGCATGAGGTCACCATTGATAAAATGGAAGGTCATGGGCGTGATTACGCTAATAAGATTGCGGACCTCTCTCAAGCTCTTGAACTTGAACAAACCACCAAGGAATCTCTTGAGGAGACTTTTTCTCTAGAATTATCTAGAGTGAAGGAATCTAATGATAGAGCTCTTGAGGTGGCCAATGTTTTTGAAACTAAAAATGATAAGCTTGAAGTTGCTCATGCTAGACTCCTTGAGGATTTTGAGCACCTCGAAAATGGCTCAAGGGTCATCAACGGTGAGCTCATCAAACTCACCGAGTATCATGCTCAACTTGAAGCTTCTTATTTAAAAGAGCTTTCCAAGTTGCCTTCTCCTCTTGTTGTTAATGATGATGCTTGTGCTACTAACTCTAGTTCTTGTGAAGCATCCATTCTGAAGGAGAATGTTGAGCTACGGGCTCAACTTGAGGTGTTATCTAGTAATTATGGGAAATTGGAAGAAAGTCATGAAAAGCTCTCAAGCTCTCATGATGATCTTCTAGTATCCCATAGTGTGCTAAAGAAAGCTCATGAGGCCATGATTGTTAAGGTAACATCTAATGAGCCTCATGTGGATACTATCACTACTTCTAGTCAAAATAGTATATTGCCATGTGCTAGTCCTTGTAATTCATCTACTCACAATGTTGGTACATCTTGCGATGAATTGCTTTCCTTGCCTTGTTGCTATAATGATGAAGCTTATACTTCCTCTAGTACTTGTGTTGAGACTAACCATGTAGAGGAAATCAAAGAGCTCAAGGCCCAAGTCACTTCTTTGAAGAAAGACTTGGAAAAGTGTCATGAAGGAAAATTCACACTCAGCAATATCTTGAGTGTGCAAAAATCCCCAAATGACAAAGGTGGGCTTGGATTCAACTCCAACAAGAAGAAGAAGTCCAAGATCAACAAGAAGAAGGGCCAAAAACAAGTCAAGAATTCGGCCAAGATTATTTGCTTCAAGTGCAAAATTGAAGGGCATCATGTTAGATCTTGCCCATTGAAGAAGAAGGCCATTAGTTACAAGCAACAAGGGAAGCGGCTGCAAGTGCATTCTCATGCTCAACCTCAAGTTGAAGAAAGGCCTCTTCCCAAGAAGACTCAAGCTAATGCTTCTCAAGTTGAGAAATCAAGTGAGAATAAAGTGAAGAGTAGACGTTGCTATCTATGTCGTGAGAAAGGTCACCTTGCCTCTTCATGCACTAGTGGTAACTTATCCAACCCAATTATTATTGATGATATCTATTCTCTTGGGAAGGACAAGGTTGGCAATGTATTTGCCAAAGTTTTTGGTACTCAAAGTGGTGTCAAGAAGAGAACCATTTGGGTAGCCAAGCCTATTGTGACTAACCTCTTAGGACCCAACTTGGTTGGGGACCAACAAGCTCAAACTTGATCAATAGGTGTTGTTGGAGGGCATTGGAGACTTGGCTACTTTATGAAGAATTAAGGGACTTCATCATTCTAATTGTCTCAAGCCAAGTTATTGAATTATTAAATTTCTATCTTATATCCAATGTTTCTCCATGCGGTAACTCGTGCTTAAAGTGTTTACATTGATAGTTACTTACCCCTTTGCATGTTTGGTTTTGTTCCTTGCATGTGTTTGTATATGTTGTGCTTCCAACTTGATTATCTTGAGCAATCAAGTATGTGTGTGTTGGTTGGCACATCATGTACGTGTGTGTCATGCATTGAGCCATTTGCATCTTGTTCTTTTCTTAGTTGGCTTTTGTGAGAGAATAATGGAATATCTCATTATGGGGAAGTGATGTGCTTTGTGCACCTCACAATCCTAGATATGTGTATACATGAGTAATACCATCTAGTATTGATATTTCAAGATTATCTAGTCGCTATGTGGTATGTCTTCTCATGAGAAATTCAAATTCTATATTGTCCATTAATTATCTCGTGTTGGATCGTTATTTTGCCTCTTGTTTAACTTTAATTGGTATCACATTATGGGGGAGTAATATGCTATGTGTATATTACTAGCCTAGAAAATGTGTACATTTGAGATATTGTCACCTAGAATTGATATTGTAAATTATCTTGTTCCTAGGTGGCATGTTAGCTCTACAAGTTGCAATTTGCTTTTTGTTTGGTGTGAAGATGATGTCAGATATCCTTGTTATCTACCACTAGGAATTATTTCCAAATACTGCTTGTCTTTTGACAATTGGTACTCACTTATGTGTGGTAGAACTTATTGATCATCTTTACATTGGCCTTTGCTTTTATTTGCTTTATCTCTTGCCTAGGATTGTGTCAACTCCCATTGTATTCCATACCACTTGTGGATCTTGTTAATTTCTTGACCTTGTCTAGTGTTTTCTAGATATAGTGAAAGTGGTGATCCCACCTCGTGCATTTTGTATTCAAATGCAAATTCTCTATAATGCACTAGTCTTGGGGGAGCTATCCTATTCTCTATAAAACACTCATCTTGTGATCCTTATCAATTGTGTGTTTGTGGAAGGCAAGCCGTTTCTTTTTGGTACTTTGTGCCATCATGAAACTTTGTAGAGGGCTTGGTTTGTTTGGAACCATTCTCTCTTTTGGGAGTCTGACATCTTTCTTTTTGAGTGTATCAATGGATATCTCATACCTTGATGTATCTTTTATGGACATCCTCCAAGTGATGATTTATTCATTTGGTATCTTTTCGTTTCTTGGTATTTCTTTGTCTTTTGGTCTCGGTTCTTGAAAGTCTTGAGCATGCATATTTACTTCTTGTAGTTTCTTTGGCATGTTTTCTTTCTTTGACCCAATATATAAGGGGAACTCCACCAAGTCTCAAATTGGATGAGATGTGCATGAAATTCATTTTCATATCTATATGCACATATTTATGTGGAGTTTGTCCTATATGTTGTTGGTTCTCTAACTCCTCGGTCCCAATGAATTTGGGTACCATTTTGTTTGTGTTGTTGTTCTAGGAACAAGTGGAGATGCATTGGATGCTCAGATCACTCACAAGGAAGGTGTTGTCGCCATGTGCTTATTGGAGTCAAGCTAGGATGATCAATGAACTACTTTGTACCTTCAATTGGTATCTAGTACATCCTTCCAATGTTATCTCGGTAACAAGTATCTTCATATACTTCATGCACATATTTCTTGCATCAACCTTGTGTAGGTTGTATCATGGCATGTTATCCATTATTTCTTGTGATACTTGTTTCCTTTCTCAAAGCATCCCAACAATGATGTCTTGTTGCTAGTCGTGATGTCTTTGATGTTCGTGTGGCTGGTATTCATTTATATACAATAAGAACATATCTAGCCATGTGCTATGCTCTCAAGCAAATATCTTATTGGTATATGTATGACTTCCTTTTGGATATCTTGTTCCTTCGTGTTGTAACTATTTCGGGTGTACATCCTTCTTTGTAGATATATATATATATATATATCATCATGATTTCGTCTACCTAGAATCTTATACACTTGAGAGAAGTTGCATATCTAGATGATATCCTTTCTTTCACGTCCACCTTGTCTTTCTTATGTTATTTCTTTGGTGGCTCCATGAAAGCTTTTGCCTTGAGTGCGTGTCTTCTATCGTTGCATCTTGATGCGCTCTTGTGTGGTGAAGATTATTTTCCTCATGCTTATCTTTACGAGTTTTTTTGCCATCTTAATTGGCATCCCTCGTCTTGATGTGCCTTTCATCTTCTATCTTCACCGCGGGTTGTCACAAGCATAGGTTCTCTATATGCTTATTAGTAAGCTTGTGAACCCATTCGCTAGTTGTGTGTGGGAATGATAGGCCTTGCACCGTGTGCCTCATTCTTTGAAGACTTTATTGATGCTTAATGCTCTTTTGCACATTAGTCTTCTCAAGTGCATTGCCTTGACTCACACGCATCTTTTTGGTTGAGCCCACTCTTAAGTTGCCTCTCTTACTTGTTGCTCAACCATGTGTTTGTTGCAAGTACTAGGCTTAGTTTCCTATATGCTCACTTGCACTTGTTGTAAGTTTCTATTGATTTTGGGCGAGCTATGATCCTATTTTTTGCACTTTGTATCCAAATACAAAAATTCTTGATGTGCACAAATTATGGGGAGCTTCTCTAGTTTCTTTAGAACACTGCTCCGCTCTTATCATAATATCCTTTATTCATGTGGCTCGTAGGATCATTGGCCTAGTTGGTTCAATTGGTATCCGTTGATTGCTTGCTTCAATTGGTATCCTCTGATTGCTTGTGTCTCTCTTTGTTATGCCTTTGTGGCATATCTTTCTTTTGCAATCTTTGGGGCTCAATATAGTTTGTCTTCCTCCAAGTACTGACAGTTGGATATGTGTATTGCATTCCACTCTCTTGTTGAGAAATACACAATTTACGGAGGACCACAATTTATATTGGCCTTCTAAGCTTTTTCGCCCATTTTGGCAATCGATGCCAATGGGGGAGAAGTTTCAGAGAGTTTTGTGGAGAAGTCGCCCGAGTCTTCTCCTTGCTTTGGTTTTGGTTCCTAAGCTTTTGCATATCATTCTCATGCATCATTGGTTAATGCATTGCATGGTGATGCATAATTCCTTGTATAAACTCTCTTGAAAGTGATTGTCATCAATTACCAAAATGGGGGAGATTGTAAGAACATGCGGTGCCCCCATGTTTGATTTTGGTAATTGATGACAATCTCTATGGACTAATGGTTTTCTTGAGTTATATTTGAAGGATTTGTCCATAGGTTTTTCTTTAAGTCCATGTGTTGGTTTCTAGGAGTTTATGAGTTGACCAATGTGCTATTAAGGAATTATCCAAAGATTGGTCATATATCATCCAAATGAAGAGAGTTGGAAAGATTCAAGGTTGATCAAGACTAAGTCAAGAGTGAATCAAGTTGATCAACTGACAAAGCGTAGAAGATGTACCGAGAGGGATCAAGTGATCCCATGGTATGGTAAGCATTGTCCATTGCACTTTGTGTACTAACCCATGGTCTATGTGAGAGTTCTATGTGGGGTTAGGTACGTGTCCATGGGCTTGCGTCAAGAGGAAGATATCATACAACCCATGGAAAGGATGACATCAAGTGGAGATCGTCATCATGATTTCCGTGTGCAAGTTCAAGTGGAGCATCACGAAGAGATCAAGTGCTTGAATCTTGCCATCCTTTGTGGTGTCAATGGTCTTGTGAAGATGTGCCGAAGAGAGGCTCACCCATAGTGGACTATGGGGGAGCAATCATCTAGTCTTCATCGAGCCAACGCAATCAAGCAAGGTGGTCCAACTTGAGGGACTCAAGATCGTCATCATCTAGCTCAAGTGGACTGTCGGTGTCAAAACCGGCGGATCTCGGGTAGGGGGTCCCGAACTGTGCGTCTAGGGGGATGGTAACAGGAGACAAGGGACACGATGTTTTACCCAGGTTCGGGCCCTCTTGATGGAGGTAAAACCCTACGTCCTGCTCGATTGATATTGATATTGTGGATGTTTACAAGAGTGGATCTACCACGAGATCAAAGAGGCTAAACCCTAGAAGCTAGCCTATGGTATGATTGTTGTATCTTGTGTATCGACTAGCCTGGCCCCGGTTTATATAATGCACCAGAGGCCTAGGATAACAAGAGTCCTAGACGAATACGCCGGTGGGGGAGGAGTCCTTGTCTTGATCGCCAAGTCTTGTTGATTCTTCCTTGTATGCGGCATTTGTCCGGATCGCCCATGAGTATCTGACCATGGGTGTCCTCGCCCAATCCAAGCCCGATCGGGAGACGACGCGTTGAGTACCCCTAGTCCAGGACACCGCCAAGAGCCCCTGAACCGGTCTTCAAGTTAGGGACGCTCCTCGATTCTTTCGAACTGTTCTTCATCTTCGGTTGTCGGTCTTGAAAACTGGTTCAACAAATCTTCTCATCTTCTATCTTGAGGATCGCCGAAAGGCATTCGACGCGTTGGGCATCCGAGGAGCCCCTTTAAGTTTACGGCCTTTATCAATGCCTTGTTATTTTTATGCCATGCCTCGGCTTTGAAGTTGTTCCTGGGTGGCAAGGTCCTCTTGCGTCCGAGCTCCAACGCCGGACTGCATTCGAGGTATCTTTTGCAGCTGAGCACCAATGCCGGACTGCTTCCCAGCTCTAACGCCGGACTATGTATCCGAGCTCCAACGCCGGACTGTATCCAAGCTCCAACGCCGGACTTTATCCGAGGTGTCATAAATCACCTTGGTTCAAAGAAGTTGGAAGGAGTTTTAACCGAGCTTAATGCCGAATCGCCCTTCTAAGGAGCCGACCACTTGCATCCGAGCTATATGTCGAATCGCTTCCGAGGTGGTTAAGCACCTCGGTCGTGGGCTGATTTTTGGTCAATGTTTTTATTGATGTAATTTATTCTCTGACGAGATATATAGCCGTAGCCCTCAAGGTATGTATCGGTCTAAAACCCGAGATGCACTGAAGGATGACATAAGACCGCTGATCCCGTAGTCATTGAGACTCAAAGTTGATTTGCAAAATCGGTCCGAGGATCAAGTCCTAGATCGGCGTAACACTTCGGGACACAAAAGCGGCGTGCTCGATCCTCGAGACTCGGGTTGGGTGCGGCCGACCAACCCGAGGATCAAAATCTCCTCGAAAACTGTATTGCACTTTAGATTTTACGCATAGAACAAGCAATGCAAAGAGCCCCGAGACTGGGTCGGGTGGCAACACCGCATCGGGGATCAATGTGCCCTTAATATTTGTAAGTAATAAGCCCGAAGAGTAGCCCCGAGCCTTAATGCGGGCACGGGTGGCCGAATTAAGGAGCAATATCCATAGTAAAATCACAAATTATGTGTAATGACTCAATGTATCCAAGTACTTTATGTCATTAATGCTCAGATCCGCATTGTACAAAACTTTGTTGACCGACCATGGCTTTAACCTCCTCGCCCGGTAGCCGAGGAGTGTTTGTCCTACTTTATAAAGCCTTTATGAGGGCAAAGATTTACGACAAACAAGGCAATCTGGTCATACGGCTTTCTAAACAAAGGTACGCAGAGAGATATGTTATATTGTTGTTTAACAGAAGAAATGTCTTCCAAAGAAAATAGTCCCGCTATCGGTTCATTTCTTTGGGTTGTCATGCTAAGCATGATCATGAAACCTCAGCTCCAATGTAAGAGCAAAAGATTGAGGATTTAGTTTGGGAGGCCAGTTACTAGCCCCCGCCGTGTTCGGCGACAGACGAGGTCAAGCCGGAAACACTTCGGCCAATGTTATGAATGGCCCGTCATTTAATATAGTCATCGGATCGCTGACCAGTTTACACCTATTGTGACGATGGTTTCGGCTTTCTCCATCGAGGTGCTTGACCATGCAAGCTGGAAGCACAATCGTGATGGTTCTCCTTGCACACCTAGCCGAACAAAGCGGAATGTAGGAGGCAAGCGGAGCCGGGCAACCCAACTATTGATCAAGACACAATTCAAACTGATGCAAATATAGCAATATCCGAGAATGTTGTTGCCGAATCTCTAAAGGAGTCGGCGTTGCAGCTGCGAGACTTGTGCTGAAAACACTAAATAGTTGAAAAGTGCCAAAATCTTGGTAAACCAAAAAGTCAGTAAAAACATGACGTCCGAACAAGATCAAGTGTTCGGTGCCAATCCGAAAATTGAATTTGTAGAAAAAAGTGCTTACGCGTGCTTGAACATGACACATTCTATCTCAAGACGGCAAGTGGGTCAGCCTACGGATTAGGCAAGTTTAGAAAACTAAACTCTAGCGATTTCGAGAGAGAAATTAGGCTCCTCGGCTAGTGACCGTACACTCGTGTCGAGAAAAGGAGTGATAAATAATAAAAACTTTGCAAGGACTAAGAAGAAAAACACTTAGTATGAAACGATTCAAATAACATAAGAGCCCCCAAGTGACTTGGGTAAAAGTTGATAATGTAAGGTGACATGTAGAATGCCTTCTAGCGGATTGTAGATCGCTTTGTCATAGCGGACCTTTTAAGCTCGACCTCGGACCCAATAGTCCGGAGTGTGTCCGAATACCTTCGTGGTTATATAAGAACCGTGTTATGCATGGAGACAAGGCGTAGGGGTCATTAGTGCTGTATCAGACAAGTGCCCGACTAGTTATGTTATATTACATGGGTAGTAAGAAACATCTTCCAGGGAGAATAGTTCCGTTAAGGGTTCCTTTCCTTTGGGATGCATGCCCTAAAGTGCATGTCAAAGCTGCTATGAAAGCAGAAAATCATCTGGGGCAGATGGGTAAATAATTAAAATCATCTTTTAGTTCACCGACCGAGTATTCCCTTAAGAACGCTAGCTTTCAGCTTCACCCGATCTGAGGTACACATCCGGTGACCCGGCAAGAATAATCGCAGAGGTGCTCCCTTTACCACCTAGCCGAACAATCGAGAACGTAGGGGTAAGCACAGGAGCCAGGCAACCCAGCTTGGCCAAAACTTAAGTCATATCGATGCATATAATGGTGAATAAAAGGTACATGCGGAAGGGTGACACATGTGTTGGGCATAAAACCTCAGATTAATAAGCTTCATTAAAGAAGCCCTAGGTATAATGAGCGGGTAGCGCGTCAAGTATGTGCAAACAAAGTTTGGACAAGGAAAAATTTTACAAGCAACTTTTTTCCAAAAAAATATAATGCTTGGTCGAGCCGAACACAAGTTAAAAATTTAAAACCGTGAGCATGAAGGCAACTTAGCTGGTTAATGTGTTCGGTATTGACGACGCGGTCCGAGCTTGATGCAAGACAAGATTCCATCCCCCAAGCCGGTCCCGAGGTGGCGGAGCAAAGAGCTCGGCACTGTGAAGTGGTGACATAGCACGGTCAATGCAGGATGGCAGAGTGATGCCGAAGTCCCCTGCATGGGGTAATGAAGTGTTGACGAAGCCCCCGGTCCAGCCGAGGTGACGCCAAAGGATATAGTCAAATTTGGATCATTTTCCCGTGCACAAAAAATAGTGCAAACCAGAGATAATAGTAATAAAAAATCGTTGCATAATAAATAATTTATGCAAAGTGAGTAATAAAAGAAATATGGCCTGGCGCCAAATCAATGTCGATGCACGGCGGCGTGATGCGGTAAAGGCATGGCAAGGCCTGAATTCACAGTCGGTTCGAGTTCGGATGCGGCGTCACGGACTATGTCTGAAACCGACCGAACCATCATGCGACCGTCGATAAAGCGGGCACCATTTGATAGACCTGTGTACATATGATGGACAAACCAGAGTAATAATTCCTTGGGAAAAATTAACCCAAACAAGCAAAAAGAAATACTAGGATTAATAGCACCTGGTTTATTTGTTGTAGCAATCCGAAGGAAGGTGGTTCCCAAAATTGGGACTCGATCCGCGCGCCCATTGCCTGGTCGGCTAGTGACGCCGAAGTGTCCAGAGTAGGTTGATGAAGAGATGGCGAAGCCCCCGGTCCAGCCGAGATGTCGAAGTAGGTCGGCGTGATGGACACCAGTTTGAAGAAGCAATAGTGCGGCCCTGCCAACGCAGGTCGTGACGTGGTCGATGCCGGCTTGATGGAGCAACCGTGCGGTGATGCCGGTATGCCCGCTCCGTGTAATCCGTGGGGCGGCGATGTTGGTGATGATTTATCCTTCGCGATGCCGGACTCCTGTTCGGCTTGCCGAGATGATGATCCAAAGAAGTTGAGCTCGGCTTAACAAAGTGACGACGTGTCTAAGCGCAGTCGGCGATCGTGGAGCAATATTGCGGACTGGTTTGACACCGGCGTGATGTTGAAGATCATGTTCACAAGGTCTTAAAGTTAGTGGGATGTGTTCGGGAACAAAACACAATACCCGTACAAAACTTCCTTCAAAAGGATGTCGAAATCCCGTTCATAAAAAAGACGAACTCGGGTCGGATTCGTTTTCAGCAGAAAACAGATCCGAAAAGTGATGCACTAATCGGAAGGTTCTCGGAGTTTGGACGGTCAGATCGAGCTGAAATTTTGAGGGGTGGTAGATATAGGAATTCTGCAGCCGATCAACGGTTGGATCTTCCGAAGGAAGTCCGAGCTAGAATTTGGACACCACGCCCTAAACTCATCCGGATTCTCGTCCAGATTCAATGCGGCTCCGGTATATCGGAGATTGCCAGAGATTCCTCCATCGGAACTCGACGAAATTTTCCAGGGTTGTTGTATACTCAATTCCGCACAATTCCACCGAAGCAATCGGTAAAACGACGCTTGAGGAGGTGGTGGCGGCGGACACAAGTCCGCTGTCCAGAAAAATAAGACGGCCGCCCGAGGGCAATGTTGACGTTGAGCCCCGGCTCCTTGGATGATTCCTCCATGATCTTGATAGAGATCGGAGTTGATGTTGATGAAGGCCCTCATCCGAACATGACGATCGGAGATAGGGCGCAGTCCTTGGTCGAACCAAGGTGACCAGCCGAGCTGGTGGCGAAGATGCCGAAGTTGCAGTTGACCTGCGGCCGAGCCATCGACCTTTTGCGGACACGGCGGAACTCTCAATGAAAGCACCAATGTCGGTGTCAAACCGACGGATCTCGGGTAGGGGGTCCTGAGCGTGCGTCTAGGCGGATGGTAACAGGAGGCGAGGGACACGATGTTTTACCTGTGTTCGGGCCCTCTTGATGGAGGTAAAACCCTACGCCCCGCTCGATTGATATTGATATTGTGGATGTTTACAAGAGTGGATCTACCACGAGATCAAAGAGGCTAAACCCTAGAAGCTAGCCTATGGTATGATTGTTGTATCTTGTGTATCGACTAGCCTGTCCCAGGTTTATATAATGCACCAGAGGCCTAGGATAACAAGAGTCCTAGCCGAATACGCCGGTGGGGGAGGAGTCCTTGTCTTGATCGCCAAGTCTTGTTGATTCTTCCTTGTATGCGGCAGCTGTCCGGACTGGCCCATGAGTATACGGCCATGGGGGTCCCCGACCCAATCCAACTGATCGGGAGACGACGCGTTGAGTACCCCCTAGTCCAGTACACCGTCATGGACCATGTGCAAGGCAAAGGTTTTCCCATGATAGGTTTTCTCTTTTACCGGTCCCATGGTGGTAGTTGGGAGACCGGGTTATAGGATCGATTGTCGTACTATTAAGGGGGGCTCTCGATAAGTAGCTTGGTCGTATCATTCGTAGAGAGCTCAAACCATTGCATCCTTGCATCTTCTTTCTTGGTTCTTGCTTGGTTCTCTTTGTGAGTCTTAGAGCTTATGGTCATCTTGATGACAAGCTTGAGTTCATCGAAAACGGAGTTCGCATGCGTCTTCTATGGTGTTGGAGGTTTTACCGGTCTTATACGAGGAATGGTTCTCACCTTTTTCTTATGAGCCTTTTCTAATTTGCTTCTTATTGATATTTACTTCAAGATTGTGTTAGCCCTTGTTGCTAGCTTTCCAACAAACTTGGTTTCATCGAATTCAGAGCTTGTATGCGAAAGTTGTGGCTGTTTTGATATTGCGTGTTTTACATAGAGAGGTTGTACCGCCCCATAGAGAGGTTGTACCGGTTGACCGGTACAACCGGTGTTTGGAGCGGTTGTACCGCTCCAGAATTGGTCAGGAGGTTGTAACGGCCATGTACCGCTCCACCACCGGACTAGTTTACATTGCAGTGCGGTTGTTGGGCGGTTGTGGGCGGTTGTACCGCTTATTGCACTGTTACCAGTTGTACCGGTGCTCATAAGCGGTTGTACCGCTCCTATGTTATTCTGCACATAACGGGAAGATCGTGGGGACCTATTTAAGGGGTCTTCTTCCTAATGGTTCCCCAACTCTTGAGCTCGTTTTGCCCCCATTGTTGACCTTCTTTGAGCTTGCTAACTCTCAATCCCTCCATGAATTCTTGCTAGTTTTTGAGGGAAAAGAGAGAGGAGATCTAGATCCACACTTCCACCAATCACTTTCTCCTCTATGTGAGGGGAACCCCTTGGATCTAGATCTTGGAGTTCTTTGTGTTCTCCTTCTTGTTCTTCCTCTCACTTTCCTCCCTAGCATTAGTTGCTTTGGTGGGATTTGAGAGAGAAGGACTTGGGCACTCTGTGTGCCCTTGCCATTGCATTTGTGCATCGGTTTGAGTTCTCCACGGTGATACGTGGAAGTTACAAGTTGAGAAGCTTATTACTCTTGGGTGCTTGATACCCTTGAGCTTGTTCCTCTTGGGTGCTTGGGCGCCCTAGACGATTGGTGGTGCTTGGAGCTCAATCATTGTGGTGTAAAGCTCAGAAAGCGTCGGGTCTCCAATTAGGTTGTGGAGATCGCCAGAGCAATTTGATTGCGGTGACCACCCCAAGGGTTGCCAAAGTGTACGGGTTCGGTGACCGCCCCAAGGGTTGCCATTTATGCAGGTTCGGTGACCGCCCTCAAGGGTCCCTTTAGTGGAATCACGGCATCTTGCATTGTGCGAGGGCGTGAGGAGATCACGGTGGCCCTAGTGGCTTCTTGGGGAGCATTGTGCCTCCACACCGCTCCAAACGAAGATTAGCATCCGCAAGGGTGTGAACTTCGGGATACATCTTGATGTAGGGCGGAACCCTACGTGGATGATCTTTCACGTTGGAGCGGATCCTACGGGGAATCACGAAGAACACGCGGAAGAACAAGAGGGAGACACGGAGGAAACGAGAGAGAAATCACTAAACCAACAAGAGATCAATCACACAAGTGCTAGATCACCGAACACAAAGAGGTACATATGATCCACAATCAACAAAGGTAAGGATACACGAGTAGCCGTTCTTCTCCGAGAGGAGGTCTTGATGGGGTCCACCCTAGAAGGGGGTCTTGAGTCCGCTTGGGGGATCTTCTCCGAAGAGGTCCTGAGCTCCGAGGAGAAGTAACCAAGTGGATGAGCAAGGCTCTCACACAAACATGAGCTAAACCTAAGCTAACCCTAGAAAGAGGAAAGGGAATAAGTATATATAGTCTCGGGCGAAGGGGTACAAGGGAAAAGGCCCTGAGGCACTGCGCACAGGCAGGGGAGGCCGGACGTCCGGGCGTCGGGCCGGATGTCCGGCTTTCGAGACGCCGGATGTCCGGACTAGGGGCGGATGTCCGGGCTGGCGGGTCTTCCAAACGCAATCGGTGATGGGGGCCGTTTTTACGGGCGAGGGCCGGATATCCGGGCTTCCGGAAGAGCCGGATGTCCGGGCCAAGGGCCGGATGTCCGGGCTGGGGCGACCGTTTCAGCCGAATCGGGGAAGGGGCGCCGGATTTCCGGGCTGGGGCCCGGATATCCGGGCTGGGGGCCGGATGTCCGGGCTTGGACGCCGGATGTCCGGGTCCTGGAGACATGGCCAGATGGGATCCTGTTGAGGTAGAAGCTCCAGGGGCCGGATGTCCGGGGCCATGGCCGGATGTCCGGGGCCTGGAAGGTGTTCTTGGCCTTCTCCGTTGGTTCTCTTCATCCGCGGACTTGGTGGCTTGTCCATCTTCACGTGTGTCCTCGGGAGGTTCCCTTGACACCTAATCATGCATAGCATATCGGACTTAGGTAGTAGCCATGTCTCGAGAGGATCATATGCGATATCAATAAGGAAAGAGGTCACCTCGTTCTCGAGAGCTCTAGCTCTAGCTCGTGTCATGGGTCCTCTTGGCTCTTGATGAGACAGTTGTAAGTCCATGGGGATGATCGTGGGATGCTCCGCATCATCTCCCCCCCCCCTTGGGAGAGATCCGACCTCGGATCAAAAGCTTCATCTCCATGGAATGGTGCGAGGTCCTTGACGTTGAAGATGTCGCTCACGTTGTATTTGTCTCGAGGTAGGTCGATCTTGTAGGCGTTGTCGTTGTAGCGTGCTAGCACCTTGAAAGGTCCATCGGCTCGAGGAGAAGCTTGGACTTGCGTTCTTTGGGGAAGCGGTCCTTGCGAAGGTGTAGCCACACGAGATCACCGATGTTGAATACGATGGGTTGCTTGTTGGCGTTGAGCTTGTTTGCTTGACGTTGTACTTGGCGCTCAATGGTGTGCCTTGTGTCTTCGTGCATCTTCTTGATGTAGCTTGCTCGTTCGATTGCATCCATGTTGGTGCGCTCTTGGAGAGGAAGAGGTAGAATGTCCAATGGGGACAACGGGTTGAAACCGTAGAGCGACCTCGAAAGGGGACTTGCCGGTAGTTGAGTGTCTTGCACGATTGTAGGCGTACTTTCGGCGATGGGTAGACATGCTTCCCATTCCTTGATGTTCTTCTTTATCAAGACGCCAAGTAGAGTGGATAGTGTGCGGTTCGTCACCTCCGTTTGGCCATCGGTTTGAGGATGGTATGCCGAGGAGAACAAGAGCTTGATTCGAGCTTGGCGCATAGGGTCTTCCAAAAGTAACTCAAGAACTTGACGTCACGATCGGAGACGATTGTCTTTGGTACGCCATGGAGTCGCAAGATTTCCCTACAAAAGAGATTGGCAACATGTGAAGCATCGTCTCTCTTGTTGCAAGGTATGAAATGTGCCATCTTAGAAAATCTATCCACAACAACAAAGACGGAATCCTTGCCATTTTGAGTCCTAGGCAAACCGAGTACAAAATCCATACTAATGTCTTCCCATGGTTTATATGGAATTGGAAGGGGCATGTAAAGACCATGAGATTGGGCTTTAGACTTAGCTTTGCGACATGTGTAGCATCGGTTGGTGAAGCGTGAGACGTGGCGGAACATCTTGGGCCAAAAGTAGTTGTTGGAGAGCGTGGCGAATGTCTTGCCGCGTCCAAAGTGTCCGGTGAGTCCGCCTCCATGAGCCTCTTGCAAAAGGAGCAAACGAAGAGAAGACTCGGGAATGCAAAGTTTGTTAGCTCTCATAAGATAACCATCCTTGATGTAATATTGTTCCCAAGACGTGTCGTCAAACACTTAGCATAAGGAGAAGCAAAAGATGGATCATGCTCATACAAGTCTTTTATATGCTCAAAGCCAATAACATTCAACTCAAGTTGAGTGACAAGCATGCATATGCGTGAAAGCGCGTCGGCAACTACATTTTGTTTACCCTTAATGTACTTGATCACATAAGGAAAAGATTCAATGAATTCACTCCATTTGGCATGTCGCTTGTTCAATTTAGTTTGACCTTTGAGGTACTTAAGCGTTTCATGATCGGTATGGATGACAAACTCATGAGGTCTAAGGTAATGTTCCCAAACATGTAGCACACGCACTAAAGCATACAATTCTTTGTCATAGATGGGATAATTAAGTTGAGCACGGAGAGTTTTTCACTAAAATAAGCAATGGCTCGCTTTTTCTTGCATCAAAACTCCGCCAATTCGGTACCACTTGCATCACAATGAACCTCAAAAGTTTTGTCAAAATTGGGCAAAGCAAGAATCGGAGCATGAGTAAGCAAAGACTTGAGCTCATCAAAAGCGGTTGATTGCAAAGTTCCCCAAACAAAGGGAGTATTCTTCTTGCTCAAAGCATGCAAAGGAGCGGCAATTGTGCTAAAATCTTTCACAAAGCGACGATAGAAACCATAAGACCAAGAAAACTTCGCACTTGTTGCAAATTGGTGGGTTGGGGCCAAGTTTTAATTGCTTCAATTTTAGATTCATCAACATGGACACCCTTTGAGGAAACTACAAAACCCAAGAAAACCACTTTGTCAACTCCAAAAGTGCATTTTTCAAGTTTGCATAAAGGCTTTCCTTGCAAAGAGTTTGCAACACAGATTTTACATGATTGATGTGCTCTTTCATGGTTTTCCTAAACACAAGAATATCATCAAAGTAAACCACAACAAAGACTCCAATATAAGGACGAAGCACATGATGCATAAGACGCACAAAAGTACCGGGGCTTCCGAAAGACCCATAGGCATCACTAACCATTCATATAAACCAAATTTGGTTTTGAAAGCAGTTTTCCATTCATCACCCTCTTGTATGCGGATTTGGTAATAGCCACTTTTAAGATCAATTTTTGAGAAAAAGTTGGCTCCACTAAGTTCATCAAGCATGTCATCTAAGCGAGGAATGGGATGCCTATATCGAACGGTAATAGCATTGATAGGTCTACAATCGAGCACAAGCGGAAACTTCCATCGGGCTTAGGCACAAGAATAACGGGAACGGCACAAGGGCTTAAGCTTTCACGTACATGACCGTTGTCGATGAGTTGTTGAACTTGCCGTTGAATCTCCTTGGTTTCTTCGGATTGACTCGGTATGGAGCTTTGTTTGGTAGAGGTGCTCCGGGATGAGGTCAATTCGATGCTCTATCCCTCGAAGAGGAGGTAGACCCGGAGGTAGCTCATCGGGAAAAACATCTTGAAATTCCTGCAAAGAGATTGAAACACCAAAGGTAGCTCGTGAATGGTGTTAGTTTTGGTTCTCCATCCTTGCACACAAGGATAAAGTGCATCACACTCAATGGGTTCTCACACACTTCTCTCATCTCACTTTTGGTGGCAAATAGAATGAGGTTTTTCTCTCTAGGCGAAGAGTCGCTCAAATTTGGCTTGTGGCTCTCACTCGCTTTTGGGTGGTTCACTTTCTCACTCTTTTCTCTATGATGTGTGGCTTGCTTATCGGCTATCACTTGAGTAGGAGACATAGGTCGTAGCACATATTCCTTCCCTTTCATCTTGAAGCTATAGTGATTGGTGCGCCCATTGTGGATGACACCACGGTCGAATTGCCATGGTCGACCTAGAAGTAGGTGGCAAACGGTCATTGGGACCACATCACATTCCAATGTGTCTTCATAAGCACCAATTTTGAAGGAGACTTGGACCGTATGCTCGACTCAGATAGTGCCGGAGTCACTTAGCCATTGAACCTTGGAGGGGTGCGGGTGCTTCCTCTTGACCAATTGGAGCTTGGAGCATAGTTCTTCACTTGCCAAGTTGTGGCAACTACCTCCATCGATGATGACCTTGATGGACCGTCCATTCATGCAGGCTTTTGTGTGGAAGATGTGGCATCGTTGGTCTTCTTCTTGTTGATGTTGAAGAGTCAAGACCTTGGAGACAACGAGGGCGGGGCTCGAATCCTCATCACAAAAGACTTGATGATCTTCTTCTTCGTTCACTTGCCGATGCATGGCCACTTGCTCAAGAGCTTCCATCTCCTCTTCACTCATTGAGTCATATGTGCCATCGTCGTTGAGGATCATGGTGCGCTTGTTGGTGCATTCGTATGACTTGTGGCCTCGGTCGCCGCAAGTGAAACACTTGAAGGAGCTTGTCTTGATGGTCTCATCGGTCGGAGTAGAGGATGAAGCACGCGGCTTGATGTTGCTTGTAGTAGGAGGAGGACGACTTGAGCTTGTCGAAGTCTTCTTGTAACTTGACTTGTCGTCGTTTCTTGAAGAAAGTTTGGTTGATGTATATGTTGAAGGAGTCATTGACGTTTGGTTGTTGGAGAAGCCGTAGGTCTTGGATGAGTACTTGGCGTACTTGAAGTCATCTTGTACTTGGCGTTCCGCCTTTGTAGCTTGATGCACGAGCTCAATGAGGGATGAGTATGGTTGGAAGTCGGCGATCTTCTTGATGGGATGATTGAGTCCATTCAAGAAACGTGCCATAGTTTGCTCCTCATCTTCCTTGACATTGGCTCGAATCATGGCTATCTCCATTTCCTTGTAATATTCTTCAACGCTCTTTGTTCCTTGCTTGAGTAGTTGGAGTTTCTTGAAGAGGTCGCGGTTGTAGTAGGTTGGCACAAAACGTGCTCGCATGACATCCTTCATTTGAGCCCAAGTGGTGATTGGAGGTTCACCTCTTGCTTGTCGTCGCTCAATGATTTGTTCCCACCATATGAGCACATAGTCTTGGAACTCAAGTGATGCCATAGCAATTTTCTTTGCTTCATCGTAGTTGTGCAAGCGAAAGATTTTGTCAACCTTCAATGCCCATGAGAGGTAGTCTTGAGGTCATTGCTTCCATTGAACTTGGGCATGGTGAATTTTAGCTTGTCAGAAGCGTTGCTCTTCATTGTTTTGTTGGCGATGTTGATGATGGCGTCCTTGGCGTGGATTGTATTCGTCTTCATGTTGCTCTTGGCGCGGAGGAAGACCATGATCAACTTGCCCTTGTTGAACTTGATGTTGAGGTGGAGCTTGACGAGCTTGTGGAGGAGCTTGAGGAACTTGTCGTTGTGCATGAGGTTGGTAGTTCCTCTCTTGGATTTCTTCTCGAAGGGCTTCCTCTTGATTGTGCCGTTCGCGATTGCGGTTGGCAAGCGAAGGCTCTACTTGATTCTTGAAGGGCACGTTGCGCCTCAAGAGCTTGCGCCTCACGTTGTTGTTGTTGGAGACGTTGAGCCTTGGCGTCTTGTTCGCCTTGGTGAAGACGTGCTCGTTCTTCCTCTTGTTGGCGGCGAAGACGTTGTCGTTCTTGAGCTTGAGCAAAAGCCTCTTGATTAGATTGAGGACGAGGAACTTGATCATCAACTTGCTCTTGTGAATGCTTGACATGTAGCGGGTTGCGAGATGCATGACGGTCTTGGCCGCTGCTCGTCGAAGAGTGTTCGATGACGGTGTACTTGAGTCGTAGAAGGTGTCGTCGGAATGTCGACTCGAGCTCCGTCTTGATGATGAAGAAGTTGAATGATGCGGTTTCTCATCAACGCGGATCTCGTCCATTCTTGCATCATTCTCTTGCTTGTGAGCCTCGAACTTGTTGTCAAAGTAGTCTCTTGTACGTTGCTCGGAGAGTCGCAAGTCGGTGGCGAGGTTATCGATGCGGTCGCTCATTGCTTGTTGTTCTTGGTGCAACGCTCGTTGTGCACCAAATAGGTGGTTCTTGGTGACATATGAAGACATGTCGTCGTCTTGCTCGTTGAAGAGTGGGTTGGTAGAAGAACTTGGCCTATCCATCATTCCAAGCAAAATGTGAGTGGTTGAACGGAAAAGAACTTATACCAATGTACCTTTGACCGATGTTGAAGATGAATCAGGTTCACTCAAATGCGGACAATGAAATAGCACTCTTGGTACCGATTCTTGTCGGTTCTCACACCTACACAAGTAAAAGCTTTATGGTGGAGCTCGGTTAGGATGGTGGCACAAAATTTGATGCAATTGTAAGTGAGACTCAATAAAGTTGGAAATGATTCACAAATTTGCAAATGCAACAAGTAGACCACTAGCAAGATAAGGTACACGGAAACACACATTAAAAGATAATATGGGGTTATGCAACCAAGGATGAGCCAAAATGTGGAATTCACCAAGATGCTCTTGTTGCACAACACTAGAGAGACGCTAGCATGATTGCACAATAGGCGGATACTGAACTTGTGCACAACCTACTAAGCAAAATGCAACGACTTCTACCCAAGTATGCTATATGTATGGTGTTTCGATGTGTTGATCCAAGATGATCAAGTATGACAATCTTAATGTTGTATGATGCTATGGTTCTTGCTCATAAGCTCTTTGCTTATCTTCCTCTCTTTGCTTAAAAGCTTGAATGGCTCTTTCTCTTTTGAGCTCTTTCTCATGCAAAACTTCACGAACCAAGATAGCAAATGTGTATGCGATGACAACTTTGTGACACACAAGTTGATGGTGAGATATGCACCACTTTGGTATGGTATGTATGCTATGGAGTATGATCACTAATGTGCACAAGTCACGTTGCCGGCAATATTCAATGGCTAGTCTCGATGGGTAAGCAACAAAAAGATGGGTTATGATGGTTATCAATGCAATTGCAAGTAATGTCAAAGGTGTTGACGATGTTACCGTCCTTAGCGAAGATGAGCGGTGGTGATGTTCATGTTGAACCGTACCTAGATAGCGAAACACAAAAGGATACGGAAAACCCCAACTCAAATTCTCAAGGCAAAATTTGGCAACGTTAGCCGAATTGGAAGTGGGAAAGGCTAAGGTGGTGTTATGCGGAAGTGGTGGAGGTGCGTGGAAGTGTATGTGGGCACGGGACAAAATTTGGCGAAAGTTAGGCGGTGAACGGGTGGTGGAAGGGATTGTTGTTACGGGGGAAATCCGGTGGAAGCCGGATGTCCGGGCGCCGATGTCCGGCTGATCGGGCGGATGTCCGGCTGGATGAACACCAGCGGGGAAGGTGGGAACGGGGCAAAATTCGGGGATTTTGTGGATGGAAATTGTGGAAATGGTGGGAGAAAGCTAGATCTACACGCAACACACACGAAATCCACGGATCAAATCCAACAAAACTTCATCACACGAACAAATCACAAAAAAAATTTGGGGCTATTTTTGTGGGAATTTTCGAATTAGGACAAAACGACAAAATCAAGCTAGAAAAAGAGGGGTAGGGGCTCCAATAACGTGATCAACGTGGCTCATGATACCATAGATGATGTAGGGCGGAACCCCACGTGGATGATCTTTCACGTTGGAGCGGATCCTACGGTGAATCACGAAGAACACGCGGAAGAACAAGAGGGAGACACGGAGGAAACGAGAGAGAAATCACTAAACCAACAAGAGATCAATCACACAAGTGCTAGATCACCGAACACAAAGAGGTACATATGATCCACAATCAACAAAGGTAAGGATACACGAGTAGCCGTTCTTCTCCGAAGAGGAGGTCTTGATGGGGTCCACCCTAGAAGGGGGTCTTGAATCCGCTTGGGGGATCTTCTCCGAAGAGGTCCTGAGCTCCGAGGAGAAGTAACCAAGTGGATGAGCAAGGCTCTCACACAAACATGAGCTAAACCTAAGCTAACCCTAGAAAGAGGAAAGGGAATAAGTATATATAGTCTCGGGCGAAGGGGTACAAGGGACAAGGCCCTGAGGCTGCAAGGCGAGGGGAGGCGGACGTCCGGGTGTCGGGCGGATGTCCGGGCTTTCGAGACGCCGGATGTGGGACTAGGGGCGGATGTCCGGGCTGAAGGGTCTTCCAAACGCAATCGGTGATGGGGGCGGATTTCGAGGCGAGGGGCGGATATCCGGGCTTCGGAAGAGCCGGATGTCCGACCAAGGGCGGATGTCCGGCTGGCGACCGTTTCAGCGAATCGGGAAAGGGCGCGGATTGGCTGGGGCCGGATATCCGGCCGGGGGCGGATGTCCGGGCTTGGACGCCGGATGTCCGGGTCTGGAGACATGGCAGATGGGATCCTGTTGAGGTAGAAGCTCAGGGGCGGATGTCCGGGGCCATGGCGGATGTCCGGCCCGGAAGGTGTTCTTGGCCTTCTCCGTTGGTTCTCTTCATCCGCGGACTTGGTGGCTTGTCCATCTTCACGTGTGTCCTCGGGAGGTTCCCTTGACACCTAATCATGCATAGCATATCGGACTTAGGTAGTAGCCATGTCTCGAGAGGATCATATGCGATATCAATAAGGAAAGAGGTCACCTCGTTCTCGAGAGCTCTAGCTCTAGCTCGTGTCATGGGTCCTCTTGGCTCTTGATGAGACAGTTGTAAGTCCATGGGGATGATCGTTGGATGCTCCGCATCACATCTGTAACACCGATGTAACTTTCCATATTTATAACTCCAACTCTGGCCATTTTCGGCTTTGTGATATGATATTCCCTCCGTGGTTGGGTTTTTCTTCATTTTTTCTTTTTGTCCATGTCATGCATTTCATATCATGTCATCATGTGCATCGCATTTGCATACGTGTTCGTCTCATAATTCCGAGCATTTTCCCCGTTGTCCGCTTTTGCAATCCCAAGCACTCCTATGTCCCCCGGCGTCCCCTTTTACATTTTTCCGTGAGCGGGTACTAAACGTTCTCGGAATGGACCGAGGTTTGTCTAGTGGCCTTGGTACACCACCGGTAGACCACCTGTCAAGTTTCGGGTCATTTGGAGCTCGTTTGGTACTCCAACGGTTAACCGCACTCTCGCAAAGGCCTCTTTTGGGTTGCAGTCCAACACCCCTCCAAAACAGCCCAATAACCCATCTAAGTCACTTCCATGCTCTCTGTCGTCGGATCACGATCGTGTGGGAGAAAACTACACTCCATTTGGAGCTTCCTAGCTCCCTCTACCTATAAATATAGATCCCTTCCCCGAAATCCGGATGAAACCCTAGTCTCCGCTTTCGCCCCTTGGCCGGGACGAAATCCGGACGGCGGACGTGTCCGTCCGCCGCCCAGCCAATCCGGGGCCGCCACGTGGGCGCACCCCGCCGCCGCGCCACCGCCCGCCCGGGCCAGTGAGCCCTCCCGGCCCAGCGCGGCAGCGCTCCGCGCCTCACGCTCCATGACCGGTCGGCCGCCGCCCGCCGCCCGCCGCCCTCCGCTCCGGCCGCCGCCTCCGGCCTCGGACCCGCGCCGGCCTCTCCTCCCTCCGGCCCGAGCTCCCGCTCCGGCGACGGATTCGATCTAGATCCAAACGAGGGTTGACTTCTTCTCCCCCGAAATTTCCTCCAAGTCATTATTCTGTGATTATTTTGTTGTATTTCATCATGCCATAACTTTGCATGCGTGGCTCTGATTTGGGTGTGTAGCATCCCGAAATGTTCGCCTCGATGAGTACATCATTTCATCTCATTGCATCATTTTCATTTGAGCTTATCTTGGTGCCCGAAATGCTGTTGGAAGAGGGCTATGTGATGATTAGTTTCAGATTCTTATCAGAACATGCACTTTTGTCATTTTTGCCATGATTGATGTGTGCATCCTATGATCTTGAGTCCTACATGTGTTTTGTAATATGCCATGCCATCTTTATAGGGGTGTATGCCATGTATTTTTGTGATCTCTGAGTTGACTAGCACAAGCATGCAAACTAGGCTTCATGATGTTGCTGTTTTCATTTTGTTTTCTTGATATTTTCATGCCATGTAAACTTGATGCTACCGAGAGATCCATGCATATTTTGAGATACTTCAGTAAGGATGTTTTGAACATATGGTTATGCTCTATCCATCCATGCCCTTGTTTGCAATTATGGAGTGCCATAGCTTGAGTCAATCGAGCTCTACTTTTGCTATAAAATGTTTCCTGGCAGATTGTTTACATGTTATTCAATTTTGCCAAGGTTGTTGTAGTTGATCCGTGTATGCTATGATGTTGTTCTTGCCATGTATAGCTTCTATGCCATGTCTTCTTGATGGATGTTTATTTATGTATTGTGTGAAGTGGCGACTGTAAGCCAACTATGTATCTCTTTCCCTTATGTATTACATGGGTTGTGTGAAGATTACCTCACTTGCGACATTGCTTTCAATGCGGTTATGCCTCTAAGTCGTGCTTCGACACGAGGGAGATATAGCCGCATCGAGGGCGTTACAAGTTGGTATCAGAGCCATCCCCGACTTAGGAGCCCCTGCTTGATTGTTTCTTTGGCGTTGTTGAGTCTAAAACAAAAATGTTTTGAGTCTTAGGATTATATATATCGGAGAGTAGGATTCTTTTACTCCCCACCCCTTCGTCGCTCTGGTGAGGTCTCGACATAGAAGTTTTGACTCTCCTCTCCTCAAATTTCACTAAAAAAATTTAGGATCACGCGGGTATCTTGGAATCGTTAGATGGTTTTGTGACGAGAACATTGTTCTTGGTGCCTCGACATTTAGGGGTTGTGGCGGTGTCCCGGGAGTTGAGCTCCGAGGTGTTGTCGTCACAATTTTATCGTTCTTGATTCTGGAATACACGAGCTTTGCCGACATCGAAAATCTCTTTTGTACAGTTGTTGGTGAGATAACCACGATAACTTGATCTTTGGGGTGAGGTCGGGAGTATTGCCATGACTCAGATATAACGGATGCTTTGCAAAGGTCGAGGTACACGATTTGAAGGTTTCTTGGTTATGTGTTGATGGATGGATACAAATGGATCTAGGTATTGTTAGTTTGGGTGATATATTTTGTGTCCCTGTATCCCCAACACCAGATTGCATAACCGAAGGTTTCGGGAGTTTATAGGTGGGATTCAAGTAGCTCTTAGCATTTCTTCCCTTGAGATATTTGGTTTTGCGATTGGGTAATCCTTACCACTTATTTGTTCGATCGTACCTTGTTATTTTTCATCAACCCTTTATCAAGTGGCTTCTCACCTTAATGGACGTGTGATGTTAACTTTGGAATTCATTCGTTCATCCTTGTTCGAATGTTTATTGTGAAGACTATATGTTGCAATTTCTATCCGTTGATTCAACTTGTCTATCTATCTATCAAAGTGCTAACGGATGTCACCCTCTTCAGGATGGCTCCACCAACGCATCTGAATCCGGATCGCAATGATGGGAGTCAGTCGAACCCTCCACCTCCACCTCCGCCTCCGGAGGCATGGCAAGCTATCATGGCAGCCACCAACGCAAATGCTCAGATGATTTTGCAACTCTTGCAAGAGCGTACCCAAGGGCAAGGCAACCAAGGAAATCAAGGCCAAGGCAACAACCAGCCGCACTTTGCTACCCTCAATCGGTTCCTCGCTAATCACCGAAGTCTTTGACTTCTATGTCGAGGCCACAGACGCCGACGATTGGCTTGTGGACATCTGCAAACATTTTGAATGTAGCAATGTCAGACATGAGGACTTTGTCAAGTTTGCTTCGTTTCAACTCAAGGACCAAGCTGACGAGTGGAACCATCAATACAAAGATTCAAGAGGAGGTCGTGTCATTACCAGGGATGAGTTACGCCGAGACTTCAAAGCTCACCACATTAGAAAAGTGTTGTTGAGAGCATGCGTGAGGAGTTCCGCAATCTCAAGCAAGGCAACATGTCCGTGTATCAATACAATATCCAGTTCGAGAACTCGCTTCGCTTCCCGCTAAGCAAGGCGTCCACGATGAAAAGAGTACGATCTATCAATTGAGAGGTGGTCTCGAGAGAAGATCTGCAATTAGCTCTCGTCTTTTGAGCGAGAAAAGTATGATGAATTCTACAACATGGCAGCGAAGCAAGAAGCTGCCCAGCTCAAATGTGAGGCTTCTAAGAAAAGAATCGGGGATGCGATTCAGTCTTCTTCTTCCTCTCAAGTGGCAGCTAAGCAGCAGAAGTTCTACCTTCCTCCTCCTCCGTTTCGTCAGCCTTATCAGCAGAAGAACTCAGGTGGTCGTGGATCTTCCCACTCACCCAACCCAGGCTATCAGAACAAGTCAAATTCTCAAGCTCCAAGGTTAAATGCTCCTTATCACCGTCCGCTCTCAGAGGTGACTTGCAACAAATGTCGCCAGAAAAGGTCACTATGCGAACAAATGCTTCAACCAAAGGCGCCTTCCGCCTCCTCCTCCTGTGAGATCTTCCAGCAATGCAGTGGTTAAGCATAATCCAAAGCATGCCAAGGTGAATATGATGAATGCAGCTCAAGCAGAGGATTCTTCTGATGTGATAATGGGTAATCTTCCAGTTAATGATATTCCTGCAAAAGTCTTATTTGATACTGGTGCATCGCATTCTTTCATGTCATATCCTTTTGCATCGAAGCACAATTTTGACACAGAGGAATTACCTAAAGCTATGCAAGTTATTTCTCCGGCTAAGCGTTTGAGCTCTAGCATGATGGTTCGAATGTCGGTATCAAGATGGGCGACTATAGATTTCTGGCTAAACCAATTGTTCTTGGTGACTCGGATATTGATCTTATTCTCGGGATGGACTGGCTTTCTCAGCACAAAGCTCAGCTTGATTGTGCTGCCAGGGAAATTCAATTGACACACTCTTCTAATGATGTGATCATCTATGCCGCTCGTGATGAAACCATTCGGTTGTTTTCTCTCAATGAGAAGGGCGAATTGGATGCTATTTCTCAGATTCCAGTCGTTTGTGAGTACCAAGATGTCTTTCCAGAAGAGCTTCCGGGTATGCCTCCTCACCGGCTAGTTGAATTTGTTATCGATCTTGAGCCTGGCACGGAACCCGTTTCCAAGCGTCCATACAAGCTTGGACCTAATGAGCTGAAGGAATTGAAGAAGCAGCTCGATGAACAAGAGCGTCTGGGTTTGATCAGACCGAGTTCATCTCCTTGGGGTTGTGGTGTTCTTTTTGTCCAGAAGAAGGATGGCGCGGACCGACCGTAAGGCGTCGATTACCGTCCATTGAATAAGAAGACAATCAAGAACAAGTATCCACTTCCCAACATCAATGAGATTTTCGAGCAAATCAAAGGTGCTAAAGTGTTCTCCAAGCTTGACCTTCGTATGGGTTATCATCAAATTCGCATTCGTGAGCAAGATATTCCCAAGACAGCATTCAGAACAAACTTTGGTTCTTATGAATATATTGTCATGTCTTTCGGCCTTGTCAATGCTCCTCCAACATTCTCTCGGATGATGAACTTCATCTTCAACCCCTACACCAATGAATTCGTCTTGGTCTATCTTGATGATATTTTGGTCTTCTCCAAGAATAAGAAGGATCATGCCAAACATTTGCGATTGGTGCTCGACAAGCTCAGAGAGCATCAATTCTATGCAAAGTTTTCCAAATTAGAATTTTGGCTTGATGAAGTGCTTTATCTTGGTCACATCATCTCCGCCAAGGGCATCGCTGTTAACCCCGAGAAGGTGTCTGCAGTTGTGAATTGGGAACCTCCTCAGAATGTCAAGCAGCTTCGCAGTTTTCTTGGACTTGCAAGCTATTGCTGAAGATTCGTTGAGAATTTTTCTAAGATTGCAAAGCCTCTTTCCAACCTCCTCCAGAAGCATGTGAAGTATGTCTGGTCTCCTGAGTGTGACATTGCTTTCAACACTCTCAAAGAGAAACTCGTCACAGCTCCTGTCTTAACTCCTCCTGATGAATCCAAGCCATTCGAAGTTTTATGTGATGCTTCTCTTCAAGGTCTCGATGCTGTGTTAATGCAAGAGAAGAAAGTTGTGGCCTATACCTCTCGTCAATTGAAACCCAATGAAAAGAACTACCCCACTCACGATCTTGAGTTGGCGGCAGTTGTCCATGCATTAATAACATGGAGACATCTCTTGTTGGGAAGGAAAGTGGACATATTCACCGATCACAAGAGCCTCAAGTATATCTTCACTCAACCCAACCTCAACCTCAGACAAACTCGATGGGTCGAAATGATTCAAGAGTACAACCCAAGTATTGAATATACTCCGGGCAAGGCCAATGTCATTGCAAATGCTTTGAGCAGGAAGGCTTATTGCAACAGTTTAATCCTCAAGCCCTTCCAACGGATCTTTGTGAAGCTTTCCAAGCTGAATCTTCAAGTTGTTCCTCAAGGCTTTCTTGCCAACCTCATAGTCTCTCCTACTTTGGAAGACCAAATTTGTGAGGCTCAACTCCTGGATACCATGGTGAAAAAGGTGAAACGTGGTATCGACAAGGGCATTTCCAAATACAAGTGCTTCCACATTGATGACAAAGATACTCTTTTCTTCGAGGACGGATTGTGGTTCCAAAGGGTGATCTACGTAAAGTCATTATGAACGAGGCACACAATTCCCTTCTATCCATTCATCCCGGAAGTACGAAGATGTACCATGACCTCAAGCAGTCATATTGGTGGACTCGAATGAAGCGAGAAATTGCTCAATTCGTGAATGAGTGTGATGTCTGCAGAAGAGTGAAAGCAGAACACCAATGACCAGCTGGTCTCCTCCAACCTCTTACTATTCCAGAATGGAAGTTTGATCATATCGAGATGGACTTCGTGACTGGATTTCCTAAGTCCAAGCGTGGAAATGATGCTATCTTCGTTGTCATTGACAAGCTTACTAAAGTGGCTCACTTTCTTCCTATCAAAGAATCTATCACACAAGCTCAGTTGGCAGAGCTATACACATCCAGGATTGTCTCCTTGCACGGCATTCCACAATTGATCTCTTCAGACCGTGGCAGCATCTTTACCTCCAAGTTCTGGGACTCCTTTCAGAAGGCCATGGGCACCAACATTCGTTTCAAAGACAGCCTTTCCATCCTCAAACAAGTGGCCAAGTCGAGCGAGTCAATCAAATCCTTGAAGATATGCTCAGGGCTTGTGTCATCTCTTTCGGTATGAAGTGGGAAGATTGTCTTCCATATGCCGAGTTCTCCTACAACAACAGCTTCCAAGCGAGTTCGGCAAGGCCCCATTCGAAATTCTCTATGGCAGAAAGTGCCGTACTCCTCTCAATTGGTCCGAGACAGGTGAACGCCAACTTCTTGGCAACGACTTGATCATAGAAGCCGAAGAAATGTGCAAAGTCATTCGTGAGAATCTCCGCGCAATCGCACCAGAAGAGCTATTATGATGACAAGCACCGTGACGTGGCTTTTGAAATCGGAGACCATGTCTACCTCCGCGTCTCTCCAATGAAAGGCACTTTCATTAAACCCGGTATCAAAGGGAAGCTTGCCCCTAGATACGTGGGTCCTTTCAAGATCATTGGCAAAAGAGGTGATCTCGCCTATCAACTTGAGCTTCCGTCCAACTTCGCGAACGTGCACGATGTGTTTCACGTGTCTCAGCTTCGCAAGTGCTTCAAGACTCCTGAGCGCACCATCAACTTCGAAGAAATTGACCTCCAAGAAGATCTCTCTTATCATGAGCACCCGTTGCTATTCTTGAAGAAACCGAGCGCAAGACTCGCAACAAGTCAATCAAATTCCTGAAAGTGAAGTGGCCACACCATTCCGACCGAGAAGCCACACGGAGCGCGAGGATCACCTCTGATACGAATATCCGGAGTTCTTTCGGTCCTAGATCTGGGGCGAGATCCTCTTGTAGTGGTGGAGTGTTGTAACACCCCGGATGTAACTTTCCATATTTATAACTCCAACTCTGGCCATTTTCGGCTTTGTGATATGATATTCCCTCCGTGGTTGGGTTTTTCTTCATTTTTGCTTTTTGTCCATGTCATGCATTTCATATCATGTCATAAGGTGCATCGCATTTGCATACGTGTTCGTCTCATAATTCCGAGCATTTTCCCCGTTGTCCGTTTTGCAATCCGGCACTCCTATGTCCCCCGGCGTCCCCTTTTACATTTTTCCGTGAGCGGGTACTAAACGTTCTCGGAATGGACCGAGGTTTGTCTAGTGGCCTTGGTACACCACCGGTAGACCACCTGTCAAGTTTGGTCATTTGGAGCTCGTTTGGTACTCCAACGGTTAACCGCACTCTCAAGAAGGCCTCTTTTGGGTTGCAGTCCGACACCCCTCCAAAACAGCCCAATAACCCATCTAAGTCACTTCCATGCTCTCCGTCGTCGGATCACGATCGTGTGGGCGAAAACTACACTCCATTTGAAGCTTCCTAGCTCCCTCTACTTATAAATATAGATCCCTTCCCCGAAATTCGGATGAAACCCTAGTCTCCCCGCTCCCCTTGGCGCCGGACGAAATCCGGACGGCCGGGGCGTGTCCGCCGCCCGCCAATCCAACTGTCGCCACATGGGCGCGCCCCACTTCGCCGCGCCGCCGCCCTTTACTTATGCACTTTACTTTGTGATACAACATCGTCGTCTCCACGTGCCTCGGTTATCTCTTACCCGAGCCCTTTACTTATGCACTTTACTTTCTGATAACCATATTGTTCTTTGTCATATATCTTGCTATCGCGTAGTTACTTATCTTGCTTAGCATAAGTTGTTGGTGCACATAGGTGAGCCTAGTTGTTTTAGGTTTTGTGCTTGACAAATTAACCGCTAGGTTTATTCCGTATTTGTTCAAGCATAAACCGTAATTATTTTAAAGCGCCTATTCACCCCCCCCCCTCTAGGCGACATCCACGATCTTTCATCCGTGTTCTCGCATTTGTCTCATGCATGTTTGTTTCCCCTTTAAAAAAAACTGCATCTAGATTTTCTTTTCTCTGTCATGTTCTGCATTCCATGCATCAAATTCCTTGCAAATTCTTCAGTTAATTCATTGCAAATCTTTGTGAGATCTTATTTGCCTAGTGAGCTGAGGTGACAAGTGCATTCTCTGTGATGAACTCGGTCACACCGATTCGTTGCTTTCGGTCCAACCGAATCCTTTCGGTGCAACCGAAGCACACACCTCGGTGCCACCGATTTCACTGCAGACAAAACAACTTGCCACTTGATCCTGCATTCCTTTTTGCTCCAGTTCCACTCAATGATTCTTGTCCTCTACCAGCATCACATTTTATACGCTGTTTTGCTCTGTGACTCAAGGACCAAACCTATATTGACTCACACTCCAAAGGATACCTTCTTGGAAATTGATGTCAAAGGGGGAGAGAGAGTTCACATCAAAGCTTAATCCTTCAAAAAGGGGAGAGAATGCTTCAAACAGGGAGAGAAGAATTACATACCCCAGATGCTTGGTGTTCAAGAGGAGAGAAGTCACATGTCTTTAGAGGGGAAAGACATGTTCATGTTGTTTGTGTGTTTTCTTTGCTCTGATTTTCTGTTCCCTATCTTCTCCCAGTATCCCATATAAGATTCAGGGGGAGCAAGACATCTAAGGGAAGAAAATCCTCGAATTCATTGCATATCTTTACCTTTTGGGGACATGTCTACATCTAATAGAGTATCCAGTGCTCACACTCTACATGTCATCCCAATCTTGGTACTCTTGTGGTTCCTTTTGTTTACTCTGGCTAGTAGATGTATCTGTGTTATCTAACCTTGTTTACTCAGGTTCATCCCTTTCTAAGCCAACTCAAGACCACAAGGTAAGTATATGCATCACACTCATGTGCATGAGGATATCTTGCTGATGTACATACTGTTTGCAAGAAGGACTCGTGAGCATGAAGGTACATTTCCTATATTCACATCTTTTGCTCTAATGCATATAGCCAAGATACATGTAACTCATTGCTTGCTATGTCATGATTATGCACTCATATGCTCTTATGTTCCATATTCACATGATTGCATACATGTAGGGGGAGCCTATGCATGTTACATATCTTTCCAAAGCTTTGCTTGTTATTCTCTATATCTTTATCTAAAGCTTTGATGTATGTTGTCATCAATTACCAAAAAGGGGGAGATTGAAAGCACAAGTGCTCCCTGGGTGATTTTGGTAATTAATGTCAACATATCTCTTGTTGGACTAATACTTTTATCTAGTATATTTCAGATAAGTCCAACAGTGGAGTGGCATGGACAAGAGGATGTGGAACCCCTTCAAGATGATAAGGACAAAGGATTGGCTCAATCTCAAAGCTCAGGACTCTACATTTTCTATCTTAGTGATCCAAGATCACATTGAGTCTGTAGGAAAAGCCAATACTATTAAGAGGGGATGAGGTGTTGCTTAATGGCTTGCTTGCTCAAAGTGCTTAGTGATATGCTCCAAAGCCCTCAACCACTTTCTCACATCCACATATGTCCCAAACCAAAAGTCAAACTCGGCCCCACCGAAACTTTCCATCCGGCGCCACCGAGTTCATTTGACATAGCCACTGCCAGAAACCCTAATCAATTGGGTCTCACCGATGGGATCTCGGTCTCACCGAGATGGGCTTGCAAAATCTCTGTTGCCTATTGCATTAATTTCGGTCTCACCGAAATATGAAATCGGTACCACCGAGTTTGCTTGGCCAACTCTCTGTTGTGCTTATTACCCAAATTGGTCCCACCGAGTTTGTGTAATCGGTCCAACCGAGATAAGGCTTTACCCTAACCCTAGCACATCGGTCCCACCAAGTTGATCATGTCGGTCCCACCGAAAATACTAACGTTCACATTTTGAACTAAATCGGTCTGACCGAGTTCTTTGATTCGGTCCCACCGAGTTTGGTTATTTGTGCGTAACGGTTAGATTTTGTGTGGAGGCTATATATACCCCTCCACCCACTCTTCATTCGTGGAGAGAGCCATCAGAACGTGCCTACACTTCCATTACCCATTTTCTAAGAGAGAGCCACCTACTCATGTGTTGAGACCAAGATATTCCAATCCAACCATATGAATCTTGATCTCTAGCCTTCCCCAAGTTGCTTTCCACTCAAATCATCTTTCCACCAAATCCAATCCTATGAGAGTGAGTTGAGTGTTGGGGAGACTATCATTTGAAGCACAAGAGCAAGGAGTTCATCATCAACACACCATCTATTACCTCTTGGAGAGTGGTGTCTCCTAGATTGGTTAGGTGTCACTTGGGAGCCTCCGTAAAGATTGTGGAGTTGAACCAAGGAGTTTGTACGGGCAAGGAGATCGCCTACTTCGTGAATATCTACCCAAGTGAGGCAAGTCGTTCGTGGGCGATGGCCATGGTGGGATAGACAAGGTTGCTTCTTCATGGACCCTTCATGGGTGGAGCCCTCCGTGGACTCGCGCAACCGTTACCCTTCGTGGGTTGAAGTCTCCATCAACGTGGATGTACGATAGCACCACCTATCGGAACCACGCCAAAAAATCTCCGTGTCTCCAATTGCGTTTGCACACTTCAATCCCATCCCTTTACATTCTTGCAACTTGCATGATTTACTTTCCGCTGCTCATATACCCTTGTCTTGCTTGCTTGATATGTATTGTGAATGTTTGAACTTGTGCTAAAACTCCACTTCAACTTAAAGAATTTAAAAACTGCAACTTTTCTTACTAAGAGTCTATTTACCCCCCTCTAGACACCTCTTCTCGATCCTTTCAGCAGGGTTACAAGGTTGCAAGGCAGCCCCAACACCTCTATCCAGCTCCGAGAAACTGTCCTTAACAGAAGGAAAACTCGTGAATCAAGAGGACTGACACAGTATAGAAGTATGGTTGGTGCCTTGCAATATTTAACTCTGACCAGGCACGATATTTCTTTTCTTTGTGAACAAAGTATGTCGGTTCCTTCATGCACCCACTACGATTACATTTGATAGCTGCAAAATGCATACTTAGATATGTCAAGAACACTTTCAGTGTTGGACTCACCTTCACCAAGTCACCATCAACACTTGTCAGTGCCTTCTCTGATTCTGATTGGGCAGGTTGCCTTGATGGCAGGTGCTCAACAGGCAGTTTTGCAGTGTTCTTTGGTCCGAATTTAATCTCATGGTGTGCTAAGAAACAAGCTACTGTGTCTAGATCCAGCACAGAAGCAGAATACAAAGCACTGGCAAATGCTACTGCAGAAATTATCTGGGTTCAGTCATTACTGAAAGAGCTTGGGATATACTGTAAACAAGCCCCATGCTTATGGTGTGACAATCTGGGTGCCACTTATCTTTCTGCTAACCCAATATTTCATGCAAGAACAAAACATATCGAAAACAGATTTTTATTTTGTCAGAGAAAGAGTTGCAGAAAAGAAGCTGGACATTCGGTTCATTCGTTCTCAAGATCAAGTTGCAGATGGCTTCACTAAAGCTTTGCCTACCAGAAGTTATGAAGAATTTAAGCATAATCTCAACTTTTCCAAGTTGTGATTATGGGAGGGTGTTAAACAACATGATGGTCAGGTCCAAGGGGCGCTCCGTGCACCGGTTAGGTTGAGATAAGTCTCGGTCTAGGGTTGTTAGAGTATATGATTGTAACCTCTTCATCTTTATCTTATCTCTACTTTCCATGTACCTCAAGATGTAATCTCAACAAACCTGTATGCTTATCAGGGATATGCCCCTGCCTATATTAACACAAAACCATCGCCTCGAGAGAGGTACGATGTTCTCCGCTGTTTTACAGACGGTTGCTGGTGATGGGCACTGCTTCAGGGGAAACCTTAGGATATGGTTTTCCAGATCGGACGATGGCGGTATTGCGATGCCATTTCTCTCCTGGGAGCATCATTGTGGAGCAGCGCTGGAAGACACGGGCAGGAGGTGGAGCGGGTCCGTCTTGCACGGAGCTTCGGTGGAGCTGTCAAGTCATGCCTGGCCGACAGGTGCTACGCTGAGTCATGCCTGGTTGGCAGGTGCTATGCACGACAGATCTTCCAGAGTCTTTGCGTCTGGACGGATGAGCGCAGGGTGGTGGCATCGACGGATGTCCGGACTGGCAAGGATGATGCAGATCTCTCTCCTGAAGATGGGTCAGTGGTCCGACGAAGATGGCGGCTTCTAAAACGTGTGCATGTGGTGTGCGCTTTAGGTCTGCTGCATCGGCTGTTAATCCCGATACGTTATGTGGATGGGTCGACGACGACACTGGTTTTAAATATGGGGAGTGAGAGCACTCCTCATTATAGGATTTGTAGGTGTGAGTGGTGGCTTCGGGTGATTTGATGTATATTCTTGTCAGACCTTTATGAACATGCATCGACTGATGCAGAGGCCGAGGGTTTAACCTCCTTTTTAAAATAAAAGATATCCTCCTGCTTAAGAGCCTCATGAAGTTTAGTTGTTGTTATATTTTCCTCCTCTGAAGGACCACGCCCTATGGAAGCACTCCGAAGCTTGTATAACTTCCGGTGTAACAGGCGTACAGTTCTAGTCATACATCTGAACTTGCATGACCTCCACGTCTCAAAAGTCAAGAGTGCGTTGAAGGGCCCCAAGAGAATCCATGATTCCTTGTAGTTCATGGAGCGCTATTGCTGCCACGTTGCCGTAACTAGCTGCTCGTACTCCAAATGAGTTTGCCACACGTTCTCATAACGGAACTGTTTTGCTCGACATGTCCCTTGCTCGTGTGAGTGCTCTCTAAGTTCAGCAATTACAAAGCATGATCGAATTCCACCGCACAAACATGGCACACTCGAATATTATCATAGTTCTAACAGAAAGCTTCATTTGTGAAAGCACGGTCCAGGCGAGCTTTCACATTAGAAGAGCCCTATTGCCTGTTATCCCATGTTTTTTATTTTTGGAAAGATCCGGGGTCACCGGCTTCATTGATTTAGGAGAAAGCAACGGGAAATACAGGGGTGATCAAGTGATCATGGTTTGCCAGATGTTGGAAGATGTAACTTCCCAAACTAAAAAAAGAAAGAACTAAGGGTATTATCTCACTACATCATCCCCGAACGGGGGCTCAATACATCTTGCTCCGGCAAGGCGCCAAAGCTCCAATGTGCTCCTGATAGCCCGTAGAACATCCTCCGTCAGAGGGGTTTTTCCCCTGAAGACACATGCATTCCTCTCTTTCCACAACTCCCAGGTGATCAGCAACAATATTGTCTTGAGGCCCTTCCTGCAGCTATGGGGCGTCATGGCGACGATCCATTCCCAGTGATTGAGAGAGCTGTGGTTTGATCGTCGCTCCTCTTTCAATGCTGCGCAGCCAACTCTAGAGGACATAGTCTGCCAGACTGATCGAGCGAAAGGGCAGTCCCAGAAAAGGTGCGTTGAGCTCTCCAAGTTTCTGTTGCAACAGATGCAGAAATAACCATTAGGCCAACCTCTACGTTGCAAGCGATCATTGCACCATAATCTGTCCTTGAGGAGAAGCCAGGTGAAGATTTTCACAGTGCCTGGGGCCCAAGCCCTCCAGCAAGCCACTTTGATCCCCGAGGAAGGGGCATCCTTGATTTGAAGATTGTACGCAGTCCTGGCCGAGTAGGAACCGCCGTCCGTTCCGGCGACCCATCTGATCTTGTCCTCCTCGGAGGAAAACACGACGCCCACCCTCTGAATCTTCCTCCACATTTGCAGGAACTCCAGGGCTATCTCCGCAGTGTTGCCATGCCGAAGGTCTCGCACCCATTTGTCCTTTGTCAATGCATCGGCTACCGTCCTGTTTTTTCTTCTTGAGTGGCGGAACAGGGCCGGGAACTCGCGGTGCAGCGTGGAAGCTCCGATCCAGTTGCTAGTCCATAAAGGCGCCAATTTTCCGTTGCCCAACTGCACCGAGGTTGCAGATGAGAACAACTCGCGATCTTCAGAGTCACATGGGGGTGGGAAGCTCATCCAAGGTCTCTGCGGCTGCTGCCAAGCAAGCCATAGCCATCACAACCTGAGAGCAATCCAAGCCCCCCCTTGTCCAGCGGAAGACAAACATCGCCCCAGGCTACCTTGCACTTGGCGCCAGTTAAGTTCTCATCTTGAGCCCATAGGAATTGCCTCCGGGCCTTGTCCACCTCTTTCAGGATTTTTTCGGCACTTTCAGGACTGTCATAGCAAAAACCGACAAGGCAGTTAGGACTGCACGCACCAGGACACGCCGACCGGCGGTGTTCATGAGTTTTCCTTTCCATCCAGCCAGCCTAGCGCGGATCCGGTCGATGATGAACTGGAAATGCACCAGCCTCAGCTTTCTTGGGGAGATTGGTAGCCCCAGGTAGGTGGTTGGGAAGTTGGACTGCTGCCCTCTAAAGTTTTCCAACACTTCCGATAGCTGAACATCTTCACAGTTTATTGGTATGACAGACGACTTCTCTTGGTTCAGCTTCAGTCCCGTAGCCTCCACGAATCTGCGCAGCAAGTATAGCAGCGTGTCCACCTCCTCCTTGACAGGGTTTGTGAAAATAATAGCGTCGTCAGCGTACAAACTAATCCTCATACTGATGCCGCGGCCTGGTAGATTGGCCATCATATCCTCCTCTGCAGCAGCTTCTAGGAGTCGGTGCAATGGGTCTATCGCCAAGATGAAGAGCAGGGGGCGAGCGGGTCGCCCTGCCTGAAACCGCAACCATGGAAAAAGGTAGGACCTTGCGTTCCATTTAGCATGCAGGAAGATGAGGCGGAGGAGAGGAGTAACGCAATCCAATTTCTCCATCTGGGCGGGAAACCCATTTTCTGCATTAGCTCTAGCAGATACTCCCAGGACACAGAATCAAAAGCTTTCGCTATATCTAACTTGAAGAACATCGCCTTCTTGTTTGTTCCGTGCAGCATCTTAACACAGCTTTGGACGTATTGATAGCTGTCATGTATGCATTTGCCCTTCTGGAAAGTGGTTTGCGCCGATGAAATGAGTGCAGCAATAACCCTCGCAAGCCTTGCAGAAAGGACTTTTGAAATAAGCTTTGCAACTGAATGGATCAGGCTAATCGGGCGGTAGTGATTGACCTCAGATGCACCGTTCTTCTTTGGAAGCAGCGTGATCACAGCAGTGTTTATTTCTGCAAAGTTTGGCCCTGCCAGCTGATGGAACTTGTGAAAAACAGCCATGATATCTTCCTGGATGATGTGCCAACATGAGCGGTAGAATTGTCCAGTGAATCCGTCCGGCTGGGTGCTTTATCAGTTGGGGAGGAAATGATAGCAGCCCAGACCTCCGCCATGGTGAATGGTGAGTCTAGGCCTTGCGGGTTGATTGTAGGGATAGCCAGCCTCTCCCAATTGAGGGTGGTTTGCCGATCATCTTGCTTGCCCAGAAACTTGGTGAAATGATCGTGGAGGATCCTCTCTTTCCCTGCATGATCAAAGATCTCCGAGCCATCTTCCTTGAGAGAATGTATGAAATTTTTCCTCCTTCTGGCTCTCATTTTTGCATGGAAAAGCTTGGTATTTGCGTCTCCTACGCGCAGCCAGGTGATCCTTGATGCTTGTTTACGCCTAGCCCTTTCAATGGCTGTCAATCCTAACACCTTCAACTTGAGTTGCTTTCTCAGGTGAAACTATGCGATCGTGAGCCTTCTGCTTTCTTGAGCCACATCAAACAGGCGTATCACTTCGTTTGCAATGTGCAGTTGCAGCTTCGCTTTGCCAAAAGTAGCCTTACTCCAGATCTTCAGATCGGCCGCAGTCCGCTCAAGCTTCTTCTTGATTCGAACGAAAGGGCAGTCGTGTGGCACCGGCCTTTGCCAGGCATGAAGAACTGTTTCCGTGAAGTGTGGAAACTTAGGCCAGAAATTTTCAAAACCTGAACCTGGCTTTTCTCGCTGGCGTGTCGACTACGGCAAGCACCAGAGGGCAGTGGTCGGAGAACGATGTTGAGGCAGCAACCAACAGATGATTAGGGTGCAACTCTTCCCAGCCCCCGTTGCAGAACACTTTATCGATGCTACATAGGGTGGGGTTTTCCCTTTCATTACTCCAAGTGAAACGCCGATTTTTGCACTTGACCTCCTTTAGTCCAGCTTGATCTATGGCTCTGCGGAATTTTCCCATCATTCTCCTGTTTATGTTTGGGTTGCTCTTATCTCTAGCTTGGTATCATATTGAAGTCCCCGTTGATCATCCATGGTTCATCAGAAGGAGGGGCAGCAGTAGCAATCTCCGCAAGGAAGTTCTCTTTCTGCGCATCGTCGGTCGGGCCGTAGACCGTGGTCATCCAAAAATGCTGCCCCGAGCTCAGTTCCCGTACTTTGGCCGTGATGGAAAAGCCACCCAAAAAGTGAGAAACTACGTCGACTACGTCTTTATCCCAGAAGATCGCCGCTCCACCTCTAGTCTCGATCGCAGGCAGCACTACACACCCCTGTAATCTACTGCCGCCTATCTCACTAGCTACCGCCGTCGTCCATGAGTCGATTTTTGTTTCCTGTAGGCATAGTACTGCTACTCTATGAGAAGAAGCTACGTCGCTGACGACTGTGCGCTTCGCCGGGCAGTTTAAACCTCTGACGTTCCAGGACATGAAAACTAAATTGCCGTCACACATCGAAGTAACTAAATCTGCTCCGCCAACTAAAGATTGTACTAATACAGAACGGGGACACCTTACAGCAGCACCGGGGGCGACGGCGGCCACCAACAGCCCCAAAACCCCGCCATCGTCGATCATACCACAACACCGAAGAACTACACATGGAGACTAGACCTAACTCGAACTGTTTTAAGACCAGCCGTTGACGGATGGCAGCTACTACTAAAGCTACTGACATGATCAGACTATCAAGAGCTCCTCTGCATCGGCGATCCCCGCCATGCCCGCGGCGATCTTCAGAGCTTCCTGGTCGAGGCCGGTCAGCTTGGCGATTGCAGCGATGTCACCGTCGGAGAGGGGCTCCTGGAAACGCTTCATGATCTGCGCGGCCGCTTTTGGAGTCATCTTGTCCTTGGGGCCGAGCTCACCAAGCTCCTGGACTAGGCGCAGAACCGCCCTCTGCGCCACCGGGGTGGAGATGCCCATTCTTGCTGGCGAACCTTCTGACAGGGGGGCGGAGGTAGCCCTGGACTTGGGCGGGGCGGAGTGGCGAGGGCGGGGAGGCTGACTAGTGAGGGTCGGAGGCGGGACCACGGCAAACAGCTCGGCAGCTTGAGCCTGACTGCTACCAATCTGCATGGAGCCCACCTGCTGGATGACCGCGTCCATCTGAAAGCCCGTTGTTGGTGCTGCAGGGGAGCGGTGCAGGGCAGCAGGCACGGCAGCATCTCCGGGCTCTCCAGCTCGGCGGGCTTGGCTGTAGGCGGAGAAGGCGAGCGGCCACCGTCTTCTAAAGCCAGCGGGGTGATGAGCGCTTCCTGAATGGCGTTCTCCATCTCCAGTTGCATGCAATCCGTGCGCGAGGGCGGAGGAAGGGCGCGACCGTTGTCGGAGAAGGAGAAGAACTGGGCCACCGGGTCGACCTCCGGCGCGGGGGGCGAGCGAAGGGGGAAAGGCGGGGTGGCGCGCAGAGTTGGAGCGCCAGAGGCCCTCCCCGCGTCAGAGCGGCCATGACGGCCAGCCGAGCGGCGACGGCCGGCAGGCGATCTGCTACGGCGACGAAGCGCGTCCGTGATCACATCCCGTCCGCAGCTTCGGCGTGGCAGCCGCGACCCAGCAGGCGATCCTTCCAGGAACAGCTAGCGCCGGAACCGCCATCTCCGCCGCCCTCCTCGTGGTCACGGGTGCCCCCACCGAGAGCAGGGCCACAGCCCCCAGCCCCGACGCGCGGCGCCCGGCTGCGGGCCCTGCCTTGCCCGTCTTCGACATGGGCCACCCAAGAACCGGGCTCGATGCGCGGGAAAGGGCGGTCGTCATCTTCTTCGGAGGAGGGCAGCCCGCTCTGGCCGGAGTGGGACGAGCGTGGCGAGAGCGGTGACCAGTCCTCCAGCAGGTCGACGTGGAGCAACAGGTCGTAGCGCCGGACGCCGGGGGGCGGGGGACGCGGCGATCCGCGGTGGCGAGCCCGATGATCTCGTCCGCCCGGCCTGCACCCCGCTTGAGAACCCAGAGCGCGCGCCTGGTCGGGGTGTGGGCGACGTCCCAAACCCAGAGCCAGAACGCGAAGGTCCTGGTGTGCCCCCTCTCCAGGGTGCGCGAATTGAGCCGGTCGACGCGGCCGATGTCGCCGAAGGCCTCATCCGAACCCGGCAGCGACCAAAACTGCATGGGCAGGCCTTCCACCACGATGCGCACGTGATGGTGGAACTTGAGGAGCGCGGCGTGGTCGTCTTCGTTCCAGGCTCTGATGAAGTACTTGCAGCCTTCGACCTTGATGACGCCGCGGTGCACGGCGTTGTCCCGGTGCGCCGGAAGGTCGAAGTGGACGAGGAAGGCTTCAGGCTGGTGGGCGGTGACGCGGAGGAGGTGCGGAGGGGTGGAGAGCTGCTCGAGGATGACCTTGCCCACCGCCGCGGGGGTGGTGGAGTGCGAGCGGTCCGCGGCGGTCAGGGTGACCGCGTGCTGGCGCAGGATGTGCTCCTCAAGCTCCAACGCCGGAGAGGCCACGACGACCTTGCGGCTCTCGCGCAGCCTCCTGGCCGGGTCGCAGAGGGCAAGGCTCGCCATGGGGACAGGAGGGGGCGGAGGCGGGGGGGGGTTAGACGACTTGGTCGCGGACCGGAGCTCTGCACTCCGCCGGGAACTTCAAGCGAGCACTAGCAGCCCCTCCTGGGCCGCCGTTTCTTGGATTTTGCGGGCACTCCTTGCCAAAATGCCCAGCGCGCTTGCAAATGATGCAGCGGAGGGGATCCCGGCAGTCAACACGACGGTGGCTCTTACTGAGGCAGCGGAAACATTTACCTTTGAACTGGCTTAAGAAGGCCTCTCTCCCAGCAGCGGCATTGAAGGATCTGCGCCGGTCCGAACGCGGGATCGGAGCACGCCCGCCTCGATCCACCGAGCGGGAGCCAGCCCTCCCATTCTTCCGGGATTTGACCACCGTCCACCCCACCTCCGTCGGGCTGGTCTGGCCCGAAGAGGAAAGACTGGCCGAGGGGGAGGGGCGAACGACCACGGATTTTAGGCGCGCCCGGCCCCCGTCGGAGGACGACCCAAGATCCGGCGGTCCGAGCCGTGCACTGACCTCGGAGGGGCCGCCGCGCTCCAGGATTCGCGGCGTCGAGGCTGGATCTGACGCCGCAGCCGTCGAGGCCGCTGACCATGGGGAGGGGGGCTGCGAGGACCCGCCGGGTCAAAGCGAGGTACCAGCGGACGGCGAGGGGCTCCGACGAGGGGGAGAGGGGAGGCTGGAAGCGCAGCTAGCGGCCATAATGGCCGGATTTGGTGGATTTGGTGGCCGCCGCGGCCGAAGCGGCCAGCGACGCGGAGCGGGGAGCGGGGAGCGGTTTCGGGCGCACCAAGTCCTCCTTGGATCGTTATCCCATGTGAGAGGCAGCCCTGTCCATCCCAGATCTTGGAAGGAAATGTCGTCAATGACCTGCTGCCTAAAAGCTTGCATCTGCCATTCTGGCCTCGGCGACCGGCTGAAGTGCTCATCGCCATATAGAGTCTCATTATAGTCCCCCATACTCAACCAAGCTGAGTGCAGCAATGCAAACAAGGTCTGGAGAAAACGCCGACTGTGGTGACGATTTTCCACTCTGGGGCACCGTAAAACTAGAAAGCCTTTTTCTTGTTTACTAGGTATTTGCCCGTACGTTGCTACGGGGTATAAATATTCTAATACATTACCCCATAATTCCGCATTATATGATTGTGTAAATAAATATTTACCAAATTCTGCCCATGATTTTATTTTGTAATCACTTATTGACTCGCCAAATAAAATATAGTTTTTTCATTATATTCGTTTTTTCATCGGACATGTGGTTGCTCTGTCAAATATAAGAGATACAGAATTGCCCTGCTTCATTATATTCGTTTTTTCATCGGACATGTGGTGCAGGATGGTCACTGAACAGTTCTGTATAATTTTTGCGTGTAGTAGTGTCAAACCGATGATGGATGGGCAGTTTGGTCTCCTAGTGTGGATGTGCTACCGTTTCCACCGAAGATACCTGAATGTTAGTGCTACGTAATCTCTTAAAATGGTTATGCTGCCACTTCCTTTCAGCTCTATGGTTCAGTGTAACGTTCCTTGGCAAATCTTCAGTTAAGTTCACGTGCCTGACGAGACAGTAGTTCTACCCCCAGCCGTAGTGGATGTGCCATCAAACAACACATGATTCAACGGGGAGACAAACAAGGTTATCAATACATGATTCAACGGAGAGACAACCAGATTATCAAGCAACACATGATTCGGCAGGCAGGCATGGATGGCGAGGGTTGCGTCGTTGCTCCTCTGGCCTCGGGGAGGAGAGAGCGCTGAGATGGTGCTGCTTGGAGTAGGCGACGTGAGACCGGCACATCGCGGATCAAGAGTACCCACATACCGTGGCCACCAGGCACCAGCCATGGAGCCTGGGCTGTCCAGACCGGATGAAGGACGGAGCCGTGCTGCTAGATGAAGACCATGTGACTGTGCGACGGCGAGGGAAAGTGCGGCACGGAGGAAGGGGATGGAGGAGGTGGCCAGTGACCATCGCGACGAGGTGAGGAAGAGGAATGAGAGCAAGGGAGTCCGAACTGTCCGATAGTTCTAACACTAAAATTCAAATCAAACACAGATGCACATCGGTTCAGATAGCTTAACACTAAAAGTGAAAAACTGAATAAAGTGCATGCATCGGTGGACATGGACTTGAAGAAACACAAGCGGACAAATCTCCAAAACATGGTCCTGCAGCTCGCGGTCAGCCTCTACTCGGCCAACCAGAGTAGCCCGTAAAGGAGCGGCCCATGGCATTAGCGGAAGCGCCTGTTTTCGATGATTCGCAAAAAAAAAAAAGAGCCTGTTTTCGATGTTGTCCTAGCCGTTGGGTTGGCGCAGTCCACGGTTGAGAGGAGGAGCCCGGAAATCTTGCGCACGACCACCTCTCGTCGGAGGCTTGGAGGAGGAGACGGGGTGAGGGGACTAGAGGCAAATGAATCTTTTCAGCATCGCCGTGAGCGAGCAATGGGACAAAAAGAAAACAGTGGCAGGCACGGTAGAGAAAAAAAAAATCATGCCATGAAAAGGTTCCCCGGCTACGACTCGGTTCTGGGATGGTCCATGGGCTTCAATGTTAGCGCGTGGTCCCTCTGTCAAAAGTCTCGCCCGCTGCAGAAAAGGCACAGGGATCACAGGGTTGACGTGCGCTCATAATAAACAAGAAAAAGGCTTTCTAGTTTTCATCCTTCGGACCATGCACGGATCACAGAGTAGGTATGTGTGGCTGCGACAGTTCTGACCAGTCAGTTCTGATATCCACAATTTCGCCTATATATATATTTGGAGATTTCTTATTATTACATGCATTTATCTCAGGATACAAATTGTGTGTGTGTGTGTAAATTAAAGAATACGGTTTTCTTCGATATTACAGCATGTATTAGTTTGTCAGGATTATCTATACAAAATTCGCATCTATAAGATACAAATCGATCGCTAGTTGGCATTAGTTAGTGATTACTTTCTAAAGATACAAATCTATATTTGATGAAAGAGCAGTAATATTAGGATGCATTAGTTTGTTTTCAAAGATACTCCCTCCGTTCCTAAATAGTACAAGTCTTTCTAGAGATTTCAATATATACTATATATGGATGTACATAGACATATTTTAGAGTGTAGATTCACTCATTTTACTCTGTATGTAGTCTACATTAGAATTTTTAAAAAGACTTATATTTAGGAACAAAGGGAATACAAAATAGCATGTGGAGAGATATACACTAGCTAGTACGCATTAGTTTCTTAAGACGGGTATGCATTTGTTTCTTAAGCAGGGTACTAATCAGCAGTAATGCATGCAACCAAGCCTGTAGCAAAGGCCACGTTTTAATCTGGAGCCAAGCCTAGCCTCCAGTGACTAAGGTCAAAAAAGTGATGAGCATGAAACGGGCTAATGGAGGATGAAGTGTGATAAATAATGAGCTCCTCTTGACCCGATGTCTCGATATGAACCGTCCGATCCAGGTTCCTGTGCATGGATGCGTGCTTTTCGCGCCGCGTGCAATTGCGACTTTTCTCATTTCTTTCACCTCCTTTTATTCTGGTATAAAGAAAATGTGCAATGCCCACGACCCCGACAGGTTTGTGGCATCCCACAGACGGAGCGACCGTGCCACGAAAATCGCTCAAAGTAGTTGAGCTTACCAGCGAAAAACGCTAACATAAAAAATGCTTTTCATGACAGCCGAAAAACATCCCATGATAGCAGAACAGATAAATGCTTCCATGGTAGCAGAACAAATAAAAGCTTCCATGGCAGCCGAATGTTGCCATGGCAGAGAAAACTAGACACATACAAGATTTATTCAACACTGGTGGTGTGATGGTGGTGGGGGAAGACGGAGATGGGATGGTCCGACAACAGATGATGCTGCAGCGGAGGGGTTGTGGCCGCTGGGGTACTTGCGCTTCTTGTTGTTCATCCAGTTCCTGAAGACTTTCTTGCTGACGCCTATGTCGTGGCATCTTGCTTCGATGAAGTCCTTGTCGCGCTTCTGCAGGCGCCACCCCAGGTGCTCCGACAGCTCCTCCATCCGCAGCTTCTGGTCGATGGTGAACGTGGTGCGGGACCGCTTCCTCTCCGACATAACCCCATGGGGCGGTGACGCCGTCGCCGGCGAGAGCTGGGCGGGGAGCCTCTGGATCTGCAGTGCCCTCGGCAGAAAGTTGTGTCGCCCAGAAGAGATGTATGTGGGAGGCTGATGCGTCACCTGCGCCGGATGGTACACGGGTGGAGGTTGGAGTGGTCGGGGCACGGAGCGCTCGTCGTCGTACTCCGTGCCTTCTGAGTCGTACTCCGTGGCATCTGAGTCGTACTCCGTGCCATCTGAGTTGGTGTCAGAGTCGACGCCTGGCAGCCGGTCCTTCGGCGTCTCCTCCTTCCTGCGTTGCGGCAGGCCATGGAGCACGGTCTCCACCATGGGCGGCAGCGGCGGCGACCTCTCCATCATCACCTTGCGGTGGAAGCTGCGGTGGCAGCCGCAGGCTGCGCACTTGTACGACGACGCGTCGGCGGGGTTGAGGTCCCCCAAGGGCATCCACTCCCCGCAGCCGTCCACGACATGCCCACCGCTAGCCAGCGCGTGGTTCCTGCCGCACTCGTTGTACTTCACCTCTTGCACCACCGGCACCACAGCCGGCTGCCTCACCTTCTTGACAGAGCCGCTGGGGTACTTGACGTCCATGGCCTCCGCGGTGTCACTTGCTTGACAAAGATTACACACTAGGGAGAAAAAAACAAAATTAGTACTCTGAGAATGCTATTTTTGAAGCATTTTTATAGTGCCTATATTTTTTTACCCAAAGAATTGTGAATGTCATCTCTTCATAAAAAATTATGCGTAAGGAGAACACTTAAGAATGTTTCTCTCCAAAAAACTTCAATTTTTTCTTGCTATTGTTCAGAATTTACTACGCGTGTCCATCTACGAGCGGAATGACACTTTCACATCTCCTCTTGCATCACTATGGGCTAATGTTAACTACGCGTTTAACTTGCAAGTAAAATACATAGGTGGACTGTCAAAGAGAGAAAGAATATTTTTTAGAGATAGACTAACAACGCCAGATGACTATGAAACTCTTATGGTTGTAACCATTACCTGTGTAGTTCGTGAGTGGAGGGAATTATTTTTCAAAGAATCTTAGAGATAGATCACTAGAACTCAAACCCTCTCTGAACTCACACCCACCTTTCGTCGATGGACACACAACCTCGAACCCGCCGTTGGTTGTGTCACGTCCAGTGGTCCAGATGTATGGCTCAAGCCTCAATGGCTCTAAAGATATACTATATGTGTGTGTGTCTATATATATATATATATATATATATATATATATATATATATATATATATATACCACCAGCAAAAATATGTATATATATACCCTATTAATTTATATATATATATACTATTAATTTCTCAATATATACATGATTAATTTCTCAAGATTTACCAGAAATATATACGTATTTATTTGGAGATTTCTTATTATAACATGCATTTATCTTAAGATAGAAATCATATATACATAGATATATATCCAATATAAATTAATACGGTTGCATTTATCTCTAATCTATCTATGTACGGTTGTCATCTATATTATGGCATGTATTAATTTCTCTAGATTATATATAAAAAAATCGCATATGTAAGCAGTGATGGGAGGTGAGACAAAAGAGATATGCACTATCGCTAGGACGCATTAGTTCGTTATTAGTTTCTAAAGATACAAATCTGTATTTGATGAAAGAGGAGTAATATTAGGATGCATTAGTTAGTTTCTAAAGATACAAAATAGCGTGTGGAGAGATAAACACTAGCTAGTACGCATTAGTTTCTTATAAGATGGGTACACATTATAGTAGTTTCTTACAAGATGGGTGCTAATCAGCAGTAATGTATTGCGCAAAAAAAAAAAATCAGCAGTAATGCATGCAGCCAAGCCTGTAGAAAAGGGCACGTTTTTAGATGGTGGTGTAGGGCTGGACGTTAATCTGGAGCCAAGACCTAGTCTCTAGTGACCAAGATCAGAAAGGTGATGACATGAAACAGGCTAATGGAGGATGCGGTGCGATAAATAATGAGCTCCTCTTGCGTGGATGCGCGTTTTACACAATAAAAAGTGATCAGTGTAAATGTACTCCAATGTTAAACACGTATTGAGGTAGTGGACTATGATTGACCATCTATGTATGGATTGGACGGTTTGGACCTGATGGCTGGTACGAGTGAAGAAGAATACTTGCAGTGCAAAGATGTGTTGAGGTCCAATATGAACAGTACTTGTATTCTCCAAGCCAGGCACCATATGAACAGTACTTGTATTCTCCAAACCAGGCACCATATGAAAGGTCAGCTGTAAGAAGAGGCATTCTGTGAATGGACTTTAAAAAATGGAAGGAAAACTCTTAGTCCCTCTGTTCTATAAACGAATCTTGTTGTCTTTTAACATGAAAGCCAACATTAAGCATGTTGTTAAAAATCACATTAGTTCCATGGATTTGGTAAAATCATGTGAACACCAATTTATTTCAGAAGAAACACGCGAACACCAAAAAGAGATGATAGACATAAGACGAGTTAACCAACCACTAGATTGGGCGAAGCGAGAAATGTTCTAGTTGATGGTGCTCCCCATTCCATCCCCTTACACATGGGGCTTTCCATGTATAATTTGTATTTTTCGAAAGCCAAATCCGAAGATCTTCCCCTCTAGGGCATCCGGAGTTCAAAAGGGGGATAGTTATGTCCCTCGCAAAAAAAAGGGGGATAGTTATGTATTAGATCGGTTGTCTTACAAAAAAACTTTAGAGTAATTGATGATAGATTGTAGATAATTTAACTAACCAATAGAAGGGCGAAGGGAGAGCTTTTCAAATCGATGATGATCCCCGTACCCTCCCCTTACTCGTCGCGCCCTTCCATATATAATTTTATGTTTGTCGAATTCCAGATCTGAAGATCTACCACACTCCAAGGCATCCGGAGTTTAGTGGGGGCATAGTTATGTATTAGATCAGTGTCTTACCAAAAGAATAAGAGTAATTGATGATAGACATGAGATGAGTGAACTAACCTCTGGATCAGGGCGCAGGGAGAACTTTTTGAATCGATGATGATCTCCGTCCCCTCCCCTTACTCTTCACGCCATTCTTGTTTTCTCTTTGTCGAAAATCAGCTGGAGATCTTTCCTCCAGGGCATCAAGAATTTAGTGGGGGCATACTTATGTATTATATTGGTTATTGAAGGAATATACTTAGCGGCGATGGTAGCGATAGTGAGCATGGCCGATGGGCTATAGTATTGGAGACGCTGCGAAGGAGAATATCTAGTGTTGGTACCGACGATGCAAAATTATCCCCGAACTGGGTGGCGAGTTTAGTTGTGTTGCATTTTATGCTAAGACGATGTGAGGGGAGAGGGAATGTAGTGGTGATAAAACGGAAGATAGCATTGAGATTGGTAGTAACGGTAGGACGCGGTTGACTCGGGAGTATGCCAAGCGGGACTTTCTCCATGCCTATCTGATTTGTCACCATCACCACGGGTGCATCCCTACATTGCGGGTACGTGGGATGTGTTGGGGCACATGGTACACTACGATAGCGCAAACACATTCTACCGCACAACCAAGAACATACTACAGGGGATACATCACGGGATCAGGTTTTCCATAGACATTCAGTCACGACAGTGGAAGGAGAGTTGGCGATGTGTGTCCCTGTCTCCTCCTCACGGATCCCTCGTGTAGTTCCTTGAGGTTCCCTCAAACTGTTTGTGAGAGCATCGCATGTGCAATGCCTCCAAGGTATCTGCACGTGCTGGGAGGAACATCCATCGATGAAACTACTAGCACTACAAAAAAACACTTCAGTGATGATACGTGTTTGTCACAGTAGGTCACATTTTCTGTCATGCATGTGCATCCGTGACGATTTTATAACAAAATCAGGATAGTCATACTTGTGTTATCATAGAAGTGTTCCATGACAATATTCAAATTATCATCAGGGAAATCCAATCTAATGATGATAAATGCCGCGTCATGGAAGTGCTTTGGTCAAGGGTAACCGACACGTGGCATCCATCGTAACGGGTCGCCGTTGAGCTATCGGGTTCCGGTTTGGACCCGATAACCCATTAACAGCCCGGACCAATGTGGAATTTCCACGTGTAAAATTGTCATTATTGGCCAACAGAACCACGTGTCAGCTCAGCGTCGCGATAGATGTCATTCATCCAATGCATGAGACGGGCCTATGAAAAAGTGACATGTGGCATGGCCCAAAAGTGGCCCATTTAGGTTAAAAAGGTCAGCCTGTTTGACTTGGTCAAAAGTTATCGGGCTGGCCCATTGAAAGCATGTTAACGGCATGTTCGCATATAGCCCATTTACGGCCCGGGTACTCACGACCCATTATGGCCTTTCCGAATTTGGCCTAGTAGTGTCATATGGTCCGTCCAATATGATTCGAGCCCATTGTCACTTTCGGCCCTTGTATGGCTTGTGGTGTCTTTCGACCCATATTAGGCCTTTTGTCTCTAGGTCATTTAACGGTCGTGGTGATTCTGGCCCATAATGAACAGTAAATTGCTTTGAACCCATTAAAGGCCCATGATTCAGTTGGGTCATTTCCAACCTGTATTATCTTTCAGCCTTCTAAGGGCCCATAAATTATTGGGTTGGTTTCTGGCACTCGATTACTTATGTTCCGTTACTGGCTTGTTCCGCTAATGGTCCAAATTCAGCCCGTGGTTACAATCGGCCCGTTTGTGGCTCGTTAATCCTTTGGGCCATTTTCATCCTATCATGTATTCCGACCCATTAACGACCCATTATGCATGTTGACAGAATTGAGCATGTGTTGCGTTCAGGCCTGTTACTGGCCCATTATGGTCTGGGCCCATGACTGGACGATCCGATTTTGGCCCTTTTATGACCCATATTACGGCCTGATATTAGTCTACGAATAGTACGGTCCAAGTATGGCCGATGTATCCTAAGGTCCTTAGGAGGACCATGGATCCTATGGCCCGTACGAGGCCCAAGGTTACTACACCAGGTAGCAGGCCCATTGTATGTGGGCCATGGTTTTGCGGCCACTAGCAAGCGAGGAAAAAGAACTGTAGTGACTACAAGCAAGCAAATAAAGAAGACTATAAGGAAATAAATAGCAAGCAACTAACGCTAGGCTATTACGGCTATTACACATATAACATCCATTGGGCATCAAAGTTTGCCATCAGTGCAAATCTGGGACCAATGAAGAAACATATTACATACACTTGGCATCAAAGTTGGCCACCAGTGCAAATAAACGCCGCAACAAAACAAGTCCAGAACTGAAACCACTTTAGAAGAGCTCAAGAAACGACATCTTGGGTACCCACCATGCTGGCAAGAAGCTTAGCAAGCTTATTACATTTCTCTTGTGTGGTGCTGCAATCCTCCAACTCTTGTTGTTGCTCGAGAAAGTATGCATCTGAATTCTGCAGGGACATCCTCAGTCCTTCGGCTTCTTGTCGCAGCATAGTTGGTCGATGTCTTTCAGCTTGTAGTTGAGGCTTAAGAAGCCAAACTGATTCAGGCAGCGAGTTTGAAGAGCTTGTGCCAGCGGTAGTGCCCAGTAACTTGAACACTACATCAAGGCAGGACTTTGGGGTTGTCTCATTGTCCTCAACATAGTTTTTATTAGCTTTCTTGGAGATCAACAGGGTTTGTCTCACTATCTTGAACCTTATCCGCATTACTTCTTTTACCATTGCATAATGGGGTACTCTTCTCCGATGTTCTGTCGGCATTCTAAAAGAGGAACAAGGAGACACATCACATGTTTAGCATGTAGTGTATGAAACTCATTTTGGTAAACCAGTTCAGTAGTAAGGTGGATAGGATAACAGCATGAAACAAACATATATCTATGTACTATGGTCACTGTATTGTCTATATCATTCTAGTTTATGTAGCAAAATCAAGATAGAGACACAGTTCAAATAATATATGTTTAAGACAAAGTTGTTGGGGAACGTAGCATGCAATTTCAAAAAAAATCCTACGATCACGCAAGATCTATCTAGGAGATGCATAGCAACGAGAGGGGAGAGTGTGTCCACGTACCCTCGTAGACCGAAAGCGGAAGCGTTAGGTTAACGCGGTTGATGTAGTCGAATGTCTACGCGATCCAACCGATCAAGTACCGAATGTACGGCACCTCCGAGTTCAGCACACGTTCAACTCGATGACATCCCTCGAACTCTCGATCCAGCAGAGGGTTGAGGGAGAGTTTCATCAGCACGGTGGCGTCGTGACGGTGATGGTGATGTGATCCGCGCAGGGCTTCGCCTAAGTACTACGTGAATATGACCAGAGGAGAAAAGCATGGAGAGAGACACCGCACACGGCTTGGAACAATTGGTGTGTCTCCAAGGGGTGCCCTGCCCACGTATATAAAGGAGGGAGAGGAGGAGGCCGGCCACCAGGGGCACGCCATGAGGGGGGGTCCTACTAGGACTCCAGTCCTAGTAGGATTCGCCCCCCCCCCCCCTTTTTCCTTTCTTACGGAAGGGGAAAAGGAAGGATAGGGACAGGAGAGGGAAAGGAGGCCGCACCCCCTCCTCCTTGTCCAATCCGGACTACCTAGGAGGGGGGCGTGCACCACCCCTTGTGGGCTCCCCTCTCACTCCTCGGGGGGTTCCGATAACCCCTCGGTACTCCGAAATATACCCGAACCATTCCGGTGTCCAAATAGCATCGTCCAATATATCAATCTTTACCTCTCGACCATTTCGAGACTCCTCGTCATGTCCGTGATCTCATCCGGGACTCCCGACAATCTTCAGTCACCAAAACACATAACTCATAATACAAATCGTCATCGAATGTTAAGCGTGCGGACCCTGTGGGTTCGAGAACTATGCAGACATGACCGAGACACATCTTCGATCAATAACCAACAGCGGAACCTGGATGCTCATATTGGTTTCTACATATTCTATGAAGATATTTATTGGTCAAACCGCAGTAACAACATACATTATTCCCTTTGTCATCGGTATGTTACTTTCCCGAGATTCGATCGTTGGTATCCTCATACCTAGTTCAATCTCGTTACCGGCAAGTCTCTTTACTCGTTTCGTAATGCATCATCCCGTAACTAACTCATTGATCACATTGCTTGCAAGGCTTATAGTGATGTGCATTACTAAGAGGGCCCAGAGATACCTCTCCGATACTCGGAGTGACAAATCCTAATCTTGATCTATGCCAACCCAAAAAAACACCTTCAGAGACACCTGTAGAGCATCTTTATAATCACCTAGTTGCTTTGTGACGTTTGATAGCACACAAGGTGTTCCTCCGGTATTCGGGAGTTGCATAATCTCGTAGTCAGAGGAATATGTATAAGTCATTAAGAAAGCAATACCAATAAAACTTAACGATCATTATGCTAAGCTAATGGATGGGTCTTGTCCATCACATCATTCTCCTAATGATGTGATCCCGTTCATCAAATGACAACACACGTCTATGGTCAGGAAACTTAAACATCTTTGATTAACGAGCTAGTCAAGTAGAGGCATACTAGGGACACTTTGTTTTGTCTATGTATTCACACATGTATCAAGTTTCTGGTTAATAAAATTCTAGCATGAATAATAAACATGACTTCCAGAACAGGACTACCGTACCACTCTGGTGCGGAACGTACTCTGGTTGACCTACGAGGTTCGGTAGTAACTTGATCTGAAGTTTCATGATCATCATCATTAACTTCCTCACTAATTGGTGTAGGCATCACTAGAACTGATTTTTGTGATGAACTACTTTCCAACTCAAGAGAAGGTACAACTACCTCATCAAGTTTTACTTTCCTCCCACTCACTTCTTTCGAGAGAAACTCCTTCTCTAGAAAGGATCCATTCTTAGAAACAAATATCTTGCCTTCGGATCTGTGATAGAAGGTGTACCCAACAGTTTCTTTTGGGTATCCTATGAAGACGCACTTCTCCGATTTGGGATCGAGCTTATCAGGTTGAAGCTTTTTCACATAAGCATCGCAGCCCCAAACTTTAAGAAACGACAGCTTAGGTTTCTTGCCAAACCACAGTTCATATGGTGTTGTCTCAATGGATTTAGATGGTGCCCTATTTAACGTGAATGCAGCCGTCTCTAAAGCATAACCCCAAAACGATAGTGGTAAATCGGTAAGAGACATCACAGATCGCACCATATCTAATAAAGTATGGTTACGACGTTCGGACACACCATTACGCTGTGGTGTTCTAGGTGGCGTAAGTTGCGAAACTATTCCACATTGTTTCAAATGAAGACCAAACTCGTAACTCAAACATTCGCCTCCACGATCAGATCGTAGAAACTTTATTTTCTTGTTATGATTTTTCCACTTCACTCAGAAATTCTTTGAACTTTTCAAATGTTTCAGACTTATGTTTCATGAAGTAGATATACCCATATATGCTCAAATCATCTCTGAAGGTCAGAAAATAACGATACACGTCGCGAGCCTCAACACTCATCGGACCACATACATCAGTATGTATTATTCCCAATAATTCAGTGGCTCGCTCCATTGTTCCGGAGAACGGAGTCTTAGTCATCTTGCCCATGAGGCATGGTTCGCAAGCATCAAGTGATTCCAAAAGCCCATATGCATGGAGTTTCTTCATGCGCTTTACAGCAATATGACCTAAACGGTAGTGCCACAAATAAGTTGTACTATCATTATTAACTTTGCATCTTTTGGCATCAATATTATGAATGTGTGGATCACTACGAACGAGATTCAACAAAAATAGACCACTCATCAAGGGTGCATGACCATAAAAGATATTACTCATATAAATAGAACAACCATTATTCTCTCATTTAAATGAATAACCGTCCCGCATTAAATAAGATCCAGATATAATGTTCATGCTCAACGTTGGCACCAAATAACAATTATTCAGGTCTACAACTAATCCCAAAGGTAGATGTAGAGGTAGCATGCCGACGGCGATCACATCGACCTTGGAACCATTTCCGACGCGCATCGTCACCTCCTTTTTTGCCAATCTTCATTTAATCCGTAACCCCTGTTTCGAGTTGCAAATATGAGCAACAGAACCATCATCAAATACCCAGGCGCTGCTACGAGCATTAGTAAGGTACACATCAATAACATGTATATCAAATATACCTTTCACTTTGCGATCCTTCTTATCCGCCAAATACTTGGGGCAGTTCCGCTTCCAGTGACCAATCCCTTTGCAGTAGAAGCACTCAGTTTCAGGCTTAGGTCCAGACTTGGGCTTCTTCCCGGGGGCAGCAACTTGCTTGCTATTCTTCTTGAAGTTCCCCTTCTTCCCTTTGCCCTTTTTCTTGAAACTAGTGGTCTTGTTAACCATCAACACTTGATGCTCCTTCTTGATTTCTACCTCCGAAGCCTTTAGCATCGTGAAGAGCTCAGGAATCGTCTTGTTCATCCCTTGCATATTATAGTTCATCACGAAGCCTTTATAGCTTGGTGGCAGTGATTGAAGAACTCTGTCAATGACACTATCATTAGGAAGATTAACTCCCAGATGAGTCAAGTGGTTATGGTACCCAGACATTCTGAGTATGTGTTCACTGACAGAGCTGTTCTCCTCCATCTTGCAGCTATAGAACTTGTTGGAGACTTCATATCTCTCAACTCGGGCATTTGCTTGAAATATTAACTTCAACTCCTGGAATATCTCATAAGATCCATGACGTTCAAAACATCTTTGAAGTCCCGATTCTAAGCCGTAAAGCATGGCACACTGAACTATTGAGTAGTCATCAGATTTAGCTTGCCAGACATTCATAACGTCCGAAGTTGCTCCTGCAGCAGGCCTTGCACCTAGCGGTGCTTCAAGGACGTAATTCTTCTGTGCAGCAATGAGGATAATCCTCAAGTTATGGACCCAGTCCGTGTAGTTGCTACCATCATCTTTCAACTTAGCTTTCTCTAGGAACGCATTAAAATTCAAGGAGCGATGAGTACGGGCCATTGATCTACAACAACATAGATATGCAAAAACTATCATGACTAAGTTCATGATAAATTAAAGTTCAATTAATCATATTACTTAAGAACTCCCACTTAGATAGACATCACTCTAGTCATATAAATGATCATGTGATCCATATCAACTAAACCAGGTCCGATCATCACATAAGATGGAGTAGTTTTCAATGGTGAACATCTTTATGTTGATCATATCTACTATATGATTCACGTTCGACCTTTCGGTCTCAGTGTTCCGAGACCATATCCGTATATGCTAGGCTCGTCAAGTTTAACCTGAGTATTCTGCACGTGCAAAACTGTCTTACACCCGTTGTATGTGAACGTAGAGCTTATCACACCCGATCATCACGTGGTGTCTCGCGTGATTTAACTGTAGCAACGGTGCATACTCGTGGAGAACACTTATACCTTGAATTTTAGTGAGGGGTCATCTTATAATGCTACCGCCGTACTAAGCAAAATAAGATGCATAAAAGATAAACATCACATGCAATCAAAATATGTGACATGATATGGCCATCAAAATCTTGTGCCTTTGATATCCATCTCCAAAGCACCATCATGATCTCCATCATCATCGGCTTGACACCTTGATCTCCATCATAGTGTCGTTGTCGTCTCGCCAACTATTGCTTACACCTATCGCTACCGCATAGTGATAAAGTAAAGCAATTACATGGCGATTGCATTTCATACAATAAAGCGACAACCATAAGGATCCTGCCAGTTGCCGATAACTTCTACAAAACATGATCATCTCATATAATAACTTATATCACGTCATGTCTTGACCATATCACATCACAACATGCCCTGCAAAAACAAGTTAGACGTCCTCTACTTTGTTGTTGCAAGTTTTACGTGGCTTCTGCAGGCTTCTAGCAAGAACCGTTCTTACTTATGCATCAAAACCACAACGATTTTTTGTCAAGTGTGCTGTTTTAACCTTCAACAAGGACCGGCCGTAGTCAAATTCGATTCAACTAAAGTTGGAGAAACAGACACCCGCCAGCCACCTTTATGCAAAACAAGTTGCATGTCTGTCGGTGGAACTGGTCTCATGAACGTGGTCATGTAAGGTTGGTCCCAGCCGCTTCATCCAACAATACCGCCGAATCAAAATAAGACATTGGTGGTAAGCAGTATGACTATTGTCGCCCACAACTCTTTGTGTTCTACTCGTGCATATCATCTATGCATAGACCTGGCTCGGATGCTACTGGTGGGGAACGTAGCATGCAATTTCAAAAAAATTCCTAGGATCATGCAAGATCTATCTAGGAGATGCATAGAAACGAGAGGGGAGAGTGTGTTCACGTACCCTCGTAGACCGAAAGCGGAAGCGTTAGGTTAACGCGGTTGATGTAGCTGAACGTCTTCGCGATCCAACCGATCAAGTATCGAACGTACGGCACCTCCGAGTTCAGCACGCGTTCAGCTCGATGACGTCCCTTGAACTCTTGATCCAGCAAAGGGTCAAGGGAGAATTTCATCACGACGGTGATGGTGATATGATCCGTGCAGGGCTTCACCTAAGCACTACGTGAATATGATCAGAGGAGTAAACCATGGAGAGAGACGCCGCACACGGCTTGGAACAATTGGTGTGTATCCAAGGGGTGCCTTGCCCACGTATATAAAGGAGGGAGAGGAGGAGGCCGGCCACCAGAGGCGCGCCATGAGGGGGGAGTCCTACTAGGACTCTAGTCCTAGTAGGATCCCCCCCCCTTTCCTTTCTTACGTAGGGGGAAAAGGAAGGAGAGGGAGAGGGAAAGGGGGCTGCGCCCCCTCCTCCTTATCCAATTCGGACTCCCTTGGAGGAGGGCGCGCGCCACCCCTTGCGGGATCCCCTCTCTCTCCCCTATGGCCCATGTAGGCCCAATATTTCCCCGGGGGGTTTCGGTAACCCCTCGGTACTCCGAAATATACCTGAACCATTTCAAAACCATTCCGGTGTCCGAATATCATCGTTCAATATATCAATCTTTACCTCTCGACCATTTCGAGACTCCTCGTCATGTCCGTGATCTCATCCGGGTCTCCGAACAATCTTCGGTCACCAAAACACATAACTCATAATACAAATCGTCATCGAACGTTAAGCATGCGGACCCTACGGGTTCGAGAACTATGTAGACAAGACCGAGACACATCTCTGATCAATAACCAACAGCGGAACCTGGATGCTCATATTGGTTCCTACATATTCTACGAAGATCTTTATCGGTCAAACCACAATAACAACATACGTTATTCCCTTTGTCATCGGTATGTTACTTGCCCGAGATACGATCGTCGGTATCCTCATACCTAGTTCCATCTTGTTACCGGCAAGTCTCTTTACTTGTTCCGTAATGCATCATCCCATAACTAACTCATTAGTCACATTGCTTGCAAGGCTTATAGTGATGTGCATTACCGAGAGGGCCCAGAGATACCTCTCTAATACTCGGAGTGACAAATCCTAATCTTGATCTATGCCAACCCAACAAACACCTTCGGAGACACCAGAGAGCATCTTTATAATCACCCGATTACGTTGTGACGCTTTGATAGCACACAAGGTGTTCCTCCGGTATTCGGAGTTTCATAATCTCATAGTCAGAGGAATATGTATAAGTCATGAAGAAAGCAATAGCAATAAAACTTAACGATCATTATGCTAAGCTAACGGATGGGTCTTGTCCATCACATCATTCTCCTAATGATGTGATCCCGTTCATCAAATGACAACACACGTCTATGGTCGTGAAACTTAACCATCTTTGATTAACGAGCTAGTCAAGTAGAGGCATACTAGGGACACTTTGTTTTGTCTATGTATTCACACATGTATCAAGTTTCTGGTTGATATAATTCTAGCATGAATAATAAACATTTATCATTATATAAGGAAATATGAATAACAACTTTATTATTGCCTCTAGGGCATATTTCCTTCAAAAGCAGCATAGACAGGATATAAGTGTTGTTAACTACACATCTCTAGCAACACTTGTAATGTGCATGACATGAGAACATAACTATTTATACAATTGAAACTGAAGATACAACAAGTTACAACAGCAAATCAGTTAAAGAAACAGCAAATAAGTTACAACAGCTCTTTTCGATAAGTAAGAGTGTCGAACCCAACGAGGAGCAGAAGGAAATGACAAGTGGTTTTCAACAAGGTATTTTTTGGAAGCACTGAAATAGTCGGTAACAGGTAGTTTGATAGCAAGATAATTTGTAACGACAAGTAACGTTAACGGTAAATAAAGTACAGCAAGGTAGCCCAATCCTTTTGTGGCAAAGGACAGACCAAAATGGTCTCTTATAATAACCAAAGTGTTCTTGAGGGCACACGGGAATTTCATCTAGTCACTATCATCATGTTGTTTCGATTTGCATTCGCTACTTTGATAATTTGATATGTGGGTGGACCGGTGCTTGGGTGTTGTTCTTACTTGAACAAACCTCCCAGTTATGATTAACCCCCTCACAAGCATCTGCAACTACGAGAAAAGTATTAAGATAAAATCTAACCATAGCATTAAACATTTGGATCCAAATCGGTCCCTAACGAAGTAGCGGATAAACTAGGGTTTAAGCTTCTGCCACTCTAGCAACCCATCATCTAATAACTAATCCACAATGCCTTCCCTTAGGCCCAAATATGGTGAAGTGCCATGTAGTTAATGTTCACATGACACCACTAAGGGAATCACAACATATATATCATCAAAATATCGAACACATATCAAGTTCACATGATTACTTGCATCACGACTTCTCCCGTGACCTCAAGAACAAAAGTAACTACTAACAAATGATAATAATGCTCAAGATCAGAGGGGTATTAAATAGCATAATGGATCTGAACATATAATCTTCCACCAAATAAACCATATAGTAATCAACTACAAGATATAATCAACACTACTAGTCACCCACAGGTACCAATCTGAGTTCCCAGTACAAAGATTGGACACGAGAGATGAACTAGAGTTTGAGAGGAGATGGTGTTGTTGAAGATGTTGATGAATATTGGCCTCCCAAAGATGAGAGGGTTGTTGGTGATGACGATGGCATCGATTTCCCCTTCGGGAGGGAAGTTCCCCCGGCAGAATCACTCTGCGGGAGGGCAAAAGTGCTCCTGGCCAAGTTCCGCCTCGAGATGGCGACGCTCCGTCCCGAAAGTCCTCTACTTATATTTTCTAGGTCAAAATGACCTATATACCAGAAGATGGGCACTGAAGGTGGGCCGGACGGGCCACAACCCACCAGGGCACGCCTGGGGGCCTAGCACGCCCTGGTGTCTTGTCGTCACCAGGTGGCCCCCCTCCGGTAGTTATTTGCTCCAGTATTTTTATATATTCCAAAATAATTCTCCGTAAATTTTCAGCTCATTTGTAGATGTGCAGAATATGTGTCCTAATGTAGCTTTTTCAGGTCCAGAATTCCAGCTGCTGGTATTCTCCCTCTTTATTTAAACCTTGCATATTATGAGAGAAAAGGCATTAGAAATACTCCCACTACTAGGGAAAAGCCTAGCAGTAGAGCGGGTATTTGGTGTATTAGTAGCGCGGGTGACCACGCTACTGATAAGGCGCTACAGCTAACGTTTAGCAGTAGCGCATGTTGACATGCGCTACTGCTATACATACTTAGCAGTAGCGCTTACTGCACCAACGCCACTGCTAAGTTCTTTAGCAGTAGCGTTTTCCTGTCCAGCGCTAAAGAGCGCTACTACTATATTTTCTCATATCTTTTTTTTGCTACGTATTTGCGATGTTTTTGTAGGTTTTATACAGTATTCTAATCATATCATAAACATGCAATATGCTCATCATATCATACACATAATAGTCTCATCATATCATCCAACACAAATCATGTCGTCACATCATAATCATGATATAGCTATACAAGTTACATGACATGTCTCATCATACATAATGTAGTACTTCTTGAGGCGTCGGTTCGTATCCCTCTCTCGCACTAGCATGAACCTAAACTAACTACTGGTTGTCACTCCGAAACCGGAAACCGGTACACCTGGGCCTGACACTCCGGCCACTCGTCGTATACTCCTGGCGTAGCACTTCTTCGTCATTGATGATCTATGCACCTGCATCGTCACATGAGTCAACAATATGCAACATATATAGTTGAGCAACAGAAAGAGACGGACTTGGCAAAAATAGAACCAACATATCATAAGCATAAATAACAAAGTTCATCGTACCCAAAATGCCCTAACTAGAGTGATCTTCACAAGTTGAGGAGGACGGTTTAATTACATCACAAATAAAGTTTCGTCGTGCATAACTCAAAGTTTCATCATCCAGAAAGTATGGACTAAACAAACACATTGTCATATATCGAAAATCACTCCAACATGTCGCGCCATCCATCCAAGTCAGGGAGATAGTCCCCGACCTTAGTGAAAGGCTTTAAGTCGAGACGCTGAGCGGCTACGCGTGTTCGGACGTCTTCCCGCAACATTTGCCCTTCCTCGTAGAACATCCCTGTTTTTTCAAGGACCTCCTTCATGATGATTTGGGTAAGTTTACGCTGGATGTGATAGAACTCGGCTCGAAGTCGATGATCCGAGATATCTCATGCGTTCTTTGCCCATTGTAGAATATGGGCATCGCCGGATGTAGGTGACATGCGAAGGTTCTGCTGATCCCGTCTGTACTCCAGCATGTGGTGTAGGACATAGAATCCATCACTAAGAGTATCACTCAGTTGTTGGATGCAGCAGAAGTCAGTATTATGGCCGAAGCCGGGCCTGTCGTTCCTTGCCTTCTTGGTCTTGATCTCTCCACCCCGTACGCTGTAGTAAAAGATAGCACTGTCGAGAACAGACTTGATGTGGGTGTAATCCTTTTTGTTCATGTTCTTCGACGAGTCCAAGTAAAGAGCGTGGGAGTATCGAGGGTAAAGGATGATGAGAACGACGCGCCTGCCGCTGCGCAAAATAAGTACACCTCAAATTAATTAGCCTCCACCGTGCAAATGAATGATTGAAATCGAAGGAAGGATATCCGCGCGGATGACTTACATGGGATGATAAGGCATGAAAATCGTCTCCTTGTTCTTATTGGCGACCATGAAATCAATGATGTAGCCCCTCACGTATTCACGGTGCTCTGCGCAGACTGCCAAGAAGCCCTCGTGCATGAAGTACGGGTCAGCGACACAGATATAAGGTATCTGCTCAATCCCGATGATGTAGTTCATGTACAAGGCATAAAGGGGGACAAACGTAAAATCCAGCTTCTTCAAGTGAGACATGTCGAAGATGTAATCAAATCGAAGGAAGAACTTCTCCGTGGATAATGTGTCAGCGTACGACCTTTTCCGTGGCACGTTAACCATGTAGAGTGGGTATCCTGGATTTTCCGAGGCGATGAGGCTTTTCTCTCTCCGCAGCACATCGTCATGAAGTCTCCTTAGAACACCGTATATGGCCTCTACCGCTGCCTTAGGTAGGATTGTTTCACCGGGAATATGCCATTTTGCCGCACCGGGGATAGGTATACGGTCTTGAACCCGAGGCTCCTGAGGCGGCAGGATCATAGAAGCAGCTTTATTATTGCCTTTCCTCGCTCTCTTTCTATGCTTCTTTGGTACTGGAAGGTCGTCTATAATACGCTCAGCCTATGGAGGCGGCCATTCAGGCACCGAATCATGATGCTCAAATCCTGAGTACTCATACTGCTGATCCATCAATCCTCCGTTATTATAGGCGCCAGTATTGAGATATTATAGAGTGTCATCATCATCCTCGTCGATGGCATCATGCATTGCTTCTTCGATGGCGGCGACGTCATCAGTGACTAATGGAGCCTCTTCCTCACCCCGTCCACTATCACTCGGCACGACAGGCGACGCTAATTGGGTAGGTGGGGTGTTGATGTTCATACCTTGCTGAGGCTGCGTGATCGTGGTGGGTGTCCTGGGCGCCTCCAGACGAAGCAGACTCTTTGGACACAACAGGACCCAAGTCTTGCAATCACCAAGCCGCCGCGGGGTCTCGTTGCCATCTCCCCCTAGTACCAGAGGAGCCAAATTCTTGTGGCCCGGCTTGACACTGGCTATGGAAACCTTGAAGACGTCAGGGGGGATCGGCCGGCTGTGGAACAATGGTTCCTTCAGCTTCACTATGTCGCCTTCCCCACGTCCACCTTCTGGCCGCTGATAGTGTACAGTATGGTGCACGGGGTTTCATTGGCCTGCAAAGACATGTCTGCAACATGAGACATCCAAAAGGCAACGGAAACGGGAGACTATACATTTATTGAAGAGGGCCGGTGTGACAGGTACCGTGAGGGCGTCGAGCTCAGCCAAAGATGAAGCACCGCCGAGCACGTCTAAGACGGAGGACGGACTGCTATGAGCAGGTGCGGGAGCCGGTGCAGGAGCTAGTGCGGGAGCCGGTGTAGGAGCAGGTGCGGGAGCAGGTGCTGGTGCAACGCTAGTCGAGCTGCTCCCGAAGAAGTCGGCAAGGGGAAAGTCCGCTGCATCTTTATTGGATTTTGCCTGCTCCAACTAATGATAGCAGGAACCAAGACACCACACGTAGCTGCCATCTCCCGTTTTGCGGCGACTACCGCTGGTTTGACTGTCTCACCTGATTTCTTCTCAACCGCAATCTCAACCTTCTTGTTGATGTTTTCTTCAGTTAACCTCCGTCTTTCCTTTCTCTCCTCCGTGGACTCACGGTAGTACTTCTTCCACGTGGCGCCGTCTCTGACACCGTGCACACGTCCATATGACAGCCGAGTGTCCACCGGAAGTCGTTTCAATATGTTCAAGGGCCGGTTGAATGGGGTGCCCCACTTGGGCCTCGCCAACGCCTCAGACAGCGAGTCACTTTCGGCCGCAATCCTGTGCTGCTCTCTTTGCAAAAGGAACAAGGATCGTTTACAAATTTGACTAAACGTGCAGTCAAATTGATCAGAAACTAAAATTACCAGCACTCTCATGAACTCCGTCGTGACCGCGTTCGTCTCGAAAACCTTCTTCACTGGGTCCCAACGATACCGGGCCGTGAGGACGTCACGCTCTTGCAGGACGGTGAACTCCGCCAAGGGGTCTGGGATGCCCAGACTTTCGCGTTCCGCGTCCTCCTTGGCTCATATGGACCTCTTCCCCGCGTAACCACGGTTTCCAAGGTGGTGGCACCCCATGTTCCTCTCTTGAAGCCCCTTCATGTACTTCGACTTTTCTTTGGCAGCTTCGGCATTGCAATCCGCCTTGAATATTTCAAACTGCTCTTCTGTAATTGTCGGATTATCCTTTACAATCTCGGAGTAGGGTTCCTTTTTGTCGATGATCCTTGCTTTCACCCTTACTTTCCAGGCGGCCAACGGGTTGCTAAACTTGCTCATGGCGTGTTTGGTTATCTTATTCATTGCCGGGTCTTTATCTGGATCAATATATTTCTTTTCATCCCGGCCCGGGAACAAGAATACCTGGTGTAGCTTCGTTAGGAGGGAGGGCCTCATATTTTCTATCTTCCCTAGTTTCTCATCAATGATGGTGGCGGTTGACCGTATGATGCATCCTATTTGGTTGCCGTAGCATGCTCGCGCTTCCGCGGGCTCTTTTGACTCAAAATTGCCGCCGTCCACCTCCGTGACCACCACTCTAGGCCTCTTGTGCTCTCCTTTGTCAGTTCACTTCACTAGTTATCTTCTGTTTTAATTTTTCACACGACCTAGTACCCAAAATGGGGCTAAGGCTGGCTTGTAATTAACCATGTAATTATTGTATAGTTTGCTACTTTAATACAATCTCGCAGTAGGAGCCTTTCCTACTGTTTCACGGTCCAAAAAACAATCTTCAAAACATGAGTCAAATTATTACACCAAAAGTTGGTGATGATGATAGTTTTGAATTCCCCTTCTCGAGGTGATGGATATTTGAAAGAATTAGTTGTCGGAGGGCACAAGTGCTCCGCCTCAATTCCACCTCCCAGACAGAGGCAAAAAACTCCCCAAAAAATCCATGATGTTTTTAGGTTAGTTCTAAAGTTATGGCAAAAAGGCGTCAAAAGGCGGTGCATGGGGACTCTGTGCTACTCCACCACACCAGCCAGGGGTCGCGTGGGCCTGCCGTGTGGAGCTCCTGTGGGTCCCCTCAGGCCCATCTTCTGGCTCATGGCTTCTTTTCCTCCTAAAATAATTTACTAAATTTTTGTCGCTTTTGGAGCTTCGGAAAAATAATTTTTCTTCTGTTCTTTATTTTGACTTGTTTCTAGCTCTCTGGATTTTTCTGAGAATTTTCCTCTCTGTGTATTACATGCAAATTGAAGGGAATATGCATTGGAATTGAGCGCTAATGTGCAAAATATCATTGATAAAGAATAAATTATAATAAGAAATAGTTATGCAAAATTGGTGTATCAGCCTCCTGGGCGGTAAGAATCAAAGCACGAAAGCTTTCTTGTTTGTGGTGTGCTCTGGAAAGTTTGTAAAGGTGTGATGGTTGCCTTCAAGGCCAATCTCAAGTGATTATTTGACGCACAACCGTTGGGGGTGACTTAAACAGAAAATAGGGTGAGCCACTTGGTGGCGCTATGGAGCTTTCGCTTTGGCACCCTCCAACGGAGATTAGCACTCCCCAAAGCGTGTGGACTTTGGGATAAAATCCGTGTCCTCGACTCACTTGTGGTTTATCCTTTCCCATACATTTACTTGCTTTTTAGGTTTGTTGACTTGCTAATTACTAGTTTGTTGCCTAGCATACCTTGCTTTGAGCTTGTTTACCATATAGGTTGTGCTCACCCAGTTGCATATCTAGGGAACTGATTTTATCTGCATTGACCTAAAATTAGAATTTAACCTTAAAATTTGTAGTCTCCTATTCCGCGCCCACCATCCTTTGTAGTCAACCTCTCGATCCTTTCAACTGTTACCAGAGCTTTGGCTCTTTATTCGGGCTTATAACTACATAAAGAGATTTTGATCGATCATGGGATGGGAATGGATATGGGGAATAACAACCCGTGGGGATGCTGTTGGAGCACCTGCCAAGCTTCTCAGCGCCGCTCCGCCACCATGGCTCATGTGCTTCTACTCAACAGCATGTTGTGGACATCGAACGGTGCACCAATGGTGACTTGGGTTTGTTCATCACGTGCAATCTTATATTATTTTATCAGCTTGGAAGAGAACTTCCTCAACATCTTCCATTATTCGGTCGTGTGGTTTTATTTACAAAGTAAGGTGAAAGGCTATTTCGAAAGTATTATTCACAAGTGGGGGTGGATGCTAGCTCTCAGTTCTAATGGAGAACTCGAGACTAGAGCCATCAATCCCAATTTGATAACGCACAAGTCCAGCAATCATAGGACTCCCTCTGCTGACTCCTCCGAGTTCAGGAAGGGCAGCCCAGAGATGCTACATCGACGGAGCCTTATAGGGTTTTACAGGGTTCGTTCGAGGTGGCAAATTGTGATTGGACAAAGGGATGTGAGGGGCCCCACCCATCGCCGGGGGGGGGGGGCGCGGGGCATGTTTAGTTGGTTAGGAAGGGTCTGTAGAAGCCTGTATGACCCCGTACGTCTAGCATTTTTTATTAGATAAAGGCCAACGCTAGGCGCCGGTCGCCGCGCATCCGTTGGATCAAAAATTCCTGCACCGTCCGATGCAACCTGTGTAACTGTTAGCTCGAATCGTTCTCACCTTGAAAAAGTCAAACACGAGAAGGATAGAACAGAGGGGACGCTACTTCCGCACAAGCCGGACTCCACACTCGGCGGCGGCCTGCGCTCGTCTTGGATTCCCACACTTGCCAGCCACCCATGCCCCGCCTTCTCCGGCCTCTCGTGCCGCCGCGCTCGCCGGGGGCCGCTCGTGCTTGCTGGTCGGCAATCGATTGGGGTTGCAGCTTCTCGCCGGCGCCCGCTCGTGCTTGCTGGTCGGCAATCGATTGGGGTTGCAGCTACCCGCCGGCTAGTCGTAGCTTCTTCGCCAACTCGTTGCAGCACCACTATTCATCGTGTACCTCTCACCGACGTCACTTCAGGCACCATGGTCAGCTCACGACGATGGAAGCTTGGTCAGACGTCGGTTGGAGCTTCACCATAGCTGGTTGCAGCTTTTCACGTTCATTCATAGCTTATGTCGCCTCTGGTTGAAGCCTTTTTTGTCGTCAGTTGAAGCCTTTTCAGCAATGGTGGTAGCTTTCTCAGACGCCGGTTGCAGCTTTTGTGGTGCCGGCCCCAGCTTCCCTCGTCCCTCCAGTTGAAGATTTTTTCTCGCCTTTGTAGCTTTTTCAAGTGCCGGTTGTAGCAACCTTGGCTAGTCGTCGTGCCGACAGCACCTCGCCCAGCATTGGCAGTTTCCGGTTGCAACACATGTGGTCGCCGTCTCCAGCTCCCGCTGATGCTAGTTGTAGCAGGTCTTCGGGTGCATGGTTGTAGCATCCCGGGAGAAAACACTGCCGCAGCTCGCGTGGTCATGGCCCCATCCAGCACCTCTCCTGGCAGCACTCTCGTCGTGCGCCTCCCGGGGGTGACCAGGACGAACTGATGGCGTCTCTAGGGGAGTTCATGCGTGCCGCCGCAGCTGAAGTGGGAAGGGAAGATGGGGAGGCGGCTCGCCGACCATGATGGGGGAGAGTTCGGGAGAGTGCAACCATGGAGAAGACGGGGGAGAGAACGCCCTGGGAGTGATGAACGGTGATGAGGAAGAGATAGCAAGAGGATGCACGGAGAAGACGATGTGGAGAAGAGGATAACGTTTGAGGGGATGAAGTGGTGGGTGGGCCAGAAAAAATGCGTGTGTAGGCGTGAGATCTACAATCGCGATCAAATGGTTGGCGTGAGACCGGCGCAATCGTTCGGCCGGCAGCCGGCAGCAAAGGTTTCCCTTAGATAAAGGAGGTAAGGTGTTGGTCTCGATTACTTGCTCAGTAGAAAAGCGGACATTGGGAGGCGATCTATAATCGCAATCAAAGGTGTTGGTCTCGATTACGGAGGACAAGATGAGTGTAGTTTACGGAGGACCTGTCGAGGCAATTGGGAGGCGATTGCAGGGCGCGTCCGCCCTGTTCGTATCTCCGCTGAGTAGATCTGAGTCGAAGGAGGAAAGACAGCAAGATGAATCGAAGGAGTGATCTCCCAGGAAGGGAGATCTGCCAGGATCACAAACCACGCGGATCGGATCAGAGGACGCCAGTCAAAGGTATGTCTTACAGAAGAGAGAAAGGAAAGAAACCCTAGCTATCTTGAGGAAGAATCGTAGGGATATGCACTTGAAGGAGGTCAGATCAAAAATGCAAAAATTGAGGGAGATTCTTGATCAGAAACTAAGGAAATTGGATCAAGGGGGAATGGAAAAATTGGCTAATCCACCAGACGAGGGAGGGGGAATGGATCTGGTATCAAGTGATTGGCTGCGAAATCCTGGGCAGTGCGAGCAAATCTTTCCAATTGCAAAGGATTCGGTAGCTACGATAATTCTAAAGATGAGGGATATAAAGGCGGAGGAGGGAGGGCACTCCCCTCACCAATTTCAACCCAACTCGTCCTCAGGAAAGGCCCAAGCCATGGCCAAGAACAACCCCCTGAAGAGCAAGCAGCCGATGGACCAAGGCGAGGAGGTAGCCTCGAACGGCAAGGCTGGCCTAGGAGCGAGGCCAATGGAGCGCGGTGGCCCATCCCATGGTGGGGGCGACGTATACCACACTTCGGGAACCAATGGGAGGCAGGATCCCCAGTTCACAAGGTATGGCAATGTTGCAATGGTGGTAATCCCAGTGCTTCCAGTGGACATGAGGGAACAAGCAGCGAACATGGTGGCCCTTGATCTCTCAAAGGAGAGGGCTGCCATGCGTTCGAGGTGGATAGCGATCGGCCTGTTCTTCTCCATGCAACTATTCAGTGTAGGTGGTCTCTTCCAGGGGCTGAGGAACAAGTGGGGGTTGAGGGGGCGCCTCAACTACTCACCGCTCAAGAACAACAGATTCATCCTCGAGTTCGAGCGCAAAGTGGACCTCCGGTTCATCCTCAACAACGGTTCTTGGACACACAAAGGGGACCCGTTCCTGATGGTGGCTGTGGATGGAGGTGCAAGGCCAGGTGATGTGGTGGTCGCGCACATGCCTATATGGGCACGCATCTTTGACGCCCCCCCCCCAATCATGTTCTTCGAGAAGGTGGCACGTAAGTTGGTAGTGAGCTTGGAGAAGTTCTTGAAGCAGTGGATGCTGATAGGGAGGGGAGGATTTGGGGAGAGTCTATTAGAGTCAGGATCAATCATGATGTTGATGTACCACTGGTTAGCAAGCTAGAGTTCCATGACTATGGGGAAGATGTGATGTATCGCATCAATGTTAAATATGAGAGGCTTCCCCGGTTCTGTAGTTTTTGTGGGCACCTCGGGCATGGCCAACGCGAATGTAAGCTACCAGCACACCTCCAAAAGATGAGGTTCTCGGCAGCGCTACGTGCCTCCCCGTTTAAGAGAAGTACTATGAGAGGGGGGGTTCGTCGTGCCAGAGGCAGCTAACGCTAGGAGGTTCCTGCACTTTGAGTCTGAAAATGTGGGAACGGCTCAGACAGCGCCGGCGAAGCTTGCTGTAGAAAGGTATAGAGAATACCCGAAGACGTGCTTGCTGACCCCTTGGTCCAAGAGGCAATAGCGGCAGTCAGCGCCATCAAATTGAGTACGGGAGGAGAGGAAACAGGTGTTGAAGTAAAGTCGGGCAAGGTGCCAATGCAGTTTGAGCTCGGAGCAGGTGGCACTGATAGTGCTGCTGACAACACGAACCCAAATAAGAAGGGTGAAGTGGTGCAAACTGTGGAACTGGGCGAGGGGGACAGTTCTCAGACCCCGACCTATCCACCGATTTTTGAGCCTGTTACCAAGCCAGATGAAGATTTGTTCAAGGCCCAGGTACAGGCAGGGCTCTCGCAGAAGGCAGACAAGGGGGCAGAGTGGGAAAAGATCGGTTTACCACCAGTGCAAGGCGACACAAGCAGTCTGGAAGCAGAGAAGGAAGCAACAAAAGCAACCCTGAGGACCGGGAAAGAAACTCTGGGGACGAACTCGGGCCAGCACATGCAGATCAAGAAGAAGTATGGAGGGAAGCCCAATATCGGATCCTCTGAGATTGCAAAGGACAACACTTCAGTTCTTGGCAAACGGGGAGATCACAAACCTGATGATGAAGCGCCAGCAGGGGAGGGAATCAAAGGGGGAACCGGGGAGAGCTACAAGAAAAAACGTGGTACTGAAGGGCAAGCTGAGGCAGGAGAAGATGGAGATGGGTAGGGGAAAGACACGGCAGCAACCGGGCAAGGGGCTCCCGGGGAACTGACGGACGCGTCGGATGGCGTCCGTCAGGAGCCATGAAACTGCTCAGCTGGAATTGCCGGGGTTTGGGACAGCCCCACAGTTCAAGAGTTGGTGCGCCTGGTAAGCACGCACCTTCCGTCTATTGTTTTCCTTTCAGAAACCAGACAAAATAAAGAGAGGGTCAGCAACCTCAGATGGAGGTTAGGTTTTAAGAATTTCCTGCTGCATGACGGCAAGGGAAAAGGGGTTGGAATAGCTCTGTATTGGGATGAATCAGTTGAAATAAAAAAATTATTAGTTGGCCCGCGTTATATCGATGTGTTAATTCACAATAATCCAAGTGAACCTTGGTGGCGGGGGACCTTTGTTTACGGTGAGCCGCGAGCATAGGATAGGATCCATATGTGGAACCTCTTGAGAAGAATTAAGAATAACTCGAATGCCCCGTGGCTGGCTACAGGGGATTTTAATGAAACACTTTGGCAAAGTGAACATTATTCGGCCTTGAGAAGGCCGGAGAGACAGATGACAGATTTTAGAGAAGTTCTACAATGGTGCAACCTACATGACCTTGGTTACCGTGGCCCGGGATGGACATATGATAACAAACAAGAAGGGAGGAAGAATGTGAAAGCAAGACTGGACCGGGGAGTCGCATCCCCGTGTTGGCAGAACAGATTTCAGAATGCGCAAGTAGAACATATTTGCTCCACTAGATCTGACCACTTGCCATTGCTTCTCCAATTCAGTAAAAGGATGGAGTACAAGAAAAAGAGAAAGTTCAGATACGAAGCATTGTGGGAACAGGAGGCCTCGCTGTAGGAGGCAATAGAGACAAGTTGGAGCAGCACAAAGCCGGCAGCGAACCTCCAGGAAATACAAGGAAAATTGATCATCATGCAGCAGAGCCTGAAAAGATGGAGTAGCATAAAAATTGGATCTGTCACCCGCCAAATAAACAGTCTCAGGAAGCGTTTGAATGATCTATTGCACAGACCAATGTGTGTGGGGAACGATAGAGAAATAAAAAAAGCTATAGAGGACCTTGATGAGTTATTACTAAGGGAAGAAATCCTTTGGTGCCAGCGGTCCAGGGCCACATACCTCCGGGAAGGAGATAGAAACACTAAATGGTTCCATCGGCAGGCAACTTGGAGCAGAAAGCAGAACAATATCACAAAATTGATGAATGAGAAGGGATAGTGGATTGAGAGGAAGGATGAGCTCCACAAAATGTCAACTAATTTTTTTAAGTCGCTTTTTACAGAAGATGAAAGCGTAAACCCAACGGCAGTACTATGCATGTTTAATAGGATCGTGAGCGAGGAGATGAATATAGAGCTAGAAAAGGAGTTCACTGAGAAAGAAATCAGCGATGCACTATTCCAGATTGGTTCGCTAAAAGCCCCAGGACCGGATGGATTTCATGCCAGATTCTATCAAAAGAATTGGGGTGTTCTAAAGGAGGAGGTGGTGACCTCAGTAAAGAGATTCTATGAGGATGGTATGATGCCTGAGGGATTGAATGATACAACCATAGTGCTAATTCCAAAAGGAAATAACCCCAAAAACTTGAAGGACTACATGCTGATTAGTTTGTGTAACGTTATTTACAAGGTAATCTCCAAATGCCTTGTCAGCAGACTGCGCCCTCTATTGGATGAACTGATCTCAGAAACCCAAAGTGCTTTTATCCCTGGGAGGATGATAACGGACAATGCCTTGATAGCTTTCGAGTGTTTCCACAAAATAAGCCACAGCAAGTACCAGCAGAATACACACTGTGCTTACAAACTAGACCTCGCGAAGGCATATGACCGAGTAGACTAGAACTTCCTTGAGGGGGCTTTGGGCAGGTATGGTTTTAGCGAGAAATGGATTTCATGGATCATGACCTGCGTCCGGTCGGTTAGGTACATAGTGAAGTTCAATGGTGAACTGCTTGAGCGTTTCATACCATCGCGTGGACTAAGGCAAGGAGATCCGTTGAGCCTGTACTTATTTCTGTTCGTCGCAGAAGGGCTATCGCGGTTGCTACAGAGAGAGACGGAGGAAGGAAATATTACACCGATCAAAGTTGCACGAGGAAGTCCAGGGATATGAAATTTGCTCTTTGCAGACGATAGCTTATTATTCTTTAAAGCCTCGACTGAGCAGGCATTGGCAGTCTGAAACGTTTTAAACACTTTCTAGGAAAGTACAAGCCAGATCCTAAGTGTGAATGTTCCCTACTATTTAGTGAGAAGTGCCCCAGTAATACGCAGACTGATATCAAGAATATTTTGGAAGTGGAGTCCTCTTCGTTTGAAAGTAAATATCTTGGACTACCGACACCAGAAGGAAGAATGAAGGATGAAAACTTCTAGCCCATCATGGAAAGATTCACGAAGAGGTGCAGCAACTGGAATGGCAGACACATGTCCTATGCCGCGAAAGAAGTGCATGTTAAATCAAACATGCAGGCATTACCAACATTTACCATGGGAGTATTCAAAATGTCAGTTGGTTTTTGCGAGCAGTATGAAAGAATGATAAGGGAATTCTGGTGGGGTGAGGATGAGGGCCAAAGGAAGGTACACTGGATAGCATGGGACAAAATGACGAAGCCGAAGAGAGGAGGCGGTATTGGATTGAGAGATATGCACATGCTCAACCAAGCTTTGCTGGCAAGGCAGGGATGGAGATTAATCCAAAAACCAGAGATTCTGTGTGCGAGAGTGCTCAAATCGAAGTATTACCCCAACGGAGAATTGCTGGATACAGTGTTCACGTCGGACGGCTCGCAATCATGGAGGGGAATCGAATTCGGCCTGGAGTTACTAAAGAAAGGGCTTATATGGCGTGTAGGAAATGGCAGAAACATCCAAGTTCAGAGAGATCAATGGATTCTTAGACAAACAGGGCTAAGAGCAGCCAATTTCACTTGCAGGTCTCGCATTAGATGGGTGAACGAGCTCATAAACACAACCTCAAAGAGCTGGAATGAGGAGCTTGTCCGGAGAATCTTTAGTCACTTTGATGCGGAGATCCTTAAAATTAGGCTACCGCAGATAGAGGTAGCCGATTGTGTCGCTTGGCACTATGAAAGATCTGGCATGTTCACGGTGAAGAGCGCATACAGGCTTGCAATGGCACAGAAGGGTACAGGAGAACAAACTTCAAGCTCAACAGCAGGTGTCGACGACCGGAGTAGCTGGGACCTGATTTGGAAAGCGGCAATACCAGAGAAAGTAAAAAAAAATCTTGGAGAGTGGCCACGAATACCCTAGAAACTAAGGTGAACAAGTGCAAACGTACTCCGGAGACTGATAGTACGTGTACAATTTGCAGCCATTCAGATGAAACTGAATATCATGCAATGGTAGCATGCACGAAGAGCAGAGCCCTCAGACATGAGATGAGGAAACACTGGAACCTACCAAAGGAACAAGTGTTTTGGCATACGGGCGTGGACTGGCTCCAAGTGCTTCTGAACCGGTGTGATGCAGAATCTAGAAACAAGATACTCCTGCTCCTATGGCGTCCTGGCACCTCCGAAAGAACATAGTGCACGGCGATGGGAAAGAACATCTTTTGAGTTCAGTATCTTTCCTAGTTAAATATGAGCATGAGTTCAGAATGGCAGCAGATAGGAACAACCCTCTGGTACACAACGGCGAGCAGGATCTTTACGGGGATCGGAGAACTCAGGAGCCAGTAACAGTTGAGACAAGGTGGATACCGCCGCCACCCGGCGTGGCCAAACTTAACACAGACGCAGCCTTCGAGGCACAGTCAGGCACGAGTGCATGCGGAGCCATTGCAAGGAACGGTCAGGGTATGGTTTTTTTTGAAAGGAACACCAAATGCATTCCATTATATAACAGTACAGGGCAAATCGCCCTTTACATAGTCCAATACAAAGTCTGGGAGTTGGCCCAGCCAAGTCTCACACACATCAACTCCCAGATTAGCTCCATATGCAGCTAAAGCATGTGCCACCCTATTAAAATCCCGAGGGCAAGCTACAACACTACTAACAGAAAACCCCACATGCATTTGGAATTTTATGCTCCTGATAATAGCTCCTAAATTCGCTAGATCATAATCTTTAGAGTTCACTGCCCTCGTCAGCTGCGTGGAGTCAGTTTCAAACAAAACCTTGTCACATCCTATATTAATAGATATTTTTATAGCATACAACAAAGCCAAAGCTTCAGCATGCAGAACATCTGAAATATGCGCCAGTTTGCCCGCCCCTGCAGCCATGGCTCTGCCTTGGTCATCTCTGATGATGAATCCCCAGCCACCGGAATTGGTTTCCTTGTGAAAAGATGCATCACTATTAATCTTGAGAAAACCATTTGGCGGCCGAGACCATTTTTGGTCCAACTGCTGCTTTTGCCCTTTAGTAGCCATTTTGCTCTTCATTACACTTGATACATGATAATTAATAGAAGAGCAAACATCCTCAGGTGAGATAGAGGTTTCACCCGAGTTTGCCTTATTGCGTATATGCCACCAGTGCCAAAGAAGCAAACATGTTTTTATATTAACGTCCTCTTCAAGATTAAGAATTTGTTCTATGGTGCCTAAGGCACTAGTGCAACCAGCCAAAAGCAGCCTAACATGCTCCATATTTAATCTCCTCCACACCTCCTTAACTTTCTTACACATAAAAAAAACAATGTCCTCCGACTTCACCCTTACAGGTAGTATCTACCTCCATACCTCTGCTTTGTAGCTTCACCCGTACTGGTATGTTGTTTGTTGCTAAACGCCATAAAAAGTGAAGCACTTTATTTGGGAGGCGGAGTGACCATAATTTTTGCCAATCAAAGTCACCGTGTTCCTCATCTGCACTCGAGATGGAAGTTAAGCCTGTACAAGATTCATGAAAGCAGCACTATCAACTACTACTCTATAAGCAGATTTAACAGAGAAAATACCTCTTTTGTCGAAGTGCCATGCTATAAAATCATCAATATGTTCTTGGATTGGAATTTGAAGTATGATTCTTGCATCCTCTGGAATGATGGTTTGCTTCACCAAATCCTCATCCCAACTGTTTGTCATAGGATTAATCAACTCATTCACTTTAGTGATCACATTGTTTCCTTTGTGGCTGATGACCCTTCTTGTGTTGTTCCTTGGTATCCAAGGGTCACTCCATATATTAATATGCTCACCACTGCCAAATCTCCAAATGATCCCTTTCTTCAACAGTTCCACTCCCTTAAGAATACTCTGCCATGTATATGAGATGCCACGAGTTGGAACTACCTCCAATATTGAGCCATTTGGGTAGTATCTTGCTGAAAGCACCTGTGCACATAACGAAGAAGGGTTTTGGAGCAGTCTCCATGCTTGCCTTGCTAGCATAGGTAGGTTGAAATCATGGAGCTCCCTAAAACCCAGGCCCCCATTTTTCTTCACTCTTGTCAATTTCTCCCAGCTTACCCAGTGCACTTTGTTTTCCTTGTCAACTTGACTCCACCAATACCTGTTGATCATGGTGTTCAGTTCTTCACACAGGCCCTTGGTGATGTCAAAACATGCCATAGTATAGACGGGAATTGCTTGTGCTATGGCTTTTATCAAGGTTTCCTTCCCTGCCTTCGAGAGCAACTTCTCCTTCCAACCTTGGATCTTTTTCCAAATTCTTTCCTTCACATATTCGAAAGTCTTTGCCCTCGCTTGTCCTACGTATGTTGGAAGGCCTAGATATTTTGATGATAGGCCCTCCACATCAATCTGCAAGATATCCCTGATTTCTTGTTTTTGGCATCTCTTTGTGTTCTTGCTAAACATGATTGATGACTTATCCTTATTAATCATTTGACCAGAGCAGGCTTCATGTGTGTTCAGAATACGGTTAACTTGTTCGGCATTATTAGAGTTAGCCTCCATCAGCAGCAAAGAATCGTCCGCAAAAAGTAGGTGGCTAACACTAGGGGCTCCCCTACAGATTCTGATTCCTGTGAGTGAACCATTCAGTTCGGCCTTGTGAAGCATGGCTGAGAACCCCTCCGCACAGATTAGGAAAAGATATGGTGAAAGAGGATCTCCTTGGCGAAGACCTCGTTGGGGTATAATTGTGTCAGTGACATCTGTGTTGACTTTGATCTGGTATTTGACAGTGGTAATGCACTTCATGATCAATTTAATCCAATCTCTATCAAAGCCCAATTTTTCCATCATATCCTTCAAGAAGGGCCATTCGACGCGGTCATAAGCTTTACTCATGTCTAGTTTGACTGCTGCATACCCCGTTGCGCCACTTCTTTTCCTCTGTAGAAAATGTGTTAGTTCATACACCAATAAGATATTATCAGATATTAGGCGCCTAGGCACAAAAGCGCTCTGGTTAGGGGCTACAATGCCAGGGAGAATTCCTTTAAGCCTGTTTGTTATTACCTTGGAGATAATTTTATACATCACGTTGCAGAGGCTTATGGGCCTAAGGTCTTTAATTGTCCTTGGATTAGAATTCTTCGGGATTAGCACAATAAGTGTGTCATTCCATTCTTCAGGCATGTCACCCCCTCGCAAGGTGCACAACACTTCCTTCACCACTTGATCCCCCACAATTGGCCAGAACTTTCTGAAGAAGATTACTGGCATCCCATCTACTCCAGGAGCTTTTAAGTCTCCAATGCAATTTAAAGCTGCTCTAACCTCCTCGTCAGTATATTCCGCACACAAGATGCTATTCATTTCCTCTGTCACTTTCGGGCGCACAGCATGCAGGATTTCTTCATTATTATTCTGTGCCGAGGAGGAGAATATGTTGAAAAAATAATTTGCAATATGCTCTTTTAGAGGGGTTTCTCCCTCAACCCAGCTTCCATCATCCCTTTTTAGTTTCTTAATCATGTTTCTCTTTTTTCCTTCTGAAGCAAATGCATGGAAGAACGCGGTATTTTTATCACCTTCTTGCAACCATTTGACGTGAGCTCGCTGCTTCCAATAAATTTCTTTTTGATGTTCTAATCGGTCCAGCTTCTCTCGCAGGTAGTGTTCTCTTCTTACCCCATCCTGGTTGATCTCACCTCTTCTCACCTCCTCCAAATCCTTTCGCAACTTCTTAATTCCCTTGTCCAGATCGCCCAGCATATTCTTGTCCCAGTCCTTTAGTTCAGTAGCAACCCTTCGAATCATACATTGGGTATTATTATTTTCGCAATCCAGTTTTGCGTTGGTCCATGCATTATTCACAATAGCTTCACAGTCTTCTTCTTGTAGCCATCTCGCTTCGAACTTAAAAGCATGTGCCCTCCTTCTATATTTCGCTCACTATTGGCTCCTTCTATTTGAACAGTCACAGGCCTGTGATCCGAGTGTCGTGGATCACCGTTGATAACCTTGACAAAGGGGAACCTCGCACACCAGCTCCTTGATCCTACAGCTCTATCTAATCTCTCTTTAATGTATTGGCTGGCTTCCCAACTATTATTGCGCCAAGTGTATTTGTCTCCCACATAACCCAAGTCTTTATGGCCACAATCAGAGAGCGCCATCCTAAACCCCTCCATCTGGCTTTGAGCTCTTTCTGCGCCCCCCCCCCCCCCCTTCTTCTCGTGGTTGTACAGTATCTCATTAAAGTCACCCACACATAACCAGGGAAGGTCCATTTTGATTGGGCCGCAACCTGAACCAATGTGTTTCAGTTGAGGAGGTTGAATGCCTAGCCTTATTACATGGCCTACAGGAATTCGAAAAGTTATACACTGGGCCAATCCAGGTTGAGGTAGACTGAAAATCGGTGGCAAATGCGTTATCTCCAAGCGCCACGAACAAAACAAATCTCTTCCCACTCATTGCGGACATCAACGCTGAACTGTCGAGATTCAGATCGGTTGAGGTGAGGTGGGTTAGCAGGGACGGGAACAAAACTGCCCACTGTCTGGCCGCAAGAGTGAAGTACCATGGAGACTTTCGTTACCTTGGCTCTGCTCCGAGCGAGGTGCAAGAAATTCTGTCGAACGATTGTAGCTGAGAGCTTAAACCCATGTAGGGCTCCTCAAAAAAAAAAAAAGCAGACATCGCGTCGGGACCTAAAGCAGGGAGGGCGAGCTTCGTCATGCATGTGGCTGACAATGAAATTTTCATGTTCAGTTATCACGGGGTTTTTTTTTGCGGGTTAGCTCAATTATCCCATTGCTGACACATGAAGCAATGTGGACATCGCTACGAGCCTCGAAGCATTGCTCACGTCACTCGGAGGATTTGATTTAGAAAAACGCTCGGATCAAAGTAGTTGGGACGACTAGGAGGTGAGCCTAACACGAGTTACAAAGAAACTCTAGCCCTACTCCTAAAATTTAACTCCCTATTCCATATTCCCAAATAACTCCTCCAATTTTGAAGTCAAATTTCTGTGCACCTCCTTTCCACAAATTTAATTCCCTAAATCCTCCTATACACAATGACAACTGGGGTCCCCGATTCACCAAAATATTTCTCGAACCCAACCCAAATCTTTCGGCTCCTTGTTTCAACTTTCTCTCCAACCACGACCTCGGCGGCTTGGTTTGGAGTTACCCATCAGAATTGCCAACAAGCGGGACGAGAAATCACATGTATGTGCTACAAAGGCTGTGCTAGACATGCTAGCACAACACAAGGGGCAGCAATTATTTAACATGCCCCTACTTTCTTTTAGAACTAATTAACATACCTCTACCCTCATGACATGAGGACCATTGTTTATATTTAAGCATCGAACATATCAGGAAACATTCTGAGTTCTGGTGGAGATACAGTTTAATACCAACCAATTCATAAAATACTGCACTAGTCCTAAAGTTGATGAGCTTAGATGCACTTCTGAAGAAACTCTATTAGTTTCTCTATCGGGGCACTTTTCCTCACAAGAAAGCAGACATGCATCTAAATGGCACTCCTATCAGATGGGCATTAAAATGCCGAGCGCCCTTTAGGGTCTGACGACGGATTAGTGGAGTGGCTTGACCTTTTCCTCCTGAGGGTATTCCAGGTGAAGCTACCACCCTGCTGCAAACCACCGGCGGTGACTTCATCTTCGTCGTTGTCGTCTTCGTTCTCATCCTTGCTGTAGGAAGAAACTCCAGGTCTTCCTTTCTCTGGTGTCCAGGTTGAGTTGCCTGCGCCATCGGCGCTGTCAGAATACTTGAGCCTTTTTGCCCTATCATGTAAATCAACCTCCTGTATATCGGATAAATAAGCACTCCGTTTTGCTCTTGGAGTCATCTTTGGGATGTCTTCGTATACCTCGTCAGATTTCATCCATTGATCAACATAAGAGTCCGAATAGACAACCTCCTTTCTTCGCCTCTTTGTGTTTATCACAGGATTTTTGGCTTCTTCTGCAAGGAGCTTCTCAGCTAAGGTTTCACTGATATCAAAAACCCATTCTGGAACCTCAGGTCCCTGCATCAGCCTGGATTTATAGTTTTCTCGTCGTCGCCTCTCTTCATCCATCTTCTCAAATAACCAGAACTCCTCCTCAGTTCGAGCAGCCAAACGATTTATTTCACGCTCACTAGGGATGTCAGTTCCAAGTGTACTAGTTCCTCTCTTCAAGATCTCCTGTAGCAACGCTTTCCTATCCTGAGCTGCACGAGAGATCAATACAATATTTTTGTGAGTTCCAAATTTGAATACATCACGGAGAAAAGAGACACAGGAACAGGACAGCCAGCAATGGCATACAAACCTGTGGAGGTATTGTTGAACAACCCAGCCTGGATAACTTTTGCATCAATACCCATCTTCTGTTTTGCGCGATCCAAGATCTCTTCTTCAATTGATCCAACACTAACAAGAACAAATACACGCACTTCATTTTTCTGTCCTATACGATGAGCACGGTCTTCAGCTTGCTGATCCATCTGAGGATTCCAATCACTATCAAAAATAATAACTGTATCTGCAGTCTGCAAGTTCAATCCAAGGCCTCCAGCTCGTGTGCTGAGAAGAAAAATGAAGTACTCTGAGTCCTTCTTATTAAAATCTGCCAATAATTTCCCTCGTTCTTCAGTTTTCGTTGATCCATCAAGCCTCATATACTTGAAATTGTACATCTGCAAATATACTTCCAAAATATTAAGCAATCTTGTCATCTGAGAAAAAAGCAGAACCCTGTGACCAGCCCTATGCAGTTTTGGAAGTAGCCGATCGAGCAATTCAAACTTCCCTGATGCTCTAACAATCTCCTCGCGCTGATACATGTTATATTGCTCTACAAATAAGTAAGGATGATTGCAGCACTTCCTAAGCTGCATCGATAGGTTTGCCACAGCCTTTGGTTTGAGTCCTGCACATGCACATATTTGACAATAAAGAAGTACTTCTATTCAAGAAAGATACAAGGACAATTTAAATGCAAATATGCAATACAGGCAGGAATCCCTTGCTGGCTCTCAATGGTGGGCACGCATGGCTGTGTCACCAAGCACCTGATTATGCTCCCACCTTCCACTTAAGAATCGGTCGGTTTATTATTATTCTCAAGATGCAGTACAGGCACAAGGACAATACTATGCATTATATATGCCATCAATACAAAAGAAGACCAAGTTTGCATTGACACTATAGCATGAGTTTGAAATTTTATGCACAGCTTTCTCCAAGGATCGATCAAACATTACAAATTTATTCAGTCAGAAGTACTTCCTCGAGGGAAGAAAGGATTGGAAGTAAAACGTACCAGATCCTAGGGCAACCTTTCCCTTGCTTGCGACTTGCTCGTAGTATGCTTTTTGCCAAGCTGAAAAGTCACACTTCAGTATTACTTGTGTTTTTGAAGGGAGATACTTTTCCACTTCATCTTTTTTCCTACGGAGCAAAAATGGACGCAAAACCTGGGCAAATACCAAGAGCAAATGAATAAATATAAAAATCGCAAATATCAGAAGCAATCTTCATTTCATGTGTCACACGTGCTTACACACCGGTTGGTTCCATTGAACCGAAAAGGTGTGAATGCCAGAGAAGTGGAGGTACAAATATCATTATATCAACATGTAAGCTTGTTAAAATCACTGAGTAACTGAGGGAGGATTGGGGCAAGCATTACTCACTTGATGCAAACGATGTATGATCAATAGCTCTTCCTCATCATTAATGCTAACATCACATGCAAACGGTGCATTAAACCATTCCTCAAAATTCCCAGATGAATTAAAAATATTTGGCAGAATAAAGTTGAGCAATGACCACAGCTCCTGTAGGCTATTTTGGATTGGAGTGCCAGTCAAAAGTAGTCTGCGGCGGATCAAATATCTACAAGAAAGTATCAGCAATCTATAAGTAAGATTCACAAAAGGTCGAGACAAAATTTAACACTTCAGCCAATAAGGATGAACAAAAAGGTTAAATCACAGAAAAGATGAAGGAAAATGAGGCTTCAACAGAAAATTGGAAAGTGGGAATAAGCAAGTAGCCATGAAGCAAAGTGATACTGAAATGTAATGGAAGTTATTCATCTTGATCAAGATACTCTCAAGAAAAAAACATTTTTCATACAGAAAGGTAAATATTTACTGGCCTACCTGGAGTTCACAGCGATTTACACCGACCTTAATGGTTAACTTCTAAGCTTTAAATAAACAATATGGTGACTAATCTATCAATTATCAATTGGGACCATACTGTTGATACAGATAATGAGAGCTGTTAAGAAAAATAGCCACTGGTTTTGATTCAGTGCGGTTAGGGGGGGGGGGGGGGGGGATCCAGATGTCTGCCCAAAAGCCATCAGATTCTCTTGTACAGTTGGATGCACTCCCATTCAATGTTAAAATAGAAGGATAAATGCTTGTACCTTAAGTTTAAAAATCGGGTGTGTTTGGTTTGAGCCCAAGCTGCCCTAGAAAAATTTAGCTAGCCAATATTGGTCAAGGAAGTTGCCCATGCTTTGATCAATGTTGGCAAGAAAAATGAACTAGAATTAGCTAGAGGGGATATGCATGCCAAAATATTGGTACGGTTGGTTTTGGTGATCATCCAAACATACCCTTATACCCAAAGGAAACATGCCTGGTTTTTATGCGAACACGGAGAGAAGACATAATGCTTGTGTACAAAGTAACCTTTTATATTCTGTAAAGAACACGTCACAATTTCCTTAATTGTACTGTTAGCTACTCACGTAAGACTAATAAGACGCATGTTTTGGTTGTGTGCACAGGTCTAACCTGCTAAATAGCCTGCCTGAAGACCACAAACTCCAGTATGTAAGTTCCACGAACTATGATATGAACTTATTTCTAAAATATGTACATTTCAAAAAGGCATGCCTATTAACATCTGTTCTATACACATGATTATACTTTTTCACAAATTTGTGCACACATACAACATGATTTTGTGAGAAACCTTTGAATAAGTTCAGGTCGTGTCCTAGCCATACTAAGTTATAACTTCACTCTTTCTTGCTGATGAAGGGAGAGATACGTACTTATTTTAACAGACCAATTTATTGTTTGAAGAGTGTAATAACTGACAGGATAAGGTGCTTTTGAGGCTCAATTTGCCAATGCCACCTTATCAGAAGAGGAATGGAAGCTTCATACTGGTCAGCAGCACCAGCCTTGGTTTCTGAGACCTAATACTACAAACAAAGCTGAAAGGTTGGAGTTTTTCAACAGCTGTGACTGATACAAACGTGAACTGAACAGAAGACAGGTTGAATAGAATGTATCGGTTGACTGGGGGAGGTTGTGGAAACAAAGTTGGGGCATGATCGGCGAAGAAGGAAAAAAAAAGAGGAATACTGGAGGTTTATTGCTTGCATCCCTCAATGGAGTACAGGCCCTGCCTTTAATACGGCAGACTGAACATGCCGCACGAGTTCTATGTCTAATTCTATCTTGGGACTCTTTTAACCAGTTACTTTCCTAAACTAATCTAATCTTTCTTCTGGACTACAATATTATTCTTATTCAGACAATAATTCATCTCTTTTTTTTAGGAACGGACAATAATTCATCTTTAATTAACTCAAACTCTATCATCTTTCCGCTGTGGCTGTTCCGCAACAGATATTTTCAAGTTTTCTATATATGACAATGAGTTATGGAGTCACTAGCGCACAGAGCCATCCTCCGACAGAGGTGCAAGTGATCACATAGAAGAAGCTTCACCAGAGTAAAGAAAAAAAAAGTAACTTATGACCAAAGTGTGTACCCGGAAACTAGTGTGCGAGCAAGAGCACATTCATGATTTTTCAAGCGATGTCCTTCATCAACTATCAAATAGTGCCAGTGAACCTTCTTCAGGAACTTCTTATCTTTCAGTATCAAATCATAGTGTGTGAGCAGAACATTAAATTGTCCTCCAAAATTTGTTTCCCTGAGAGATTTCCTCTCATCTGGACGACCATCATACAGAATTGTACCAATACTGCAAACGACGAGCATATCAGAGTTAGGTTACTTCAATTTATAGCAGGACAACATAGAAATACTGATCAAGCAAATTCCAGTGAAACAATACCTGGGAGCCCATGTTTTGAACTCATTAGACCAGTTTGGTAGTACTGCTTTGGGAGCTACTATTAAGTGAGGTCCTGTGACCTCCTTCTTTTCCAACAGATAAGCGATCAAAGCTATGGTCTGAATTGTTTTTCCCAAACCCATTTCATCAGCCAGAATGCCATTCAAATTGTTGTTGAATAAAGAAAGCATCCATTGGAGACCCTCTAACTGATATGGTCTCAACTCCCCACCTACAAGGGCTGACGGTTGTTCTGTTACCTGTAAATCCAAAACAGTAGAAAGAAACATTAGTTGCCCCAGAAGTGGAAACATAACAAATTTGTATTGTAAGAACAAAATGGCAAAAACAAATTAACAGAACACCATAATACTGAAAAATTTCATTCGTGGACCACTGAGCAGCGAAATTAGATCCAAATAAACTGGGACCATCAGTTATTGCAAACAGGCAATAAATTCTTCTGCAGAAAAATCCCCACATTACATGATTATAACACACTAATTATGAGCAGATGATCTCATAGAATCAAGAATTCACATAATTTATTTAAGCCAGTAGGTATCTAATAGCAGTAGGGTGCTACCCACTGTATAGCAGTAGGGCTCTACCCGCTGTATTATGGACAATAATATTATCTACCATCATCACGAATCCAAGGGGGGCATAACATGAGTGCAGCCAAAAGGTAATTCGTATTTGATCACACAATCTTACTTGCCATGCTACCAAATTATACGACACTAGTTGCATAGCATATAGAACTCGATTAAAACTGTGAGATCGAGACAACATCTCAAGCAACAAGTTACTAAATACTCCCTCTGTCCCAAATTACTTGTCGCAGAAATGGATAGATATTGATGTATTTAGAACTTCAAATACGTCTAGATACATCCATTTCTCCGACAGATAATTCCGGACAGAGGGAGTATATGGCTAAAAGTCAAGCTTCAATCTACCTTCTCTTCGATGGAATGGACAGTAGAATCAAGCCTACGGCCAGCAGCATTAAATTTACTAGTATTTGCAGAACCGTGTGTATCTGCATCATCATCTGAAGGAGACTCTTCAGGGGATTCATCAGATTCTGAGTCTTCAGACCCTTCAGGACGACTAACATGCTCAGCATCTTTTTGTCGCTGTACAGCTTTCCCAATTCCTTCTAGAAGCTCATTTGTCTTATCAAGGAGCATCGTCAGCCGTTCATTCTTGCTCTCCTCAACCATCCGCATATACGCTTCTTGATCACCTGCTTTCAAAACTTGTAACCTACTTTTTTCAAGTCGATTGATACGCTGGCGCGCCCGGACATGCCATGCCTACATTTAACAAGTAAAGAAAAAGAAGTTCACGCATCCTTAGATTAGCAAATCAAGGAAAGGGGTATAGATAGGGATAAATGCATAGTTTAACCTAGGAAATATAATGGGCGGGATAAACACAATGGCGTTCTAATAAAAAAACTTAAAGGGCGGAAGGGGGCGATAAACATCTTATCTTAAGGCTTGACCATGAACATCCACAAAAAGCATGATTTCTCTTGGGCATTACAACATGCACAACAAATTTCATCAGATATCTTTTTTATCTGTTGTAAATTCTAATGATTTCATGTATGCTACTACAATGTCCATCTTTCATGTTGCAACCAGCATAAAAAATGTCATTCAAAATCATGGCATGGCTAACTGAAGCAAGACAATTGCAGATAGGCCAATAGATACAGCATAAAAAAATTGTAGAGTGATGCTAGAAAAAGCATTTATCCCTATGGGAGGCTCATCACTCATGAAATGGTGTTGCAGACATATCAATGAATATTGCAGAAAATAGCTAAATTAAGAAAGTCCTCTAAATATAACAAGTAGAAACTTTTGATGCATTGTTCACACCTACCAGAAACTGACAATATCAGGTTATTGCTATCAGCAAATAAGGCGTGTTTCAAATAAACATCACGAGATAAAAGAGAAACATCAGCAAAGCCGAGTTTGTAAACAAATAGGACGAGCTAATAAATCCAGTGAAGACACAAAATTAGGTGATACATTGACCATCTTGTTTGCTAATTCTGAAATAAGGAAACAAATCAAACCATACCTGAACTCCATCATTACGCTGCTTTCTTCGTTTGTAAGTAGCCGATGTTTGCACTTGATATTCCCTAGCAGCATTAAGAATTTCTGTAAAAAATCTTCTCTTCCTGGTCTCAGCTTGGTTCTTTTCCTCCTCTTCAAGCTTTGAGATCCTCTGAAGTTTGTGAACGCAAAAAATGAAAATCAAGATTTCAGGTGTATAAAAATTGTCAAAACTGAATATCAAATATGTGAGAAAAAACCTCGGTGAATCTCTTTTTGCGATGGATATCATCGGTATCCATTGAAAAACCATCCCCTATTCCATACATGGTAAAAGGATATCGTATCCTCATCATCCCCCAGTCAAACAATTGCCTCTCAGGATGCGCACATTTTTTGTGTAGCCAGTATTCAGCATTGACATCAGACCGTACTTTCTTCTGCAAGTCTAGTAACTGCATGTATACAATTAAGTAATCAATGGTCATCAATACAATAACTCAGCGCCACTATTATACTTCTATATATAGATCTATAGATGCCACGCACATGTTATACTTCACTTCACTTCATAATCACAATGATGCGTTATGAAATATATATACAAACAACATAATACACAGTTGATAGTTCATACTACTCCCTCGGTTCCTAAATATAAGTCTTTTTAGATGTTTCAAATGGACTACAACATACGGATGTATATAGACATGTTTTAGAGGATGTATATAGACATGTTGTAGAGTGTAGATTCACTCATTTTGCTCCGTATGTAGTCCCTTGTAGAAATTTCTAAAACGACTTATATTTGGGAACGGAGGGAGTACTATTTAGCAAACAAGATATGGTGCACAACTACTTGCCATATTACACTACTCATTCCTATAATTGGAATAAGTATTGAAAGTTATAGATATCCTTTGTGCCAAACAACTCAAATATTGATCATGTGCCCCGATTAATGAGGAAATCGACAATAAAAGATCACATCTGTAATTATTTTTCTCCATGTTGGAGCATTATCATATTAGAACGACAATAGCTGCCAGCCTCCCACAGTGATGAGTACATCAATCAAATGTTTCATTCAGAAGCATGAATATACATTTACATTACCACCTGGGAAACACGGATACAGTTGGGAACCAGTGTGTCAAGGGTTGGATACGTCCTGATACCCCGAGATACATATCCTTATACATATCAGCCACTTCTCTATTTTTCAAATAATAAATATAACCCAAACGCTAGAAAGCGAGCGAGCGCGATGGAGCGCCCGCCGTCTATCATTTCATGAGATCGCGCCACGTGGGGAGGGGTGGGCGAAGCGGTGGCTTCTTTTGCCGTTTCCGTTTCTTTTTTTTTTTTTTTTGCGAGACGCGCCGCTCACTATTTTCTTTCCAGGTCACGCACTCGCCGGCGATTCCCCTTTCTCTTCCCTACTGAAATTCTAGGGTTGCCGGCACCTAGTCCCTGGCACGACCGCGCGCAGCAGAGTGACACAGCCACACCGTCCACCAGACGCGGCACTGCGCAGTGGACCGACATCAAGCATGGTGGATCAGGGAGCGGAGGGATGAGCCCGTGAGCGTGCGCGGAGAAATTGGATGGCAGCCGGCTCCCAGGGGACCTGCAATTCATGCAGTACATCGCCATCCCGAGGTTAGTTCCGTTCTGTACCCTCCTAATCGCAGTAGAAGAAGAGTTCGTCAACTCGCGGTGCGGGGGTGACGACTCACACAGGGCATGAGGAAGGGTGTGGGGAGGGAGGGAGGTACCAGGCTCAGGGTGGGTGCTGCAAGGGGGATGGGGGGAGGCGAACAACGGAACTCTCACAGTTTTTTGGATGATTCCGGGGGGATTGATTCGAGGTGCTGCTAGGGGAACTGCTGGGGACCAGGGACTGGTGCGAGGTACAGGAGAGGTAGTGAATCCTCACGCACTGCTAGGAACTTTTGCCAACAATTTTTTTGTGAAGTTGCCACTGCATAGATTTCTCACATGCTGCTAGGAATTTTTCTGCCCATCATTTTGTTGTTAAGTTGCCTGCAACAAAGATTTATCACGCATTGCTAGGAATTTTTCCCAAATTTTTTGTATTAAGTTAACTGCAAATTTATACATGCAGAGACGCTAAATTTAGGAACACTGGTGCCAGAACGTACGAACTTGTGAAAGCTTTCTCCAAGTATTGCCTAGTTCGGGTTCTATGGTGACTAACAGCACTCTTAATTCGCCCACCGATGCTCCTCCAAGTTGCCTAAAAAATATGTAGTTTGTGAATCTGCATCGGTAAATCCCCTGGTGCCTGACAGCTGTACTTTTTGAGCCTTTTAGAAAAGTTTGAAGTAGAAAATCAGCAGTCATTATTCAGCGCAAGTTAGAATCAACAAGTTAAATCAATCCAAAATCTAGTTGTTTTTTTTTCTTAGGAATCATTGATGAAGTAATTTAAAGTGAGCAGGGAATGGCTAATATGATGCGAGCATTTTGGGGTCATACCATGTGTTGAGCTGTTAATGGCATGTCCTCAGCATGTGGCACATTATTTTATCATCTCGATTTTGGACTGAAAATCGATGCGAACAAACACATGTAACCATTTTTGCGCACATGTTTGTTTTTTGAAGCAAAAAGAAGTGGACCTGGGCAAGGTTTCTGAACCATGGCTGGGCTCCCGTTTCCGGACCAGGACAATCTACTGTGTTAATTTCTCAGCTTATATTACTCTCCCCCCCCCACCCCACCCCACCCCCCGCGCGCACAAAAAAAAAGCTGACAAAGCTATTGGTTTGTCCCCTGCCGGACACGGTTACAACCCCAGCAAGACAGCAGACCCGTAGTCGCCAAAGCCCTCCAACAATCAATTAACAGAGTTCCCTAACTCTACGATCCCCTAGCTGCTAACCCCCCTCACTAATTTGCCCACCACACGTACTAAGTTGCCTAAAACCAGCCAGCATATATAACTAAGTTGCCCAAAGTCGTTCGACTTAGCAGCTAACTTAGTCATGCCCTCACACACACAAGTCGTCTAAACCCGCGCAGTAAGTCAAGCTACCCTGCCAACCTAGCCGTTAGCCTTAGTCGCATCAGCATGCAAACTAAGTCGCCAAAACAGAACACTAAAAGTCGGCTTGCCTGCCAACCTAGCTACTTAGTCACGCCGCACACTAAGTAGCCAAAACTTAGAATCCTCACTCCTAATCAGCCTAACAATTTTGTGTTAAGTTGCCTGCCCATATTAATTCGCCTACCTACGCCCCTAATTCGCCTGCAACATTGAGTCCTCACTCCTAGTTCGCCTACTGAACACTCCTAAATTCTCCTATCAACGCTCCTAATTTGCCTGCAACATGGAGTCCTCACTCCTAGTTCGCCTACTGAACCGCTCCTAAATTCGCCTACTGAAAGCTCCTAATTCGACCACAACATAGAGTCCTCACTCCTAATTCGCCTACTGAACGCCCCTAAATTCGCCTACTGAACGCTCCTAATTCACCTACTGAACGCTCCTAATTCACCTACTGAACGCTTCTAATTTGCCTACTGATCGCTCCTAATTCGCCTACTGAACGCTCTTAAATTTGCCTACTGATCGCTCCTAATTCGTCTACTGAACGCCCCTAATTCGCCTACTGAAAACGCTACTAAATTCACATACCCAACTCTCATAATTTGCCTGCAACAGAGTCCTCACTCCTAATTCACCTACCAAACGTTCCTAATTTGCCTACAACACAGCTCACCCCGAATTCGCCTACCGAACATTACTAATTTGCCTGCAACATAGAGTCCTCACTCCTAGTTCGCCTGCCAAACGCTCCCCAAGTTGCCTACATATTTTTTAGAATGCATCAACACATATTGATTTGCCTACAAATATGCACCAACACATGCCTACCAACACCTCTAACTTGGGAACTCTCACATATTCAACAGGGAAGGGAACTTAGATCCCGTAGATATGAAGCAACCACACTAACACTTAATGACAATTTTTTTGCCCATGGGAACACGTTTAAATTGCTTTTTCAAATCCTGATCTTGTGCATGCAACTTCTTTGAGTTTTTGCTTCACACCATCTACTCTTTTTTTGTAGGGGCTAGGTGCAAGACATTAATAGACAATAAGAATGGTCAGCAAGCTTTCGATTTTGTAGGAACTTGACGAAATGTACAGCAAAACATTAGGTTTTACAGGGACAGGAACATGAAAAAAATACCATATACAAAGCAAGTTTTCTGTAGTGCGGATCATGTGACAAGTTAAGAGACAGCAACCGAATTGTTCTACCCTTCTATTTTGCCTGCTCCTTCCCCCTGGTGTATAATATTGTTGCCCAGTTCTCTTTTTTGCTTGATGTATTCTTGGATAGAAGAGGTCAAGACGACCAGGGTGGGCGAAAGTGGTTTTTTCCTGTAATGAGGGTCCCGTGGTGCGGGGACCAGTTTGTTTTTTCTTTTGCGGCAGCTTGTAAGTGCTATGGGCAAATAACTTCCCTCTTCTGGATCTGGGAGGTCACACGCGCACTTCCCAAAATAGATAGGCCGCTCCATCGCGCTAGGCAGCAAGCAATTGCTGTCTAGCAGCATCCTAAAATAATTCTGATACAGCTGGGATGCACCCGATACCTGCCTGATACAGGAAAACCCAACCGCCCGATTCATACCACAAACGGACCCTGCCCATTCTCGACTCGTTCTCACACGCCCATGCCTCCATCTGACCTTAGTGCCACACGGCTAGTTAGACGTGCTGACCTAGCACATTAAACCACCGGCCCGTTTATTCCATTGTCCTACTAAAGGATCCCATACGTGCACAGTCGACAGAAAATCTAGGGTTCCTCCTCACATCGCCTTTCTCCCTCTTCCTCTGTCCCTTGCTGCACTGATGGGAACCAGCCAGTGAAGCTCGATCTCTCGCGAGAGAAGCTCGATCCGTCGCCAAAATCAGTCGATTTGTCGTTGGGGGTTGAGTCCTCGTCGGGGAGGATGAATCCTCACTGCGGAGGTTAAATCCTCGCCGGTGAGGTTGATTTCTCGCCTGCGAAACGGGATTCCTCACCGGAGAAGGCTGATTTCTCACCACTGCTCCCTCCCCTGGTCAGAGGGCCGCCGCACTGGAGAAGAAGGATGGCTGCTGTCAGCCTCTCACCGCCAGATCCAAACCACCGCCGCAGATCCCTTCGCCGTCCGGAGCTGATCTGTCTCCTTCCAAGCCTCGGGTCAGTTTCCCCTTCTCCCTTCTCCCTCTAAAGTTGTTGTGTGCCGATTACTTCTTACCCCCCCTTTTAAGGTCAGAAATGGCTAGTTCATTAAGCACTGGTAGCAACTGGTGGTTCTGGAGTTGGAAGCTCAAACTCAAATGCAGGCAGTGGAAGAGCCAATGCAGTCCACGGGCTGAATGCTGCTTGTGCGATTTCTCTAAATGACGATGGCACCAGTGGGAGGAAGATAAGGGGTTCACTGGCTATTGAAGCAAGCTTCAATCAGGAAACTCACAGCAAGCTTTGCTGCTCTGATTGCTAGGATGTTCTATACTATTTCATTACCATTTTTGCTAGGATGCTTTTAATAGCTTTCTATTTCATTTGTAAGCATGCCTTTTTAATCTTGCAGAGCTAGAGGCCTTGCTTAGATAATATTGGGGCGTTTGGACACTGGAGTTGGAGAACCAATAGACTTCTAGTATAAAAATCACTAATCTCTCTATATATACGGTGGCGCTAAACCAAGCGAGCGCGCAAAGCTCTTATTCTACGCGCCAGTCGCTAATCACCATGCCACCAAACCAGTGCAGTCTCACTTGGCTAATTGTGTGAGAGTAAAAGGAAGTAGAAAATATAGTAATTTCTTTAATTTCTGTTACCATTCCACACGCCCCACCTCCGTCCCGTGGCTCCGTACCAACCCGCTAATCATGATGGTAAAACCGCATGCAAGAAAAAGTAACGGAATTAAATTGGTTACTGCTAGTCACACAAAACACTCTGCTCCGCAAACCAGTCATTCTTCTAATCCCAGTAAAATAGCCAGCAAAAATAGTAGTAGTACGGTTAAATCTATTACTATGAGCCATGCACAACTCTCCGTCTCGCAAACAAGCCATTCTTCTAACCCTGGTAAAATAGCTGGCAAATATGGTAATGGAATTACCACAAGTTGCAAATATAGTAATGGAATTACCACAAGATGCAACTAAAACTAGGATGATTACTGCTAGTCACACACAACACTCTGCGCCGCAAACCATCCCGGTAAAATAGCCAGCAAAAATAGTAATAGAGTTACATCTATTACTATGTGCCATGCACAACTCTCTGTCTTGCAAACCAGCCATTCTTCTAACCCTGGTAAGATAGCTGGTAAATATGGTAATGGAATCACCACAAGTTACAAATATAGTAATGGAATCACCACAAGATGCAACTAAAACTAAGATGCAAATCAAAACCACACGATTATTTAGGTGGTAATGTATTAAAGTTGTAGGTGCTAATTAATGTAGTGGAGCATCTAGTAAATATAGAAGATTTGTAGTAAATGACGTTGTGATGTACAAGGCTCTAGTTTTGCTAGATGGTAAATGGAACTAGTTTATATCATAATACAAGTTCTTGTCCTCATTATTACTGGCGTTACTACTATATGTATGCATAATTACTGTTTACATGCAAAACTGTACGCTCGAACATGTTCATTTTAGGTTACTATATATGGGCTAGGTGTGACGATCAGTTGTGACATGCGGTGGGGTACACTACATGTTGGTTTGATCTTAACCAAACTGAGGGCTCCCGCATGATGTATCTGCACGCAGAATAAGTCAGTGTACGCGCTCACACGGTTTATATATGTTTTTTGGTATTAACTACACACATATATATACACACACAAACATAGCCCATATCTGTGTTCTTTTATAAGGTGCTGTAGCATGGTATCGGTATTTGTATTTGTATATGTTGGAGAGCAATAGACTTCTAGTATAAACATGACTAACTTCTATGATAATATATATAGAAACACACACACACAAACATAACCCATATGTGTTTTTTAAAAGGTGCCAAAGCACAGTATCGGCATTTGTATCTGTATCGCTGTAACTTGGTACAGATTTTCCTGCATGCTTACTCGTCAAGTGTATCACTAAACCAAACACTACAACTAGTTTGCAGAAGTTACATGTATTCACAGGTATACTCCATGAAGACGTGAGGCCTGATTCACTCAAATAAGACACCAGGCCTGCTTGGTTAGCTGCCAGTTTTTAGCTTGCCAATATGTTGGTATACCCAGAAAGTAGTCATCCAAATGGTTTGCTTCCAAAAGAATTGGGAAATTGGCAGCCACCTTGTCTTTGCAAAATTTTGGCAGTGTCAAACATATGGACCAAGCAATTGACAGCAAACCAATCACTACAATTTTGCACCAAAATTTGGCAGCAGGCAGTGCCAAAATATCGACTTACCAACATAAATGTCTTGGCAAAGTCATTCCTATCGACCAAACATGCCAATATAAATAATAAAGTTGTTCGGAAGAAAAGGGGGACAGCAGTGTAAAATAAAACCAGCATACTTCAGCTTATAACATTTATCAATGTATAACCATCAAGCAATTATCTACACAAATATTAGATGGTCAGGAGAAAAGAGAAACTATCACAAATAAGAAAACCATGTAGTGGGAAGTGTAAGCATGTAAAGCAGAAAAATGCAATGCCTGGAAAATCATTGGTCCCAATAGACATTGCATTTACCTTGAGCCCATATAATTCGAGTAAACACTTCATTTGCAAATCTTCACCCCTAGTAGATGGTAACCCTGGCACATAACAAGAAACGAGATTGGCATTGGTGTACATAACTTATTAAATAACTAAATAAGTTTAGAAAAGTTGAGAAGTACTCTAAAAAGCAGCTGCAAAAAAATGCAAGTACAGGAAAATCGTGTTGTGGAGACATGCCCAATAGTAAGCATCCACTAGAAATCATATTTGAGATGTGCAATTACAAGAGTGTGAACAAAGAAATGGACATACAAGATTCTAAGAAAACAAAAAACATCAATCCTACCCTTTTGCACCGTCTTAGCCATTTTCAGAAGGTCAATTGCAGAACCAAATTTTTATATGCAAGTCAAGATAAGCAAAGATACAGAACAGAAGATAAAACAGAAAGATAAGTACTAAACCAAAATAACCAAGGACCTTCGTAATGCAGAAAGACAAGGTGAAAGCAGGATAAGTACTAATGCTAAAAGCCTAATATAGTATTGATTTACTACAGAAAATGGAACTCAGAAAACTAATCAGGTAACAAGACATTGAAGGAGTTGATATCAGACCTTCGAGTTCAGATAACCGATGCTGGATGCAGGTATTGAAGCGTTCTTCTTTTAGAGCAGTCAACTTTGAGGACGACATGTGCGTCATTTGGTTTCTATATATAGAATCTTCAAGCTCTTGAATCAAGGTGGCTTCCTAAGAGGTAGAGGAAAAGGCCAGTTAAAGAATATTAACAAACACTAGACCTCCAATAATAATAGAACAAAAGAGATAATTATATTTATGCCACTCGTTGTGTTCCTCCTTCTAGCATTACGTGTTTCTCTAGCCATTGTCATGTGGTCCAAGCCAAACAACCATCAACAGAAAGAATAAAAGAAAATTCAGAACTGTATCAAGAAAATGACAGATAATCAAGAAAAAAATCATGGATTGATCTGGACTGAAACTTCAGAAGAAGAAAATCAGTCTTAAACTTGTGTAGAAAAGTGACTCCAGAATTCTCCAGGTCATCCTGTATGTTTGTTTCTTATGAACTTCATGTGATTTTGTGGTGCTTTCCTTCCTGGTAATTTCTTGTCAGGACAACAGAAAACTGGCATGGCTTTTTCCTAACCCAAGGTCGGGATCACAAACAGTGGCAGAAGGAGAAGTTTCTCGAAACAAGGAGGGTGGGGGCAGAAGTATCTCAGATCAGTTATGATGGCAAACAACTTAACATATAAAGGAAGACAAGCAAAATATCCCATTTTTCATCTAACTCCCCTCATTAATGAAAATCAGTCTGATGGCAAGACAAAGTTCTCAAGTCCTAGATAAATATAGTGCATTTTGGAAATGAAGCTACATGTTTCTGATTCCATCGCAACATAAGAAGACCCTATCACCCAAACAACCAACATGATACCCAATCATCAAATGTCAATCAAGTCGTCCCAGCTGAGTGGCCAGTTAAATATATCTAGCACCAATCTTGTAGCCCCAGGATAATATAAGTTGATATGCCATAATCATGCGTTCATCTAAAGAGAATCAAGAGGGTGTCAGCCAGAGAAATTTACTAACCCACACGCATTACAAAGCGCCAAAAGCTAACGCTCCCAATTGCACAAACATGCAGCCCAAGTCGAACCCAAAATCCGTAGCACGAAGCCACGAACCACAGTAATTAATTATTTGGGACCACACCTAAATCTCGCCAATTCCACAAACCCTAGCCAAACCACGCACCAGACCAAACCCCGGCACCAGAGTCCCCATCGAGCTACACGACGCCAGAGCATCCAACCGAAACGCGTCGCATAGTGGAGAAGCACCGGCACGCACCTCGGCCGCATCGGCGGCGTCAGCGGGATCCCCCTCTCCGCCTTCATCCCCGACCAGCGACGGGCCCTCTGCCCCTTCCTCCTCCTCCTCCTGGTCCGCGTCTTCGCCGCCGTGGTAGATGGACGAGACCGCGCGCAGGACGGCGGGTGGCAGCGGGAGGTTGCGCGACAGCAGGTTGAGCGCCCCGATGAGGACCCTGGCCTGCTCCGCGTCGCCCCCGCCGGCCTCCTCGGGCGCGGCGACGGGCGGCGGGGGAGCGGGCGCGGCCACGGCCGCGGCCGCGTCCACGGACGCCGCCATCGCTAGGGTTTCCGCCTCCAGCCCGCGCGACGCGGCGGAGGCGAGGCGGTGAGGCGGGGGCCTTCGTCCCCCGCTCCCGGTTCAAATCGGAGCGCGGCAACGCCCGCTAGAAGCCTTTGCGGGGGCTGGCTTTACGACTGGAGAGGGGGGCTGTGTTATGTTTTCGCGCGGTGTTGTCAGAGGGGAGGGGGAGCTTCTTCGGCTTCGATGGATCGATCAGGGTCGGGGAGGCAGGCGGGCGGGCGCCGGGGCGGGGTGGGGTGGCTCTGCGCTCCGGATGGGGAATTTAGGTTTTCCTTTTCTCTTTCGCTTTTGTTTTACTGCGTCGGGATAATATACGCCAGATCGGGTCGGTTCGGGCCGGGTTGGATTTGCGGGACCGAACTGCGGGCCTAAGCCGGGCTAAGCCCAGGTCCACGCCAGCTTTGCCATTTTTTGCGTGTGCGCTAAGGTCCACACCAGCTTTGCCATTTTTTGCGTGTGCGCTAAGGAGAACGCACGTTACACTCACAGAAAAACAATATGGAGAAGGCACGTGCTCCGTCGCGTGGTGAACGCCAAAGGTACCGATTAAGTTCTTATTTCTGTTTACATAAAAATATAATCAAATAAAAAATGCTAGTACTATAAAGTTATAGAACTTGAGTGAAAATGGAGATAATCAGTGTCAGGTGGGTTTTTTTGTGTTGGTCTTTTTTTAGGGGGGGGGGGGGGGGGTTGTGTTGGGAGAATGGCAGGTTTTATTTATAACTTGATGATAGAAAAATCAAATGCAACCAAGAAGTTAGGTGAACTTTTTGAAGGGCTTTTTTACAGAACTATAATCAAAGCCGGGTAGAGAAACTATTTATTATTATCTTCATTGCTCATAAATAGGATTGAATTGAATGTGATTGTATGGCAAAATGTTAATCGTCCTACCTGACTTTTGAAGAAGTTGTGTCAAGTACAATTGGTCGGCACAGAATTGCCCTCACGAACCTAAAGTTGTCCTCGGTCTTGAGGGAGAATAATGGCCCAGCCGGCCTTTCCTAAGGAGTCGGTGCCGAGAAGGCGTAGCGCAGCATGCAGTTTCACGTGTCAGTAAACTTGTACTCCTTGGGAAGCGTGGGTGGCACGGCGTATCACCCTTATTAATTCCCTGCTACACTCACTTGCTGCCAAAACCCACATTATGTATCACGGTCCCTTCCTTGCCACATATGGCAGCCGATGCTCCACCACCCTAGTGCCCAATTCCATGCCTTCTCAGCAGTAGTTTCGCCATCGTTGGCTCGCTATCGTTACGACTGGGGATCACGACCTCTAGGAGACGCAAAAGATGCTCAAGGTTCCTTCTCGATTTGCTTCTAGTGGCAGTCGGCCCGTAACGAACCATCATTGTTGTCGGGACGTCAACTGCATTAGCGGGGGCTTCAGCTGTTCACGCGGCGGGGTCTTTGGCTACGTTTGGCCGACCATTGTCGTAGCTGCGTCGAGGATTTTTAATGCTTGCCCCATTTTTTCCTTTGCTCCGGCGGTATCCATTCTAGCCCTGGTGACATCCCTTCCACATCCGTCGGCAGCAGTCCAACCTTGACAGAACAATGTAAGTACAACTAACCTCAACTTTGCTTTGCACATGTAAACCGATGGTCGACTCGTCTGTCATAAGGGTATTTTGGGGTGGTTCGCGGCTATTGTGCCTGGCGAAATGTTGTGTTTTTGGCTAGGGCACTATTGATGCGAGGAAGCGCGACCACATTGTTTGTTGAGTTGTAGATTAGATTGATTCGCCAATTGGATCAGATAGCACACGTTTCAAATGTGCATTTTTTGGATCATAGCAATATGCATGTCTGTCCACATTGGTAGACTGTGCGCAAATAAAATTATTTATAACGCACACCATGCTTTATTGTGTTGTTATTGTGCATTCGTAGAATCAAACAATGTCTTCCTACGTATGTTGCAATGTGCATGTGTACGGCGACGCGCACCACCAATGATTATGTCTCAATTATTCATCCCCTTGGGCTTTCATGTCCATGATCATATATTGTCAGTTGATGGCTCTGTATTTACACTTTTAGAGCTCATTTGTTGCATGGTTTTGTTGGAGAACATAGTAATTTCAAAAAAATTCCTACGCACACACAAGATCATGGTGATGCATAGCAACGAGAGGGGAGAGTGTTGTTCACGTACCCTCGTAGACCGAAAGCGGAAGCGTTAGCACAACAGTTGATGTAGTCAGACGTCTTCACGATCCGACCGATCAAGTATCGAACGCACGGCACCTCCGAGTTCAAAGACACGTTCAGCCCGATGACGTCCCTCGAACTCCGATCCAAAGAGTTTTGAGGGAGAGTTTCGTCAGCACGACGGCGTGGTGGCGATGATAATGTTCTACCGACGCAGGGCTTCGCCTAAGCACCGCTACAGTATTATCGAGGTGGACTATGGTGAAGGGGGGCACCGCACACGGCTAAAAGATCAAACGATCAATTGTTGTGTCTTTAGGGTGCCCCCTGCCCCCGTATATAAAGGAGCAAGGGGGGAGGTGCGGCCGGCCTAGAGGGGGCGCCAGAGGAGTCCTACTCCCACGGAGTAGGACTCCTCCCTTTCCTTGTTGGACTAGGAGTGGAGGGGAAAGAGGCGGAGGAGAAGAAGGAAGGGGGCGCCGCCTCTCCATGTCCTATTCGGACTAGGGGAGGGCGGCCCTTGACCCTTGCCAACCGCCTCTCCTCTTCTCCACTAAGGCCCACTATGGCCCATTAAGCCCTCGGGGGGTTCCGGTAACCCCTCGGTACTCCGGTAAAATCCCGATTTCACTCGGAACACTTCCGGTATCCAAACATAGGCTTCTAATATATCAATCTTCATGTCTCGACCATTTCGAGACTCCTCGTCATGTTCGTGATCACATCCGGGACTCCGAACAACCTTCGGTACATCAAACATATAAACTCATAATATAACTGTCATTGAAACGTTAAGCGTGCGGACCCTACGGGTTCGAGAACTATGTAGACATGACCGAGACACGTCTCCGGTCAATAACCAATAGCGGAACACGGATGCTCATATTGGCTCCCACATATTCTACTTAACATCTTTATCGGTCAGACCGCATAACAACATACGTTGTTCCCTTTGTCATCGGTATGTTACTTGCCCGAGATTCGATCGTCGGTATCTCAGTACCTAGTTCAATCTCGTTACCGGCAAGTCTCTTTACTCGTTCCGTAATACATCATCTCACAACTAACTCATTAGTTGCAATGCTTGCAAGGCTTAAGTGATGTGCATTACCGAGAGGGGCCAGAGATACCTCTCCGATAATCGGAGTGACAAATCCTAATCTCAAAATACGCCACAATAAGTACCTTCGGAGACACCTGTAGAGCACCTTTATAATCACCCAGTTACGTTGTGACGTTTGGTAGCACACAAAGTGTTCCTCCGATAAACGGGAGTTGCATAATCTCATAGTCATAGGAACATGTATAAGTCATGAAGAAAGCAATAGCAACATACTAAACGATCGAGTGCTAAGCTAACGGAATGGGTCAAGTCAATCACATCATTCTCCTAATGATGTGATCCCGTTAATCAAATGACAACCCATGTCAATGGCTAGGAAACTTAACCACCTTTGATCAACGAGCTAGTAAAGTAGAGGCATACTAGTGACACTCTGTTTGTCTATGTATTCACACATGTATTATGTTTCCGGTTAATACAATTCTAGCATGAATAATAAACATTTATCATCATATAAGGAAATAAATAATAACTTTATTATTGCCTCTAGGGCATATTTCCTTCAGGTTTCCCCATATATCATGTCACATTGAGCCAATTACATGTCCATATGCATGATTTCTTGTATTTACTCTTTTCACCACGAGCATTGCATAATCTTTATTCTTTGTTAGTTTTTATTAATTTTCTTTGTCTCTATGTGTTTTGTAAGTGATGTGGAACTCCCATGAACTTAGCACCGTGAAAGGGATTCAAATAGAGGACTTCCAGGCACCATACTTAGGCATTTTGAATAGTGAAGAAAATCATTTTCCCAAAGTGCTCTGTTGGGGATGTTGAAAGTGCAACAATCCCTAGGTGGTTTTGGTAATTCCTAACAACATATAGCTCATTGAGCTAACATCATTCCAAGATGAATATTTCAGGAAAAGCTCAATGGATGGCATGGCATGGATGAGAAAAGTGGATCCCTCAAAATGCTAAGGATAAAAGGATTGGCTCAAGCTCAAAAGCTCAAGACTCTACATTTTATATTTTAGTGATCCAAGATCACATTGAGTCTATAGGAAAGGCCAATACTATCAAGGAGGGATGAGGTGTTGCTTAATGAGTTTCTTGCTCTACAGTGCTTAGTGATATGCTCCAAAACCCTCAGCTACTTTCTCATATCCACATATGACCCAAACCCAAAGTCAAACTCGGCCCCACCGATTCTTTCTACCCGGCGCCACCGAGTTCAGATGTCATAGCCACTGCCACAAACCCTAGGCAAATCGGTTTCACCGATAGGGATCTCGGTCTCACCGAGATGGGATTGTAATCTCTCTGTTTCCCTTCGTAACGTTTCGGTACCACCGAGATGAGCAATCGGTCCCACCGAGATTGCAATGTAAACTCTCTGTTTCCCTTTCGTAACATTTCGGTCTCACCGAAAAGAGCGAATCGGTCCCACCGAAGTTTACGACCAACTCTTCCGGTTAGCTTATTACCAAAATCGGTCTCACCGAATTTGTGTAATCGGTCTCACTGAGATTACGTTATGTCCTAACCCTAACCACATCGGTCCTACCGAGTTGCATGTCGGTCCCACCGAAAATCCTAACGGTCACTAGATTTGCTGAATCGGTCCAACCGAGTTTATCAATTCGGTCCCACCGAGTTTGGCAAGTTGTGTGTAACAGTTAGATTTTGTGTGGAGGCTATATATACCCCTCCACCTCCTCGTCATTCCTGGAGAGAGCCATCAGAACAAACCTACACTTTCAACTTCTTTGTTTACGAGAAGGAACCACCTACTCATGTGTTGAGGCCAAGATATTCCTTTCCTACCATATGAATCTTGATCTCTAGCCTTCCCCAAGTTGCTTTCCACTCAAATCTTCTTTCCACCAAATCCAAATCCTATGAGAGAGAGTTGAGTGTTGGGGAGACTATCATTTGAACCACAACAAGGAGTTCATCATCAACACACCATTTGTTACTTCTTGGAGAGTGGTGTCTCCTAGATTGGCTAGGTGTCACTTGGGAGCCTCCGACAAGATTGTGGAGTTGAACCAAGGAGTTTGCAAGGGCAAGGAGATCGCCTACTTCGTGAAGATCTACCGCTAGTGAGGCAAGTCCTTCATGGGCGACGACCATGGTGGGATAAACAAGGTTGCTTCTTCGTGGACCCTTCGTGGGTTGAAGTCTCCATCAACGTGGATGTACGATAGCACCACCTATCGGAAGCACGACAAAAATATTCGTGTCTCCAATTGCGTTTGAATTCTCCAAACCCTTCCCTTTACATTCTTGCAAGTTGCATGCTTTACTTTCCGCTGCTCATATACTCTTTGCATGCTTGCTTGAATTGTGTTAAGATTGCTTGACTTGTGCTAAGATAGCTAAAATCTGCCAAAGACTAAAATTGGGAAAAGCATAAGTTTTTATTTGGTCAAGTAGTCTAATCACCCCCTTCTAGACATACTTTCGATCCTACAAGTGGTATCAGAGCTTTGATCTCCATTTGCTTTGATTTCCATAGCTTTTGGTGGTCATAGCCTTGGTTTCACAACCTAGGAGAGTATGGCGTCTAGCGAGGGAAATTATCACCATAGAGGTCCTTACTTTGATGGTACTAATTTTGCTAGTTGGAAGCATAAGAAAAAAATGCATATTCTTGGACATAACCCCGCCGCTTGGGCTATTATGTGTATTGGATTGCACGGTGAATTCTTTGATGGGAGAGAACCGAACCGTGAAGCTAGTGCGGAAGAGTTGAAGATGCCGCAATACAACGCTCAAGCTTGTGATATCCTCTTCAATGGATTGTGCCCCGAAGAATTCAACAAAATCAGCCGTCTTGAAAATGCAAAGGAATTTTGGGACACTTTGATTGATATGCATGAAGGTACCGACTCCGTCAAGGAATCCAAGTTGGATGTGCTTCAAAGTCAACTTGACAAGTTCAAAATGAAGGATGGTGAAGGTGTCGCTGAAATGTACTCTAGGCTTGCTCTTATCACAAATGAGATTGCCGGCTTAGGAAGTGAAGAGATGACCGACAAATTCATCATTAAGAAGATCCTAAGAGCTTTTGATGGAAAATATGATACCGTGTGCACATTGATCCAAATGATGCCCAATTACAAAGATCTCAAGCCAACGGAAGTCATTGGAAGAATTGTTGCTCATGAGATGTCGCTCAAGGATAAGGAGGAACTTCACAACAAGTCAAGTGGTGCTTACAAAGCCTCATGTGAATCCCCCACATCATCAAGTGAGAAACAAACCTCCAATGAAGAATTGAGCTTAATGGTGAAGAACTTCAACAAATTCTACAAGAGTAGAAGCAAAGAGAGAAGCTCCAAGTCAAGGTCCTACAATGACAAAAGATCTTCTAGTCGGGAGCGTAATTGCTACAATTGTGGAAGACCCGAACACTATTCCAATGAGTGTACGACACCCTACAAAAGAAGAGAAGATTCTCCTAAAAGAAGAAGTAGAAGAGAAGAATCACCACCAAGAGAGAGGAGGAGTAGAGATGATCGTTATGAACGAAGACCCTCACGGAGGAGCAAGGATTCGGAAAGGAAGGACAAGTCATCAAGGAGCTACACAAAACGAAGACATCAAGCTCATGTTGGTGAATGGGTATCCGGCTCCGACTCCGACAATCACTCACTCTGAGAGAAGCTATCACTCCGACTCCGAATATACTCAAGATGAAGGTGTTGCCGGTCTAGCACTTGTGTCAACCAACTCCTATGACATATTTGATTCACCTAATGAAGGAATTGGAAGATGCTTCATGGCTAAAGGCCCAAAGGTAACACACCCCGAGTATGTTGATTTCAATAGTGATGAAGATGACTTGCTAGGTGATGACACTACAAAAAAAATACACTTCCGTGATGATACGTGTTTGTCACAAGATGGGTCGCGTTTTTGTCATGCATGTACATCCATGACAAATTTATGACAGAATCAAGATAGTCATACCTGTGCTGTCATAGAAGTGTTCCATGACATTACGAAAATTATCATCACGGAAGTGTCCACTTCCATGACGATAAATCGCGCGTCACAGAAGTGCTTTCGTCAAGGGTGACCGACACGTGGCATCCACCGTAACGTAACGCCGTTAAGCTATCTGGTCGGGTTTTGGATCCGATAACCCCTTAATACCCCGACCAATGGCGATTTTCCACGTGTAAAATCTTCATTGGCTGGAGGAAACACGCGTCGGCTCACCGCTGGGACAGATGTCATCCACTCATTGGACAGAAGGCGCCTATGATACGTCGACACGTGGCACGACCCAACAAGTTTAATTGGGCCGGCCCAATTAAAGGCCCACAAGTTTTGCGGTGTTGGGTTCTACGGTAGGGTGCGTCGACTGCAAATTAAAAATTCCTACGCGCAGAACATCCAGGAACATGCTACGGGAGATGGATCACAGTTCGTTACCACTAGACGCAGGCCGCGTGCAGCGGAAGAAGAGTTGGGGCAAGCGGCGTCCGCGTGGATCGTCTCCTCCTCGTTCGATCTCCCTCGGCGCCCGGTCGTCCGATCCCACGCACGAGTTCGCCGGAGCGGCGCAAGTGCACCGCCTCTAACGGTATCCGCGCGTGCGGGAGGAACGTCGTGCGGCGGACTGCTAGGTCCGATCACACAGTCGGCGGCAAGTAGAGGTGGCTCCTGAGGCCGAAGCGATCAACCTCCTGAGGCCGAAGCGATCTGCCTCCTGAGGCCAAAGCGTTCTCACGCGTCTGAGTGTGCCGCACCTCCACTTTATATAGGCGTCCGTCGCGAGCTCAACACTTGGGCCTCGCACGGACCCTAAAGCCCAAAGTCTATTCGGTCACGTTCCTAGTCCAGTTCGGATCACATCCGACCAAAGGTCTCTGAAATGACCTTGTAGGTTCCTTCCCTTAAGCACGCGACCCCTTAGGTTCAAGTCGGCTTGGTCACAGTTCGGATCACCTCCGACATGTACGGTTGGTAGCGGCCTCTAGCAAGGCGTGCCGACCACCAAGCAGACTATGAAGCTGGTTAAGCGAACACAGCATACAACATGTCACACTTCATTCCCTTTGTCAGACGATATATGTTGTCGGGCTCAAGGCGAGACTGTCATCCTTGTGCTAACCCGACCTCTTTCTCGTTCGGTAATACCGACCACTATCCGGATTATCTCATAATCCTTGTCGCATGGCCATGTTGTTCCTGGTCGGATCACACGAGGGGCCCAGAGTATATCTCTCCTGATCGGAGGGGCAAATCCCATCTTGCTCGACCATGTCTCTGAAGGAAATATGCCCTAGAGGCAATAATAAAGTTATTATTTATTTCCTTATATCATGATAAATGTTTATTATTCATGCTAGAATTGTATTAACTGGAAACATAATACATGTGTGAATACATAGACAAACAGTGTCACTAGTATGCCTCTACTAGACTAGCTTGTTAATCAAAGATGGTTAAGTTTCCTAACCATAGACAAAGGAGTTGTCATTTGATTAACAAGGTCACATCATTGGTTGAATGATCTGATTGACATGACCCATTCCATTAGCTTAGCACCCGATCGTTTAGTATGTTGCTATTGCTTTTATCCATGACTTATACATGTTCCTATAACTATGAGATTATGCAACTCCGTTTACCGGAGGAACACTTTGGTACTACCAAGCGTCACAACGAATCGGGTGATTATAAAGGAGTATTACAAGTGTCTCCAAAGGCGGATGTTGGGTTGGCGTATTTCGAGATTAGGATTTGTCACTCCGATTGTCGGAGAGGTATATCCGGGCCATCTCGGTAATGCACATCACTATAAGCCTTGCAAGCAATGTAGCTAATGAGTTAGTTACGGAATGATGCATTACGGAACGAGTAAAGAGACTTGCCAAGAACGAGATTGAACTAGGTATTGGATACCGACGATCGAATCTCGGCAAGTAACATACCGATGACAAAGGGAACAACGTATGTTGTTATGCGGTCTGACCGATAAAGATCTTCGTGGAATATGTAGGAGCCAATATGGGCATCCAGGTCCCGCTATTGGTTATTGACCGGAGACGTGTCTCGGTCATGTCTACATTGTTCTCGAACCGTAGGGTCCGCACGCTTAAGGTTTCGATGACATTTATGTTATGAGTTTATGAGTTTTGATGTACCGAAGGAGTTCGGAGTCCCGGATGAGATCGGGGACATGACGAGGAGTCTCGAAATGGTCGACACGTAAAGATCGATATATTGACGACTATATTCGGAGTTCGGAAAGGTTCGAATGATTCGGGTATTTTTCGAGTACCGGGGAGTTACGGGAATACGGGAGAAGTATTGGGCCTTATTGGGCCTGCGGAAAGAGAGAGGGCTGCCTAGGGCAGGCCGCGCCCCCCATGGCCTAGTCCGAATTGGACTAGGGGAGGCCGCACCCCTCTTTCCTTCCCTTCTCTCTTCCCCTTCCTTGTCTCCTACTCCTAATACATGGAAGGACTCCTAGTTGGACTAGGAAAGGGGGGAATCCTACTCCCGGTGGGAGTAGGACTCCCCATGGCGCGCCCCTCCTAGGGCCGGCCTCCTCCTCCCTCCCTCCTTTATATACGGGGGCAGGGGGCACCCCATAGGGACACAAGTTGATCCTTGAGATCGTTCCTTAGCCGTGTGCGGTGCCCCCCTCCACCATATTCCACCTCGGTCAAATCGTAGCAGTGCTTAGGCAAAGCCCTGCGTTGGTAGAACATCAAGATCGTCCTGCCTGCGTCGTCTTGTGGAACTCTCTCTCCGGAGCTTTGCTGGATCGGAGCCGAGGAGCGCCACCGAGCTGACGTGTGCCAAGAACTCGGAGGTGCCGAGTAACGGTGCTTGGATCGGTTGGATCGCGAGGAGAACGTCGACTACTTCCTCTATGTTGTGATTGCTTCCGCTTGGTCTCACGATGCGTAGACATCACTCTCCCCTCTCGTTGCTATGCATCACCATGATCTTATGTGTGCGAGGAAATTTTTGAAATTACTACGTTCCCCAACAAAGTGGCATCCGAGCCTAGGTTTTTATAGTTTGATGTTTTGCACGAGTAGAACACAAGTGAGTTGTGGGCGATACAAGTCATACTGCTTACCAGCATGTCATACTTTGGTTCGGCGGTATTGTTGGATGAAGCGGCCCGGACCGACATTATGCGTACGCTTACGCGAGACTGGTTCTACTGACGTGCTTTGCACACAGGTGGTTGGCGGGTGTCAGTTTCTCCAACTTTAGTTGAACCGAGTGTGGCTACGCCCGGTCCTTGAGAAGGTTAAACGGAGTCTATTTGACAAACTATCGTTGTGGTTTTGATGCGTAGGTGAGAACGGTTCTTGCTAAGCCCGTAGCAGCCACGTAAAATTTGTAACAACAAAGTAGAGGGCGTCTAACTTGTTTTTGCAGGGCATGTTGTGATGTGATATGGTCAAGATGTGATGAGATATAAGTTGTTGTATAAGATGATCATGTTTTGTTGAAGTTATCGGCAACTAGCAGAAGCCCTATGGTTATCTCTTTGTTGCATAAGATGCAAGTGCCAAATAATTGCTTTACTTTATCGCTATGCAATAGCAATAGTTGCAAGAGCAATAGTTGGCGAGACAACCATATGATGACACATTGATATAGATCAAGATGATGAAGATCATGTTGTCGTGCCGGTGACGATAAAGATCATGACAGTACTTTGGAGATGGAGATCAAAGGCGCAAGATGATCATGGCCATATCATGTCACATATTTTGATTGCATATGATGTTTATCCTTTATGCATCTTATTTTGCTTTGATTGACGGTAGCATTTTAAGATGATCTCTCACTAAAATTATCAAGTAGTGTTCTCCACGAGTATGCACCGTTGCCAAAGTTCGTCGTGCCCGGACACCACGTGATGATCGGGTGTGATAAGCTCTCACGTCCATCTACAACGGGTGCAAGCCGCTTTTGCACACGCGGAATACTCGAGTTAAACTTGACGAGCCTAGCATATGCGGATATGGCCTCGGAACACGGAGACCGAAAGGTCGAGTGTGAATCATATAGTAGATATGATCAACATAAGATGTTCACCATTGAAAACTACTCCATCTCACGTGATGATCGGTTATGGTTTAGTTGATTTGGATCACGTGATCACTTAGATGACTAGAGAGATGTCTGTCTAAGTGGGAGTTCTTAAGTAATATGATTAATTGAACTTAAAATTATCATGAACTTAGTCCTGGTAGTATTTTGCAAATTATGTTGTAGATCAATAGCTCGTGTTGTTGCTTTCATATGTTTATTTTCATATGTTCCTAGAGAAAATTGTGTTGAAAAATGTTAGTAGCAATGATGCGGATTGGATCCGCGATCTGAGGTTTATCCTCAATGCCGCACGTAAGAATTATGTCCTTAATGCACCGCTAGGTGACAGACCTATTGCAGGAGCGTATGGGCGTTATGAACGTTTGGCTAGCTCAATATGATGACTACTTGATAGTTTTGTGCACCATGCTTTATGGCTTAGAATCGAGACTTCAAAGATGTTTTGAACATCATGGACCATATAAGATGTTCCAGAAATTGAAGTTAATATTTCAAGCAAATACCCGAGTTAAGAGACATGAAGTCTCCAACAAGTTCTATAGCTAAAAGATGGAGGAGAATCGCTCAACTAGTGAGCATGTGCTCAGATTGTCTGGGTACTACAATCGCTTGAATCAAGTGGGAGTTAATCTTCCAGATAAGATAGTGATTGACGGAATTCTCTAGTCACCATCACCAAGTTAGTAGAACTTCGTGATGAACTATAGTATGCAAGGGATGATGAAAATAATTCCCGAGTTTTTCATGATGATGAAATCGATGAAGGTAGAAATCAAGAAAGAACATCAAGTGTTGATGGTTAACAAGACTACTAGTTTCAAGAAAGGGCGAAAGGGATAGAAGGGAACTTCAAGAAGAGCGACAAGCAAGTTCTTTGCTCAAGGTGAAGAAGCCCAAATCTGGTCCTAAGCACGAGACTAAGTGCTTCTATTGCAAAGGGACTGGTCCTTTGAAGCGGAACTACCCCAAGTATTTGGCGGATAAGAAGGATGGCAAAGTAAACAAAGGTATATTTGATATACATGTTATTGATGTGTACTTTACTAGTGTTTATAGCAACCCCTCGGTATTTGGTACTGGTTCAGTTACTAAGAGTAGTAACTCGAAGCGGGAGTTGTAGAATAAAATGTAAACTAGTTAAGGGTGAAGTGACGATGTGTGTTGAAAGTAGTTCCAAGATTGATATGATCATCATCGCACACTCCCTATACTTTCGAGATTAGTGCGGAACCTAAATAAGTGTTATTTGGTGTTGAGCATGAATATGATTTGCTCATGTTTATTGCAATACGGTTATTCATTTAAGTAAGAGAATAAATTGTTGTTACATTTACATGAATAAAACCTTATATGGTTACACACCAACAAAAATGATTTGTTGGATCTCGATAGTAGTGATACACATATTCATAATATTGAAACCAAAAGATGCAAAGTTAATAATGATAGTGCAACTTATTTGTGGTAATCGCCGTTTAGGTCATATTGGTGTAAAGCGCATAAAGAAACTCCATCTTGATGGGCTTTTGGAATCACTTGATTATGAATCACTTGATGCTTGCAAACCATGCCTCATGGGCAAGATGACTAAAGCTCCGTTCTCGGAACAATGGAGCGCAGCAACAGATTTGTTGGAAATCATACATCTTGATGTATGTGGTCCGATGAATATTAAGGCTCATGACAAGTATCATTATTTTTTGATCTTCTCAGATGTTTTTGAGCAGATATGGGTATATCTACTTGATGAAACATAAGTCTGAAACATTTGAAAAGCTCAAAGAATTTCAGAGTGAAGTGGAGAATCATCGTAACAAGAAAATAAAAGTTTCTACGATATGATCGCAGAGGTAAAATATTTGAGTTACGAGTTTGGTCTTCAATTGAAACAATGTGAAATAGTTTCACAAATTCATGCCACCTGGAACACCACAGCATAATGGTGTGTCCGAACATCATAACCATACTTTATTGGATATAGTGCAACTATGATGTTTCTTACCGATTTACCGTTATAGTTTTGGGGCTATGCATTAGAGACAATTGCATTCACGTTAAAAAGGGCACCATCTAAATCCGTTGAGACGACACCGTATGAACTGTGGTTTGGCAAGAAACCAAAGTTGTTGTTTCTTGAAGTTTGGAGTTGCGATGCTTATGTGAAAAAGTTTCATCCTCGATAAGCTCGAACCCAAATCGGAGAAATGCGTCTTCATAGGATACCCAAAATGTTGGGTACACCTTCTATCACAGATCCGAAAGGCAAGACATTCGTTGCCAAGAATGGATCCTTTCTAGAGAAGGAGTTTCTCCCGAAAGAAGTGAGTGGGAGGAAAGTAGAACTTGATGAGGTAATTGTACCTTCTCCCTTATTGGAAAGTAGTTTATCGCAGAAATCAGTTCGTGACTACTACACCAATTAGTGAGGAAGCTAATGATGATGATCATGTAAATTCAGATCAAGTTACTACCGAATCTCGTAGGTAAACCAGAGTGAGATCCGCACCAGAGTGGTACGGCAATCCTGTTCTGGAAGTCATGCTACTAGATCATGACGAACCTACGAACTATGAAGAAGCGATAGTGAGCCCAGATTCCGCTAAATGGCTAGAAGCCATGAAATCTGAGATGGGATCCATGTATGAAAACAAAGTGTGAACTTTGGTTGACTTGCCCGAGGGTCGGCAAGCAATAGAAAATAAATGGATCTTCAAGAGGAAGACGGACGTTGATAGTAGTGTTACTATCTACAAAGCTCGACTTGTCGCATAAAAGGTTTTTGACAAGTTCAAGGTGTTAACTACAATGAGATTTTCTCAACTATAGCGATGCTTAAGTCTGTCCGAATCATGTTAGCAATTGCCACAATTTATGAAATTTGGCAAATGGATGTAAAACTGCATTCTGAATGGGTTTCGGAGGAAGAGTTGTATATGATGCAACTGAAGGTTTTATCGATCCAAAGGGAGCTAACAAAGTGTGCAAGCTCCAGTGATCCATCTATGGACTGGTGCAAGCATCTCGGAGTTGGAATATACACTTTGATAAGTTGATCAAAGCATATAGTTTATCTGAGACTTACAAAGGAAGCCTGTATTTACAAGAAAGTGAGTGGGAGCACTACTGACATTTCGATAAGTATATGTGAATGACATATTGTTGATCGGAGATAATGTAGAATTATTCGCAAAGCATAAAGGAGTATTTGAAAGGAGTTTTTCAAAGAAGGACCTCGGTGAAGCTGCTTACATATTGAGCATCAAGATCTATAGAGATAGATCAAAACGCTTGATAAGTTTTTCAATAAGTACATACCTTGACAAGATTTTGAAGTAGTTCAAAATGGAGCAGTCAAAGAAAGAGTTCTTGCCTGTGTTACAAGGTGTGAAATTGAGTAAGACTCAAAACCCGACCACGGCAGAAGATAGAATGAGAATGAAAGTCATTCCCTATGCCTTGGCCATAGGTTCTATAAAGTATGCCATCTTGTGTACCAAGACAATAGAGATCTAGGAGTAGATCATCGGACCGGTTAAAATTATCCTTAGTGGAATAAGGATATGTTTCTCGATTATGGAAGTGACAAAAGGTTCGTCAGTAAAGGGTTACGTCGATGCAAGTTTTGACACCGATCTGGATGACTCTAAGTCTCAATCTAGATACATATTGAAAGTGGGAGCAATTAGCTAGAGTAGCTCCGCAAGAGCATTGTAGACATAGAAATTTGCAAAATTCTTACGACTCACGAATGTGACAGACCCGTTGACTAAAATTATCTCACAAGCAAAACATGATCACACCTTAGTACTCTTTGGGTGTTAATCACATGGCGATGTGAACTAGATTATCGACTCTAGTAAACCCTTTGGGTGTTGGTCACATGTCGATGTGAACTATGGGTGTTAACCACATATAGATGTGAACTATTGATCACATGGCGATGTGAACTAGATTATTGACTCTAGTGCAAGTGGGAGATGAAGGAAATATGCCCTAGAGGCAATAATAAAGTTATTATTTATTTCCTTATATCATGATAAATGTTTATTATTCATGCTAGAATTGTATTAACCGGAAACATAATACATGTGTGAATACATAGACAAACAGTGTCACTAGTATGCCTCTATTAGACTAGCTTGTTAATCAAAGATGGTTAAGTTTCCTAACCATAGACAAAGGAGTTGTCATTTGATTAACAAGGTCACATCATTGGTTGAATGATCTGATTGACATGACCCATTCCATTAGCTTAGCACCGATCGTTTAGTATGTTGCTATTGCTTTTATCCATGACTTATACATGTTCCTATAACTATGAGATTATGCAACTCCGTTTACGGAGGAACACTTTGGTACTACCAAACGTCACAACGAATCGGGTGATTATAAAGGAGTATTACAAGTGTCTCCAAAGGCAGATGTTGGGTTGGCGTATTTCGAGATTAGGATTTGTCACTCCGATTGTCGGAGAGGTATATCTGGGCCATCTCGGTAATGCACATCACTATAAGCCTTGCAAGCAATGTAGCTAATGAGTTAGTTACGGAATGATGCATTACGGAACGAGTAAAGAGACTTGCCAGTAACGAGATTGAACTAGGTATTGGATACCGACGATCGAATCTCGGGCAAGTAACATACCGATGACAAAGGGAACAACGTATGTTGTTATGCGGTCTGACCGATAAAGATCTTCGTGGAATATGTAGGAGCCAATATGGGCATCCAGGTCCCGCTATTGGTTATTGACCGGAGACGTGTCTCGGTCATGTCTACATTGTTCTCGAACCGTAGGGTCCGCACGCTTAAGGTTTCGATGACATTTATGTTATGAGTTTATGAGTTTTGATGTACCGAAGGAGTTCGAGTCCCGGATGAGATCGGGGACATGACGAGGAGTCTCGAAATGGTCGACACGTAAAGATCGATATATTGGACGACTATATTCGGAGTTCGGAAAGGTTCCGAATGATTCGGGTATTTTTCGGAGTACCGGGGAGTTACGGGAATACAGGGAGAAGTATTGGGCCTTATTGGGCCTGGGAAAGAGAGAGGGCTGCCTAGGGCAGGCGCGCGCTTCCATGGCCTAGTCCGAATTGACTAGGGGAGGCCGCACCCTCCTTCCTTCCCTTCTCTCTTCCCCTTCCTTGTCTCCTACTCCTAATACATGGAAGGACTCCTAGTTGGACTAGGAAGGGGAATCCTACTCCTGGGAGTAGGACTCCCCATGGCGCCCTCCTAGGGCCGGCCTCCTCCTCCTCCCTCCTTTATATACGGGGCAGGGGCACCCCATAGGGACACAAGTTGATCCTTGAGATCGTTCAGCCGCAGTGCGGTGCCCCCTCCACCATATTCCACCTCGGTCAAATCAGCGATTGCTTAGGCAAAGCCCTGCGTTGGTAGAACATCAAGATCGTCCACCACGCCTGCGTCGTCTTGTGAACTCTCTCTCCCGGAGCTTTGCTGGACCGGAGCCCGAGGAGCGCCACCGAACAGACGTGTGCCAAGAACTCGGAGGTGCCGGAGTAACGGTGCTTGGATCGGTTGGATCGCGAGGAGAACGACGACTACTTCCTCTACGTTGTGATTGCTTCCGCTTCGGTCTCACGAGGGTACGTGAGACATCACTCTCCTCTCGTTGCTATGCATCACCATGATCTTGCATTAATGCGAGGAAATTTTTGAAATTACTACGTTCCCCAACAGTCTCATGACATGGGATTGGACAAACCGAAACCTACCTTTGTAACTACCCGATCCACGGAGTAGCGTTTGGTCGGCCCAAAGCAAGTCTATCACCATCTCGAGTACATGCGTCAGCTCAGGTCTTAGGACATAGAACGTATGTTGTACTAGAGACTCACAGATGACATATCGTTGCGTCTCATAGTTGGGTCTGTCCGACTCGGACCTTATCTCGACTTAGTCGGATCCGACCAGACCTTTCCAAGTCCATATTATCCGGTTAGCATCCAATGCTCCATGGCTAGTGAGACCGAGCCATCGACCGTGTCATATGCTAGTCTAGTCGGCTGTGCGTCCACACAGCCCTTTCGACTAGGGACCTTTTAGGACAGTCATCATACAATGCATAGTCCCACAAACAAGTCACGTACTTGCTGATACACATCATTGATAATGTCCAAGGACTATCTTTATTCATAAACACATAGGAAATATCATCATACATGATTGCCTCTAGGGCATATCTCCAACATGCGGACCATAATGGGCCGGCCCAACTAAAGGCCCACAAGATTTTGCAGACCATAATGGGCTGGCCCAGCTAAAGGCCCACGAGATTTTGCGGGCCATAATGGGCCGGCCCAGGTAAAGGCCCACAAGATTTTATGGGCCATAATGGGTCGGCCACTAAAGGCCCACAAGATTTTTGTGTGCTATAATGGGTCGGCCGGTAAAGGCCCACAAGATTCTTGCGGATCATAATGGGCGGCCCGACTAAAAGGCCCACGAGATTTCGCCGACATTAATGGCCGGCCCAGCTGTAGGCCCACAAGATTTTGAGGACCCTAGTAGGCCGGCCCATTAACTGGCTGCCATGTTTTGGGCCAAATGCCGGCCCATATCTGATCCGGTCCATTAATGGTCTGCCATGTTCCGGGCCTAAAAGTGGACCATATGAGATCCGGCCCGTTATAAGCCTACCACGTTCTGGGCCAAATTACGGCCCAGATCAGGTCCGGCCCTTTAAGAGGCTTTGGGCTCAATTATGGCCCATATCAAATTCGGCCCAAGAATCTGGACACTATGCTTTTGGGCCCACTTGCTAAAGGCCCACTTAGTAATTCGGCCCGATATTAGTTTTGGCCTATTAAGGGCCCGTTTAACATTTCGGCCCTATATTAATTTCGGCTGTTAAAAGCCTGTCATATAGTTGGGCCTAACTACGGCCCGATTTGTATCCGGCCTGCTCGCAGCCGATATCTGATTGGGCCAAAAAAGGACCAAGACAATTTTGGCCTGTGTAAAAGCCCGTGATTTGATTCGCACAATCATGGGTCGGGGTTCATTTCGGGCTTCTGCCGGCCCGTGAGCTGTTCGGCACGTTTCAGCCCAACCTACATCGTGATTGCATGACGACCCGATTATGTACCGTAATTTTACGGTTTGGCTTTTCTTATCGCGAAGAGGATATATATCTGATAAAATAATTGCATCATCATGAATAAGAAAAAACCTAGACTATACAATAAAGAAATTACGGCATATTACATCCACTGGGCATCAAAGTTCGCCAATATGATAATAAAGCATAAGCAGACAGCAGATTACATACAATGGGCATCAAAGATCGCCACCAGTGCAAATAAACACGCTGACAAAATAATATACAAAACCGACAAAGACTTCAATAGAGTTCAAGAAAGGTTAGCCTACTGGGAGCTGCATAAGTAAGCAACCGAAAGCAAGATGATGAGGCTGCGCTTGTTCAACACTTATATCTTCCTCACTCTGAAAGCTAAACAAGCGAGACGGATGACAGGTTTTGCACGTAAAAGTATCAGTCTTGACAATTCATAACATTTCTTCTTGACGAATAAAGTGACACAGCTTTAAAATTGCATTAACACAATATGGTATTGTTCAGGTCAAGACATGGCAGGAAATGACATTGTGAAGGAGTTGGCGGCTTCACGACAACACTGGATTACGGATCAAGAACTCATAAGTATCAATGGCTAGTGTCTTTGTCAATTTATACCATTTCAAATTGGCAAATAAAGAGACGGTTTAAATAATAGTAGAATGATATGACATTGTTCATAGTTAAGACATTGCAGTATATGACATTGTGTTGTAGTGTGTATGTTCACCACACCACTGGATTACGGATGAAGAACAAAAGCATACATGCAGTGCAAAAATAGATCACTTGCTCTGTATAGTTTAATTTACATGGTATGAAGAAGGAACTTGGTTGTACAACTGAAAACTTAAATTGAGGAAGGACAAACTTTTGTTTATGAACTACATAATAAACTTTAAATAAGCAATTTGATGCAAACACCAAAAATAAACAATTTATTGCAGTCATGCCTAACCAAATATATACAACAAAGTTTGAAGGCTTGAGATGGACAAACTTACATTATTGGTGAAGACATGCTCTATAAAGGCCTTGTCCATGCTGATGGGGGGGGGGGCGCAATTCAAGAAGTTTACCACAGAATCTTCTTCAAAAGCATTGCCTTTATTCTACATTTTGTTAAGACTAAATATAGATGTGATAATATACGAAAAATGGAGAATATTTAAGATAAGATGAAGAGTGATGCTACATAACCAAGTAGCTATAAATGTAAGTGCGGTGATACAGGCAAAAGGTACAGCCAAGAGCAATGCACAGCTAAACTTCTTCAGTACCAACCTTATGGTAAGAGTAAATATAGATCTGATGTGTAGAAAATGGAGGGCAAAGGAAAATAAGCTGCAGAGTGATGGTACATGAACAACTACGTGTCATTATAAGTACATCGATAAAGGACAGCATGTACTTACAAGAACAATGCGAGCTAAAAAACATTGGCATTGGATATATTCTACACTAATGTAACCATTCATACAGATCGAGATAATTTGGAAGAGAATAATTGATAAGCAAGCTATCATGCATCTTCGTCACATAATGAACCAGGTATGTATGCAAATGCAGTTGATACAGGACAACGGTACTAACAAAAGAAAAGCGTGGCAACATATTTGCGATATCCTCGTCGTTCTTTTCAAACCAAAATTCTTCTTCGAGCAGATTTCACGCAAAAAGATCCGTAAGGCACATGCGGAAAAGTAGAAGTTCAAATTGTCATGTGATTTCATAGACGATTACCTCATCCTAGAAGCGAGACGATTGCATAACAAGGTTTTTCCATTCAATGTCTTCTAAATTTAGCACAGGAAACTTCACCGGAAATTCGTTTATAGACTTGCCACCAAAGTGTGATTTCCTCAGGTAACATTGATACTGCTGCAATGCTTCCTTGAAAAGCACAAGCAAGCTTTGCTCGTCATGACTATCCAGATTGACCCTCGCCTAGTTACAACAATGTAATGTAAATCATTGATGTGTTCAATCGTGAGAAAAAAGAAAGTAATAACCATGAATAATAGCACTTACACGTAAGTTGGACAGGAAGATGTGAAAATGGTGTTTGTCTTCACAATAATCTTCCCATGATGGGAATATATGCACGTAGTCCCTAACAACATTGAAAGCATTGTCTTTTAAACTGGGAAAAATGGAATGGGGTTCCAATCTGCAGGAATTGACCGTCTCTGCAGTTGGGATAGGTCTTCGGCCGGTGGACTTGATGTATTTTTTGCTAGAGTGGGATTTTTCTGTGGTACAGCTGGTGCTATGGCAAATGAAATTGGTATACCTTTTGCTAGAGTGCAGGTCCTATGGGGTGGGGCTAGTGGTGTGGCCAGTGAAGTATGGGTACAGTCTGCTGGAGTCGGTCCTACGTTTTGTGTCACTGGTTGTACAGCCAATATAAGTGGGGTGATGTCTGATTTCTCCGGCACCACCATGTTTTTCAAGGACTTTGCTGGTGCTCCTTCAGGTTCGGCAATCACCCTCTTCCTTTTTGATGTCTGATGCACACGAACAACATTTGAGTGAAAAAACATGGTATGATGACAGATGGAATATGTATTGATAATGGATGGGCATGGCATCTCGACATATATGATGAGTAAACTAAGCAGATGGCGGTGCAACAAAGTAGAAGAAATGCAAGACAACATATGCAAGATACCCGCAATCAATAAAACATTGCCAAATTAGAACAGGCACCTTGATGGGTGAACAGGACATGACATCTGCCTTTGACTCCTCGAGGTTAGAATAGTCATTAGGATCATATTCTGAACAAGAGTCAACAGGTGGGGAGCGTATGAGTTTCATTGCATCCAGAATGGCACTTAATGCCTTGGTGCCAATTTTGTAAGTCATTGAAGTGTTTAGCTTCAAGAGTGGACTGCTGCTAGTGCGACACAAAGCAGCTACAAAGATCATAGTGTAGATATCACGGGAAAACCTTAAGCATCAGAGTAAAATCAGCAAAGTAGAACTTGCTGGAATATATGTGCTAGTATTGCCGATACGGCTAGAAAGGCTTCGGATACAAGCGCTCTTCAAGTGAAGGTGCGGTACTGTTAATATCAGTGTAAGTCTCAAAGGCGACACAACTCCACGCATTTCCTTGCTATTCTTATAGGATTCAAGTGGGCAGGCCACTACAAATCCTATTCCTATGTTTACAAGATCCTACGAATCAAAGAGGCTCAAAGTGTCCATCACAATCAACCGTATAGACCTCTACACCGCAAATGTCCCTGCTCATCTTCAGTACAAGGAACATACTGTACTACTAGCATACTCCCTCCGTTCCAAAATATAAGTCTTGGTAGAGATTTCCACTATGGATCACATACAGATGTATCCAGATAAATTTTAGAGTGTAGATTCACTCATTTTGCTCCATATGTAGTCCATGGTGGAATCTATACAAAGACTTGTATTTAGGAATGGAGAGAATACATATTAAAGAAGAACGTAAGAGGAACATGGTAAAGAAGAGCAATCAGATTTTGGATAATAAAATGTTGGTTGCGCGATTGCCCACACAAGATGAACCAGGCGCATTAAGAATGCAACTCCCGGTGGTCTCTCGACCATTTCAGGCGGTTGGATGAAGATCCCACGTCTCCTAACCCTTCTTCTTCCTCGTCTCTTAATTCTTCCCATCTGAGAACACCGACGGGCCGCCGGCGGACCACCGCCCCCACCGCCTGTGTTCCTCCGCCACCCCACCCCCCACCAGCGCCGAAGTTTTCTTTGTTCGTGAGGCCCCACAACCACCCGAGCCTTGGATCGCACGGTGAACTCCGTGAAGCTCTGAAAAATCGACTAACCCAATTTTGAAATTTACTCTACTGTGATTTAACTAGTGTGGAATATAAAAGGGAAAACGATAAGCATTGGGAGTATAGTGTTGAGCGTGCCATGGCGGATCTAAAGGTGCAAACCGGACAAAGGCAACCGCAACCAAGACAAGAAATCAGAGTAAAGCAGTGGCGATCTATTTTCTTGCTGCGATAAATAAGTTGAGCAGATACGAAAGAGTACCGCCTCTGGTGCGGCGCCATGTACGCATCTACTGAGAATTTGACGGTGTTGCGGTAGCGATGGATGTCGGTGGCGTGGAAGCAGATCTAGGAGGGTAGACGGTGGCGGCGGGGCGCGGTGGACGAGACGGTCGTAGGAGCGGCGCCGACAAGGTGGACGACGGCGGGGATGAAGCGAGAGGACGGGATGCAAGGATCCCGGTCCGAAGGCGTGGATGAGAGAGGTCGATCTCTTGTAATGGGCCGGGCGTCGGGGTATCGGCTCCGACATGGTGGAGGAGGACGACGGTGGATCGGGTGGCGACGGCAAGTGACGGAGGAGGTGGGGTGGAGAGGGTGTTTTGGCGCCCACGGAGTACGAATGGGGAAAAGGGAGGTAGAGAGGAAGGGGAACCATGTATTGTATGCGCTTGTCTCAAATGCGAGGAAATTTACAAACTTAGCCCCCGTTTAAAATTTCTACTACATCACAGCAACATTAGCCGGTTGGGGATAGGACGGTAATCTCGCATACACCGAATATTTGCCGACCAGAGTTTGTTTTTGGCGCCCACCGTGTATGAATATGAATCGGGGAGGGAGTCGATTTAGGACGAGGGCACACTGTGTTTTGGCGCCCACCGTGTATGAATCCGGGTGAGAGGCGGTTACGTCACGTTTGGGTGAAATTACAAACCTACCCCTATCGAAACCTATAGAAATCCAGCAGATAGGCTTTGCGTGGCAGGATAGGCAGTAGTGATTTCCATCTCGTGATTTTGGTTTGGGCGGGGGTTCTGCGACTTTTCCCGCTTCGTTCAAATTTTGCACGATTACGTTTACCGTGCCAACTCAATTCGAATCCCGTTTGTATTCTACTATTTTTTTCGGGCGGGATCCATTTTCAATTGGAATTACATTCTATATACATCATTTTTATATATACTTTCAAAAGCACAACAAAGAATTCTGCTCCTTTATATGTATAATATGATTTACAAATACAACGATCTCGAAATCTTAAGGTTGAATTCGAAAAAATTTAACCAAATTATGTTCTACTAAAATGTATGGATCGATAATATCTACATATTAAATAACATAGATGTGCGTGAATTCATATGAGTATGCATGTTTGATAGATCAATTTTGGTTCGAGTATGGATTACATGTATCATCATCTCAATTCAAATATTTGAATCCCTTTTTGTTCACTCCTTGCACGCCCATCTCTCTGGCATGCATGCTCCTTCAGGTAGCTATCACTCTCTTTTCTCCAGCTCACCCGCACGCTCACTTCATGTTTCTCCTATCCTCGCAAACATGGTCTCTCGACGTCTCCCTTGAGAAGTGTCACATTCTCCCTATCACTATACATTACACGGTTTTCATTATCTCTCACGTCTCTACTGTTCTCTGGTATCACTTTCGGTACCTAAGCTTTCTTTTCACCGCCACACACAGTCTCCACTCGTCTTTCACTTTGTCTTTCTCTCTATGGGATTCTCTCACACACCCTATATGTCTCTACATATGACTCATACCACTAAAATTACTCTCTCTCTCTCCTGTAGACACAACATTTGTTGCGGTCTCCTTTTCATCTCCATCCCAGACTGACATTATTCATTTGTTTACCGATCAGACAACCCCGACTACCGTCTCCTCTCTCTCACAGACACACACACAACTCCTGCTTCCACTCCCCTTCCCGACTCACCGTCTCTCTCTCTCTCACACACAAAACTCTCACTTTCGCACTCGACTCGTATTTCTCTCACAAACATTTATCGTTGGCTAGCCTCTAGATAGGTTTAGACACCCGCACACTCGTGCTTCCACCATCGCATACATGCCTCTCTCCCGCTCCTTGTATCTATGTAGCTTTTTCTTCCCTTCTTGAGACACGCCCTCTCGATCGTGCACACACACACTATCGCCTCATTTTAAGCTGATACCTATCGCACACACACTACTTGTGTCTTTGTCACACATGCACTCCGCCCTCCTCCACTCTCCTCTCTCTCACACACACATGGGCCTTTTGCAACAACTAGCAAGATGCCCATGCGCTTACCTAAACATCAAGATGCATTTGTATGAGTAGTTTATCTTGTGGGGGAAAAGGATGAACGAGGGAAGGCCTTATTTGCAAATGTGGAGAGGGGTGTGGGTATATTTTTGCAAAATTGCCATAGTTTCCTTCCTATCCGTCAGATATAGATCATACGACCTATATTGCAGGATGGCAGGCACACGATCATCACCGACAATGCTTTTTATAAGAGTAGGGATAAAAAATAGAGTTGGTGATGATGGTGGGCCAGCCATCCTGCAATGTAGGTCGTCCGATTTATATCTGGCGGATAGGAAGGAAAATATGGCAATTTACCCAAGACTCTTCACCACATTTGCGGATAAGGCCTTCCCTCGTTCATCCTTTTCTCCCACAAGATCTTGATGTTCCGTGCAGCATGACGAACATCTTGCTAGTAAGAGTAGAAATTAGACATATACCACTTCCCGAATCTTGAAACCAACAACATTCCTCCCTTATCTCATCAAAACCGCCAAAGGAATATATTTTGAGTGAAACATAACATATTTTTAGTGATATACGTATTTCAATACTAGACTTTTTTCTATCAAATCTGTGAATATGTATTAATCTACTTTGATCGTGTGGCAACGCATTGGCACATTGCTAGTAGTTATTATAATTTTTTGGACACCAGACAAACGGTGGAGTACATATACGAAGAGAAGAGGCGCACGCCTTGATCGACCTCTCATTGTCTCGCACACATGAGTGTTATGTAAAGGCGATGTTAAGAAATAAACCCTAAAACCCTAGGCGCGCGATTGCTGCATTCATGGGTCTGGAGTGCGTGGTGGAGCACCTTTGTAGGAGTTGATGGTCGGGACCACAGGTGAACGACTTGGGGCGCGGTGGCTCGCCAGTTGCCACAGATCGAGTAGCCACGTTTAAAATATCGTTTTTTAGCGGGGTTAAGAGTTCCAATTTTCAATGGCACGTTATAAGTAGTAAGTAGTTTTTAGAATGATTAGTATGGAGCGAAAATGGAATTCATAGTACTACGTACCTCCTTGGCGTATAGTTGTATGGGTTTATGTTGCGAGATGTTGAACCTGGTAGTTCTAGGGCAAATACTATGGTTTAGATTTAGATGTCGGTTTTCAAGAATCGGAAGGGGAAACCCTTCTTTGATTAAAAAACTACTACCTCCATTACGGTTTACTAGTCCCCATCGTACTTTGGGTCAAAGTTTGTCCATGAATTTTACTTGTAAAATGTGAATGGAAAAGCAGATTTTGTTATACCCATACAAAAAGGACTGGAGGGAGTGATTGCTCGACACGGACGCGACCTCTCATAGCACTGGCATTGAACCGGCGCGCCCGACAAAGAGCCGCACTTTTCGGCTGCAGGCCCGGCTGAACACGCCTCCTCGCCGCGTGCAACCAGCTTAAGACTGCCCGGACTGCCTTCATTGAATTCGTGCTTGTGACGGCAACACGTCCTTCCGCGAGCCGGCAGGCATTTTAGAACGGAAAACATGACTAAAATACTCCCTCCGTCTCATAATGTAAGATGTTTTTTGACACTATACTAGTGTGAAAAAGCGTCCTATATTATGGGACGGAGGGAGTAATTAATTTACGCATGGTCTTGACTTTTTGTGCTCGCACTGGTAGCAGGAACTAGTAGAGGTTTTTCTTTATTTATAACTCTCCTCACATTTTTTTTGGCTTTGAAGTGAATCATGGTTGTGGACATTATGTATGAATGTGCGGATATCTATGAACATGAGTTTGATGTGGAAGTTGAACTTGGAATGACGGGCTTCTTGGCGTGAACTATACCATGTCCAATGCTTAAATACATTATTGTTTGGAAAGTAATTGTTGTTATTACATGAGCCAAAAAACATTTTGTGCCACATCGGTAGATGCACGGACATCACAACAGCATCTTGATTGGATAAACATTTGTACCTAGCTATTATGAAGGAAATTTTGTATTGACAACAGTTTTAGATAGCAGGAGATGCCTAGCCTGCTCTGCCTCTGCTAGCTTATTTCTGGCTTCTTCCATCTCTTCTTTGGCTTAGGTGAAGAGAGCATCTGATTGCTCTTTTCGCTTCTTCAGAACTCAGCTACATTCTCAAGGGCTGCTGCATGCTTTCTTTCAGCCTTTACTAATGCCACGAGGACACGAACAGTGACGACTCCACGGCTTGTGTGTAATCCACATCATCTCGGAATTTGCACCTTGTGTCTAATCCGGCATCATTAGGAAGCGGCACCTTGTGTGTAATCCAACCTCATTTTGGAAACATGATCTCGAGGTTGACCATACTTCCCTCCTCGCAGAGGCGCATCGACATGAAGTTACTTTTTAGATCAATACTCGGAGAAACCTAGATCCATTTAGTAGAAGCGGATAAACAGAACTCAGAGAAGTGAATTCAAAAGGAAAAGGAATATAAAAACAGACTACAAGGTGAGAACACCCACTTCCTACATCAAGTTAAAAATGAAAGCATTAGGACGATTAAGACTCTTCTTATTACACATCGAAGAACACCACGCTTAAGAGAAACAGAAACTACACCATATACACATCGAAGAACACGAGGCTAAACAAAAGTAATTGAAAGGGTGTTACTTACCAAAGCTCGTTTTACAGGTTTGGTGCAGCTCCTCTTTAACTTGCCACGCTCCTTGAAGATTTCACGAATATCCTGTGTTTGGTCTTCATTGCTCCTCTGCATGTTCACACTCGTGGTTTTAAAATCTCAACATGGCAAGAAAAATACTACTTGTAATACTCGCGCATCTTGTGGGCAACATTAAAGCACTCGTCTGCCATGTTAGAGCATCTCCAACAGAATCGCAACGCGTGGCGCTTTAAAAAAGCATTCTGATCTTTGAGATCAAGAAGTAGATACTAGAGAGTAGAGGATAGTTCTCAACATAGATAGATAAAAAAAAGATAATTCAACTACTCCTCGTCGTCCGACTCCTCCTCGGGGATGTCCTCCTCCCACGTCTGACTATAGGCGTGAAGATACCGACCGTCGTCGGATTCCCAGGGCGACGCTGCTCCTAGCCTCATGTTGAATTGAGCGTCCGCTTTTCGCCTACGCTTGTCCTCGCGATAGGCGGCTCACTCCGCCCTCCTCTTATCCCTCTCTACCCTCCTTTGCGCGTAGAACTTCGCTCGTTGATGATGTCTGCGGGAAGTGTTGGCGCCACGAGCCATGGCTTCCTCGTCCATCTCGGCGATGCCGAGACGGTGCTCCCGCCTCCGGTTGTCGCGACGATCCTCGTCGGTGCTAAGCCGCAGCGGCGAGGCGCTGAAGCTCTGCGCCCGCTCAGCGTCGACACGTTGGGGAAGTTCAATGTTCTATGAGGCCACCGGGCGCCACACCGCCGCGTCGTCTGTGGCGGCCTCGTTGGCGGTGTCGAAATTGCCGAGGCCGAGGCGCATCCAGCTGAACCGGATCTTGGCGGAGAAGCCGGAGGGGCGCAGACGCCGCGGGTATCCCCAAGTTTCCGGCGACACGGGCGGCATGGTGGCGCGGCAGCGAGCGAAAAAAAGAGCGGGAGAGTGGTGGCAAGGCAGGCGGTGGCAAAACGCGAGAGCAGTGGGAGGGCGTTGGATTTTATAAAGCGCGCCGGACGACGCGCGCCAAAACTAGCGCACGCCCGGCCGCTTTTTCCCGCGCGCGCGCGATCCTTTCCCGACGTCTCTGCTATCTCTACTCTCTTCTCCACGGTTATATTTATTTAATATTTAATATTTAATATTTATCCCTACTTCCTTTACTGTCTACTTTTTTTCTTGCAATATAGGCCATCCGATTTATATCTGACAGATAGGAAGGAAACAAATGGGAATTTTGCAGAAAGATACCCATACCCCTCTCCAGTTGCAAAAAGGCCTTCCCTCGTTCATCCTTTTCTCCCACAAGATAAACTACTCATACAAATGCATCTTGATGCGTGCAACGCATGGGCATCTTGCTACTTCTAAAAACCTTTCCATCATTTGCCACACTACAGGTTGCAGATGAAAAACCTACCCAAGCACAACGCGATACAGAGGCGACGCACAATTACCGGTGATATTCATTTGGACAATGGAGGTTATAACCAATTACTTTTACGGGAACAATAGCACCCGGGAAAATTGAAGGGTAGGTATGAACAAAATTGGAACTGCACATGTCTTTGCTAAGTGATTCAATACACACATTACCAATCGAGGAGGAGAGCGATGGTCGGCGGCCTCTGTTAGTCATGGTCGGCAACGGAGTCAGTTCATTCTCCACGACGGTGGTACTTCTGCGCTTGGCGTCGGCTTCCGGAAGCAGATCCGAGACCGTGGAAGACGATGCCGGGGAAGAGGCTCCGTCTACGACGACGACGGTGGACCGGCTCCAGTGCGGCGTACGAGGTCGTCAATGAGGCAAATGCGCTGCGGTGGACGAGTGCGCCGATGTAAATGGGAGGAGCACGAAGGCTGCGGTGCCGTGGAGAAGTATATTTTGCGGTGGGGATAGAAAATGGGGAGTATTCAGGTGTACTACTCTGGGTGCCGGGGTGGGGTTGGCTGGGTAGGGTGAACCTGAAGTTACAAAAACAGCCCCTACCAAGCATCGTCCGTAGGCCTGTTCCGAAGGCTATGATGGTAACTTCCCTTGCACGAATCAGGTCATGGGAGATTTCCCGCCGACCTCAAAATTTTGTGACCTTGGACTCCCGTGTGGCGTGTTGAGTGATTCGGCTAAGCAACTTGCGTAGTAGTAGTAGTAAACTCTGCATATTAGGTTTGACCAAGTCAAACTTCCTAAATTTGACCAAGTTTATATAAAAATATAAACATTTACCATAACAAATATGTATGATGTGGAAGTACATTCAATAATGAATCTAATGGTATTTATTTGTTATTGTATATGTTAATATTTTTTGCTATAAGCTTTCTGAGAGTTTACAAAACTTGACTTTGACCAATGCTAATACACGGACTTAAATAAAAACGGAGGGAGTACACATTTGTTTTCTTATTTTGTAGTGAACTAATCATTTGTTGAAATTGTGAAATAAATATATTAGGCTATTGACTTCGAATGCAATGGTCTATACAATTCAATAGTTACAATCATTGTCGAATCCCAAGATGTATACAAGGTCTATAGTACTTCACAACATGCTCAAACTCACATAATCCCAGTCAAATGAGAATCTAAATGCATTTCATAGTTATTACTTTGTAGGATGCAACAAAAACAACCAAAACTCTACATCAGCCATTATAGAAGCAACATTTTGACATATCCCATTGTGTGAATGAAACATGCAGAGAGAGTTTTTTAAGTTGGGGGAGATTGGGTGGGAAAGTTTGTTTGTATGTGGACGAGAGAGTAGGAGACAAACCTAACGAGAGAGAGAGAGAGAGAGAGAGAGAGAGAGAGAGAGAGAAAGAGAGGAAGAAGTAAGGTCTGTGAGAAAGATGGAGACATGTAATATACGTGAGATGCGTGTGCATCCGGATTCTGTATACGTCGAAGGAGAAGAGACAACATGTTTGATGAGAGAGCTGGAAAAATATGGACGAGAGGGGAAGGATCTCATAGGTTGAGAGATTGACAATTTTGTGCGGGGGAGAGAGGGATTGGTAATTTTGCGCAAGAGAGAGAGAGAGAGAGAGAGAGGGTGGGGGGAGGAGTCAGTCAGCCGTTGTCACATCACCCTGCTTCCAAATGACCCCGCATTCTCTAGCGCGATGTGGTCGCTGTCTTCGATCTGCTCGATGCCCTCTTTGAATATTGAGGTGTTGTGCATGTTGGGGTGCAAAGAAGCACAAGCGAGAGTGGTCGCCGTATAACCTTGGATGGGGATGAATTGTGTGCTCGGGGGAGTGTGCGTGTGTGTTGTGCTGTGTGTGTGTGTGTCAGATATTGAGCGAAAACAAACCTAAGGAGAGAAATGGGTATTCACGAAGAGATTGTGTGGGCCTTGAGGTGGGCGGGGGCAGTGAGGGTGTCAAAATGTGCTGGCGTTGATGCATGTGTTGCATGCGATCGTGCGAGGGATGGACGAATCGAGAGAGATGGTTGTTGTGTTACGGATGCTCCTCTCTCTCTCTCACACACACACACACACAAGTAAACTAGAAGACCGTTCTCTCATGTATACACAACGTATTGACATCTGTCTATGTCTCACTCATGCATGATCATTTGCACATTCACACCTCTCTATATACGTATCACGCACACCGTCTCCACATTGCCCTTCCGCCACAACAAACATATGGACACATACACACGTTCTCTCTCAGTCACACACACAAAATAAGTATTAAAAAATCTAGGGCGCACCTAAAACGTCCAAATCCAAATAAACACAAACTGGAGCTAAATTCAAATATATGGAAATATTGCAGCATCAAGAACTTTCCCAGGAAAAAAAACTTGAGTAATATTCGAGGATTGTTTTCACACACACAAAAAGGTTCGGTGGATGTCCTTCGAGCGCGAGACGGTGACGCACCATTCGATCGACCGCGCAGTCGCGGTTCACGCGCTTGCACATGATTCTGTATCATGGCTGTGGTACTAACTTAAAAAAATTAATAAAATCGCTACCTAAGTCTAATGTTTACGTGTACTAGTACGGTTTTCTTTTAAGTTTGACCAACCTTATATAAAACTAAAGTAAGCTCCCATACGCGCACTCATCAACATGCCGCCGCCGCCGTTGCGCATGCGGGCGCCCGCCTGCTCCGGCCAACAATTTCTCGCCCATCACCGCCGTGTCGCCGCCATCCCTGTGCCATGAAGCCGAAGGCTCGCCCACTCACGTCGTCTGCAGTCCCTCCTCGCCATGCCACCGCGCTGCCAAGCACGCGAGCAGCTGGTGGAGCCGCGTCTATGCACACAGCATACGAAGAGGAGGACGAGCGCGTGCTCCAGCACGTCGGCGAGGAGGAACTAGCGTGTCATTGTCGTCTCCGCCCGCGCGGAGGAGGCGCGCATGGTGGCTATCGCGGCGGAAGCCGGTCGTGCATGCGTCGAGCCCGCAAACCGGGTGCGGACGTGGAATCTACCTTCGAGACCTTGAATGCCACATGGATCCTGCAATCTGAAGGAGCAATTTGGGTCAGTCGACTCATGTGAGCTGTTTGATGCAACATGGATGGCTACAAGGGCTTATTCCACCTCTTCTGTCGTCTTCTTCCTTCGCTCCGTCGAACTTCTTTCATAAATCGACTGACCCAAATTATACTACTAGTACGAACGTATTAAGTACAGTAGGAACACGAAGATACGAGCAGTAGTACCAACTGCAAGAAGAACAGTAGTAAGACATAGTACTAGTACTACTCAACGTACTAAAGAGTTCAAATAACGAGAAAGAACATAAACATAGTTCTGCTGGGGCCTCAAAGACAACACACCCTTGAAAATAAACTAAGCAACTAGTCCGCTTGACAACTGCGATAGAACCAACATGAGCGATTTACATCGCCACCTACTCGGAGTCCGAGTCCACGTCCTCGACTTCGTCCTCGTCCCTCTTCCTCTTCCTCTTCGCCGACGCCTTCTTTGCTTGAGCAGGACCTTTGGGCTCGCTTCTTCATCCAACCCATGTAGATATTTAAACAAAGGTAGGCATCCATTGCTGCGTCTGAGGATGTGATCTTCATCTAATGTCTTCGACTCCCATGCATGATGAAACTTCGTGATGAGGTTTCTTCGGTTTAAGCGTCTGAAGGATCAATCATGGCTGCTGCCGTGGTCAGCATTGAAGGTTGAGAGGAGGACACGGGCTTGCCTATACGGAGATCGAAGGGCTGGCCTACAACGAGACCTATCCGATGCAGGACATCTCTGTCGTTCTTAAAGCCTATAGTAACGATTTTCACTCTTTTGTCCTTGAAGAAGTTCTTAAAATCCTGGCACTCAACGTCGGCATGGCATATGTGGTAGACCAAGCAAACCTTATGTACGCAAACCTGGATCACGGCGGGCTTCTTCCTCTCTTCGTCCTTTAGATCCTTCTCTCGTCCCAGGACTGTGGTGTACTCAACATCTAGCCCAAATGACCCACTCATCCGTTGAACTGTTGAACATGCGTAGGAAGCGAGCAAGCCATGCTTTCACCGTCGCGGATCCACGTGTGTAGATGACGATGAACTGATCGCCGGTGATGGCTCTAACACAGTAATCGGTGGCGACCATGGAGATTTGGGAGGCCATGGATTTTGGAGGAGGGTTAGGAGAAGTTGAAATGTTGTACCCATAAAAGCGGGAGCGAACTAATGTGAAAGGACGGGACGGTCGGGAGCTAACTATTTTGAGGTAGAAGACAAGGACGAGTAGAGGCGTGCGAATGGCGTGGGGTTGCAGGCTTGCTGGTGGATAAACGGTGCAAGCCCCAAAGAGTTCTCGAGAACTATGCGGGACCCACTAGATGTCATGTCTACTAGACCCATATCGTAGGGCTGACGGTATAACTTCTGCTGTTACGCGCCATGCCGGCGCGTGGATGTAACTTCACTTAATTCCGTCAACCGTCGCACCTCCCACGACCTTCGCCTCCCTCACGCAGTCGCGCCCTTTGAGACTTCGACCGGCTATAAATGAGCAATTTTTTTGCCTAATCTGCATGCATGATACTCCCTCTGGTCCTTTTTACTCCCGTCAACCGTTTGCAAAGTGTTTGTCCAAATACATACTTTTTTTTGAACACCACCTTATATTAAATAACCAGCCACACCAGTACACTCATTCGATACAATATTCACCACATAGGGCGGTACGTTATTTACAAGAATACCATCTAATCTATTGCCAAAGCTATACTTAGCGATTAAGTGTGCCACCTTATTGGCCGAACGGCTAATCTTTGACAATTGAAGATTGTTGATCAACTTCGAGATGCTCAACGCTTTCATCTTGAGTCACGCATAGCAGAACTGTCATAGTCCCCGATGCAAGAGACGCTACCACAAAAGCGCAATCGGTCTCTAAAATTACAGGATTATGAAGAGAAATACCTATGTAGAGACCGGCAATGCAAGCCCTAAGCTCCGGTTCCTCCACGCTTTGTGAGCATCAATGAAATCCCACGACCAAATTTATACTAAAAATATCAATATCTACAATACTGATTATAATGAGTATAAGAACTACGTTTTATAATGAGTGTAAAAATATTGATTTGACATTGTGAATGTTGATACTCCCTCCGTCTAGGTGAGTAAGTCATCTTAGGCTGTGCACCGTGACCAAGGAGGAGGGGAAAACGAGAGACATTAATGTTTATTTGTTAATTAAATAGTATTGCATGCAATGAACTAACCACTACATGTCATGTTTGATAGTCTTAGGTCATTAAAAGCATGCACACCCTCATCTCTTATTGGTTGATATGTCAAGAAACAAGAAACGAGGTAGAAGTTAATGCACCGCTACCTCGTGTTTTGGGATTATTTGGTCTTCGTAAGATGACTTACACACCTAGATATTAGAGTACCACTACCTCCCTTCTAGTTTAAAGGGCTTGACTCAAAAATTTCACCTACTCTTAGCAAGATAGTAGAGGCGGTGGAATAGTTTTTGAAGTCTGCAAAAGTACTCAACTAATGTCGTTCTTCACAAAAAATGTGTTTACCAATGCATGCATGAACACTAGTTACTTTAACCCCCTCTCTTCTTTAATTCTTTGCCACATCGGCATGTTTGCTATTCCCGTGTGCATGATACCAGCTAAGATACCACCATTATGGCCAGCCTTAATCATCGCATGCAATAATTTAGCGCACCTTGAAATATGAACATGTGTGGGGCGTGTATGTTTTTAATGACTTGAGACTATACCTAGCCCGGCATGCAAGATGATTTATTATGCACCGTTCCCCATACCTACAGGAAGCCCGTTCGTCTCCAAATCTTTTCCTCTCCATGTGTGGAAACAATATGCACCTTAAACTCTCCTTCTCCCTCCGGCGGTCCCACCACTCCACCCGTGTGAAAAAATCTGCATGCATGACCCTCCTCCCCCACGCTCGTCCAATCCGTTGTGACCAGCAATATTTCCACCCCTTCGCTCCCCGTAATTTACTCCAACAAATATGCCCACGTAGCTTTTACTTAACTTGCATTGGGTCACCGACATACGAGCCCAGTGGTGTCTTGGCCCACATGTCGATGGCATAGCTGAACCTGCAGATTAAGTCGGTGCAGCTTCGATCCATATCTTACGTAGGTGTGCCATTGCTCGCTATAAATACTACGCCTCCCACGAAATCCCTATCTCCTCACCCTCACGTTCACGTTCATCACTATCTCCTCCCCTCCCTCTCACGTCGACCACCATGGCATCGCCCCTCCCAATCCCTAGGAGCCCCTCGCTGCACCGTGCAGACGGTCACGCGTCGTCGTTCCGTTCCTCGCCGCCACTAGTCGAGGAGGACGCGTCGGCGTTCCGCTCCTCGCCGCTACGCGACACGTCGCCATTCCATTCCTCGCCGCCACTAGTCGAGGAGGACGCGTCGGTGTTCCGCTCCTCGCCGCGACGCGACGCGTCACCATTCCGTTCCTCGCCGCCACTAGTTGAGGAGGACGCGTCGGCGTTCCGCTCCTCGCCACGACGTGTCGAGGTGGACGCGTCGGCGTTCCCAATCTCCCCAGCACGCGCGTCGGAGGACGCGTCGGCTCCCCGCTACGAGGAGAACGTCGCGCCGCCCGCCGATCCCCCCAGCCTTGAGGAGCTTTGGCAAGAAATGGATGTCGCCTTGTGGGAGGCTTTGCCTCCAGCAGAGCGCGCCAAAATAGAGGCGGAGAAGAAGGCCGAGGAAGAGAAGCGCAGCGCAACAAGCTTTCTGGGAGATCTATGTCGCGTCCGAGAGAGTCAAGCAATTGGTTCTTTGGCAGAAGGCTCGTGCGAGGGCCGTGAGGGTGGCGGAGGACGCCCGTGTCGATGCCCTGAGTGCAGTCGGGCCCAAGCACCTCATCTACGCTTAGCGGTACGTGGACCGGGTGCACGCTTCCAGCCAGGAGGAGTACTGTTGGCGCGGATCACCACACGGTGAGATCGCGCCGCCCAAACAAGCCACCAATCAGCACCTCGCGAGTTGCGAGGCTGAGGAAGAGGCGTTGTGTCGGTATTTGGGAAACGGCCGCGCGGGGCACTCGTGGCGCACTGCAAGCGCTCTGCGAGCGCCGTGGCTTTTTATGAGGAGTATAATTTTTGTTTCGTAAGGCGATCTCATTAGTTTTGGGACGCAAATGATAAATCCCGAACTTTCAGGAATTTTTAGCGTCCTTAATTAAGTATGTAAAAGGGAAAGTTTGGAAACGTTGTGTATTATTATGCATTTTGCAAGTACGTGCATATAACACAAACTTTACTATAGACTATTGGACTACACGTCTCTCTCGATATATGCTTGCAGACTTTTCTACTCCCTTCGACCAGGTCAATAAGTCATCTTTGGTTGTGCACGGTGACCAAGAAGGAGGTAAGATTTGTACACCTAGACGGAGGGAGTACTACTATTACTTATGTACGTGCAAATGCACGTTTAAACATTACGATGCGGTTTTTGTAAAATTAGGAAAACAAACCTAGTCATGCTTGTGAAACGATTCCAACGTGAGTACTACTACTAGTAGGAGTACGAGGGGCCAGTTCTTTTAGGCTTCTAGATTAGTAATCCCATAACTACTACCTCCTTCCTGGTTTATTGGTCCCCATTGTAATCTGTGTCAAATTTTGATCATAAATTTAACTAATGAAATGTTAGTGCATGTCACATGCACTACTCCATCCGTCTAGGTGAGTAAGTCATCTTAGGCTGTGCACCGTGACCAAGGAGGAGGAGAAAACGATAAATGTTAATGTTTATTTTCTAATTAATAGTATTGCATGCAATGAACTAACCACTGCATGTCGTGTTTGATACCTCAAGTCATTAAAAGCATGCACACTCTTTATCTCTTATTGGTTGATATGTCAAGAAACAAGAAACGAGGTAGAAGTTAATGCACCGCGCCTAAGTGTTTTGGGATTATTTGGTTTTCGTAAGATGACTTACACACCTAGATGCACCGCGCCTAAGTGTTTGGAGTAACATTTTATCAGCTAAATCTTTGGTCAAAATTTAGCACAAATTACAATGGTGAGGAATAAACCAGGACGGAGCAGTAGTTTAGAAGCCCAAATAAATGAGTGAGGCGCCTTATTGTTACTCTCCACTGTGACTAGTCTTGTGGGAAAAGCTGGGGAAGCCGCCAAAAGAACTGGCCCTAGGAGTAGTAGCTAGGGATCAAGTGTGGGAGATGAACCGATGAACCGGAGAAAGTAAATGCAGAGAGATGAAATGCAAAAAAGACGGAGGGATGTGATGGTTGCTTGTCCGTTTATTTTACCAGGCCACTTATTACTGGGAGTGGTTGGGTTTTGTGATATGACGGCTTTACTGCCGCGCCATGAGTGAGAGGTGAGACTCCCGTGCAGCGCCGCCCTCTACACTTGTACTACATCGGTCGTGGTTTATTAGTCCCCCATTGAATTTGACTGAAGATTTAACTGACAAAATGTTAGTGCATGTCAACAAAAGCTATATCGTTGGATTCGTACTTGAACATAGTTCTGTATGATATAATTTTAGCTGACATGCATCAGTATTTATCATACTATATATAATGTTAGTTCAATTTTTGGTCGTACTAATCTATAGTAGTAAGGTGCCTGTGCATTGCACCGAAGAGTGAAATGCATTGATCGGGGAGTTGTTTATTTTGACAAAGGATGTGGGGGTCATCTCATGTGTAACGGGTACCGATAGGTTTCTTCGGATATTATCTCATCTCTAGAGCTCACAAACATCCGGGTGAAATAGATAAAAAGGTATCTTTTGCAAACAAAAGCGTTCAACTGTTCAACCTGCATCCAGAACTTGTGAAGAAATAACACTTATTGTGCTTTGCAAGAAATGATCTTTAAGAATTAGTTTTTGAGTATTGATTGTTATACATGTTGGCTACAGATGACATGGCACTTTCTTATAGTCAACAGTTGGCTATACTATTAAGTAATATTAACCATGCCCTTATACACCTAGACGGAGGGATTAAATCAGGATGACTTGCAAGGCGGAGGAGATGTAAGAAATGGTTCATCGTAAGTCTTTCACCAGTACTGTAGTAAAAATTCATACATGGAAGATTCTAGACTAAACCGTAAATGGGTACACTTTTATTCATGCGCGATACTCCAATAGAGCAAGATCCTGCATGGAAGTCTCCACATGCTTAGACAGCGGATTACATTGAGCGAAGACTAATGATCAACATTTAACTTGATAATGCGTATTTTTAGAAGAACAGGGAGGCTCCTCCCCGGTTCCATTATCAAATGAAACCCAAAATGTCTTACATCAGCTCACTGAGAGGAGCAGTTCAAAGGAAGGACTGCGGCGAAAGCCACTCAAGTTTAACGACAAGCTTACAGAATCAAAAGCGGCAAAGGCACGAGCCATAAGCGCCCCCACACACACTACATGTTTTCTAAGTGCACTTGATAATGCGTATGTCCAGGTGAACCTCCTTGGAGTCCCCGTGCATCGAGTCGGCGGGTAAAGGATAGAACAGATGCCATGGGTTTTCCAAGTCCACATTGGCGGGATAGTCCCAGCTCCTCAGAGTCCAAGTCTGTCCGATGAGGCCGGTTTCGCCCACGTGACCCGGAGGGTAGTAACATTGACCTCGCACCCGTACATACGCCTCGTGTCGATTATCGGCGTCGTGGCAGCGCCCTGACGCATGCTACAAACGGCGGCGGCCTGCGCGAACCTCGCGGTGCCCACGATCAAGAGGAATACGCTGCCGTCCTCCTCCGAGACTAGCGGCGGCGGTGATCCTCCAGCGACTCGGCATGGTTAACCGTAGCACGTGTCGTACTTGATGTTCTCCGCCAAGGGCCGGTGACCGCTGCACGCATCCATTAGGTGATGCACCATGTCCGGCCCGAGCCACAAACGGCATCGAGCACTCATAGCGATGGGACGAAGGGCTCCTTGGAGGCATCGACCGAGCCGTCCATGAAACGGGAGTGGCTGTAGGGGACGTTGCGCCCGATTGAATATGTGAGCAAGTTACTACGAGATTTAATCCGAATAAGCACAAAATAAATCATGACGGCTATAACAGAGATGAAACTAATCATGTGGACTAGCATAGTAGTAGGATACAGAGTAGAAATATGAATTCTACCACGATTTCGAACAGGAAGGACAGAAACACATATGGTACAACGGGAGCAGCACCGTTGGCGTTGAGGTTGTCGCCCATGTCATTGAGGAAGAGGTTACCGAGGTCGGGGAAGAAGTCGTCATCGGTGAAGTCGTGTCTGCCAGGAGTCGCGAGAGTGCGCTCCCCAGATTTCAACAGCGCCCGACGAATGGAGCGCAGGAGGGAGTGGCTGTAGGGGACGTTGCGGCCGCCGAATGGAGCGCAGGAGTAGCACACGAAGCGATGAGATGGTGTCCTTACTAGTACTCCCTAGTCTCTATCTATCTATATCTATATATATCTACTCTTATAGAAAACCGAGTTGGTGATGATGGTATGCCTGCCATCTTGTAATATAGACCGTCCGATCTATATCTGACGGATAGAAAGCCAACTATGCCAATTTTACAAAAGATACCCGCACCTCTCTCCACATTTACTGAGATAAGGCCTTGCCTCGTTCATCCTTATCTCCCACAACCTCGTGCTCCTCCCTATGTCTCTATCTCTACTACTTTTTTAATAACAAGTTGAATATCTTTGCCGTCGCCGCATGCTGAACACGCCTCCTCGCCTCCATCATCACCAACCGAGTCTTTTATAGGAGTAGGAGTAGAGAAAAACCGAGTTGGTGATGATGGTGTGCCGTGCAATGCACGGGCATCTTGCTATTTTTTGCATATAAGTCGAAACACCACGTAGACACGGTCTTTGAGCACGGTTAGTAGTCGTTCCACGATCGGGAATTGAAGTTTGTAACTATTTTAGATTAGAATATACTACTCCTCCTGTGCTAGTAGTAGAGCAGAGTCCTACTCTACTACTCTACTCTAGCAAGCTAGGGCATAGTAATCTTGTAGCAGTCTTGTAGGGAGTACCGATCTTGTGATCACTCAAGCAAGTTGTCCGGCATCAATATGACCCTACGCTTTGGTATGTGTCTAAATAAGTCAAGCGGCGTGCTGTAGTCATCATCACCTGTCCACTTCCCGCAACACATATTCGCTTCTCCATCTTTGTCCGCATATAATCTCGTCCAAGCTTCCATCCCCGCTAAGGCGCCTCCCCCTCGTCCGAAACCCAAGCACTAACAATGGCAGAACCTAGCAGCGTCCGCCGAAAGAGTGGCTGGAATTCGCTCCCCACAGAGGTAATCAAGCTCATTATTTCGCGTGTGGACAATCTCAATACCACGCCGCTCGCCGCGTGCTCGTCGGGGCTGTACCGTTTACTCAAAGCCCTCAAGCCGGAGCTTTTTAAGCCAGCTCCTTGCTTGCTGATGCCGCCTGATCTTCAGAAACAGCGTGTCACGCAGCATAACGATCGTATGGTGGCGAGCATCAACCCCCTTCACTTTGATCCGATCCCTGTCAGCCTCAGCTACATTAACGGTATGTACTGGGTCGACATGAACACGTCTTGGATGGTGCTCGTCGACGGTCACGGCAGCTGGATGCTCGTGGAGGTCTACACCCGGCGATCGATCCCCCTTCCTTTGATTAACACTACACGCGCTTTGGCACATGCCCGTAATACTCGAGAATCTTACAAAGAGCCAACATGATACCAAGTTTGATTTGCTCAAGGTTGTAACCTGCCAAGTGCCCACAAGGTCTGCGAATTATAAAGATTTCAGGCTAATTGCGTTCTTCAACCGCGGTCTCGCCTATCTGACAGGTCACTGTGGTAAGTGGATAAATCTGCACGTCCATCGCAGGATCATACATCCTCCATGGTTCTCTAATGCCATTGAACACAAGGGCTTCATTTATTGTCAACTCCTTCTATGGCTGGACGTATTGCCGGCCTACTCCAAATATCGCTACAAACGTCACATAAAGAAGATGTTACTTTCCTATGATATCATGATGGCTTGCTTATATTATCGTCAACATTCTTGAAAAAATATTCATGCTCATAAATGCTGTTCTTAAGATTGACTAAATCAAGAGCCCTTTTTATTTGACTCCAACTTGATATGATGTTGTAGGCCGCCTGGTGTCCCTACCCTTCCTAATCCCAGAACCTTTCAAAGAAAAGCGGCATGGCAGTTGCAGGTGGTTCCTGGCTCGATCAGACGATGGTGAAAGATTGATGATCGTTCGCACGTACCGGACATATTGTTTCGCGGAATACAATCACAATCACTGCCAGGTCTTTGAGCAGGATCCCAGCTTCTCTGGGCCTTCAGGAATTTTTGACTCGAGGCTGGTAAGTAGCCTTGGTACATGTTATCTGTTTGTCGGACTGAATTATCCGATTAACCAGGAGATAACCGACGGCAAGGATCATGATGGCAGCGCGGTTTCGTTCATCAGGCAAAACTATGTGTACACAGCATACCATGCGTCTCTGCATGCACCATACCACGATATGTGCCGCCACGCTCTGCAGCCCAAAGTAGGAGAGAGGGTCGCAAGTATCGGACTTCGACTTCTGGTGGAGTTTCCCCGTCAGCACCCATCTGGTTCAAGCCGTCACCAATCTCCACGACTTAATAAATAGTAACGCCTAACCGAGCCAGTTAGTTAGATGCGCATACACTTGGTGTAGTAGGATCTTTGTTTAGTTTGATGCATACACTTGTTCTTTTCGGTAGCCCTTTTGTAATGATGGCTGATGTTTGGTTTGGAAGAGAGAGCTGTGTCTTCACTCTTACGGCTCGCTTCTTTATACATTGCACCCCAGTCCTCGTTCTTTCTTCTTGCTGTTTTCAATGTACAATCAGTAGTATATTTCATCTGTTGGTTGAATAAATGTGTTGTTTAGGAAGTCGTTGCACGGTTCGATCCTTTAGTGCCCCGTACCGTACATAGCTCATACTATTTTTCGTACGGAACACATTTTCCACTTGTTGATAACATGCAGCCCACTTATGAAGGTCCAATAGAGAAGCCCATAATTAACTGGAATGGAGTCTCTCACATGAATCCGACCTGGTACATGCTCATGGTCCCCTAAACATAAATAAGTAAATAAATAAATAAAGCTAAATGCTCATGCACCAGTTCTTTGGGAAAATAGGTAGCCCGGTATTTCTTTTTGAAGAATACCCAAGCTAGGCCTCTTTGTTTTCTCCGAATTACTGGGCTGCAAATCTTTCAAGACGAGGAGGGATGCATTCCATCCTGGCCAAAGAGTATGGTCAATGTCTATTAAAAGTAATATCAAAAGGGGTTGAAAATTCCAAAAAATTTATAGCAAATGGGATTTTTTTTTTGAATTTTGTTCTTCACTGATATCTTATACGTATTTCATTGGATTTAACATGACATAGTACTAATTTATTTTGAAATTTGTTTTAGTATGGCTATTAATTTTTTGATTAAGAATGTTTCGTTCCCCAGCAAAAATTTGCGAATTTTCAAAATTTACCACATATTTAGTTAAATTTTTTGACCCTGGTACTGACCAGAAAATGGCCGGCAATTCTAAAAATGGAAAACGGGCTGCAATAAATTCCATATGAATTAGAAAATGAGTAAAAATTATAAAAATAATAGCAAATGGGCTGTACACACCATGCATTTCGAGGTCGACTTGTTTACGCAAGGCTTTGTAAGTGAACACACGATTCTAGTAGCAGGATCGTTGGATGTCCATCCAACGGCCGACGTGCTTCTTCAATCTCGATCTTCTGCTCCAGCCGCTTAAACTAGCGCCGGCGGATCGCTGCTCGCTTCCTCCTCTTGTGGCCCGGCTGTGATACCGCTGCAGGCTTCCCCGCCCACCCTACTCCCCGCCGCCCGGCCGCACGCAATTAACTGCCTCCTTATTACGCGAAAAAAATGATTCCTCCCACTGACATCTGGGGCGCACCGGTTGGGAGGCTGACCTGTGGGCCTACTACGTTGGCGCATACGCAGGGCTTGTCAACTTAGTCAACAAACGATTCTAGCAGCACTAACCGTTGGATTTGAATCAAACTATCCTGCTGCTTCTTCAATCGCTGCTCTTCTTGCACCAGCCGCCCAAACCAGCGCCGGGGAAACCGCCTGCTCCTGCCTCCAGTGGCCGGCTATGCTGCCGTTGAAGCCTCATCGCCCCCTACTACTCCCACCACTAGCCAGGCCCCGCGCGACGGCAGCCTCACACCGCAGCCGAACCAGTGAACCCTCGTACACCTCTACGCATGGGCATCCACTGCCGCGTCTTCCCCGGCTCCGTGTCGTCCCCTTCCTAGGCCTCGCCATCGTCCACCGCCTTGGTGCTCTCGGTGCGGCGTGGTCAATGTGGTTAACGACATTCCATCGGAAGAGTACTGTACGTGGAGAGGCTGACAGCTGGGTCCATGGCCACAGCCCAGTTTTTTTGTGATTTGCCAAGTAAGTTGCTTTGGCAGGCCTCAAGTAATGCAAATCTTTCAAGAGGAGGAGAGCTTTCATTCTGGCTGGCCGAGAAAATGGCCCATCAAGAATGAGAAATGGGTTGTATATTTTTAAAACACATCAAACCGCAATTAGTTTCAAATATCTTTTTTATTTCGAGATTTTAAATTACATTAATTTTTATGCGGAGAATTTGTTGGATTTTATATTGATATACATTTATTTTGAAATCAGTTTGATTGTGAGTCGAAATTTCGGGATTAAAAACAGTTCGGACCCTTTTGAAATATGCAAAATTTCAGATAATTTTTAACCGTGGCCACAAGATGGGCTGTAATGCTAACAAAAAGAATATGGGCTCCAAAAAACCTTAAGAATTAGAAAATGGGCTGTAAATTATTAGAAATAATGGCAGATGGGTACGTATGCTTTGTTTTCCACAGATTTGAGGCTTTCCTAAAAAAGGTTGACGACAAGCAAAGGATCGTTGGATGTCCATCCAACGACCGTCGTGCTTCTTCAATCTCTGCTCTTCCTGCTCCAGCCGCTCAAACAAGCGGCTGTGCTGCCGCGCAGGCCTCACCGCCCCACCGTACTCCCATCGCTGGCCTAGCCATCCCTCTACTCACTCACACCTGCTATTATTCTCCGGCCACGGTAGACGGACCAGTAAACCCTCGTACAGTCGTACTGCCCTCCGCGTGGGAAACAACTGCCGAGTCTTCCCTGCCTCCGTGTCGTTCCCTTCCTAGGCCTCGCCGTCACCCACCGCCCTGGTGCTCTCGGCGCGGCCTGGTCAACATGGTCAACGACCACATGCATCTGAAGTGGATGATAACCCACAAGTATAGGGGATCGCAACAGTTTTCGATAAGTAAGAGTGTCGAACCGAACGAGGAGCTAAAGGTAGAACAAATATTCTCTCAAGTTCTATTGACCACCGATACAACTCTACGCACGCTTGACGTTCGCTTTACCTAGAACAAGTATGAAAGTAGAAGTACTTTGTAGGTGTTTTTGGATAGGTTTGCAAGAAAGTAAAGAACACGAAAATAAAACTTGGGGCTGTTTAAGTAAAGACACAACTAAAGTAAATATGGCGAGTGTGGAAAAGTGGTGGTAGGAGTTGTGGAATTGTCCCTAGGCAATTGACTACGTTACTAGACCAGTAATCACTATTGCAATTCTATTTGAGGGAGAGGCATAAGCTAACATACTTTCTCTACTTGGATCATATGCACTTATGATTGGAACTCTAGCAAGCATCCGCAACTACTAAAGATTCATTAAGGTAAAACCCAACCATAGCATTAAAGTATCAAGTCCCCTTTATCCCATACGCAAACAACCTACTTACTCGGGTCTGTGCTTCTGCCACTCACGCCACCCACCATAAGCAAATCATAAACATATTGCAAACCCTACAATGAGAATCCCTCACGCTATGCCGACACGGAGGGCACCATAGGACAGCACAAATAATAAAACATGCAACTCAAACCAATCATAGCAATTCATCAATCACCGATAGGGCAATGAAAATCTACTCAGACATCATAGGATGGCAACACATCATCTGAAAATAATATGAAGCATAAAGCACCATGTTCAAGTAGAGGGTACAACAGGTTGCGGGAGAGTGGACCGCTGGATATAGATGGGGAAGGTGATGGAGATGTTGGTGAAGATGACGGTGGTGTTGGTGAAGATCGCGGTGAAGATGATGGCCCCGGCAGCCTCGGCCACGGGAAGCAAGGGGAGAGAGCCCCCTTCTTCTTCTTCTTCCTTGACCTCCTCCCTAGATGGGAGAAGGGTTTCCCCTCCGGTCCTTGGTTCCCATGGCGTGGGAGGGCGAGAGCCCCTCCGAGATTGGATCTATCTCTCTGCTTCGCTTCTACGCCTGCTTTCACCGTTTCGTGTATATATGGAGATCTGTAACTCCGATTGGCCTGAAACCTTCGCCGTGATTTTTTTTCCGAATATTAGCTTTCTTGCGGCAAAAGAAGAGCACCAACCGCATTACGGTGGGATCATGAGGGTAGGGGGCGCGCCCCCTACCTCGTGACCACTTCGTGCACCGTCTCGCGTGGATTTTTCTTCCGGAATTTTCCATATTTTCCAAAAATAAGCTCCGTCCATTTTTATCCCGTTTGGACTCTGTTTGATATGGATATTCTGCGAAACATAAAACATCCAACAGACAGGAACTGGCACTGGGCACTGGATCAATATGTTAGTCCCAAAAATAATATAAAAAGTTGCCAAAAAGTATATGAAAGTGAACAATATTGGCATGGAACAATCAAAAATTATAGATACGACGGAGACGTATCAGTGGACTGTACGTGGAGAGGCCGACAGCTGGGTCCACGGCCGCACGCAAGGAAATGCCTCCTTATTACGCGCAAAATAATGATTCCTCCAGCTGACATCAGGGACCCACCGAAAGGGCCTGCAGATTTCGCGAAAAAAACGTTATCACCGACAGCTCGGACCCATCAGCTATATCTTCGCACGCAAGGAAGTGCCTTCTTATTACACACAGAAAAATGAATACTCCCCCTGTTAGCTGGGACCCAGTATAGTGGCAGGCTGACTTGTGAGCCTACTAAGTTGACAGGGACGGAGGGCTTTGTCAACTTAGTCAATATGCACGATTCTAGCTCCAAAGGACTGACGATGTCCATCCAACGGCCAGAGTGCTTCTTCAACCTCCGGTCTTCTTGCTCCGGCCGCCCAAACCAGCGCCGATCGTGCCTCGTGCTCCTGCCTCCCGTGGCCGGCTGCGATGCGGCGGAGGCCTCACCGCCCCCTACTACTCCCACCGCTGGCCAGGCCATCCCTCTACTCACCCACACCCCCTGTTATTCTGGGGCGACGACAGCCTCACACCACAGCGAACCAGTGAACCCTCGTAATCCTCTATGCGCAGGCATCCACTGCCGTGTCTTCCCCGGCTCCGCGTCGTCCCCTTCCTAGGCCTCGCCGTCGTCCACCGCCCCGGTGCTCTCGGCAAGGCGTGGTCAACGTGGTCAAGGAACGGCTTCCATTGGACATGGACTGTATGTGGAGGCTGACAGCTGGGTCCACGGTCGCAGCAAGGAAGTGCCTCCTTATTACGTGCAAAATAATTATTCCTCCACCTGATAGCGGGGACCCACCGGACGGGCCACCATATTTCGCGAAAAAAACGTTTCCCCCTGACTGCTGGGACCCACCAGCTACACCTTCGCACGCAAGGAAGTGTGTCCGGGAAAAAAACGATTCGCCTCGACCGCCGGGACCCACCAGCTACATCTTCCACGCAAGGAAGTGCGTCGCAAAAAACAAAATAAAACGATTCGCCCCTTCTGCTGGGACCCACCGGCTACATCTTCGCAGTAAGGAAGTGCCCGGCTACCGGGACCCACCTGGTCGAAGCGTACGTAGTGTTGTTATTCTGGTCGCGAACGTGTATGTATATATATACTGGTGGATGTAGAGGCGCGCACGTGTCGTAGTAGAGGCGCGCACGTAGCATGTACACGTACATACATCGGCGAGGGTGCAAGAAACAAAATACGGCCACGTACGTACATACGGGCAGGGTCTCGAACGCCTACTCACGCATACGTACATGGTTGGTTCGGAACGGAGAAACAACGTCGTCGTCGTGTTCATGGGGAGGCAACGGAATGCGTCGTGTTCATGGGGAGGCAACGGAATGCGTCGTGTTCATCGGGAGGCAACGGAACGCATGGGAGCCAGCCAGCTGGGTCGGAACGGAATGCGTGGTCGTGTTCATCGGGAGGGCTTGGACGGAACAGACGATGGAAACGAGGCCTGGCGTACCGCACAACGGAGGAAACGGCCTTGTGTTCGACCGGCCACGTTCGAAACGGGGTCCTGTTGATCGGGAGGGTGTGGCGTACCGCCAAAAGCGGAGAAGCGGACCTCCCACGGTCGAAATGGGGTCCTGTTGATCGGGAGGGGTGTGGCATACCGCAAAACGGACGAAACGGACTTGCGTTGGAGCGCTATGTTTGAAACGGGGGTCCTGTTCATCGGGAGGGGTGTGGCGTACTGCAAAACGGGACTGCACGGGATACTGTTCATCTCCACCATCGACCTCCTCCAATCTCCACGGGCTCCTGTTCATCCAGCCTCCACCGCGCGCTACTCCACCGACTACTGTTCAACCACCCCTCCACGGGCAGCCCTCCATCATCTACTATTCATCCAGCCCTCCACACCACGGGGTCCTATTCAACCACCCCTCCACGGCCACCCCTCCACCGTCTACTGTTCATCCAGCCCTCCACACCACGGGGACCTGTTCATCCAGAGGCAACGAAACCGCTCACTGTTCATCCAACCCCCCTGCAACGCTCACTATTCATCCAATCGATCGGCTTCAGTTAGCAGCAGTAGCGAAGGAATCGCTCCATCGGGTTGATTAACGACCATCGATCGATCGCCGGGTTCAAGAACGCCAGAGTTCGCAAAGGCAATCGCCGGGTTGATTAGAGCCCAACGCCTCGCTCGGGTTTAGTTAGAGCCAACGCCTCGCACACACACACGTACGTGTACGAGAGGAACGCGCATCGCTCGGCCCCTGACTTCCCACCATAACCGGCAACTCCTCGAAATTTTCCTCCCCATCTCTTCTACCACGGTTTTTTCCGTCATGGACGGCCCAAAGAATGTCATGCAGCTGCGTCTCAGGCCCGCCCAGGACGAAAAGCCCATTTTCTGTCATGATTTTTTGTCATAGAAGTAGGAGCCCACCACATCTATGATGATAACGGGTTTTGTCACAATTATTGTCATAGAAGTGTCATATGTATGACAGAATTTTTTTTCGTTTGGCCCAAAATGTCACAGATGTGTCTTTTTTTTGTAGTGTGATGATTTACTTGTTGACAACTCTAGTGATGAATACTATGATGAAACGTCAATTAATCATGCTAATCAAGGTAAAACGAATGACAATGATAAGGAGAAGATTGAGCTTCTAACTAACGGACTAAACACTCTTAAGTTAGCTCATGAAACTATCTTAGAAGATCATCGAGAACTTTTAAGGACTCATGAGAAGTTACGCTTTGAAAAGCTCAATTTTGAGCAAGAGCATGAGTTCTTAAAGGCAATTAATGATGATCTTCGTAAGAAAATTTCTTCTTACATTGCCAAGCGTTTACTCTTATCTACTTACATGCCTCAAGTCAAGTCCATTAACAAGAACAAGAAGGATTCTTCCTCTAGTAGTAACAATAATCATGCTAAATCAAATGTTGTTGCCTCTAGTAGTTCTCTTGATTCCACTAATGATTCTCTTAGCCAAGTTACACTTGAGCAAGAAAATAGCTTATTGAAGGGAATTATAGAGAAAGGTGTTTACAAGAGCCTTGCCGGGAGTAAGCAATTTGAGGAAATTTTACGCAAGCAAGGAAGGCACCGGAAGAATAAAGGTGTTGGTTTTGAACGAAAGTTCAATGCCAATGGAGATGAGTGAGAAGAAGATCAATATCCCAAGACGAAGTTTGTTCCTCAACAAGAGAAGTATGACCCTACTTCCTTCAAGGGGACACAAGCTCAAGATGATCTTCCACCACAAGACCACAAGCAAAAAGGCAAGGACAAGCTTCAAGAGGAGATTGATGCATTTGAAGAAGCTCCTAAGGCCTTGGTCAAGTGGGTTCCCAAGACTACATCAAGTTCTACTTCATCAAGTACGACTACAACTCCAAGGATTCCCATCAAGATGATGTGGATCTCGAAGAAGAAGAACTAGAGAGTTCTTGAGGGTGACTCCGCCAACATATTTCACTCATATCATTTTGGCAACAACAAGTGCAATCAACTTCCACATCTTGCACTAGTTCTAGGAGTCACAAACCCTCTTGTTGGTAAGACAAGGGACAAGGTAATATAATGCTTTCATAGACATCATCTTGTGTGTGCATCACTCTATGTCTATGGATATCCTTGTTTGTTCCTTGTGGGACTAACCCGTGTAGGTATTGAAAGTGCAACTCACTCCAAAGGATTGCTCCAAATGATCTTCATCAACATTGAGCATCCACATCTTCAACACCTACATGAAGTCATCATCGACAAAACCCAAGGTTAGTTCATCCCTCTAAGGGGGAATCTCACATCTAGGGGAGCTTTACTCTAAAGAATTGAGCTAAAGCAACTCTAATGGTGTGAACACATCAATGCATTATGTAAAAGTGGTAACCCCACTTGAGCTTAAACGATGAGTATGACCTATGATCAAATGTTCTCATTTGACTCCTAAGTCAATATACTCATATATAGATGACCTAGTCATCGCCAATTGCTTGATAGATGCTAGAATTATTTGTGCACGCATTGTCACATATTTCATTTGTCATTTTATTGTGTGAGCATGTTGGTTGCATACTTTACCCTTTCGAGGATATCCACTTGTTGTTTTGATTGATTGGTTTCTTTTTATTTGGCCAAGTGGATGGACAAGAATGCCTAAGAACCTTCTCTAGCTATCTATGATCTTCTCGTCTCAAACTCTATTCATGCTACATCACAAAATTTGATCAAGTCAGGTTCGAACCACTCTGTGTGAGGAGCACTGGAGTCCCCGATTCGTCATAGACTTAAACTTCCAAAACTTCTTTGTGCGTTTTGGTCTGACCGATTCCTCCATTTCGGTCATACCGAGATCACTAAGTCGATCTAGGTTTTCAATCTCGGTGCAACTGATTTGAACTTTTCGGTCACACCGAAGTTGTCAGAATCGTCAATGCTTATGCATCTCGGTGCCACCGAGTTGTTCCACTCGGTCACATGGACAGGGTCGGGCTATATATACTCACGGGCAAAAATTTGGAAACTTTCTCCAAACCTGTTCACCTGTGCATAGGTCGCTCTGCCTCCAGGGTCTCCGGATCATCATCCTCGTCGCCAGCCACCTCCAGTCGCTGGTCTCCGCCGCCGTCAACGGAATTCAACCCCGCCGTTGCCGCCGTAGCGAGTTCATCGCCGAACTAGGGTATGGAGTCGATCACAGTGCTATCCTCGTTCGATTCCTAGCACATTGTGTTCATCATGATTCTTGCCACGATTGAAACAACTCTATCCAGTCAAAACACCCCGTAGATTAGAGATGAATTGAAAATTTAGGGTTAGGTTTCCGTCGAACCATCTCGGACCCACCGAGTTGCAGAACTCGGTTCCACCGTTTCGGCTAAGGCCATTGCACATGTGGTTCTCGGTCTGACCGAGAATTGCACATGAGGAACACTATCCTGGTGTGTATGACAATTTCAATGCATGTGGAGTTACAAACTTTGTTGGGCAGAAGCTCACAAAGTGGAATGAGGAGCTCATAATGCAATTCTACTCCACAACACACTTCTATCCAGATGGCAGGATAGTATGGATGTCTGAAGGTACAAGGTACCAATCAACTATTGAGGAATGGGCCAATCTGATCAATGCACCTAAGGAGGAAGAGGATGACTTGGATGTCTATGCCAAGAAGAAGATGGATCATAACTCTATGGCACGTATGTACAAAGAGATTCCTGAAGCAGATCTTGAGACTCACTAGTTTGGATCAGTGAAACACTTGCTGTCAGGTCTGCCTACAATCAGTTGGATCCTCAGGCACACTCTCTTGCCCAAGTCTGGTGATCACAGAATGATCAGAGGCCATGCAATAAACTTGCTACATATATTTGATGGGCCACAGAAGTTCAAGGTCATGAGCCTTATAGTAGAGACTATCAAGAGGACAGCAGCTGACCAGAAAAGAAGTTGTGGACATGCCCCACAGATCTAGGAGCTGATTAACTCCAAGATGGGCACAGGCACCTACCTGTTGGATAAGGAGCACATGCCTATCTATCCAGACTTCGAGGACAACCAAGTGGTTATGGATGAAGATGAACCATCTTCAGTGCAAGCACACGCTAAAAGGGAGAAGGCAAGGACAGAGAAGGCTGCCAAGATGCCAACAATGGAAGAGGCATCTCAGTACCTTTTGAAGAGCAAACAAGATCAACTTGGCTACTTGATTGCATCCACTCTGCGGATTGAGAAGGGGCTGGCTACCTTGACTCGAAACCAGGAGAGCTTGGAAAGGATCATGGAGCAGAAGTTCTATGACATGGGTGTGAAGGTCACAAAGATCCAGTCCGTTGTTGAGCAGCTTCAGGATGATATGCAGGAGAGAAAGGGCAAGACAACCACATATGCATTTGCCAGAGTGCCTAGAGCTCAGAGATCAACTGCAGTGCTGCTGATCGACACGAGCCACTTCATACGCACCAGCTACAACTTCAAAGTGCCACCAGCTCCAAAGACCTACTCCACCAGCTCCATCTACATCAACTCGATGCTTGCCCTTGGCGTTCGCTCTACACCACCACACGAAGATCAAGCCTGAGAGTCGATCTAGTGCTATGCATTTTCTATGAACTTTTTGGTAACTTGTTGCCAAAGGGGGAGAAAAATGTATAGATCATAGGCTTAGAGAGAGAGAGTGTTGCTTTTTGTTCTCTCTTGCTTTGGTGGTTGAACTTTATTTGCTTGTTTGAGATAAATTATGTCTGTGTGATACCTGGATGATCATGTGTTTGATCATATGCTACATTCTTGTTGGATGACATTATCTCGTTTATCTCTATATGATCATTCACTTTGCTTGGTGATGAGTGCATGTATTTAATCATTATCATTTTGAGCGCTCCACCAAGATGTATGTGACATGGAAGAGTTACCCATGAGCCTAACTCCTTTTGCATTTGCTGTCCAAAGCAAATCTTAAACTATGCACAAATTTAGGGGAGCTCTTGCTTTTCACATACTTCTCAAAGCGACAATGTTTTTCACTCTTATTATCATTTGTCGAAGTTTGATCTATATGTTGTCATCAATTACCAAAACGGGGAGATTGAAAGTGCAACTATCCCTAGGTGGTTTTGGTAATTCCTAACAACATATAGCTCATTGAGCTAACATCATTCCAAGATGAATATTTCAGGAAAAGCTCAATGGATGGCATGGCATGGATGAGAAAAGTGGATCCCTTAAAATGCTAAGGATAAAAGGATTGGCTCAAGCTCAAAAGCTCAAGACTCTATATTTTATATTTTAGTGATCCAAGATCACATTGAGTCTATAGGAAAAGCCAATACTATCAAGGAGGGATGAGGTGTTGCTTAATGAGTTTCTTGCTCTACAGTGCTTAGTGATATGCTCCAAAACCCTCAACTACTTTCTCATATCCACATATGACCTAAACCCAAAGTCAAACTCGGCCCCACAAATTCTTTCTACCCGACGCCACCGAGTTCAGATTCATAGCCACTGCCACAAACCCTAGGCAAATCGGTTTCACCGATAGGGATCTCGGTCTAACCGAGATGGGATTGTAATCTCTCTGTTTCCCTTCGTAACGTTTCGGTACCACCGAGATGAGCGATCGGTCCCACCAAGATTGCAATGTAAACTCTCTGTTTCCCTTTCGTAACATTTCTGTCTCACCGAAAAGAGCGAATCGGTCCCACCGAGTTTACCTGACCAACTCTCTGGTTAGCTTATTACCAAAATCGGTCTCACCGAGTTTGTGTAATCGGTCTCACTGAGATTATGTTATGCCCTAACCCTAACCACATCGGTCCTACCGAGTTGCATGTTGGTCCCACCGAAAATCCTAACGGTCACTAGATTTGCTGAATCGGTCCGACCGAGTTTATCAATTCGGTCCCACCGAGTTTGGCAAGTTGTGTGTAACGGCTAGATTTTGTGTGGAGGCTATATATACCCCTCCACCTCCTATTCATTCATGGAGAGAGCCATCGAACAAACCTACACTTCCAACTTCTTTGCTTCGAGAAGGAACCACCACCTACTCATGTGTTGAGGCCAAGATATTCCATTCCTACCATATGAATCTTGATCTCTTGCCTTCCCCAAGTTGCTTTCCACTCAAATCGTCTTTCAACCAAATCCAAATCCCGTGAGAGAGAGTTGAGTGTTGGGGAGACTATCATTTGAACCACAAGAGCAAGGATTTCATCATCAACACACCATTTGTTACTTCTTGGAGAGTGGTGTCTCCTAGATTGGCTAGGTGTCACTTGGGAGCCTCCGACAAGATTGTGGAGTTGAACCAAGGAGTTTGTAAGGGCAAGGAGATCGCCTACTTCGTGAAGATCTACCGCTAGTGAGGAAAGTCCTTCATGGGAGACGACCATGGTGGGATAGACAAGGTTGCTTCTTCGTGGACCCTTCATGGGTGGAGCCCTCCATGGACTCGCGCAACCGTTACCCTTCGTGGGTTGAAGTCTCCATCAACGTGGATGTACGATAGCACCACCTATCGGAACCATGACAAAAACATCTGTGGTTCCAATTGCGCTTTGAATTCTCCAAACCCTTCCCTTTACATTCTTGCAAGTTGCATGCTTTACTTTCCGCTGCTCATATACTCTTTGCATGCTTGCTTGAATTGTGTTAAGATTGCTTGACTTGTGCTAAGATAGCTAAAATCTGCCAAAGACTAAAATTGGGAAAAGGATAAGTTTTATTTGGTTAAGTAGTCTAATCACCCCCTTCTAGACATACTTTCGATCCTACAAGTGGTATCGAGCTTTGGTCTCCATTTGCTTTGATTTCCATAGCTTTTGGTGGTCATAGCCTTGGTTTCACAACCTAGGAGAGTATGGCGTCTAGCGAGGGAAATTACCACCGAGAGGTCCTTACTTTGATGGTACTAATTTTGCTAGTTGGAAGCATAAGATGAAAATGCATATTCTTGGACATAACCCCGCCGTTTGGGCTATTGTGTGTATTGGATTGCAAGGTGAATTCTTTGATGGGAGAGAACCGAACCGTGAAGCTAGTGCGGAAGAGTTGAAGATGCTGCAATACAACGCTCAAGCTTGTGATATCCTCTTCAACGGATTGTGCCTCAAGAATTCAACAAAATCAGCCGCCTTGAGAATGCAAAGGAAATTTGGGATACTTTGATTGATATGCATGAGGGTACCGACTCGGTCAAGGAATCCAAGTTGGATGTGCTTCAAAGTCAACTTGACAAGTTCAAAATGAAGGATGGTGAAGGTGTCGCTGAAATGTACTCTAGGCTTGCTCTTATCACAAATGAGATTGCCGACTTAGGAAGTGAAGAGATGACCGACAAATTCATAATTAAGAAGATCCTAAGAGCTTTGGATGGAAAATATGATACCGTGTGCACATTGATCCAAATGATGCCCAATTACAAAGATATCCAGCCAACGGAAGTCATTGGAAGAACTTTTGCTCATGAGATGTCGCTCAAGGATAAGGAGGAACTTCACAACAAGTCAAGTGGTGCTTACAAAGCCTCATGTGAAGCCCCCACATCATCAAGTGAGAAACAAACCTTCAATGAAGAATTGAGCTTAATGGTGAAGAACTTCAACAAATTCTACAAGAGTAGAAGCAAAGAGAGAAGCTCCAAGTCAAGGTCCTACAATGACAAAAGATCTTCTAGTCGGGAGCGTAATTGCTACAATTGTGGAAGACCCGGACTCTATTCCAATGTGTGTACGACACCCTATAAAAGAAGAGAAGATTCTCCAAAAAGACGTAGAAGAGAAGAATCACCACCAAGAGAGAGGAGGAGTAGAGATGATCGTTATGAATGAAGACCCTCACGGAGGAGCAAGGATTCTGAAAGGAAGGACAAGTCATCAAGGAGCTACACAAAACGAAGACATCAAGCTCATGTTGGTGAATGGGTATCTGACTCCGAAAACGACAATCACCCTGAGAGAAGCTATCACTCCGACTCCGAATATACTCAAGATGAAGGTGTTGTCGGTCTAGCACTTGTGTCAACCAACTCCTATGACATATTTGATTCACCTAATGAAGGAATTGGAAGATGCTTCATGGCTAAAGGCCCAAAGGTAACACACCCCGAGTATGTTGATTTCAATAGTGATGAAGATGACTTGCTAGGTGATGACACTACAAAAAAAATACACTTGCGTGATGATACATGTTTGTCACAGTAGGTCGCGTTTTTTGTCATGCATGTACATCCATGACAAATTTATGACAGAATCAAGATAGTCATACATGTGCTGTCGTAGAAGTGTTCCATGACATTACGAAAATTATCATCACGGAAGTGTCCACTTCCATGACGATAAATCGCGCGTCACAGAAGTTTAAAATTGCATTAACACAATATGGTATTGTTAAGGTCAAGACATGGCAGCAAATGACATTGTGAAGGAGTTGGCAGCTTCACGACAACACTGGATTACAGATCAAGAAGTCATAAGTATCAATGGCTAGTGTGCTGTCAATTTATACCATTTCAAATTGGCAAATAAAGAGACGGTTTAAATAATAGTAGGATGATATGACATTGTTCATAGTTAAGACATTGCAGAATGTGACATTGTGCTGTAGTGGGTAGGTTCACCACACCACTGGATTACGGATGAAGAATGTATATACATGCATTGCAAAAGAAGATCACTTGCTCTGTATAGTTTAATTTACATGGTATGAAGAAGGAACTTGGTTGTACAAAAGAAAACTTAAATTGAGGACTGACAAACTTTTTTTATGTACTAAATAATAAACTTTAAATAAGCAATTTGATGCAAACACCAAAAATAAACAATTTATTGCAGTCATGCCTAACCAAATATATACAACAAAGTTTGAAGGCTTGAGATGGACAAACTTACATTATTGGTGAAGACAGGCTCTATAAAGGCCTTGTCCATGCCGATGGGGGGGCAATTCAAGAAGTTTACCACGTAATCTTCTTCAAAAGCATTGCCTTTATTCTACATTTTGTTAAGAGTAAATATAGATGTGATAATATATGAAAAAAATGGAGAATATTTAAGATAAGATGAAGAGTGATGCTACATAACCAAGTAGCTATAAATGTAAGTGCGGTGATACAGGCAAAAGGTACAGCCAAGAGCAATGCACAGCTAAACTTCTTCAGTACCAACCTTATGGTAAGAGTAAATATAGATCTGATGTGTAGAAAATGGAGGGCAAAGGAAAATAAGCTGCAGAGTGATGGTACATGAACAACTACCTGTCATTATAAGTACAATGATAAAGGACAGAGTACTTATAAGAACAATGCAGAGCTAAAAAATAATTGGCATTGGATATATTCTACACTAATGTAACCATTCATACATATCAGATAATTTGGAGCGAACAATTGATAAGCAAGCTATCATGCATACTGCTGTCACATAATGAACTGTGTATGTATGCAAGTACGGTGATACAGGACAACAGGTACTAACAAGAGCAAAGCAGCGGGCAGAATATTTGCGATATCCTGTCATTCTTTTCAAACCGGAATTCTTCTTCGAGCAGATTTCCTGCAAAAAAGATCTGTAAGGCACATGCGGAAAAGTAGAAGTTCAAATTGTTATGTGATTTCATAGACAATACCTCATCCTGGGAACGAGAACAATGCATAACAAGGTTTTTCCATTCAATGTCTTCTAAATTTAGCACAAGAGACTTCACCGGAAATTCGTTTATAGACTTGCCACCAAAGTGTGATTTCCTCAGGTAACATCGACATCGCTTTGCAATGCTTCCTTGAAAAGCACAAGCAAGCTTTGCTCGTCATGACTATCCAGATTGACCCTCGCCTAGTTACAACAATGTAATGTAAATCATTGATGTGTTCAATCAGTAGAAAACATGAAAATAATAAACATGAATAATAGCACTTACACGTAAGTTGGATAGGAAGATGTGAAAATGGTGTTTGTCTTCACAATAATCTTCCCATGATGGGAATATATGCACGTAGTCCCTAACAACATTGAAAGCATTGTATTTTAAAACGGGAATAAATGGAATGGTGTTCCAATCTGCAGGAATTGGTCTTCTTTGCAGTTGGGATAGGTCTTCTGCCGGTGGACTTGCTGTACTTTTTTGCTAGAGTGGGATTTTTACGTGGTACACCGGTGCTATGGAAAATGAAATCGGTATACCTTTTGCTGGAGTGCAGGTCCTGTGTGGTGGGTCTAGTGGTGTGGCCAGTGAAGTATGGGTACAGTATGTTGGAGTCGGTCCTACGTTTTGTGTCACTGGTTGTACAACCAATATAAGTGGGGTGCTGTCTGATTTCTCCGCCACCACCATGTTTTTCAAGGACTTTGCTGCTGCTCCTTCAGGTTCGGCAATCACCCTCTTCCTTTTTGATGTCTGATGCACACGAACAACATTTGAGTGGAAAAACATGGTATGATGACATATGGAATATGTATTGATAATGGATGGGCATGGCATCTCGACATATATGATGAGTAAACTAAGCAGATGGCGGTGCAACAAAGTAGAACAAATGCAAGACAACATATGCAAGATACTCGCAATCAATAAAACATTGCCAAATTAGAACAGGCACCTTGATGGGTGAACAGGACAGGCCATCAGCCTTTGACTCCTCGAGGTTAGAATAGTCATTAGGATCATATTCTGAACAAGAGTCAACAGGTGGGGAGCGTATGAGTTTCATTGCATCCAGAATGGCACTCAATGCCTTGGTGCCAATTTTGTAAGTCATTGCAGTGTTTAGCTTCAAGAGTGGACTGCTGCTAGTGTGACACAAAGCAGCTACACAGATCATAGTGTAGATATCACGGAAAACCTTAAGCATCGAGTAAAATCAGCAAAGTGGAACTTGCTGGAATATATGTGCTAGTATTGCCGGTACAGCTAGAAAGGCTTCGGATACCAGCTCTCTTCAAGTGAAGGTGCGGTACTGTTAATATCAGTGTAACTCTCAAAGGCGACACAGCTCCGCGCATTTCCTTGCTATTCTTATAGGATTCAAGTGGGCAGGCCACTACAAATCCTATTCCTATGTTTAGAAGATCCTACGAATCAAAGAGGCTCAAAGTGTCCATCACAACCGACAGTATAGACCTCTACACTTCAAATGTCCCTGCTCATCTTCAGTACAAGGAACATACTGTACTACTAGCATACTCCCCCCGTTCCAAAATATAAGTCTTGGTAGAGATTTCCACTATGGATCACATACAGATGTATCCAGATACATTTTAGAGTGTCGATTCACTCATTTTGCTCCATATGTAGTCCATGGTGGAATCTATACAAAGACTTGTATTTAGGAACGGAGAGAGTACATATTAAAGAAGAACGGAAGAGGAACATGGTAAATAAGAGCAATCAGATTTTGGATAATAAAATGTTGGTTGCGCAGTGCCCACCTAAGATGAACCAGAGCGCATTAAGAATGCAACTCCCAAATTGTCTCTCGACCATTTCAGGGGGTTGGATGAAGATCCTACGTCTCCTAACCCTTCTTCCTCGTCTCTTAATTCTTCCCATACAGAACACCAAGACGGGCCGCCGTGACCACCGCCCCCACCGCCTGTGTTCCTCCGCCACCCCCACCCCCACCTGCGTTGAGTTTTCTTTGTTCGGTGAGGCCCCACAACCACCCGAGCCCCTTGGATTGCACCGGCGAACTTCGGCGATCTCTGAAAAATGGACTGACCCAATTTTGAAATTTAGTCTACTGTGATTTAACTAGTGTGGAATATAAAAGGGGAAAACCATAAGCATTGGGAGTATAGTGTTGAGCGTGCCATGGCGGATCTGAAGGTGCAAACCGGACAAAGGCAACTTCACAACCAAGACATGACATCGAGTAAAGCAGTGGCGATCTATTTTCTTGCTGCGATAAATAAGTTGAGCAGATACGAAAGAGTACCGCCTCTGGTGCAGCGCCGTGTACACATCTGCTGAGAATTTGACGGTGCTGCGGTAGCGATGGCTGTCGGCGGCGTGGAAGCAGATCTGGGAGGGTAGATGGTGGCGGCGGGGCGCGGTGGACGAGACGGTCGTAGGAGCGGCACCGACAAGGTGGATGACGGTGGGGATGAAGCGAGAGGACGTGATGCAAGGATCCCGGTCCGAAGGCGTGGATGAGAGAGGTCGATCTCTTGTAATGGACGGCGGCATCAGGGTATCAGCTCCGGCATGGTGGAGGAGGACTGCGGTGGATGGGGTGGCGGACGACGGCGGCCGGAGGAGGGTGGGGTGGAGAGGGTGTTTTGGCGCCCACGGAGTACGAATGGGGAAAGGGAGGTAGAGAGGAAGGGGGGGAACCATGTATTCAGGGCGCGCTTGTCTCAAATGCGAGGAAATTTACAAACTTAGCCCCCGTTTCAAATTTCTACTACATCACAACAACATTAGTCGGTTGGGGATAGGACGGTAATCTCGCATACACCGGATATTTGCCGACCAGAGTTTGTTTTTGGTGCCCATCGTGTATGAATATGAATCGGGGAGGGAGTCGATTTTGGCCGAGGGCACACTGTGTTTTGGCGCCCACCGTGTATGAATCCGGGTGAGAGGCGGTTACGTCATGTTTGGGTGAAATTACAAACCTACCCCTATCGAAACCTATAGAAATCTAGCAGATAGGCTTTGCGTGGCAGGGATAGGCGAGTGATTTCCATCTCGCAGATTTTGGTTTCGGGCGGGGTTATCGCGACTTTCCCCGCTTCGCTCAAATTTTGCACTTGCATGTTTACTGCTCCATCTCAATTCGAATCCGGTTTGTATTCTACTATTTTTTTCAAGGGATCCATTTTCAATTGGAATTACATTCAATATACATCATTTTTTATATATACTTTCAAAAGCACAACAAAGAATTCTGCTCCTTTATATGTATAATATGATTTACAAATACAACGATCTCGAAATCTTAAGGTTGAATTGAAAAAATTAACCAAATTATGTTCTACTAAAATGTATGGATCACTAATATCTACATATTAAATAACATAGATGTGCGTGAATTCATATGAGTATGCATGTTTGATAGATCAATTTTGGTTCGAGTATGGATTACATGTATCATCATCTCGAATTCAAATATTTGAATCCCTTTTTGTTCACTCCTTTCACGCCCATCTCTCTCGCATGCATGCTCCTTGGTAGCTATCACTCTCTTTTCTCCAGCTCACCCACACGCTCACTTCATGTTTCTCCTATCCTCGCAAACATGGTCTCTCGACGTCTCCCTTGAGAAGTGTCACACTCTCCATATCATTATACATTACACGGTTTTCATTATCTCTCACGTTTCTACTATTCTCTGGTATCACTCGGTACCTAAGCTTTCTTTTTCACCACCACACACAGTCTCCACTCGTCTTTCACTTTGTCTTTCTCTCTATGGGATTCTCTCACACACCCTATATGTCTCTACATATGACTCATACCACTAAAATTACTCTATCTCCCTCCTGTAGACACAACATTTGTTGCGGTCTCCTTTTCGTCTCCATCCCATCGACATTATTCATTTGTTTACCGATCAGACAACCTGGACTACTGCCTCTCTCTCTCTCTCTCTCTCATGCACACACACACACAACTCCTGCTTCCACTCCCTTCTCGACTACCGCCTCTCACACACACACAAAACTCTTGCTTTCGCACCCCGACTCGTATTTCTCTCACAAACATTTATTGACTGGCTAGCCTCTAGATAGGTTTATACACCCTCACACTCGTGCTTCCACCATCGCATACATGCCTCTCTCCCGCTCCTTGTATCTATGTAGCTTTTTCTTCCCTTCTTGAGACACGCCCTCTCGATCGTGCACACACACACTATCGCCTCATTTTAAGCTGATACCTATCGCACACACACACTACTTGTGTCTTTGTCACACATGCACTCCGCCCTCCTCCACTCTCCCTCTCCCTCACACACACATGGGCCTTTTGCAACAACTAGCAAGATGCCCATGCGCTGTACCTAAACATCAAGATGCATTTGTATGAGTAGTTTATCTTGTGGGGAAAAGGATGAGCGAGGAAGGCCTTATTTGCAAATGTGGAGAGGTGTGGGTATATTTTTGCAAAATTGTTATAGTTTCCTTCCTATCCGTCGATATAGATCATACGACCTATATTGCGGGATGGCAGGCACGATCATCACCGACAATGCTTTTTATAAGAGTAGGGATAAAAAATAGAGTTGGTGATGATGGTGGGCCAGCCATCCTGCAATGTAGGTCGTCCGATTTATATCTGGCGGATAGGAAGGAAAATATGGCAATTTACCCGCACTCTTCACCACATTTGCAGATAAGGCCTTCCCTCGTTCATCCTTTTCTCCCACAAGATCTTGATGTTCCGTGCAACGCACGGGCATCTTGCTAGTAAGAGTAGAAATTAGACATATACCACTTCCTAATCTTGAAACCAACAACATTCCTCCCTTATCTCATCAAAACCGCCAAAGGAATATATTTTGAGTGAAACATAACATATTTTTAGTGATATACGTATTTCAATACTAGACTTTTTTTCTATCAAATCTGTGAATATGTATTAATCTACTTTGATCGTGTGGCAACGCATTGGCACATTGCTAGTAGTTATTATAATTTTTTGGACACCAGACAAACGGTGGAGTACATATACGAAGAGAAGAGGCGCACGCACGCAGTCAGCCTCTCGCTGTCTCGCACACATGAGTGTTATGTAAAGGCGACGTTAAGAAATAAACCCTAAAACCCTAGGCGCACGATTGCTGCATTCGCGGGTACTGGGTACGTGGTGGAGCACCTTTGTAGGAGTTGATGGTCGGGACCACAGGTGAACGACTTGGGGCGCGGTGGCTCGCCAGTTGCCACAGATCGAGTAGCCACGTTTAAAATATCGTTTTTTAGCGGGGTTAAGAGTTCCAATTTGCAATGGCACGTTATAAGTAGTAAGTAGTTTTTAGATCGATTGGTATGGAGCGAAAATGGAATTCATAGTACTACGTACCTCCTTGGCGTATGGTTGTATGGGTTTATGTTGCGAGATGTTGAACCTGGTAGTTCTAGGGCAAATACTATGGTTTAGATTTAGATGCTGGTTTTCAGTAATCGGAAGGGGAAACCCTTCTTTGATTAAAAAAAACTACTACCTCCATTCTGGTTTACTAGTCCCCATCGTACTTTGGGTCAAAGTTTTTCCATGAATTTTACTTGTAAAATGTGAATGGAAAATGAGATTTTGTTATACCCATACAAAAAAGGACTGGAGGGAGTGATTGCTCTGACACGGACGCGACCTCTCATAGCGCAGGCATTGAACCGGCGCGCCGGCCAAGAGGGCCGCACTCGCTGCAGGCCCGGCTGAGCACGCCTCCTCGCCGCGTGCAACCAGCTTAAGACTGCCCCGCCTGCCTTCATTGAATCCGCGCGTGTGCCGGCAACACGTCCTTCCGCGAGCCGGCAGGCATTTTGGAGCAGAAAACATGACTAAAATATACTCCCTCCGTCTCATAATGTAAGACGTTTTTGACACTATACTAGTGTCAAAAAGCGTCTTATATTATGGGACGGAGGGAGTAATTAATTTACGCATGGTCTTGACTTGTTGTGCTCGTGACCGGGTAGCGTGAACTAGTAGAGGTTTTTCTTTATTTATAACTCTCCTCACGTTTTTTGGCTTTGAAATGAATCATGGTTGTGGACATTATGTATGAATGTGCGAGATATCTCGTGAACATGAGTTTGATGTGGAAGTTGAACTTGGAATGTCGGGCTTATGCGTGAACTATACCATGTCCAATGCTTAAATGCATTATTGTTTGGAAAGTAATTGTTGTTATTACATGACCAAAAAAAAACCTTTTTGTGCCACATCAGTAGATGCACAGACATCACAACAGGCATGCTGACTGGATAAGCATTTGAACCTAGCTATTATGAAGGAAATTTTGTATTGACAACAGTTTTAGATAGCAGGAGACGCTTAGCCTGCTAGCTTATTTCTGGCTTCTTCCATCTCTTCTTTGGCTCGGGTGAAGAAAGCATCTGATTGCTCTTTCCGCTTCTTCAGGAACTCAGCTACATTCTCAAGGGCTGCTCCACGCTTTCTTTCAGCCTTTACTAATGCCACGAGGACAAGAACAGCTGACGACTCCACCTGGCTTGTGTGTAATCCAGCATCATCTGGGAATTTGCACCTTGTGTCTAATCCAGCATCATTAGGAACTGGCACCTTGTGTGTAATCCAGCCTCATTTTGGAAACATGATCTCGAGGTTGACCATACTTCCTCCTCGCAGAACTGCATCCCGACATGAAGTTACTTCTTTTTAGATCAATACTCAGAGAAACCTAGATCCATTTAGTAGAAGCCAGATAAATAGAGCTCGGAGAAGTGAATTCAAAAGGAAAAGAAATATAAAAACAGACTACAAGGTGAGAACACCCACTTCCTACATCAAGTTAAAAAGGAAAGCATTAGGACGATTAAGACTCTTCTTATTACACATCGAAGAACGCCACGCTTAAGAGAAATAGAAACTACAACATATACACATCGAAGAACACGAGGCTAAATGAAAGTAATTGAAAGGGTGTTACTTACCAAAGCTCGTTTTACAGGTTCGGTGCAGCTCCTCTTTAACTTGCCACGCTCCTTGAAGATGTCCCGAATATCCCGTGTTTGGTCTTCATTGCTCCTGTGCATGTTCACGCTCGTGGTTTTAAAATCTCAACATGGCAAGAAAAATACTACTAGTAATACTCGCGCATCTTGTGGGCAACATTAAAGCACTCGTCCGCCATGTTAGAGCATCTCCAATGTAATCAAGAACGCGCGGCGCTTTAAAAAAGCGTTTACAGTGCTGAGATCGAGAAGTAGATACTAGAGAGTAGAGAATAGTTCTCAGCATAGATAGATAAAAAAAAGATAATTCAACTACTCCTCGCCGTCCGACTCCTCCTCGGTGATGTCCTCCTCCGACGTCTAACTGTAGGCGTGAAGATACCGATCGTCGTTGGATTCCCAGGGCGACGCTGCTCCTAGCCTCATGTTGATTTGAGCGTCCGCTTTTCGCCTACGCTTGTCCTCGCGATAGGCGGCTCGCTCCGCCCTCCTTTGCGCGTAGAACTCGCGCTCATTGATGATGTCCTGCGGGAAGTGTTGGCGCCACAGCGCCATGGCTTCCTCGTCCATCTCGGCGATGCCGAGACGGTGCTCCCGCCTCCGGTTGTCGCGACGATCCTCGTCGGTGCTAAGCCGCGGCAGAGGCGCTGAAGCTCCGCGCCGCTTCCCGCGTCGGCATGTTGGGGAAGTTCAATGTTCTATGAGGCCACCGGAGGCGCCACGCCGCCGCGTCGTACGCGCGGGCGGCCTTGTTGGCGGTGTCAAAATTGCCGAGGCCAAGGCGCATCCCGCGGAACCGGATCTCGGCGGAGAAGCCGCCGGAGGGGTGCGCGCGGACGCCGCGGTATCCCCAAGTTTCCCGACGACGCGGCGGCATGGTGGCGCGGCGGGGCGAGGCGAAAAAGAGCGGGGAGAGAGCGGTGGCGAGGCACAGAGCGGTGGCAAGGCACAGAGCGGTGGGAGGGCGTTGGATTTTATAAAGCGCGCCGGACGCCGCGCGCCAAAACTAGCGCACGCCCGGCCGCTTTTTCCCGCGCGCGCGTGATCCTTTCCCTACATCTCTGCTATCTCTACTCTCTTCTCTACGGTTATATTTATTTAATATTTAATATTTAATATTTATCTCTACTTCCTTTACTGTCTACTTTTTTTCTCTATACTTTTTTTTCTTGCAATATCGGCCGTCCGATTTATATCTCGATGATAGGAAGGAAACAAATGGAATTTTGCAGAAAGATACCCATACCCCTCTCCAGATTTGCAAATAAGGCCTTCCCTCGTTCATCCTTTTCTCCCACAAGATAAACTACTCATACAAATGCATCTTGATGCGTGCAACGCATGGGCATCTTGCTACTTCTAAAAACCTTTCCATCATTTGCCACACTACAAAGTTGCGGATGAAAAACCTACCCAAGCACAACGCGTGTGAGGCGACGCACAATTACCACTGATATTCTGTTGGACAATGGAGGTTATAACCAATTACTTTTACGGGAACAATAGCACCCAGGAAAATTGAAGGGTAGGTATGAACAAAATTGGAACTGCACATGTACTGCTAAGTGATTCAATACACACATTACCAATCGAGGAGGAGAACGATGGTCGCGGCGGCCTCTGTTAGTCATGGTCGGCAACGGGAGTCAGTTCATTCTCCACGACGGTGGTACTTCTGCGCTTGGCGTCGGCTTCCGGGAAGCAGATCCGAGACCGTGGAAGACGATGCCGGGGAAGAGGCTCCGTCTACGACGACGACGGTGGACCGGCTCCAGTGCGGCGTACGAGGTCGTCAATGAGGCAAATGCGCTGCGGTGGACGAGTGCGCCGATGTAAACGGGAGGAGCACGAAGGCTGCGGTGCCGTGGAGAAGTATATTTTGCGGTGGGGATAGAAAATGGGGAGTATTCAGGTGTACTACTCTGGGTGCCGGGGTGGGGTTGGCTGGGTAGGGTGAACCTGAAGTTACGAAAACAGCCCCCTACCAAGCGTCGTCCGTAGGCCTATTATGAAGGCTATGATGGTAACTTCCCACTCCTCGAATCAGGGTCGCGGGTGATTTTCCCGCCGACCTCAAAATTTTGTGACACTGGACTCCCCGTATGGCGTGTTGAGTGATTCGGCTAAGCAACTAGCGAGTAGTAGTAGTAGTAAACTCTGCATATTAGGTTTGACCGAAGTCAAACTTCCTAAAGTTTGACCAAGTTTATATAAAAATATAAACATTTACCATAACAAATATGTATGATGTGGAAGTACATTCAATAATGAATCTAATGGTATTTATTTGTTATTATATATGTTAATATTTTATGTTATAAGCTTTCGGAGAGTTTACAAAACTTTACTTTGACCAATGCTAATACGCGGACTTAAGTAAAAACAGAGGGAGTATGAGGGAGTCCCGGACTAGGGGGTGTCCGGATAGCCGGACTATAATCACGGCCGGACTCCAAGACTATGAAGATACAAGATTGAAGACTTCGTCCCGTGTCTGGATGGGACTTTCCTTGGCGTGGAAGGCAAGCTTGGCGATACGGATATGTAGATCTCCTACTATTGTAACCGACTCTGTGTAACCTTAACCTATCCGGTGTCTATATAAACTGGAGGGTTTTAGTCCGTAGGACGAACAACAATCATACCATAGGCTAGCTTCTAGGGTTTAGCATCCTTGATCTTGTGGTAGATCTACTCTTGTACTACCCATGTCATCAATATTAATCAAGGTGAGTAGGGTATTACCTCCATCGAGAGCGCCCGAACCTGGGTAAAAACATCGTGTCCCTTGTCTCCTGTTACCATCCGCCTAGACGCACGATTCGGGACCCCTATACGAGATCCGCCGGTTTTGACACCGACATTGGTGCTTTCATTGAGACTTCCTACGTGTCGTCACCGATAGGCCCGATGGCTCCTTCGATCATCAACAACGACGCGTCCAGTGGTGAGACTTTTCTCCCGGACAGATCTTCATGTTCGGCGGCTTCAGACCGGGCCAATAATTCGCAGCCATCTGGAGCAGATCGAAAGCTACGCCCGCCATCAGGTCAGATTTGGAAGTTTAAACTATACGGCCGATATCCGCGGAGACTTGATCTTCGACGGATTCGAGCCGCAGCTAAGCGCGCCAAGACTGTCTCGATGGGCATGATCTAGCTCTGGAGGCCGCACCAGTATCCGCTCCGACCCTTAATCCGGAGCCGGATTCCCCGATCGAGGACGAGTGGGTGGACACCGCCTCAGGGGCTACAATCTCTATGGCGATCGAGCCGAACTCCATCCCTGTCCTTTGCGAAGACCCCGACTCCAGGGTGCCGGACTCCTCTCCGGACTCCGAACCCTCCGCGCCCCTGCCAATCGAACCTGATTGGGCGTCGGTCATGGAGTTCACAGCCGTGGACATCTTTCAGCACTCGCTCTTCGGCGACGTCCTGAATACACTAAAGTCTCTCTCTTTATCCGGAGAGCCCTGGCCGGACTACGGTCAGGAAGGTTGGTATGCGGACGACGAAGAAATTCAACGCCCACCCACCACCCACTTTGTAGCCACTGTCGAAAGCTTACACGACGTGCTCGATTTCGACTCTGAAGACATCGACGGTATGGACGACGATGTAGGAGACATCAATGAGCCAGCACCTATAGGATGCTGGACAACCACCTTATCTCATGATGTATACATGGTGGATACACCTAAAGGAAATGAAGATGAGGAACAACGGGACGCTACGAAGGATAAATCCCTCGAAAAGCAGTCAAAACGGCAACGTAAACGCCGAACAAAGTCCGCCTCAACAAAAACCCAGCCATAGAGCAGGGCGAACCGGTGGACAACGAACAAGCTATCGAGCAATCGTCCAACAAGACAACTTGGATAAACAATCTGTCCCGGTGAAGACAACAGTCCGGACGATCCGACGCCGACAAACTATTGGAGCAAAATGACCTCCGTAAAAGGCTCGTAGCCACCGCGTAGCCTGAAAAAAGCGAAGCGAAGCTCAAAACAACGGAAGATGCACTCAGGATCAGGTGGAGCAAAGTATTCAGCACCGCAGAACAAGCACGGTGGCGACGCCGAACAAAGAGCTACCCGAAAAGAAAGCTACTGCCTGACCGACGAGGAGGCATTAGAGCCCCCACAATTAAAAAGCAAGAAGGCCACCAAGTCGGATGGACGACCTCACGGCAAAAAGAGAGCGGCGAATGGGGCCGCACACAAGCCAATATGCGATCCGCATAAGGATTCACATCAAAAGGATGGCCCAGTTAGGTCCATCTATGGGCCAAGAAAGCATGCTCGTCAAAGCAATGCAATACGCCAAAATTCCGAAGATCACGTCACACCCAAATATAGGGGCGCCGCACACCCCCTATGTTTCACCGATGAGGTGCTGGATCATGAATTTCCAGCGGGATTCAAACCCGTAAACATAGAGGCATACGACGGAACAACAGACCTCGGAGTCTGGATTGAGGATTACATCCTCCACATACACATGGCTAGAGGAGATGATCTCCACGCCATAAAATACTTACCTCTTAAACTCAAAGGGCCAGCTCGGCATTGGCTTAAAAGCCTCCCCGAAAATACCATCGGAAGCTGGGAAGAGCTCGAGGATGCATTTCGGGCAAATTTTCACGGGACTTATGTCCGCCCTCCGGATCTGAGACGATCTAAGTCACATAACTCAACAGCCCGGAGAGTCAGCCGGAAATTTCGAACAGGTTCCTTACTAAAAGAACCAAATAGTCGATTGTCCAGGACGCCAAGCCTTAGCAGATTTCAAACACAACGTCCGAGACGAATGGCTCATGAGACACCTCGGCCAAGAAAAGCCAAGAACAATGGCCGCATTAACAAGCCTCATGACCCGCTTTTGTGCAGGAGAGGATAGCTGGCTAGCAAGATGCGACCAACACCCAAGTACATCCAAAATCAGGGATGGAAATGGGAAACCACGACGCAAACAAGGACCAATATTTGGATTAAAACGAACAAATGAAGAGCACGACAGTCAACGCCGGATTCAAAAGCTCACGGCAGAACAACAAAAAACTGCCCCTTCAGGACAATAGCGATGAGCTATCCAACTTCAACAAAATCTTGGACAAGATATGTCAAATCCACAGTACTCCTGGGAGGCCTGCTAACCATACCCACCGAAATTGTTGGGTCTTCAAACAGTCCGGCAGACTGAACGCCAACACAAGGGCTCGACACACCAAGTGAAAATGACGACGAGCACCACAAGCGAGCCTCGGAAAACAAAAACTTTCCTACAGGAGGTTAAAACAGTAAACTCACTACACGTGATCAAAGGGAAAACAGAGCGGCGCCCACTAAAAGGCGCACGCATTAATCGGGTTGTCAAAACCAATCACCTTCAACCATCGTGACTATTCGAAAATATCCGAACGTAGGGATGGACTGCCTTGATATTGGATCCTATAATCGACGGATTCCAATTTACACAAGTCCTCATGGATGGCGGTAGTGACATAAACCTGATATATCAGGACACAATCCGCAGGATGGGGATAAACTCAACCAAAATTCACCGTAGCAACACCTCCTTTAAAGGAGTAATGCCAGGCCCATATGCCCATTATACGGGCTCCATACTGCTAGAAGTTGTGTTTGGTTCATCCGACAACTTCCGTCGTGAAAGGTTACTCTTCCATGTCGCCCCGTTTCAAAGTAGCCATCAAGCACTATATGGACGCGAAGCTTTCGCCCGCTTTAACGCAATACCACATTATGCATCTCTAACACTTAAAATGCCCGGTCCACGCGGCATCATCTCGTTAAAAGGAAGTATTAAGTGTTACTCGAGCACGGAAGAACGAGAAGACGCCTTGACAGCCCCACAGCTATCCGGCTACGCTAGGCAAAGAACCTGAATTGGTCATTCAAACCCCGGACACGGCTAGACGAGTCCGGCGCCTACTAGCGGCATACCCCCATACGAGGGGCCGCATGCATGTATAACAAGAGACAATAGAGCTCAATTTTATTCACTTCTTCGAACCGTACTCTGTTTATTTAATATTAAGTACATTTTCGCACGATCCTCTTTCTTTTAAACTAAGTTCCTCTCTTTTACAGATGAACAACGTGCTACACCCGTCCAGGATACGGCACAACGGAGACACAGGCGCAGACGTGCAGTAGGGACCCGTTGCAAGGATTCTTTTCAGATTAAGACCCCGCGTAAACCTTTTTTCACTGTCTCTTGTTGATATACATCCCCTGGTTCCTTACTATAACCGAGGAGGAGGCTGGTGTTTTGGCATTGACCGCACCAGAATTTTTATGCTGCACGGACACTGGGGCTTAGGGCATTATTCTGCCCATTTTCATAAAGACCGAATACCTTAGGGAGTGTTCGGCGTATCGAGTTAGGCCTTATATGCATCAGCTCCGAATCATCTCTTTGGTAAAATGTTGGGTTGCCCGGCTCCTGTGTTTTTCTGCCTTATGTTCCGTTTTCACGGCTAACGCGGCACTGTGGAGAACTACTGCGATTGTGCCTCGGTTCGCCGGGCGAGCACCTCAAGAGAGAAAGCCTAAAACCGACTGTCATGATATAGCGAGAGACCGGTCAACCACTCGATGACTCCTTTGGAATGTTTAGGATTCCTCCGCATTAACGAAGGACCGGTTTTCGATCAGCACATACGCACTTTAATTCGGGAGAGTGCGGTGCCCAGGGGCTATATAGTAGCCCCACCCTCGAACTCCTATGGCTAAGTGAAAGTGATAAAGCATTATAGTCCGGTTGCCTGGTTTGCTACGCTATCGCCTCCTTAACAGGACCAAGACGTTGGATTAAGTGTGAAAAAGCACTTTCTTTGCAAACACCCCCGCACTATGTGCGTGGGGGCTGAAGCCAAGGACTGCCATCTTTCAGGTTATATACACATATACATAAACGGCCGCACATGGAGTAGTTTACTACTTGAACGCACAAGTATAAAAAGCTCTTATATTATATTGAAACATTGTTTTCACGAATCATACATGTCATTTAAACATAATATCCTTCGAGCACTGCGTCTCTATTAAACGAGGGCCCGGCAGGACTTCTTCAAAGTAGTGCTCGGCAGGTACTCGGCTTCTGTCCGAATCTTGGGATGCAACGTCGGTGGCCTTCATCTCTGCCCAGTATGTCTTGACACGGGCAAGAGCCATCCGCGCTCCCTCAATACACGCCGATCGCTTCATTGCGTCGATACGCGGTACCGCACCAAGAAACTGCCGCACTAAACCAAAATACCTCTTCGGCTGGGGTCCGCCCGGCCACAAGTGAGTCAAGACATGCTTCATGGCAAATCCGGACAACCGGTTCAGTTCGGCCCATTCGGCCAACCGGTCGGGGAGCGGCAGAGGACGCTCCGGACTATGGAATTGCGACCAGTATAGCTCTTCCCTTCTGTGCCCCGGAAGTGCTCAACCGCGTCCGCAGCGCTCGCCGCCAAGTCCAGATAAGCATCCTCCAAACTCCACAACTTATCCAACTGAGCATACTTTGGATCCGTATATTTCCTTCGGAGCAGAAACGGTTTTCCAGCCGCAATTGCCCCGGCCTGACTTAGCTCCTCCTTGGCAGCTCTCAAAGCCGACTGGGCACCCTTGGATTCGGCGGCGGCCTTTTTCAGGCCCTCTTGTTCAGCTTGACGTTCTTTTTCAAGAACCTCGCAGCGATCGGTAATATCCCTAAACTTTTTGGGCATATCGGCCATCTCCTCTTTGCTTCGGCAGTGAGCAGCCTGTTCAGCTTCTAGCTCTTTCTACGCCTTTTAAAGCGGCCACATTACTAATTTCGCTTGCTCTTTCGCCGGGCGAAGTTACGCCGCAGCTCTTCCACGGCAGCGGCACCATCTGCATTAAGCAGACGAATAGTAAGACATGGGCGTCAAGCTCCCTTACCAGGTGTCCGCATAGAAGTCGCATACCTTGTGACTCGTCAAACCGTCTATTGACGGTAGCGATGTCCGCATTCCGCCTCGTCAAGCTGCTGCTTTAGTTCGGCATATTCATCGATCCGGCTGGCCTCGGACACCCCGCCTGCTTTAGGAGCGGCGATATGTTATAATCGAGATTTGATCTCGGCACGTTGTCAATTTTGACAACATACCGAGTCTCAGGGCTACTATCTATACAGGCGCATTTTATATGCATAATCGCCGAAGGTACATCATTTTGCGTACCTCAAACCCCGTCGATAAGCTTCGACGGCTTCATGCAATCCGCTCTCCGCGGATGCAATTCTTTCAATCACCGTACCCATTAGAGCACGGTGATCTTACGAAATAGCCGCCGCCGAGCAGATCCTTCAGCTCTGACCGCACGCCACTTGGCGCCAGACCTTCCGGCCCCGCCGTACTTGGGGGAACCCTCCGCGATGACACCTCCGGGTCGTCCGCCTCACATGAGGGTGCGACAGGTGGAGGCGTTTCGCTCTCCATCATCTCCGGAAGAAGATCCCCCGAAGACGAGCTCTGCTGAGAAGGGTTGAGGTCTGAACTACAAGGTACAATTTCGGTTATCTTCATGAATAACTACAGGGATGTTCCTTATTTACAAGACCCCTTCTTTTTACTTACGGCTCGGGCTGATCCCCTCGGGGAAATAATGCGGCTGGGTTACTTCCCAGCGCCGGACTCTCTGCCGAAGATTCCTTTCCCCTCTTGGAGGCCTTGACCTCCGGATCTTCCGAAGCGGTCCTGTTCTCTCCTCGGAAGGTGGGACTCTTAATCCCTCCTTCCTTGATAGCCTCCTTCGTGGAGGCAGTTGCTTCCCCGCTCCCCCCTTCACCTTCTTCAAAAGGCGCGACCTTCAACATCTTGGTCAGCATGGGATCCGGCGTGGTCTCTCGGGAGGAGCCGGACACCTTATTAACTTTGCCTTGGCTATGCACTCCTGTTCAAGAAACGGCTCCTTTAAAGGGCATATATATGAAATAAATGAATAAACAGCTTGTCCGATTCTGGGACTACTTACTTGAGTATCTGGGCGATTGCAGCTTAGTCCTGCGTCCTCGGTCAAGTCCGGACACTTCTCTTGTGATCCGAAGAACAGTTTATACATCTCCACGGGCGTCGTGCCCATAAAATTTTGGAGAGCTCGTGGTCCCTACGGATTGAATTCCCACAAGCGGAGGGGGCGACGTTTGCAGGGCTGAAGGCGCCGGATCACCATAACCTGCGCCACTGCGACCAGATTGATCCCTCTTTCCTGGAGGTCTCGAATACGGCCCTGCAGCAAGGGAACGTCCTTGGACGGCCCCCAGTCGAGCCCCTTGTTGACACATGATACCAGCCGCTATGGTGGACCTGAGCGGAAGGCGAGGCGCCGCCCATTTGGTGCCCACAGGAGCGGTGATATAAAACCACTCCGTTGCCACAAACCAAGATCCTCTTGAAAAAGAGCCCTCGGGCCACGGAGCATCAGCACATTTGCTTATGACCGCCCCTCGCACTCTGCTTGTTGCCCCTCAATCATCTTTGGCTCCACCTTGAAGGTCTTGAGCCACAATCCAAAGTGGGGGTAATATGGAGGAAGGCCTCACATACGACAATGAATGACGAGATATGGAGGATGGACTCGGATTCAAGTCATGGAAATCAAGCCCATAATAAAAGATGAGCCCCGCACAAAGGGATCCGTCGGGAAGCCTAAACCCGAAGGAAGTGGGACACAAACACCACGTTCTCGCCGGGCTCAGAGTGGGAATGACCTGCCTGGAGCAGGCAGCCTATGCGAGATCTCGCCGGTTAGATACTGGCGTCGCAGCAGCTTTAGCACATCTTCTTACGTGGACGGAGGAAGACATCCATCGGCCGTGCATGGTCGGATCCGGACACCATCGAAAGTCCGAAGCGCTGAACACGAAGCTTTGGGTGTTGGAACTCGGCGAGGCGAACTTCGATGGAGGGTGTAAAAGAAGAGGGCCTTGGTCTCATTATAAAGAGGTTGAATACCAAGAGCCCACCCCGTGGTCGATTAGGACTCGCCTTTGATAGAGAAGGCAGGCCAATGGGCGCGGTTGGGTTACCCACGTCCGTATTGATGGAATCCCGGAATAAGGGGGCAAGATCTATGATTTGATAAGACGTGCCAAGGAAACCGCCTTGCTAAACACGCTGAGGTGGAACGGTAAAAAAAGATTCATATAAAGGCCTGGCCATGGTGTGATGTCACGCCACGGAATATGTCAGCAGATCTGTGCAAAAATTATTCTCTCTACGGTGTTATGTGGAACTTGTTTTGCAGAGCCGGACACTATCCTTGTGTTCAAAACCTTCTATGGAGTATTCGGAGGAGGAACCCGCCTTGCAATGCCAAAGGCAATTAACGCGCCGGACTCATCGTCATTGAAGCCTGGTTCAGGGGCTACTGAGGGAGTCCCGGACTAGGGGGTGTCCGGATAGCCGGACTATCATCACGGCCGGACTCCAAGACTATGAAGATACAAGATTGAAGACTTCGTCCCGTGTCCGGATGGGACTTTCCTTGGCGTGGAAGGCAAGCTTGGCGATACGGATATGTAGATCTCCTACTATTGTAACTGACTCATGTAACCCTAACCTATCCGGTGTCTATATAAATCGGAGGGTTTTAGTGCATGGGGACGAACAACAATCATTCCATAGGCTAGCTTCTAGGGTTTAGCCTCCTTGATCTCGAGGTAGATCTACTCTTGTACTACCCATATAAACAAAATTAATCAAGCAGGAGTAGGGTATTACCTCCATCGAGAGGGACCGAACCTGGGTAAAAACATCGTGTCCCTTGTCTCCTGTTACCATCCGCCTAGACACATAGTTCGGGACCACCTACCCGAGATCCGCCGGTTTTGACACTGACAGAGTACACATTTGTTTTCTTAGTTTGTAGTGAACTAATCATTTGTTGAAATTGTGAAATAAATATATTAGGCTATTGACTTCGAATGTAATGGTCTATACAATTCAATAGTTACAATCATTGTCAAATCCCAAGATGTATACAAGGTCTACAATACTTCACAACATGCTCAAACTCACATAATCCCAGTCAAATGAGAATCTAAATGCATTTCATAGTTATTACTTTGTAGGATGCAACAAAAACAACCAAAACTCTACATCAGCTATTATAGAAGCAACATTTTGACATATCCCATTGTGTGAATGAAACATGCAGAGAGAGCTTTTGAAGATGGAGCAGATAGGGCGGGAAAGATTGTATGTATGTGGACGAGAGAGTAGGATACAAACCTAACGAGACAAAGAGAGAGAGAGAGAAAGAGAGAGGAAGAAGTTAGGTCTGTGAGAAAGATGGAGACATGTAATATACGTGAGATGCGTGTGCATCCGGATTCTGTATAAGTGGAAGAAGAAGAGACAACATGTTTGATGAGAGAGTTGGAAAAACATGGACGAGAGGGGAAGGATCTCATGGGTTGAGGGATTGACAATTTTGTGCGGGGGAGAGAGGGATTGGTAATTTTGAGCAAGAGAGAGAGAGGGTGGGGGGAGGAGTCAATCAGCCGTCGCCACATCACCCTGCTTCCAAATGACCCCGCATTCTCTAGCGCGGTGTGGTCGCCGTCTTCGATCTGCTCGATGCACTCTTTGAAGATTGAGGTGTTGTGCATGTTGGGGTGCAAAGAAGCACAAGCGAGAGTGGTCGCCGTATAACCTTGGATGGGGATGAATTGTGTGCTCGGGGGAGTGTGCGTGTGTGTTGTGCTGCATGTGTGTGTGTGCGCGCGCGTGTGTGTGTGTGTGTGTGTGTGTGTGTGTCAGATATTGAGCAAAAACAAACCTAAGGAGAGAAATGGGTATTCACGAAGAGATTGTGCGGGCCTTGAGGTGGGCAGGGCCGAGTGAGGGTGTCAAAATGTGCGCGTTGATGCATGTGTTGCATGCGATCGTGCGAGGGACGGACGAATCGAGAGAGATGGTTGTTGTGTTACGGATGCTCCTCTCTCTCTGTCTCTCTCTCTCTCTCTCACACACATACAAGTAAACTAGAAGACCGTTCTCTCATGTATACACAACGTATCGGCATCTGTCTATGTCTCACTCATGCATGATCATTTGCACATTCACACCTCTCTATGTCTCAGATCACACGCACACCGTCTCCACATTGCCCTTCCGCCACAACACACATATGGACACATACACACGTTCTCTCTCAGTCACACACACAAAATAAGTATAAAAAAACTAGGGCGCACCTAAAACGTCCAAATCCAAATAAACACAAACTGGAGCTAAATTCAAATATATGGAAATATTGCAGCGTCAAGAACTTTCCCGGGAAAAAAACTTGAGTAATATTCGAGGATTGTTTTCACACACACAAAAAGGTTCGGTGGATGTCCTTCGAGCGCGACACGGTGACGCACCATTCGATCGATCGCACGGCCGTGGTTCACGCGCTTGCACAGGATTCCGTATCATGGCTGTGGTACTAACTTATAAAAAATTAATAAAAGCGCTGCCTAAGTCTAATGTTTACGTGTACTAGTACGGTTTTATTTTAAGTTTGACCAACCTTATATAAAAATAAAGTAAGCTCCCATACGCGCACTCATCAATATGCCGCAGCCGCCGTTGCGCATGCCGGCGCCCGCCTGCTCCGGCCAACAATTTCTCACCCATCACTGCCATGTCGCCGCCATCGCTGTGCCATCAAGCCGAAGGCTCGCCCGCTCACGTCGTCTGCAGTCCCTCCTTGCCATGCCGCCGCGCTGCCAAGCACGCGAGCAGCTGGTGGAGCCGCGTCTATGCACGCAGCATACGGAGAGGAGGACGAGCGCGTGCTCCAGCCCGCCGGCGAGGAGGAACTAGCATGTCATTGTCGTCTCTGCCCATGCGGAGGGGGCGCGCATGGTGGCTGTCGCGGCGGAAGCCGGTCGCGCACGCGTCGAGCCTGCAAACCGGGTGCGGACGCGGAATCTACCTTCAAGACCTTGAATGCCACGTGGATCCTGCAATCTGAAGGAGCAATTTGGGTCAGTCGACTCATGTGAGCCATTTGATGCAACATGGATGGCTAGAAGGGCTTCTTCCACCTCTTCTGCCGTCTTCTTCCTTCGCTCCGTCGAACTTCTTTCACAAATCGACTGACCCAAATTATACTACTAGTACGAACATATTAAGTACAGTAGGAACATGAAGATATGAGCAGTAGTACCAACTGCAAGAAGAACAGTAGTAAGACATAGTACTAGTACTACTCTACGTACTAAAGAGTTCAAATAACGAGAATGAACATAAACATAGTTCTGCTGGGGCCTCAAAGACAACACACCCTTGAAAATAAACTAAGCAACTAGTCCGCTTGACACCGCAGTAGAACCAGCATGAGCGACGGCATCGCCACCTACTCGAGTCCAAGTCCACGTCCTCGACTTCGTCCTCGTCCCTCTTCCTCTTCCTCTTCGCCGACGCTTCTTTGCTTGAACCGGACATTGGGCTCTGCTTCTTCATCCAACCCATGTAGATATTTAAACAAAGGTAGGCATCCATTGCTGCGTACATGATGTGATCTTCATCTAATGTCTTCGACTCCCATGCATGATGAAACTCGTGATGAGGTTTCTTCGCTTTAAGCGTCTGAAGGATCAATCATGGCTGCTGCCAGGTCAACATTGTAGGTTGAGAGGAGGACACCTGGCTTGCCTTCTGGAGATCGAAGGGCTGGCCTACAACGAGACCTATCCGACGCAGGACATCTCTGTCGTTCTTAAAGCCTACAGTAACGAATTTCACTCTTTTGTCCTTGAGGAAGTTCTTAAAATCCTGGCACTCAACGTCGGCATGGCATATGTGGTAGACCAAGAAACGTTATGTACGCAAACCTGGATCACGGCGGGCTTCTTCCTCTCTTCGTCCTTTAGATCCTTCTCTCGTCCCAGGACTGTGGTGTACTCAACATCTAGCCCAGCGACCCACTCATCCGTTGAACTGTTGAACATGCATAGGAAGCGAGCAAGCCATAATTTCACCATCGCGGATCCACGTGTGTAGATGACGATGAACTGATCGCCAGTGATGGCTCTAACCTAGTACTCAGCAGCGACCATGGAGATTTGGGAGGCCATGGATTTTGGAGGAGGGTTAGGAGAAGTTGAACTGTTGTACCCCGCAAAAACTGGGAGCGAACTAATGTGAAAGGACGGGATGACTGGGAGCGAACTATTGTGAGGTAGAAGACGGGGACGAGTAGGGCGTGCGAACGGCGTGGGGTTGCTGGCTTGCCCGGTGGATAAACGGCTGCAAGCCCCCAAAGAGTTCTCGAGAACTATGCGGGACCCACTAGATGTCATGTCTACTAGACCCATATCGTAGGCCTAACGGTATAGCTTCTGCCTGTTCGCACGCCATGCCGGTGCGTGGATGTAACTTCACTTAATTCCGTCAACCGTCGCGCCTCCCACGATCTTCGCCTCCCTCGCGCGGTCGCGCCCTTTGAGACTTCGACCGGCTATAAATGAGCATTTTTTTTGCCTAATCCGCATGCATGATACTCCATCTGGTCCTTTTTACTCCTGCCAACCGTTTGCAAAGTGTTTGACCAAATATATACTTTTTTTTGAACACCACCTTATATTAATTAACCAGCCACACCAGTACACTCATTCGATACAATATTCACCACACAGGGCGGTACATTATTTACAAGAATACCATCTAATCTATTGTCAAAGCTATACTTAGCGATTAAGTGTGCCACCTTATTGGCCGAACGGCTAATCTTTGACAATTGAAGATTGTTGATCAACTTCGAGATGCTCAACGCTTTCATCTTGGGTCACGCATAGCAGACCTGTCATAGTCCCCCGATGCAAGAGACGCTACCACAAAAGCGCAATGAGTTTCTAAAATTACAGGATTATGAAGAGAAATACCTATGTAGAGACCGGCAATGCAAGCCCTAAGCTCTGGTTCCTCCATGCTTTGACAGGCATCAATGAAACCCCACGACCAAATTTATACTAAAAATATCAATATCTACAATACTGATTATAATGAGTATAAGAACTACGTTTTATAATGAGTGTAAAAATATTGATTTGACATTGTGAATGTTGATACCCCCTCCGTCTAGGTGAGTAAGTCATCTTAGGCTGTGCACCGTGAGCAAGGAGGAGGGGAAAACGAGAGACATTAATGTTTATTTGCTAATTACATAGTATTGCATGCAATGAACTAACCACTACATGTCATGTTTGATAGTCTCAGGTCATTAAAAGCATGCACACCCTCATCTCTTATTGGTTGATATGTCAAGAAACAAGAAACGGGGTAGAAGTTAATGCACCGCGCCTACGCGTGTTGGGATTATTTGGTTTTCGTAAGATGACTTACACACCTAGCTATCAGAGTACCACTACGTCCCTTCTAGTTTAAAGGGATCGACTCAAAATTTTCACCTACTCTTAGAAAGATAGTAGAGGCGGTGGAATAGTTTTTGAAGTCTGCAAAAGTACTCAACTAATGTTGTCGATCTTCACAAAAAAATGTGTTTACCAATGCATGCATGAACACTAGTTACTCTAACCCCCCTCTCTTCTTTAATTCTTTGCCACATCATCATGTTTGCTATTCCCATGTGCATGATACCAGCAAACATACCACCATTATGGCCGGCCTTAATCATCGCATGCAATAATTTAGTGCACCTTGAAATATGAACATGTGTGGGGCGTGTATGTTTTTAATGACTTGAGACTATACCTAGCCCGGCATGCAAGATGACTTATTATGCACCGTTCCCCATACCTGCAGGAAGCCCGTTCGTCTCCAAATCTTTTCCTCTCCATGTGTGGAACAATATGCCTGCGAAACTCTCCTTCTCCCTCTGGCGGTCCCATCACTCCACCCCGTGTGAAAAAATCTGCATGCATGACTAAGGGAGTCCCGGATTAGGGGGTGTCCGGATAGCCGGACTACCGTCATCGGCCGGACTATCATTTGCCAGACTATCATCATCGACCGGACTCCAAGACTATGAAGATAGAAGATTGAAGATTTCACCTCGTGTCCGGATGGGACTTTCCTTGGCGTGGAAGGCAAGCTTGGCGATACGGATATGTAGATCTCCTACCATTGTAACCGACTCTATGTAACCCTAGCCCCCTCCGGTGTCTATATAAACCGGATGGCTTTAGTCCGTAGGACAACAAACACAACAACCCTTACAATCATACCATAGTCTAGCTTCTAGGGTTTAGCCTCCTTGATCTCGTGGTAGATCCACTCTTGTAAACATCCACAATATCAATATCAATCAAGTGGGGACGTAGGGTTTTACCTCCATCAAGAGGGCCCAAACCTGGGTAAACATCGTGTCCCTTGTCTCCTGTTACCATCCGCCTAGACACACAGTTCGGGACCCCCTACCCGAGATCCGCCGGTTTTGACACCGACATTGGTGCTTTCATTGAGAGTTCCTCTGTGCCGTCACCGATAGGAAGGATGCCTCCTCCCTTCTTCAAGGACGGTATCTTCGCCAAAGGAGCCTTGGCCGCCGGCCAAACTATCCGGCTAGGTGGTTTTCTTATGACCGCCTGTCCGGCCATCGCTTCGACAACGACCTCTCAAGCCGTCAAAAGCAATCTTCACGTCAGCTCGGAATTCGCCTAGCGGCTGGATCCAATAGAGCTCTCGTCCGTAAACGAGCTCTTGGATCGCATCGCCGCCCTGGGAGTCGCTACAGACTACGATCAGATTAGGCTTAAACCCGATCTGAGAGAAATTAACTCTCCCGGGTCACCCACCACGTTGCGGTGGTAGAGGAACAATCTTGGCGGCGCTTCTCTTGTATTGAAAACTAGTCATGTCCGGATCCCGAACCCCTCATGCCGGATTCCCACGGAGGGGCGGGCTTCGGTCAAACATCGAACTTAAAGTCGGCATCGGACGGACTTCGTTGGACAACGTCCGAAATCCAAGCTTCCAAAATTGGAAACTTCCGGCCTTGAGCCACGAGATGGGTAGGGTTCGGGACTTAGTTCCACCCACCCGCCCGGACATATGCGATCTAACTCTAATTCGGCAAGAGCCCGCCGAGACAAGACATCACCATCGGGCGATTCCTCCCGGTTATGGGCGGGATAAAGGACTGCCGAGAGGAAAACGCAATCTCGGTCTTACGCAATAATTGCACGGACAAGGGAATCCTAAGCGCCATAAGTCGCGCGACATCACGGCGCCCGCTGACTTGGAGACCATCGTACAAAAAATCTTGTGCGATGGAGAGCGCCTGGAAAACCGAAAGTAAATTTTGGGATAATCCGGTCCCAAATACATCCCTAGTCCGGAACCAAAGGGTGCATCATTATCAAGCACCTGGGCTGAATACCAAAAAACCAAAACCCCCTAAAGGGTACGGAACCGTACTGGAGGGTTGGCTAAACGGACCCTGCAAAATTCATAGCACAGAGGGCGCCACTCCAACTCATAGCCTTCGAGCATGTTGGATACTACGACAGGTGGCCAAAAGTGGCGAGGAGCTTCTAGCTCCAGAATCCTAGCCCAGCAACACCAGTATGGTGTTAACAGTCTTCGAGACTTTCGCATCCAATAACATGCGAAAACGACAACTCCGCAACCTTGCGAAGTCTACCAAGTAGCAACAATAAATCCATGGAGCGACACGGCTATTACCTTCAATGCCAGTGACGAACCTAAATTCCGAACTGCCCGGGCACCAGCCGCATTGGTCCTCAGCCCAATAGTAGACGGATTTCGCCTTACTAAGGTACTCATGGATGGCGGCAGCGGACTATACCTCATCTATGAGGAAACCCTCCGAAAAATGGAAATAGACTGGAACCGCATTGAGCGAAGCAGCACAACCTTTAGAGGAATAATCCCCTGCCGGGAAGCATGCTGCACAAGAAAAATCATCTTTGGGCGTAGTGTTCAGCTTTCATGGGACAATTATAGGTCCGAGGAGGTCACGCTTCAAGTGGCCCCATTCAGCAGCGGATATCATGCTCTATTAGGACGAGAGGCATTCACAATTTTTCAAGCTATACCCCATTATGGGTACATGAAGCTTAAAATGCCCGGTCCCAACGGAATTATCACTCTCGCTAGTGATCCGGACATAGCACTCCGGGCCGAAAACAAGACGATCGCACTAGCCCTCGAGGCACTATCCGAAGCCCTAGCGGCCGAGGAACTCACCGCGATGCGCTCCACGGTGAACAGGGACGATGTGATACTTGATAAAAGATCCAAGTCCACCTCTTTTAAACCAGCGGATGAAATAGTCAAATTCCAGGTCCACCAGCGGACCCCACGAAGACGGCCTCCATCGGGGCACAATTGAACCACGATGTAGGCGCCGCCTGCGAGAATTCCTTCGGGAAAATTGGGACATTTTGCTCGGCACCCATCGGATATGCCGGAATCCCACGCTGATTGGCGAGAACACAGCCTAAACATCCTAAAAGGATTCAAGCCGGTCCAAACAGGCTCTTCGACGATTTTCCGAACCCAAAAGACAGGCAATGGGAGAAGAGCTAGCCAAGCTCTTGGAAGCCGGATTCATCGAGAGATATCAAGCACCGGATTGGCTAGCAAACTTGGTGATGGTACCAAAGAAGGACAAATCACGGCGCCTATGTGTCGATTTCAAAGACCTAAATAAGGCCTGCCCAAAGGATCCCTTCCCCTCCCCGCATCGACCAAATCATCGATGCCACCGCGAGGCACGATTCATTGTGCTTCACGGACGCATACTCGGCTATCATCAAATCAAGATGGCGAAGCGGATCAAGCCGCAACAACATTCATTACTCCATATGGACCATTCTGCTTCAACACGATGCCCTTCGGACTTAAAAACGCGGCGCAACATATCGGCGCATGATTCGGACATGTCCGGCTACGGATCGGCAAAACAATAGAGGCATATGTGGACGACGTAGTCGTCAAAACCAAACACGTCGAAACTCTAGTAGGCGACTTGAGGCTCACATTCGATGACCTCGAGCATATGACATCAAGCTGAATCCGGAAAAATGTGTTTTGGCGTGCAATTTGGAAAGGCTGCTGGGCTTCATCGTATCCGGTAGAGGAATTGAAGCAAACCCAGCCAAGATCCGAGCCCTGTCACAACTAGATATCCCAAAAGACCTCAAGCAAATACAAAAATTGACCGGATGCGTAGCGGCTCTAAGCCGCTTTATCTCCCGTCTAGGAGAAAAGGCATTACCCCTCTATCGCCTCCTCAGGCGCACCGAACACTTTGAGTGGACGGATGCTGCCACCGCCGGACTCGAAGAAATAAAGGCCATATTGGCAACAAATCCGGTCCTTGCTGCGCCCAACCTGGGCGAACCAATGTTGTTATACATCGCAGCTACGCATCAAGTTGTAAGCGCGGTACTCGTCGTCGAGCGAGAAGCGAAGGGCATAAATTCCCTCTTCAAAAACCAGTATACTACGTATCCACTGTGTTAACCCCTTGCAAGTCCGTTACCCGCACTATCGTAAGATAGCGACGCGGTGTTCATGGCATACCGGAAGCTCCGACACTACTTTCAAGAGTGTTCGATAACGATGGCCTCTGAAGTACCACTTAACGACATTATAAACAACCGCGACGCGACGGGCAGGATTGCAAAATGGGCCATTGAGCTCTTACCATTTGATATATCCTACAAACCTCGGCGAGCTATCAAGTCTCAAGTTTTGGCTGACTTTGTCGCTTAATGGATCGAAGCCGAACTCCCTAAAGAATACGGCGCATACTCCAATTGGATTATGCACTTCGACGGCTCCAAAATGTTAGCCGGACTGGGGGCTTTGGCGTCGTATTGACGTCCCCCAACCGGAGACACAGCCCAATACGCATTTCGGGATAATGTACACGGACTCTAACAACGCGGCGAATCACGAGGCCCTTTTACACGGTCTCCGGATGGCAATCTCCATGGGCATTCAACGCCTAGAGGTGCGCGGGGACTCAAACCTCACAATATCCCAAATAAACGGAGACTTTGACGCCAAAGATCCGAAAATGGCAGCATATCGCAACATTGTCCTCAAAATGTCAGCCCGGTTCGAAGGACTTGAATTCCATCACGTCACCCGGGAGAACAACCAAGCGGCCGACGTACTGGCACGCATTGGCGCAAAACGCGACGCTGTCCCTCCTAACATCTTCCTGGAACGGCTCTTCAAGCCATCCGTACTATGGGAAGAGGAGTCCGGAACTAACAATCCGGAACAAGCCGCACCAACCGGCGATCCAGCCGATGACATAACACCTTCCGCCCACGACATAATGGCGTAATTGCCCGTGGATGTAACCATTCCTCGCCTACTTTCTTAGGCGGAGCTTCCTCAAGACCAAAATGAGGCCCGCTGCATTATCCGTGATCAAAAGCCTACAAGGTCTATGAGGGAGAACTTTATAAGAAAAGCACAACCGAGTCCTTCAAAGGTGTATCTCCGAAGAGGAAGGGCGAAACCTCTGGCTGAAATTCATGCGGACTAGGCGGACACCACGCCGCAGCTCGGGCCCTTGTAGGAAAGGCATTCCGTACATGATTTTATCGGCCGACGGCTCGGCGGATGCCGGTGACTTAGTCCAAAGATGCGTCGGTTGTCGCCTCTTTGCTAATCGAGCCATATGCCACCCACCGCCCTCAAAACTATACCAATTACACTGGCCGTCATGGTCTAGGGGCTTGACATGGTTGGACCACTTAAAGGGGGAACCCACAAGCAAAGGTACCTATTGGTCATGGTGGATAAATTCACCAAATGGATAGAGGCCAAGCCAGTTAAAACGGCAGAGTCCGGACCAGTGATAGACTTTATACCCAGGGTAGTACACCGTTATGGTGTCCCCCACAGCATCATCACCAATAACGGCACGAACTTCACCGCCGACGAGGTTAAATCATGGTGCAAAAATATGGGCATGAAGCTCGATTACGCTTCAGTCTATCATCCTCAAACCAACGGTCAAGTGGAACGAGCAAATGGTCTCATAATGAGCGGCATCAAACCCAGACTAGTGCGGTCCCTTACGAAATCGACACGACCGGGTAGAGGAGCTCGACTCCGTACTGGGGGCTGCGGACAACGCCTAACCGTACCACCAGATTCACACCATTTTTTATGGTGTACGGCGCAGAAGCAGTTTTGCCCTGCGACATCATTCATGACTCACCTCGAGTGCGCATGTACGAAGAAAGAGAAGCCGAGTTGGATCGGCAGGACAGCTTGGACACATTGGAGGAAGAGCGGACGTCGCCAAGGCTCGTTCGCATTCTATCAACAAAGAGGCTCGAAGATACCAAAGCAGAAGTACGGGCCAAGACTTACAACGTTGGCGAACTGGTTCTACGCTCACGGACAAGAAAAAGGACAAGCTCAAGCCCAAATGGGAAGGCCCCTTCATCATTGATCAAGTCTTGACCGACGGAGCGTACCGTCTACGAAATGCATCGGATAACCGACTCGAGCCGAACCCATGGAACGCAGCCCGCCTCCGGCGATTCTATGCCTAGCGCCGGACTAAGAGTTCGTCCCCTTCCCCCGTCCAAAAATTTTTCTTTTATTTATTTCAGCTGCCTTTTGTTCATCTTTTTTCTTCTCAAACCTATTCATCCAAGCCTTAAAGGGCTTTACCCGCGCAACGTTCGCGCACAATTGATGTGCTACCCGCACTCATTATACCTGGGGGCTTCTTTACCAGAAGCTTAATTATACGGGCTTTATGCCCAAAGCACATGTGTCAAGCCTCCACATGTACCTTTTATTCACCATTATATGCATCGATATGACTTAAGTTTTGGCCAAGCTGGGTTGCTCGGCTCTGTGCTTACCCCTCACGTTCCCGATTGTTCGGCTAGGAGGTAAAGGGAGCACCTCTGCGATTATTGCCGCCGGTCACCGGATGTGTACCTCGTGACCGGGTGAAGCCGAAAGCTAGTGTTCTTAAGGGAATATTCAGTCGGTGACTTAAAAGATGATTTTTATCCACTTATTTATCTGCCCCAGATGTTTTACGCTTTTGCAGCCGGGACATGCACTTTAGGGCATGCCACCCCAAATGAAAGGAACCCTTAATGGAACTATTCTCCACGGAAGATGTTTCTTACTAACCATGTAATATAACATAACTAGTTGGGCACTTATGCGATAAAGCACTGATGACCCCTACGCCTGGTCTCCACGCATACCCCGGTTGTTTCATAACCGAGAAGGTATTCGGACACACTCCGGACTCTAGGGTCCCGAGGTCGAAGCGAAAAGGTCAGCAAAGACAAACGATCTACAATCCGGCTAGAAGACATTTTGTATGTCATTTTATAATACATTGTCAAATCGGTGATTGTATTCTTCCTCAATCCCGCCTAACAGGTTGTCTAATTTACAGTCCTGTTGGGAAAATTTTGCGCCAACTCCACTTGGTCAGATACTAAACTCACAGGATCTCCTTCCCATCGGGCCCCACAGTCCGACTTCGCCATGTGGTTGGGATCCGCCTTCTTGTACCGCGTCTTTACCATGGCCTGTGCTTCTCGGCACCTTGGCGGCAGGCCGAATCTTCCATAAATGGAAGCGCTGCCGCACTCCTCAGCTTCTCCGCAAGCTCCCCAAGACCCTCGGGTATGGAGAAGGCCGGCCATAACGCTGGATGACGCCTCATAGCCTGCCGAACTTCGTTCGATCGGTTGCAACAATTCGGGAAGTTGATCACCCGTTGTTACAGGCATCTCCTCCATGAGGCGACCCGTGAGCATACCTCTGGACATATTACATCAAATTGACTTCCTCGCCAACTCTTCTTTTCAAAGGAGTTCGCTCAAGCACTTACTATATATGCCGCGACGAAGCCGCTGATTCTCCTTAACGGAGCCCGACAGCTTGGCCAACGCCTTTCAGCTCTTCTCCAAGCTGGGCATGGGCATCCCGGAGCTTGTTCCTTTCATGTTGCACCTTATGCAGCACCCTCTCGCCGGCCTTCAGCTGGCGCGAAGTTCTTGCCTGTCCGGATCTTGTCCGGCAGCACCTGCAACGTCGTTTTTTAGACTTGCGCAAAGGCCAAACGCTACTTATCCTTCTAAAATAATGCGTTACCAAGAGAGGTCCTTGCGTTTCCTCCTGCACCAGACAATGCGGCCTCAAGTTGGGCCTTGCACTCTTGCAGCTCCTGAGACAGTTGGGTATTCTTCTCGGTAAGATCCTGCATTTCATATGATCCTTAAATCAGTTAGTATAACTACTTTAAGTCTCGGGGGCTACTTGGCATATACAACCGTTAAAATCTCTTACCCGTATGTCTTTTACATACCGCTCCGTGGCTCTGGTAAAACTATCTTGAGCGGCACGAAGGTGCGCGTCCCCGTGTTAAAGGCATTCAACGCCTCGGGGAGAAGCACGCAGCGTCACGAAATCTTGTCGTGGCGCTTTGTGATTCAGGCACTCTCCACCTCGGACTTGGTGGCGGACAGTCTTCGGCATCCTCTGTCGAAGGAACGTCCGGCTCGCGTTGCGCTCGCCTCCCCTCCGACGGTGCGGAGCCCGGTAGAGGCTGGATTGACAACTTCCACGCCCGCAGTCCGGCGGACGCTTTTTTCCCTATAAAAATCATGAGCACTCAAAACGCTTCCTAGGAACGTTGCTCTAAAAATGAGGAATTGTGAGCTACACCTTTGCGGCGACGCTTCAGTCCGCGCCGCGCTCCTCTTCCACCTACCGGTCCGGACTGGCCCTTGTTGGTCAGCCACCGCGGGCTCGGCTTCTCACCCCAAGGGCACCTCCTGCATAGTGCCATCATGTACGGTGGTTAGAAATAAGCAAGGAAGGAATGACGGTGTCAGGGCTTCGGCCGCAATCACCTGGGGAGCCGGGTTTAGTCCGGGGTAGTCGGCCGTGATGGCGACTAAAGCATTATCCATGCTGAGCTGGTGGAACACCCCGTCGATTAGCTCCACCTTTATGTCCGGATCCTCTTCGAGGCCGGATCCCGGATCTCTCTGGATCCTCAGGCTGCGGAGCCGGACTTAGCATTCCCTCCACAGTCCGGCGCAGTTCCTGCGTCGAAAGAATGACACAATGTAAGAAACTTAAGTTTCGAAAGGCACGGGTCGGACACGCTGAGTGTTCACTTACCCAAGGCCGGGGATTGTTCATGGAAAACCCATTTAACGGGTTCGTCTGAAGGAAATCCTCCTTCTCCCCCTTATACAGGCCGGACAAGATCGTCACCAGATCTTCAGCCGATTCCGGCCCTTCGCGGCCATGACGGGTGGCATCATCCTCCCCGTTGAAATCCCACATGGGGTGGCCCCTGTACTGTAGTGGCTGCACCCCCCGCGTAATGCATGTTTCCATGACTCCGATCATGGTCAACCGGGCATGGGCTAGTAACCTTATTCGGCCCATCAGATAATGGACGCTCTTGTCTTCCTCCAGTCGGGGGCTCCGCGGACGCCAACTAAGGCGTTTCTTCAGAGGAGCATTGCTGAACTCCGGGAGGCCGATCCGAACCGGGTCCGGCAGCGGAGCGTCTTCTATATAAAACCATTCTGAAGGCCAGTCTTCGGGCGCCTTCTTAGGGGTTCCGGATGGATATCCGGTCCCGGCAATGCGCCATATTTCAGCGCCGCCCACTTGATATATGGACCCCTCGTGAGAACGGGGGACAAGGCAAAACAACCTCTTCCACTAGCGAAGTGGGGCTCGATGCCCAGAAAAGCTCAAGAAGAGCTACGTAACCCGCGATATGCAGGATTGAGGCGGGCGTGAGGTGATGGAGCTGGAGTCCGTAGAACTCCAGGAGCCCACGGAGGAATGGATGTACAGGAAATCCGAGCCCCCTTATTAGATAGGGGACGAAGCATACCCGCTCCCCTTTGTTGGGATTAGGGGTAACCTCTGCTAGCTTCCCACCTTTGTAGGTGGCAAACCCGGCTCGAATCGAACCATGAAGGTCGGAGGAGATATCCCCCATTCGGAGCTTCACCAGCTCACAGCGAAACAGAGCATCTCCTCCAATCTCCTGGCGAAGGGCTGGGAGCGCGAGAAGAGGAGCCGCGTTGACGGTCCATGATGGAATGGATTCTTGGTTGAAAGCGCTCCGATGAGTATTTGCGAGAGGAAGATGGTGATTTGGATCTGGATTCTTGCCTCCCTTATAGACAGATTATTCGCACAACTAGGGGGTAAAACATAAAAGACACCCTGGCTTTTCACATTCGCACGACAGCGTGGAAGAAGGCCCTTATTGGGCGTGGAAGCCAAGACGCGCATAACATTGATGAGGAAGCTGGACACTGCTCGGGCAGGTACATGGAACTTAAAGGAGAACCCGCCTTGCAACGCCGAAGACTACACGCATGCTGGAATTATCGTCATTGAAGCCTGGTTCGGGGGCTACTGAGGGAGTCCCGGATTAGGGGGTGTCCGGATAGCTGGACTACCGTCGTCGGCCGGACTATCATTTGCCGGACTATCATCATCGACCGGACTCCAAGACTATGAAGATAGAAGATTGAAGACTTCACCCCGTGTCCGGATGGGACTTTCCTTGGCGTGGAAGGCAAGCTTGGCGATACGGATATGTAGATCTCCTACCATTGTAACCGACTCTATGTAACCCTAGCCCCCTCTGGTGTCTATATAAACCGGATGGCTTTAGTCCGTAGGACAACAAACACAACAACCCTTACAATCATACCATAGGCTAGCTTCTAGGGTTTAGCCTCCTTGATCTCGTGGTAGATCCACTCTTGTAAACATCCACAATATCAATATCAATCAAGCAGGACGTAGGGTTTTACCTCCATCAAGAGGGCCCGAACCTGGGTAAACATCGTGTCCCTTGTCTCCTGTTACCATCCGCCTAGACGCACAGTTCAGGACCCCCTACCCAAGATCCGCCGGTTTTGACACCGACAATGACCCTCCTCCCCCCATGCTCATCCAATCCGTTGTGACCAGCAATATTTCCACCCCTTCGCTCCCCCGTAATTTACTCCAACAAATATGCCCACGTAGCTTTTACTTAACTTCAGTTGCATTGGGTCACTGACATACGGGCCCAACAGTGTACTGGCCCACATGTCAGTGACGCAACTGGACCTGCAGTTAAGTTAATGCAGCTCAGTCCATATCTTACGTTGGTGTGCCATTGCTCGCTATAAATACTGCGCCTCCCACGAAATCGCTATCTCCTCCCCCTCATGTTCACGTTCATCGCTATCTCCTCCTCCTCCCTCTCACGTCGACCACCATGGCATCACCCCTTCCAAGCCCTAGGAGCCCCTCGCTGCACCGCGCGGACGGTCACGCGTCGCCGTTCCGTTCCTCGCCGCCACTAGTCGAGGAGGACGCGTCGGCGTTCCGCTCCTCGCTGCTACGCGACGCGTCGCCGTTCCGTTCCTCGCCGCCACTAGTCTAGGAGGACGCGTCGGCGTTCCGCTCCTCGCCGCGACGCGACGCGTCGCCTTTCCGTTCCTCGCCGCCACTAGTCGCGGAGGACGCGTCGGCGTTCTGCTCCTCGCCGCGACGTGTCAAGGTGGACACGTCGGTGTTCTCAATCTCCCCAGCACGCGCGTCGGAGGATGCGTCGACTCCCCGCTACGAGGAGAACGCCGCGCCGCCCGCCGAGCCCCCCAGCCTTGAGGAGCTTTGGCAAAAAATGGATGTCGCCTTGTGGGAGGCTTTGCCTCCAGCAGAGCGCGCCAAAATAGAGGTGGAGAAGAAGGCCGAGGAAGAGAAGCGCACCGCGCAACAAGCTTTCTGGGAGATCTATGTCGCGTCCGAGAGAGTCAAGCAATTGGTTCTTTGGCGAGAAGGCTCGTGCGAGGAGCCGTGAGGGTGGCGGAGGACGCCCGTGCCGACGCCTCGAGTGCGGTCGGGCCCAAGCGCCTCATCTACGCTTGGCGATGTACGTGGACCGGTGCACGCTTCCAGCCAGGAGGAGTACCTGTTGGCGCGGATCAGCACACCGAGATCGCGCTCACGCCGCAAGTCATTAATCAGCACCTCGCGAGTTGCGAGGCTGAGGAAGAGGCGTTGTGTCGACGCGCTGGGAAATGGCCGCGTACTAGGGCACTTGTGGCGCGCCGCAAGCGCTCCTGCGAGCGCCGTGGCTTTTAGGAGGAGTATAATTTTTGTTTCGTAAGGCGATCTCATTAGTTTTGGGACGCAAATGATAAATCCTGAACGTTCAGGAATTTTTAGCATCCTTAATTAAGTATGTAAAAGGGAAAGTTTGGAAACGTTGTGTATTATTACGCATTTTTCAAGTACGTGCATATAGCACAAACTTTACTATAGACTATCGGACTACACGTCTCTCTCAATATATGCTTGCAGACTTTTCTACTCTCTCCGTCCAGGTCAATAAGTCATCTTTGGTTGTGCACGGTGACCAAGAAGGAGGGAAGATTTGTACACCTAGACGGAGGGAGTACTACTATACTTATGTACGTGCAAATGCACGTTTAAACATTACGATGCGGTTTTTGTAAAAGTAGAAAAACAGCACTAGTCAAGCTTGTGAAACGATTCCAACGTGAGTACTACTACTAGTAGGAGTACCAGGGCCAGTTCTTTTAGGCTTCTAGATTAGTAATCCCATAACTACTACCTCCGTCCTGGTTTATTGGTCCCCATTGTAATCTGTGTCAAATTTTGATCATAAATTTAACTAATGAAATGTTAGTGCATGTTGTCGTATTTCGGGTTCCGGCAGACCCTTGAGGTTCGAACACTGGGGTGCGCGCGGAAATCTCGCCCTCTACCTACCTGTACCCCGCCGCCTCGCTAGGATCTAAACTATGAAAGGAACAACACAAGAGACACAAGGTTTATACTAGTTCGGGCCACCGTTGTGGTGTAATACCCTACTCTAGTTTGTGGTGTGGTGGATTGCCTCTTGGGCTGATGGTGATGAACAATACAAGGAAGAACAGCCTCGCGAGGGTCTGTTCTTGGCCGGGGTGATGAACTGCTTGGAGGAGTTCAGTCACTCTCTCTCTCTCTCTCTCTCTCTCTCTCTCTCTCTCTCTCTCTCTGGGATCCAGCTCAAGCTATTTCGGATCGGATCAAGATGCCGATCCCAGATCTCAGATCCCTCTACCCTGTGGGTGGCTAGTCCTATTTATAGGCAAAGGCCCTGGGCCTCTTCCCAAATATTGAGCGGGAAGGGCGCCAACAATTGGCCATTTTGAAGGGGAACATCTGGTACACTTATCCCGACTAAAGTTGGTCCTCGCTTTGTCAAAGGCTCTGGTGGTGACGCCTGGTTTGGGCTCCACAATGACTTCCTTCCTGCCGTTGGGCTGGTCTTGGTCTTTGCAAGAAATGGACGCCTTTGCTTGATGCTCTCGCCACGCTTGCTCCCTTTGCACCAAAGAGGAAAGGAGGACACTGCTGGCTGGCGCCACCTGGCGCCCTTGGTCGTCATGGCTTGCGTCATGGGCACCTCGTGAGGTACCCCGCCTTGATCTCTCCGCCTCCTCGCGAGCCAGCCTGATGAGGCCGTGCCTGAGAGGCTCCTTGTCGTCCGTCCCGCGAGGCTTGGCCCCTCGCGAGGGTCTTGAGCTTGTGTTGATGAAGATGGGCCGTGATGGGCCCCCCATTGAGCCACGCCACAGGCCGCAGGCAGGCAAGTCTGGGGACCCCCGTTCCCAGAACGCCGACACATGTCACATGCACTACTCCATCCGTCTAGGTGAGTAAGTCATCTTAGGCTGTGCACCGTGACCAAGGAGGAGGAGAAAACGAGAAATGTTAATGTTTATTTTCTAATTAATAATATTGCATGCAATGAACTAACCACTGCATGTCGTGTTTGATATCTCAAGTCATTAAAAGCATGCACACTCTTTATCTCTTATTGGTTGATATGTCAAGAAACAAGAAACGAGGTAGAAGTTAATGCACCGCGCCTAAGTGTTTTGGGATTATTTGGTTTTCAGAAGATGACTTACACACCTAGATGCACCGCGCCTAAGTGTTTTGAGTAACATTTTATCAGCTAAATCTTTGGTCAAAATTTAGCACAAATTACAATGGTGAGGAATAAATCAGACGGAGTAGTAGTTTAGAAGCCCAAAAAATGAGTGAGGTGCCTTATTGTTACTCTCCACCGTGACTAGTCTTGTGGGAAAAGCTGGGAAGCCGCCAAAAGAACTGGCCCTAGGAGTAGTAGCTAGGGATCGAGTGTGGGAGATGAACCAGGAGAAAGTAAATGCAGAGATGAAATGCAAAAAAACGGAGGGATGTGATGGTTGCTTGTCCGTTTATTTTACTGTGCCACTTATTCTCGGGAGTGGTTGGGTTTTGTGATATGACGGCTTTTATGCCGCGCCACAGTGAGAGGTGAGACTCTGTGCAGCGCCGCCCTCTACACTTGTACTACATCGGTCGTGGTTTATTAGTCCCCATTGAATTTGGATCAAGATTTAACTGACAAAATGTTAGTGCATGTCAACAAAAACTATATAGTTGGATTCGTATTTGAACATAGTTTTGAATGATATAATTTTAGATGACATGCATCAGTATTTATCGTACTATATATAATGTTAGTTCAATTTTTGGTCGTACTAATCTAGAGTAGTAAGGTGCCCGTATGTTGCAATCAAGAGTGAAATGCATTGATCGGGAGTTGTTTATTTTGACAAAGGATGTGGGGGTCATCTCATGTGTAACGGGTATCGATAGGTTTCTTCGGATATTATCTCATCCCTAGAGCTCACAAACATCCGGGTGAAATAGATAAAAATGTATCTTTTGCAAACAAAAGCGTTCAACTGTTCAACCTGCATCTAAAACTTGTGAATAAATAACACTTATTGTGCTTTGCAAGAAATGATCTTTAAGAATTAGTTTTTGAGTATCGATTGTTATACATGTTGCCTACAGATGACATGGCACTTTCTTATAGTCAACAGTTGGCTATACTATTAAGTAATATTAACCATGCCCTTATACACCTAGACGGAGGGATTAAATCAGGATGACTTGCAAGGGGCAGAGGAGATGTAAGAAATGGTTCATCGTAAGTCTTTCACCAAGATCTTGTAGTAAAAATTCATACATGGAAGATTCCAGACTAAACCATAAATGGATACACTTTTATTCATGCGTGATACTCCAATAGAGCAAGATCCTGCATGGAAGTCTCCAAATGCTTAGACAGCGGATTACATTGAGCGAAGACTAATGATCAACATTTAACTTGATAATGCGTATTTTTTTAGAAGAACAGGGAGGCTCCTCCCAGGTTCCTTTATCAAATGAAACCCGAAGTGTCTTACATCAGCTCACTGAGACGAGCAGTTCAAAGGAAGGACTGCGGCGAAAGCCACTCAAGTTTAACGACAAGCTTACATAATCAAAAGCGGCAAAGACACGAGCCATAAGCACCCACACACACACACTCAGAGTCCAAGTCTGTCCGATGAGGCCGGTTTCGCCGCCCACGTGACCCGGAGGGGTAGTAACATTGACCTCGCACCCGTACATCTGCTTTGTGTCAGTGTCAGCGTCAGCGGCGACGCCCCTGACGCACGCTACAAAGACGGGGCGGCGGCCTGCGCGGGCCTCGCCGGTGCCCACGATCAAGAGGAAGATGCTGCCGTCCTCCTCCGAGACTAGCAGGCAGCGGTGATCCTCCAGCGACTCCAGCTTGGTGAACCGGTAGCACGTGTCGTACTTGATGTTCTCCGCCAAGGGCCAGCAGTGACCGCTGCATGCATCTGTGAGGTGATGCACCATGTCCGCCGGCGAGCCACAAAACGGCATCGGGCACTCATAGCAGTGGACGAAGGGCTCCTTGGAGGCATCAACCAGGCCGTCCATGAAACGGGAGTGGCTGTAGGGACGTATGCGCCCGATTGAATATGTGAGCAAGTTACTACGAGATTTAATCCGAATAAGCACAAAATAAATCATGACGGCTATAACAGAGATGAAACTAATCATGTGGACTAGCATAGTAGTAGGATACAGAGTAGAAACATGAATTCTACCATGATTTCAAACATGAAGGACAAAAGCACATACGGTGCAATGGGAGCAGCACCGTTGGCGTTGAGGTTGTCGCCCATGTCGTTGAGGAAGAAGTTGCCGAGGTCGGGGAAGAAGTCGTCGGTGAAGTCAGATTCTGCCAAATAGTCATGAGAGTGCGCTCCCTAGATTTCAACAAATACCGCTGAATGGAGCGTAGGAGGGAGTGGCTGAGGGGACGCTATGTCACCGAATGGAGCGCAGGAGTAGCACACAAAGCGAGGGTGGTGTCCTTACTAGTACTCCCTAGTCTCTATCTATCTATATCTATATATATCTACTCTTATAGAAAACCGAGTTGGTGATGATGGTATGCCTGCCATCTTGTAATATAGACCGTCCGATCTATATCTGACGGATAGAAAGCCAACTATGAAAATTTTACAAAATATACCCGCACCTCTCTCCACATTTACAGATAAGGCCTTGCCTCGTTCATCCTTATCTCCCACAACCTCGTGCTCCTCCCTATGTCTCTATCTCTACTACTTTTTTTAATAACAAATCGAATAGTGCTGCGCCGTCCGCTGCACGCCCGGCTGAACACGCCTCCTCGCCTCCATCATCACCAACTGAGTCTTTTATAGGAGTAGGAGTAGAGAAAAAACCGTGTTGGTGATGATGGTGTGACGTGCAATGCACAGGCATCTTGCTATTTTTTTGCATATAAGTCCAAACACCACGTAGACACGGTCTTTGAGCACGGTTCGTAGTCGTTCCACGCTCGGGCATTGAAGTTTGTAACTATTTTAGATTAGAATATACTACTCCTCCGGTGCTAGTAGTAGAGTAGAGTCCTACTCTACTACTCTACTCTAGCAAGCTAGGGCATAGTACTGTAGGAGGTACTGTATGGAGTACCAGTACTGTGATCACTCAAGCAAGTAATCTGACATCGATATGACCCTACGCTGCTGGTATGTGCCTCGTAAGTCAAGCGGCGTGATGTAGTCATCATCACCTGTCCACTTCCTGCAGCACATATTCGCTTCTCCATCTTTGTCCGCACATAATCTCGTCCAAGCTTTCATCCCCGCTAAGGCGCCTCCCCCCCTTGTCCGAAATCCAAGCACTAACAATGGCAGAACTGAGCAGCGTCCGCCAAAAGAGTGGCTGGAATTCGCTCCCCACAGAGGTAATCAAGCTCATTGTTTCGCGTGTGGACAATCTCAGTACCATGTCGCTCGCCGCGTGCTCGTCGGGGCTGTACCGTTTACTCAAAGCCCTCAGGCTGGAGCTTTTTAAGCCAGCTCCTTGCTTGCTGATGCCGCCTGATCTTCAGAAACGGCGTGTCACGCAGCATAATGATCGTAGGGTGGCGAGCATCAACCCCCTTCACTACGATCCGATCCCTGTCAGCCTCAGCTACATTAACGGTATGTACTGGGTCGACATGAACACGTCTTGGATGGTGCTCATCGACGGTCGCGACAGCTGGATGCTCGTGGAGGTCCACACCCGACGATTGATCCCCCTTCCTTCGATTAACATCGCCTTTGCTTTGGCACCACGGCCCAGAATACTCGGAATCTTACAGTAGCCAACATGATACCAAGTTTGATTTTCTCAAGGTTGTAATCTGCCAAGTGCCCACTAGATCTGCGAATTATAAAGATTTCAGGCTAATTGCGTTCTTCAACCGCGGTCTCGCCTCTATGACAGTTCACTGAGGTAAGTGGATACATCTTCAAGTACATCGCAGGATGATACATCCTCCATGGTTCTCTGATGACTTTGAACACAAGGGGTTCATTTTCTCTGTCGACTCCTTCTATGGCTGGACGTATTGGGGCATACTCCGATCATCGCTACAAATGGCTGTTACAGCGGTATGTTACTTTCCTATGATATCATGATGGCTTGCTTATATTATCATCAACATTTACGTAAAAAATATTCATGCTCATAACATGTTGTTCTTAAGATTAACTAAATCAAGAGCCCTTTTTATTTGACTCAACTTGATATGATGTTGTAGGCCGCTGGTGTCCCTACCCTTCCTAATCCCGTAACCTTTCAAGAAAAGCGGCATGGCGCTGCGCTTGGTTCTGGCTCGATCGACGACGGCGAAAGATTTATGATCGTCGCAGCATCGGACGTGTTGTTTCGCGGAATACAATCACGCCATCGCTGTGTCTTTGAGCAGGATCCCAACTTCTCCGGGCCTTCAGAATTTTTGACCGAGGCTGGTAAGTAGCCTTGGTACACGCTCGCATTTGTCGGACTGAATTATCCGATTAACCAAGAGATAACCGACGGCAAGGATCATGATGGTAGCGCGGTTTCGTTCATCGTGCAAAACTGTGTGTACACAGCTGCACCATGCGTCTCTCGCATGCACCATACCGATATGTGCCGCCACGCTCGCAGCCCAAAGTAGGAGAGAGGGTCGCAAGTATCGGAGACTTCGACCGGGCTGGAGTTTCCGTCAGCACCCATCTGGTTCAAGCCGCCACCAATCTCCACAGCTTAATAAATAGTAACGTCTAATCGAGCCGCTTAGTTAGATGCATACACTTGGTGTAGTAGGATCTTTATTTAGTTTGATGCATACACTGGTTCTTTTTTGGTAGCCCTTTTGTAATGATGGCTGATATTTGGTTTGGAAGAGAGAGTTGCGTCTTCACTCTTCCGCCTGCTATCATACATGTTGCACCCCAGCCCTGGTTCTTTGCCGCTGTTTTGAATGTACAATCAGTAGTATATTTCGCTTTGTTGGTTGAATAAATGTGTTGTTTTGGAAGTCGTTGCAACGGTTCGATCCTTTAGTGCCCTGCACTGCATACATAGCTCATACTATTTTTCGTATGGAACACATTTTCCACTTGTTGATAACATGCAGCCCACTGATGAAGGCCCAATAGAGAAGCCCATAATTAACTGGAAGGGAGCCTCTCACATGAATCCGGCCTAGGTACATGCTCATGGTCCCCTAAACATAAATAAGTAAATAAATAAAAAAGCTAAATGCTCATGCACCAGTTCTTTGGGAAAATAGGTAGCCCAGTATTTCTTTTTGAAGAATACCCAAGCTAGGCCTATTTGTTTTCTCCACCATCTGGGCTGCAAATCTTTCAAGGCGAGGAGGGATGCATTCCGTCCTGGCAAAAGAGTATGGTCAATGTCTGTTAAAAGTAATATCAAAAGGGGTTGAAAATTCCAAAAAATTTATAGCAAATGGGATATTAGTTTTTTTTAATTTTGTTCTTCACTGATATCTTATACATATTTCATTGGATTTAACATGACATAGTACTAATTTATTTTGATATTTGTTTTAGTATGGCTCTTAATTTTTGGATTAAGAATGTTTCGTTCCCCAGCAAAAATTTGCGAATTTTCAAAATTTACCACATATTTAGTTAATTTTTGACCCTGGTACTGACCAGAAAATGGCCGGCAATTCTAAAAATGGAAAACGGGCTGCAATAAATTCCATATGAATTAGAAAATGAGTAAAAATTATAAAAATAATAGCAAATGGGCTGTACATGCCACAGATTTTGAGGCTGACTTGTTTACGCAAGGCTTTGTCAGTGAACACACGATTCTAGCAAGAAGGATCGTTGGATGTCCATCCAACGGCCGACGTGTTTCTTCAATCTCTCGATCTTCCCGCTCCAAATGCCTAATCTAGCACCGGCGGGACTGCCTGCTCCCTCCTCTTGTGGCCCATGTGATACCGCTGCAGCTTCCCGCCCACCCTACTCCCTCCGCTGGCCTGGCCGCACGCAATCAACTGCCTCCTTATTACGCGAAAAAAATGATTCCTCCCACTGACATTTGGGGCGCACCGGTTGGGAGGCTGACCTGTGGGCCTACTACGTTGACGCGTACGCAGGGCTTGTCAACTTAGTCAACAAATGATTCTAGCAGCAGCAACGGTTGGATTTGAATCGAGTGGTCCTGCTGCTTCTTCAATCGCTGCTCTTCTTGCACCAGCCGCCCAAACCAGCGCCGGGGAAACCGCCCGCCTCGCCTCCAAAGGGTCGGGTCAGCTGCCATTGAGGCCTCATCGCCCCTACTACTCCCACCGCTAGCTAGGCCCCACGGCGACGGCAGCCTCACACCGCAGCCGAACCCGGTGAACCCTCGTACTCCTCTATGTGGGCATCCACCGCCGCATCTTCCCGGCTCCGCCGTCCCTTCCTAGGCCTCGCCGTAAATCGACCGCCTTGGTGCTCTCGGTGCGGCGTGGTCAATGTGGTCAACGACATTCCATCGGAAGGAATCTTTGACGTGGAGAGGCCGACACCGGGTCCATGGCCACAAATTTCAGCTTTTTGTGATTTGCCAAGTAAGTCGCTTTGTCGGGCATGTTGGGCTGCAAATCTTTCAAGACGAGGAGAGCTTTCATCTGGCCGGCCGAGAAAATGGCCCATCAAGAATAAGAAATGGGTTGTACATTTTAAAACACATCAAACCGGCAATTAGTTTCAAATATCTTTTTTTTCATTTCGAGATTTTAAATTACATTAATTTTTATGCGTGGAGAATTTGTTGGATTTTATATTGATATACATTTATTTTTGAAATCAGTTTGATTGTGAGTCGAAATTTCGGGATTAAAAACAGTTCGAACCGCACCGAAATATGCAAAATTTTGTATAATTTTTTAACCGTGGCCACAGTATGGGTTGTAATGCTAACAAAAAGAATATGGGCTCCAATAAAACCTTAAGATTTAGCAAATGGGCTGTAAATTATTAGAAATAATGGCAGATGGGCCATATGCTATTTTCCACAGATTTGAGGCTTTCCTAGAAAAAAGGTTGACGCACAAGCAGTGATTGTTGGATGTCCATCCAACGGCCGTCGTGCTTCTTCAATCTCTGCTCTTCCTCCTCCGGCCGCTCAAACAAGCGCCGTGGGACTCGCTTCCCTCCTCCCATGCCGGTTGTCTTTGCCAGTGCCTCACCGCCCCACCAGATTCCCCATCGCTGGCCTAGCCATCCCTCTACTCACTCACACCTGCCGTTATTCTCCGTGACGGCAGACGAACCAAGAAACCTCAGACAATCGTAGTCCCTCCGTGTGGGAAACAACCGCCGAGTCTTCCACGCCTCCGTGTCGTTCCCTTCCTAGGCCTCGCCATCGTCCACCGCCTGGTGCTATCGGCGCTGCCTGGTCAACGTGGTCAACGAATCGACATGCATCTGAAGTGGAATGTACGTGGAGAGGCCGATACCGGGGTCCACGACCGCACGCAAGGAAATGCCTCCTTATTACGCCAAAAATAATGATTCCTCCGGTGACATCGTGGACCCACCGAAAGGGCCTCCAGATTTCGCGAAAAAAACGTTACCGCCGCTGACAGCTCGGAGCCATCAGTTATATCTTCGCACGGAAGGAAGTGCCTTCTTATTACGCACAAAAAAATGAATACTCCCCCTATTAGTTGGGACCCAGTATAGTGGTAGGCTAACTTGTGGGCCTACTAAGTTGACGGGGACAGAGGGCTTTGCCAACTTAGTCAATATGCATGATTCTAGCTCCAGTGACCGTACGATGTCCATCCAATGGCCGTAGTGCTTCTTCAACCTCTGGTCTTCTTGCTCCAGCCGCCCAAACCAGCGCCGGTCGTGCCTCGTGCTCCTGCCTCCCGTGGCCGGCTGCGATGCGGCGGAGGCCTCACCGCCCCTACTACTCCCACCGCTGGCCAGACCATCCCTCTACTCACCCACACCCCCTGTTATTCTGCGGCGACGGCAGCCTCACACCGCAGCGAACAAGTGAACCCTCGTACTCCTCTTTGCGTGGGCATCCACTGCCGCATCTTCCCCGGCTCCGCGTCGTCCCCTTCCTAGGCCTCGCCGTCGTCCACCGCCCTGGTGCTCTCGGCGCAGCGTGGTCAACATGGTCAAGGAACGGCTTCCATCGGACGTGGACTGTACGTGGAGAGGCTGACAGCTGGGTCCACGGCCGCAGCAAGGAAGTGCCTCCTTATTACGCGCAAAATAATTATTCCTCCACCTGACACTGGGTACTCACCGGACGGGCCACCATATTTCGCGAAAAAAATGTTTCCCCCCTGACTGCTGGGACCCACCAGCTACACCTTCGCACGCAAGGAAGTGCGTCCGGGCAAAAAAAAAACGATTCGCCCCTGACTAATGGGACCCACCAGCTACATCTTCGCACGCAAGGAAGTGCGTCCGGGAAAAAAAAGCAATTCGCCCCCCTGACTGCTGGGACCCACCAGCTACATCTTCGCAGTAAGGAAGTGCTCGATACCGGGACCCACCGGTCAAGCGCACGTAGTAATCGCTATTCTGGTCGCGAACGTGTACGTATATATATACTGGTGGATGTAGAGGCGCACACGTGTCGTAGTAGAGGCGCGCACGTAGCATGTACACGTACGTACAGCGGCGAGGGTGCAAGAAAGAAAATACGGCCACGTACGTACATACGGGCAGGGTCTCGAACGCCTACTCGCGCATACGTACATGGCTGGGTCAGAACGGAGAAACAGCGTCGTCGTCGTGTTCATGAGGTGGCAATGAAATGCGTCGTGTTCATGGGGAGGCAATGGAGTGCGTCGTGTTCATCGGGAGGCAACGGAACACGTGGGAGCCAACCGGCTGGGTCGGAACGGAATGCGTGGTCGTGTTCATCGGGAGGGCTTGGACGGAACATGCGATGGAAACGAGGCCTAGCGTACCGCACAATGGAGGAAACGGCCTTGCGTTCGACAGGCCACGTTTGAAACGGGATCCTGTTCATCGGGAGGGGTGTGGCGTACTGCAAAACGGAGGAAACGGACCTCCTACGGTCGAAACGGGGGTCCTGTTGATCGGGAGGGGTGTGGCGTACCGCAAAACGGATTTAAACGGACTTGCGTTGGAGCGCCACGGTCAAACGGGGTCCTGTTCATCGGGAGGGGTGTGGCGCATCGCAAAACGGGACTCCACAGGAGACCGTTCATCTCCACCGTCGACCTCCTCCAGCCTCCACGGGCTCCTGCTCATCTAGCCTCCACCGCCGCTTACTCCACCGCTACTATTCAACCACCCCTCCACGGGCACCCCTCCACCGCTTCATCGCTCATCTAGCCCTCCACACCACGGGGTCTTGTTCAACCACCCTCCACGGCCACCCCTCCACCGCTCATCGCTCATCCAGCCTCCACACCACGGGGTCCTGTTCATCCAGAGGCAACGCCACCGGCTCATTGTTCATCCAACCCCCGCAACGCCATCGCTCATCCAATCGATCGGCTTGATTAGCAGCAGATGGCGAAGAATCGCTCCATCGGGTTCAGTTGACAGCCATCGATCGATCGCTCGGGTTCGATAACACGTAGCTGCGGTCTGTCGCCGGGTTCGATTAGAGCCCAACGCCTCGCTTCGGGTTCGATTAGAGCCAACGCCTCGCACACACGCACGTACGTGTACGAGAGAAACGCGCATCGCTCGGCCCCCGACCTCCCACCGTAACCGGCAACTCCCCGAAATTTTCCTCCCCATCACTTCTACCACGGTTTTTTCCGTCATGGACGACCCAATGAATGTCATGCAGCTGCGTCTCGGGCCCGCACAGGACGAAAAGCCCATTTTCTGTCATGATTTTTTGTCATAGAAGTAGGAGCCCACCACATCTATGATGATACCGGGTTTTGTCACAATTATCGTCATGGAAGTGTCATATGTATGACATAAAAAAATTTCGTTCGGCCCAAAATGTCACGGATGTGTCTTTTTTTCGTAGTGTGATGATTTACTTGTTGACAACTCTAGTGATGAATACTATGATGAAACGTCAATTAATCATGCTAATCAAGATAAAACGAACGACAATGATAAGGAGAAGATTGAGCTTCTAACTAAAGAACTAAACACTCTTAAGTTAGCTCATGAAACTATCTTAGAAGATCATCGAGAACTTTTAAGGACTCATGAGAAGTTACGCTTTGAAAAGCTCAATCTTGAGCAAGAGCATGAGTTCTTAAAGGCAAGCAATGATGATCTTCGTAAGAAAAGTTCTTGAGCAAGAGCATGAGTTCTTAAAGGCAATCAATGTCTGATCAGAGTGACAGCCAGAACAAGTCAGAGGAGCAGATTCAGATGAGTGAGGGCACTAGTCCCTCTAGCAGCTCAGATGAGGGTAGCAGAAGCACCCCAAGCAACTTGCCCAAAGCTGCCACCAGGACAAGGAAGAAGAAAACCTCAGAATCTGAGGATGAAGACTATGTGGCAGTAGAGGATGAGGCCATTTTGAAGAAAAAAGTGCTCAAGAAGGAGTATAGCACAGCTGCTGCCACCAAGCCAGGTCTGAAGACCAAAAGGCTAGTAGGAAGACAACCCATGTCTAAAGCCAGAGCCTCCACTCAAGCATCTTTGGAATCTCAACCCAAAGAGGCTGCTGCAGAAGGGAAGAAAAGGAAGGAAAGGGTCAAGAAGACCATGGCCAGAGTTATTGGAAAGCCTTCCATGATGGAAGAAGAAGAAGAGGTTGCTGCACCAACACCAAAGGCTCAGAAGCTTATGAGTGATGCTATTAGGTCAGGGGATGCATCATCAAAGCCCAAAGAAGCACCCAAAGCTGCCTCCAAACCAAAGATTGCACCAAAGAGGAATACCAGAAACATATCTGCTGCTGAGAAGAACAAGGCCCCAAAGGTTCGAGGCATTGCTAAAAGAAGAAGAAGATGAAGAGCATATCCTGAGAAAGTTGAAGCCAAAGATTCCAGACCACAATGATGCTCATCCTGTGGCTGAGAACATGAAGATCAGGAGAGACTCAGGGTTGAGGCTATGGAGAGAGTCAGATCCATATGCCACCAGAAGAAGAACTGCTGTGGACTACAGGTTTCACACAAAGGAACAACATGACTTCTATGAGACAATTTTGTTGGACAAAAAGCCTATAGTGTGTGATATGAGGTGGGTCGACTAGACCTACATAAAGGAGAATGAGGAACACTATCCTGGTGTGTACGACAGTTTCAATGCATGTGGAGTTGCAGACTTTGTTGGGCAGAAGCTCACAAAGTGGAATGAGGAGCTCATAATGCAATTCTACTCCACAGCACACTTCTATCCAGATGGCAGGATAGTATGGATGTCTGAAGGTACAAGGTACCGATCAACTATTGAGGAATGGGCCAATCTGATCAATGCACCTAAGGAGGAAGAGGATGACTTGGATGTCTATGCCAAGAAGAAGATGGATCATAACTCTATGGCACGTATGTACAAAGAGATTCCTGAAGCAGATCTTGAGACTCACCAGTTTGGATCAGTGAAACACTTGCTGTCAGGTCCGCCTACAATCAATTGGATCCTCAGGCACACTCTCTTGCCCAAGTTTGGTGATCACAGAATGATCAGAGGCCATGCAATAAACTTGCTACATATATTTGATGCGCCACAGAAGTTCAAGGTCATGAGCCTTATAGTAGAGACTATCAAGAGGACAGCAGCTGACCAGAAAAGAAGTTGTGGATATGCCCCACAGATCCAGGAGCTGATTAACTCCAAGATGGGCACATACATACCTGTTGGATAAGGAGAACATGCCTATCTATCCAGACTTCGAGGACAACCAAGTGGTTATGGATGAAGACGAACCATCTTCAGTGCAAGCACAAGCTAAAAGGGAGAAGGCAAGGACAGAGAAGGCTGCCAAGATGCCAACAATGGAAGAGGCATCTCAGTACCTTTTGAAGAGCAAATAAGATCAACTTGGCTACTTGATTGCATCCACTCTGAGGATTGAGAAGGGGCTGGCCACCTTGACTCGAAACCAGGAGAGCTTGGAAAGGATCATGGAGCAGAAGTTCTATGACATGGATGTGAAGGTCATAGAGATCCAGTCCATTGTTGAGCAGCTTCAGGATGATATGCAGGAGAGGAAGGGCAAGACAACCACAGATGCATTTGCCAGAGTGCCTAGAGCTTAGAGATCAACTGCAGTGCTGCTGGATCGACACGAGCCACTTCATCCGCACCAGCTCTGACTTCAAGTGCCACCAGCTCCAAAGACCTACTCCACCAGCTCCATCTACATCAACTGATGCTTTTCGTCCTTGGCGTTCTGTCTACACCACCACACGAAGATCAAGCACGAGAGTCGATCTAGTGCTATGCATTTTCTATGAACTTTTGGTAACTTGTTGCCAAAGGGGAAAAAATGTATAGATCATAGGCTTCGAGAGAGTGTTGCTTTTTGTTCTCTCTTGCTTTGGTGGTTGAACTTTATTTGCTTGTTTGAGATACATTATGTGCATGCGATACCTGGATGATCATGTGTTTGATCATATGCTACATTTATGCTTGTTGGATGACATTATCTCATTTATCTCTATATGATCATTAACTTTGCTTGGTGATGAGTGCATGTATTTAATCATTATCATGTTGAGCGCTCCACCAAGATGTATGTGACATGGAGGAGTTACCCATGAGCCTAACTCCGTGTGCATTTGTAGTCCAAAGCAAATCTTAAACTATGCACAAATTTAGGGGGAGCTCTTGCTTTTCACATACTTCTCAAAGCGACAATGTTTTCCACTCTTATTATCATTTGTCGAAGCTTTGATCTATATGTTGTCATCAATTACCAAAAAGGGGGAGATTGAAAGTGCAACTACCCCTAGGTAGTTTTGGTAATTCCTAACAACATATAGCTCATTGAGCTAACATCATTCCAAGATGAATATTTCAGGAAAAGCTCAATGGATGGCATGGCATGGATGAGAAAAGTGGATCCCTAAAAATGCTAAGGATAAAAGGATTGGCTCAAGCTCAAAAGCTCAAGACTCTACATCTTATATTTTAGTGATCCAAGATCACATTGAGTCTATAGGAAAAGCCAATAATATCAAGGAGGGATGAGGTGTTGCTTAATGAGATTCTTGCTCTACAGTGCTTAGTGATATGCTCCAAAACCCTCAGCTACTTTCTCATATCCACATATGGCCTAAATCCAAAGTCAAACTCGGCCCCACCGATTCTTTCTACCCGGCGCCACCGAGTTCAGATGTCACAGCCACTGCCACAAACCCTAGGCAAATCGGTTTCACCGATAGGGATCTCGGTCTCACCGAGATGGGATTGTAATCTCTTTGTTTCCCTTCGTAACGTTTCGGTACCACCGAGATGAGCGATCGGTCCCACCGAGATTGCAATGTAAACTCTCTGTTTCCCTTTCGTAACATTTCGGTCTCACTGAGAAGAGCGAATCGGTCCCACCGAGTTTACTTGACCAACTCTCTAGTTAGCTTATTACCAAAATCGGTCTCACCGAGTTTGTGTAATCGGTCTCACCGAGATTACGTTATGCCCTAACCCTAACCACATCGGTCCTACCGAGTTGCATGTCGGTCCCACCGAAAATCCTAACGGTCACTAGATTTGCTGAATCGGTCCGACCGAGTTTATCAATTTGGTCCCACCGAGTTTGGCAAGTTATGTGTAACGATTAGATTTTGTGTGGAGGCTATATATACCCCTCCACCTCCTCTTCATTCATGGAGAGAGCCATTAGAACAAACCTACACTTCCAACTTGCTGTTTCTGAGAAGGAACCACCTACTCATGTGTTGAGGCCAAGAAATTCCATTCCTACCATATGAATCTTGATCTCTAGCCTTCCCCAAGTTGCTTTACACTCAAATCTTCTTTCCACCAAATCCAAATCCTGTGAGAGAGAGGTGAGTGTTGGGGAGACTATCATTTGAAGCACAAGAGCAAGGAGTTCATCATCAACACACGATTTGTTACTTCTTGGAGAGTGGTGTCTCCTAGATTGGCTAGGTGTCACTTGGGAGCCCCCGACAAGATTGTGGAATTTAACCAAGGAGTTTGCAAGGGCAAGGAGATCGCCTACTTCGTGAAGATCTACCGCTAGTGAGGCAAGTCCTTCATGGGCGACGGCCATGGTGGGCTAGACAAGGTTGCTTCTTCGTGGACCCTTCATGGGTGGAGCCCTCCGTGGACTTGCGCAACCTTTACCCTTCGTGGGTTGAAGTCTCCATCAACGTGGATGTACGATAGCACCACCTATCGGAACCACGACAAAAACATTCGTGTCTCCAATTGCGTTTGAATTCTCCAAACCCTTCCCTTTACATTCTTGCAAGTTGCATGCTTTACTTTCCGCTGCTCATATACTCTTTGCATGCTTTCTTGAATTGTGTTAAGATTGCTTGACTTGTGCTAAGATAGCTAAAATCTGCCAAAGACTAAAACTAGGAAAAGGATAAGTTTTTATTTGGTCAAGTAGTCTAATCACCCCCCTCTAGACATACTTTCGATCCTACAGATGTTCCCCACGACTAAGACCCGGCCAAAATTATGACCCGACCAGGAGCATGGAGGCTCTATGGGTCACTCTATTTTATGGGTCATGGAAGGGAAACAAGAAAGGTCCAAAGGCCTGGTGTGAGATCCAGCAGAAGGTCGGCTCACGGAAGAGCACAATGGGCCGGCTCAAGAAGAAGGTGTTGGAAATATGCTCTGGAGGTAATAATAAAGTGGTTATTATTATATTTCCTTGTTCATGATAATCGTTTATTATCTATGCTATAATTGTATTGACCGGAAACTCAAATACATGTGTGGATGACAACAACATGTGCCTAGTAAGCCTCTACCGGACTATCTCGTTGATCAAAGATGGCTATGGTTTCCTAGCCTTGGACACGAGTTGTCATTTGATAACGGGATCACATCATTAGGAGAATGATGAGATGGACAAGACCCAATCTATGAACGTAGCATATGATCGTATCAAGTTTATTGCTATCGTTTTTCTGCATGTCAAGTATATGTTCCTATGACCATGAGATCATGCAACTCACGGACACCGGAGGAGTGCCTTGTGTGTACCAAACGTCGCAACATAACTGGGTGACTATAAAGGTGCTCTACAGGTATCTTCGAGGGTGCCTGTTGAGTTGGCATGGATCAAGACTGGGATTTGTCACTCCGTATGACAGAGAGGTATCTTAGGGCCCACTCGATAATACAACATCACAATAAGCTTGCAAACAATGTGAACAATGACTTAGTCACGGGATCTTGTATTACGAAACGAGTAAAGAGACTTGCCGGTAACGAGATTGAACTAGGTATGGAGATACCGATGATCGAATCTCGGGCAAGTAACATACCGATAGAAAAAGGGAACTGCATACGGGATTAGCTGAATCCTTGACATCGAGGTTCGACCCATAAGATCTTTGTAGAATATGTAGGAACCAATATGGGCGTCCAGGTCCAACTATTGGTTATTGACCGTAGAGGTGTATCGGTCATGTCTGCATAGTTCTCGAACCCACAGGGTCTACACACTTAACGTTTGGTGACGATATAATTATAGTTGAGTCATTATGGTGGTTCCGAAGGTTGTTCAGAGTCCTGGATGAGATACCGGACGTGACGAGGAACTCTGGAATGGTCCAGAGGTGAAGACTGATATATTGGACGAAGGGTATTGGAGTCCGGAATTGTTTCGGGGGTACCGGGTGATGACCAGCATCACCAAAAGGGGTTCCGGGGGGGCCCGGCAAGTGTTGGGGTCCCCCATGGGCCAAGGGGAGGGGGAAAACCAGCCCACTAAGGGGCTGAGTGCCCCCCTCACCCCATCTCATGTAACCAGGAGGGTTGGGGACACCTAATGTGTTCTCCCTCTCGCTAGGGTTTCTCTTCTCCCGGAGGCGATCGCGTCGCCGCCGTCAAGTTTTTCACCTTCCCTCCTCGAATCTTCTTTGGTATGATTGGGATTAGGCCCTTGGGCTTGATCTAACCCCAAGATAGAGAAGAGAGATAGGGTTACCCCTTGGTTACCGCCCGATCTGAGTTTTCTTCTCGGGCAAGTTCGTCGATCATGGCTGCAGGGGGGTCTGGTGCTTCCGGATCAAGCTCTACACCGAGGTGGAAAGGATGATGGCCAAACTTGGCCTGCGAGAAGAGGATATTGATGATGTAGTCTTTGATGAGAAAGCTGTGCCGCATGATGCTACCCAGGTGGGTGGCGATTGCCCGAGTCCACATCGACAAGCCATATAGTCAATCTTGGGTTTTGAAAACATGCGAGCAGCGTGGGATCTGGCTCATGACGTGAAGTTCCGCCCGTTGGAAGAAAACCTGTGCTCCATGCAATTCTTCTGCCCGGGAGACTGGGAACGTGTTATGCATGAGGGCCCTTGGAATTTTAGAGGCAATGCAGTGGTAATCTCCCCTATGACGGAGTTACAAAACCTACCTTGGTCAAGCGGGATACAATTGATATCTGGGTATAGATTCATGATGTCCCTGATAAATATGCACAACTGGTAGGAGCCCTAGCTACTAGAGTTGGGGATGTCCTTTATGCTGAACCTATTAGTCAAGACTTCACCGGAACTTCTATCGAGTTTGAGTAAAGATCAATGTTTATAAACCCCTGAAGAATGTCGTGTCTATGATCCGTGATGGAGAAAGACAAATATACCTGGTGAAGTACGAGCGCCTACCAGATTGGTGCGCCGTCTGCGGACATCTTGGTCATGTTTTCAAGGAGCACGGCAACGGGATCCATGCCCCATCAGCTCTTTTCTTCAAGGATCTCAGGGCATCTTGGAATATGCGTGTGGGAACTGATACGTCTCCAACATATCTACAATTTTTGATTGTTCCATGCTATTATATTATCTGTTTTGGATGTTCAATGGGCTTTATTATACACTTTTATATTATTTTTTGGGACTAACCTATTAACCGGAGGCCCAACCCAAATTGCTGTTTTTTGCCTATTTCAGTGTTTTGAAGGAAAGGAATATCAAACGGAGTCCAAACGGAATGAAACCTTCGGGAACGTGATTTTTGGAACAAACGTGATCCACAGGACTTGGAGTGGACGTCAAGCAATCAACGAGGAGGCCACGAGGTAGGGAGGCGTGCCCCCACCCTCGTGGGCCCCTCGTAGCTCTCCTGACCGACCTCTTTCGCCTATATATACTCATATACCCTGGAAACATCAGAACAGGAGCCAAAACCCTATTTCCACCGCCGCAACTCTTTGTACCCGTGAGATCCCATCTTGGGGCCTTTTCCAGTGCTCCGCCGGAGGGGGCGTTGATCACGGAGGGCTTCTACATCAACACCATAGCCTCTCCGATGATGTGTGAGTAGTTTACCTCAGACCTTCGGGTCCATAGTTATTAGCTAGATGGCTTCTTCTCTCTCTTTGGATCTCAATACAAAGTTCTCCTCGATTCTCTTGGAGATCTATTCGATGTAATCTTCTTTTGCGGTGTGTTTGTCGAGATCCGATGAATTGTGGGTTTATGATCAAGATTATCTATGAACAATATTTGAATCTCCTCTGAATTCTTTTATGTATGATTGGTTATCTTTGCAAGTCTCTTCGAATTATCAGTTTGGTTTGGCCTACTAGATTGATCTTTCTTGCAAAGGGATAAGTGCTTAGCTTTGGGTTCAATCTTGCGGTGCTCGATCCCAGTGATAGTAGGGGAAACGACACGTATTGTATTGTTGCCATCGAGGATAAAAAGATGGGGTTTATATCATATTGCATGAGTTTATCCCTCTGCATCATGTCATCTTACCTAATGTGTTACTCTGTTCTTATGAACTTAATACTCTAGATGCATGCTGGATAGCGGTCGATGTGTGGAGTAATAGTAGTAGATGCAGGAAGGAGTCGGTCTACTTGTCACGGACATGATGCCTATATACATGATCATACCTAGATATTCTCATAACTATACTCAATTCTATCAATTGCTCGACAGTAATTTGTTCACCCACCGTAATACTTATGCTATCGTGAGAGAAGCCACTAGTGAAACCTATGGCCCCCGGGTCTATTTTCCATCATATTAATCTCCCATCAACAAGCTATTTCTTTCGCCGTTTATTTTGCAATCTTTACTTTTAATCTTTATCATAAAAATACCAAAAATATTATCTTATCATCTCTATCAGATCTCACTTTTGCAAGTGGCCGTGAAGGGATTGACAACCCCTTTATCGCGTTGGTTGCAAGGTTCTTATTTGTTTGTGTAGGTACAAGGGACTTGAGCGTGGTCTCCTACTGGATTGATACCTTGGTTCTCAAAAACAGAGGGAAATACTTACGCTACTTTGCTGCATCACCCTTTCCTCTTCAAGGGAAACCAACACAGTGCTCAAGAGGTAGCAGGAACAGGCCCAGGAAGTGGCCGCGGCCGTGGACGGCGAGGCGGACGACGTGGTGGTTGCTCAGCTGGTCGGGGCGAAGGGAACACTCAAGCTGGTAAAAGTACCAATGAGGATTTGGACAAGGACTTGGAGATGCAGCCTGCTGAGGATAATAGGAAACGCAACTCGGAAGTATCTGACCCTGCAGGTACGAGTACCGTTGTTCTGGCGGGGAATACTCTTTTGGCGCTGCCTCCTCCAGCAGCACCGATCAGTCCATCATCCAAGCAGGATCCCAAGAGGGTACGTATAATCTCGATGAAGAAGGATGGGAAGAAAGGACCATCGATAGACAAACCAAATGATGCAAAATCGGCGACCTCCCATGCGGAGGATCGCTGGGCACAATGAATCTCCTCTGTTGGAATTGTCGTGGTGCAGGCAAAGCCGCGACAATTCGAGAGCTTCACGATCTTGCGAAGCAATTTTCCCCGACGGTGCTATGTATTGTAGAAACACAAATATCAAAAGCATGTGTCTAAAACCTCGTTGGTACTTTAGGTTTTAATAATACTTATGCTGTTAGTAGCTCTGGCCGGAGCGGCAGAATTGGCTTATTTTGGAACAATGGAATAAAGATTGATGTTTTGGGGTACTCTGAATATAATTTAGATGCAACGGTGACTATACCTAATCTTGCAGATTGGAGGCTCACTTGTGTGTATGGGGAGGCACGAGTTGGAGAGAGGTACAAGACGTGGGATTTGCTAAAGGCCATCGCTTCAGCAAGTTCCTTACCATGGGTTTGCATTGGCTACTTCAATGAAGTGCTCTTTCCACATGAACACTCTGGAGCCGGCAGCGTTGCGCGTCGCAGATTCAGGGCTTCCGTGATGCGGTGGATTTGTGTGCTCTGGAGGATTTTGGATACCAGGGCAAGGCTTGGACTTTTGAGAAGAAAACGACGGGGGGGGGGGGGGGGGTTAATGTCAAGTTCTTCTCGACCGTGCGATGGCAAGCAAAGAATGGTCCTCCTTGTTCCCCCATGCATTATTGGTTCACGAAACAAGTGCGACATCTGACCATTGTTCGATCAGATTACAACTGGAACCTGAAACACCGGCAAACAAGACAGAAACTCTTCCGGTACGAGCTATATTGGGAGAAGCATGCTGACTTCGGCTCATCCTTGGAGGGGATGTGGACCAATGCTCATGCGGTCCAATCTGTGTCACAAATAAGTAAAAAACTAGGCGACCTTTCAGCATCCTTGTTGCAATCGACTGGAGATAACATAGGCAATGTAGGAAGGGAGATTAAAAAACTCAAAAGGGAGCTGGCCACATTGCAGAATGACCCCTGCAGGTTGTCACCATCACATGCAGAGGTAAAAATCTCAGATCGCCTAGTTGAGTTATACCACATGGAGGAAATTAAGTAGCGTCAGCGCTCCCGAGTGGATTGGTTAACAGATGGAGATCGCAACACCAAATTCTTCCAGAGGAGAGCAAGCATGCGTAGGCGCAAGAATCTGATCAAAACTCTTGAACGACCGGATGGCTCTATAACCCATGACAGGAGGGAGATGGCAGTTTTAACAAACAACTTCTATCAACAGTTGTTTACTTCGGAGCGAACTTCTGGGATGGAAACGGTGCTTAATGCGGCCCCGGCAAAGGTCACGGTGGAGATGAATAATAAGCTTCCAGCACCTTATACACCTGACGAGGTCAAGGTAGCTCTTTTTCAGATGTATCCCACAAAGGCACCAGGTCCAGATGGATATCCAGCACATTTCTCCAGAGGCATTGGGATCTATGCGGCTCTGAGGTGACAAATGTGGTCTTGGGCATTCTCCCTGGCGAGGAGAGCCCCGAGGTAATTAATGAAACGATTCTTGTCTTAATACCGAAGGTCAAAGATCCGACAAACTTAACCCAGTTCCGTCCCATAAGCTTGTGTCAGGTGCTTTATAAGATTGTGTCAAAAGTTTTGTCAAACAGATTGAAGCATATCCTGCCTGAAATAATTTCAAAAGAGCAATCAGCTTTTGTCCCAGGGCGCCTAATCACAGATAATATCATCATGGCCTATGAGTGCCTACATTTTATGAAGAGAAACAAAGCATAGAGGAACAGATTCTGTGCAGTCAAGGTGGATATGATGAAAGCATATGATCGTGTGGAGTGGGAGTATCTCAGAGCTATTATGACCAAGATGGGGTTTGCTCCATCTTGGGTTGACATAGTTATGAGAATGGTTTCTTCAGTAAAGTTCTCGGTTCTGTTTAATGGTTCAAAGCTTGATAAATTTGCTCCTTCAAGGGGTATCCGTCAAGGGGACCTGATTTCTCCTTACCTATTTTTACTTGTAGCGGAGGGCCTTTCGTGCCTTTTAAAAACCAAAGATGAATCATCCCAGCTCAATGGAATTCGGGTGGCTCCTATGGCTCCGCCGGTAAGCCACCTGCTCTTCGCGGATGATAGCCTGCTGTTTGTTAAAGCCAGTGTTTTTGGAGCAAATGAGTTGTCGTCTTTGATGGAGAGTTATTGCCTTGCTTTGGGGCAGATAATCAATCTTGCAAAGTCCTCGGTGTTCTTTAGCAAGGGGTGTCCCAATTCTTTGAGAACTGAGGTAAAGACAACCCTAAACATAGCTAATGAGTCTTTGACAGACAGGTATTTGGGAATGCCTACTGATGTTGGCACAAGCAAGAATGGAGCTTTCAAATTTCTAAAGGACAGAGTATGGAGCAAAATCAAGGGTTGGTTGGAGAAGCTTCTCTCAGCTGGGGGGAAAGAGGTATTGATCAAATCAGTAGCTCAAGTTGTCCCAGCTTATTCGATGTCTTGTTTCAAACTTCCCCGAGGTCTAAGCGAACATTTAAACTCATTGATAAGGAAGTTTTGCTGGGGAAGTAAACAAGGCAAAAGGAAACCAAGCTAGGTATCATGGAGTACGATGACAAGACCAAAGAATTGTGGAGGGTTAGGATTTCGGGATGTTGAACTTTTTAATCTAGCCTTGTTAGCTAGACAGGCCTACCGGATTCTGATAGATCCGGATTCTCTTAGTGCACAGGTCTTGAAAGCTAAATACCACCAAGTCACTGATTTTCTGGAGGCTGAACTAGGAGCAGCGCCATCCCAAATATGGCAGGCGATCTTAAAAGGCCTTGATGTTATGAAACAAGGGATGATTCGTCGCATCGGGGACGGGCATTCAACAAATATTTGGGCTCACAATTGGCTTCTGAGGCCTTCGAACATGAGACCAATCATGAGCAGGATCGCAAACCCACCCCAGCTTGTTAGTGAATTAATTCTGCCGGGGGCGGAATGGGACAGGCAAACAATTGACCAAGTGTTTATTCCCACCGACGCAGAGGCCATAATGTCTATACCTCTTTGTACAAGACACATGGACGAATTCTGGTCATGGGTGCACGAAAAGAACAGGCTCTTCTCAGTTCGCTCTGCCTACAGTATGCTGGTTGAAACAAATATGAGTAGGGAAGCTTCGCTTAAGGCCAGTGTGCCAACTCAAATAGTGACAGAGAGTGTAAATACTGGGAGAAGTTGTGGAAGGTAGATGTGCCATCAAAAGTAAAGATCTTCTTATGGAGACTTGCTCAACATTCAATCCCGACGGCGGATCTTCTTCACCATTGCAATATGTCCACGAGCACCAGATGTGGATTATGTGGTTCTGAGGATTCATGGTAGCACTCTATGCTCCATTGCATAGTTGCCAGATGTGTTTGGGCGCTTCAGGATGCCGACCTTGTTGAATCTCTGAACATCACAAGGGTGCCTGATGCGAAGAGGCGGTTATTTATACTGATCGACATGTTATCTCCTAATGAATTCGTCTAGGTTGCTGTGACTCTTTGGGCGCTTTGGTATTCCAGAAGACAAGCATTGGATGAAAATATCTTCCAACGCCTACTTTCGATGCACAACTTCATCTTCAGATACATCCATGACTTGGAAGAATGTAAGCCAAATAAACACATAGCAGTTGTAGCGGCAAACCAGCAGGGAGTGGCTCCTAGATGGATTCCCCCTCCTCCTGGACATGCAAATATCAGAGTGGATGGCGCAGTTGCTAGGAATCTGAAGGGAGGCTCTTTCAGTGCGGTCTGCCGTGACACTTCAGGAACATATCTGGGGTCTTCATGCATCAGACTAGCAGGTATAACAGATCCTGCTACGTTGGAAGCACTTGCTTGCCGAGAAGCACTTGCTTTAGCAACAGACCTAGCTTTGACACATGTTATAGTTGCCTCCGATTGCAAGGGGGTGGTTAATGATATTCAGAAGCAAACAGCTGCTCCTTCATCTTCGAGGGAAGAGCTACAAATCATGAGGCGCATAGCCTTGCTAAGCATGCTTTTGGTCTGGGTTTTGGGCGCCATGTGTGGTTGTTAAACCCACCAGATCTTAGTTGTATCCCTATGAACATTATTGAATAATGATAAGTGTGTTTAGATTAAAAAAACCCAGGAGGGCGCCCCCTAGGGCTTCCCACCTCCCGGCTTGGGGGGCAAGTCACCCTAGGGGAGATACCATCTGCCCTGGCCGCCGCCCCCCTAGGGGAAACCCTAGGGGCGCCACACCCTCCTCCCTTCCCCTATATATATATAGAGGTAGAGAGAGGGCAGCCGCACCCCGTGAGCACATCTCCATGCCATGGTGTTGCCTCTCCTCTCCCTCGCATCCCTCTTCTTCTCCGTAGTGCTTAGCGAAGCTCCGTTGAGATTTCTCCACCACCACCGCCACCACGCCGTCGTGCTACCGAAGGACTCGAGCTACTACTTCACCATCGCTCGCTGGATCGAGGAGGTGAAGGCGTCATCAAGCCATACGTCTATTGAACATGGAGGCGTCGTCCGTTCGGCACTTGGATCGGGGGTTCGCGGGATGGATCGTGATTGGATCGCGAAGAAGTTCGACTACATCAACCGCGTTTCTTAACGCTTCCGCTTAGCGATCTACAAGGGTATGTAGATCCAATATCTCCTTTCCTAGATGGTCATCTCCTATATTGGATCTTGTGTGTTCGTAGGAATTTTTTTGTTTCCCATGCACCGTCCCAACAGTGGTATTAGAGCCAAGTTTATGCGTAGATGACATCACGAGTAGAACACATAGGGGTTTGTGGGTGTTGATATTCAGATTGCTTCCTTCCTTGGTCTTTTCTTGATTCAGCGGTATTGTGGGATGAAGCTGCCCGTAGTGAGTACGGTGGTCCGAAATCAGATGTGCTCTGCCCATGTAGCAGTTGTATGAATTCAGTTACAAGACCCCAGTCAACTATGCAAAATCATCTACACTTGTATGGGATGTCGGTCACATATACTAGGTGGGTTCATCATGGTGAAGCTGTGAACGTCAATGTTATTGACTACGTGGAAGCAGCAGATCACCATCTTGATCTGCCTGATGCTCAGGTGGAAGAGGAGGAGGAGGTGGTGGTGGCGGAGCCAGTGTGTTTGACCAACACTGAAATAATGCTACGAAATGCTCGTTTATTTCATGAACTTTCACCTGCAGAAGAAAAACGGTGGGCCCGCATGTTGGAACAATGCAACGTGGCTGTCACCCCAGGAAATAAGCTGTCAGTATTCTCAGCTATGGTCACCTTTCTTCAGGTGAAGACATCTGAGCGGATGACCAACAAATCATTCGATGCGATGTTGGCTGCTTTCCGCAAAGCTTTCCCAGATGCATCTGATCTGCCACACACCTACAGTAAAATGAAGAATTTCCTTCGTGCAGTTGGACTTGAATATGATATGATCCATGTTTGTAAGAATAATTGTCTTCTGTTCCGGAAGGATTATGCCAACTTAAGTGAATACCCGAAATGCAAATCATCAAGATGGAAAGATGGCGATGCTGTGAAGAGGATTCCTCATAATGTTCTGAGACATTTTCCAATTACACCAAGATTGCGAGAGGTTGTTTCATGATCTTTGAAACAAGAGAGGATGTACTGTGGCATTCTAGGAACCAGGATTTTAGAGATCAGAATGTAATGAGCCATCCATCACATGGTAGTGAGTGGAAAAGCTTCAATCAGAAGCACGGAAAGTTTGCTGCTGACCCAAGAAACATTAGACTTGGCTTAGCTTCAGATGGATTTAATCGATTTGGCCACCAGAGCACCACATATAGCATGTGGTCAGTGCTTGTTATCCCTTACAACATGCCTCCAAATTTCTGCACCAAAGAATCAAACTACATGATGGCCTTGCTCATCCCAGGTCCAAAAAGTCCTAGAAAGGATTTTGATTTATTCATGGAGCCTCTTGTGGAGGAACTTCAACAACTATGGAGGGGTGTTCTCACTCGAAACCTATATAGCAGCCCACCAGCTGATTTCTTTCTGCGTTATAATTTGGTGCATCCATGATTATCCGGCTTTGGGCACTATGTCAGGGCGAACGACACATGGTTACAATGCATGTGTTCGCTGTGACAGGAATCCGCTGTCATACGCAATACTTAGCAAGATCTGTTACATTGGACACTGCCATTTCCTTGCCAAGGACAAGCCGCGTCCTACAAAATACCGAAGACATGTGTTTAATGCAAAGCATGAAAATCGTGATGCGCCAAAGAGGCTCACCGCCGATGAGTTGCAAGTGGAATTAGAGAAGGTCAGGCATATTACACTAGGAAACCATCCTGGTAATGTTAGCGGGAAAAGAAGCGTGGCAAGGCAGAAGAGAGATTATTGTTTACCCGCAGGTCCACTTTGTGGGACTTGGAGTATTGGAAAGATTTGGATCTGCGGCATAATCTTGATGTGATGCACATCGAGAAAAATATATGTGACAACATTATCGGCACACTTCTTAATATTGAAGGCAAGACGAAAGATACCTTAAAATCTAGGATTGATTTGACACACAGGTATCGACAGTGATTTGGAGGTGCAAGATGAAGGTAAACCATGAGATATGGCACCACCGTGTAATGCGTCTTGGACAAGGTAAAAATAAAAGAATTCTCATGAGGTCCTCACACGTGTGAGATTCCCACATGAATTTGCTTCCAACCCCGAAAGGAGAGTCGGTGCATATGGAAACAAGGTACAAGGGTTGAAAACTCATGACCGCCACGCCCTACTTCAAAGGGTTTTACCTGTTATCCTTAGAGGATTGGGCATACGACTTATCTGAGCAATTGCAGAGTTAGGACAATTCTTCAGGGAACTCCGCAGTAGAAATATCAGGGTAGATGCTTTGGAGCGTCTTAGAGACAAGATACCAACTATCCTATGCGACCTTGAGAAGATATATCCTCCAGCCTTCTTTGATGTGATGGTGCATTTGGCTGTTCATCTACCTGATGAGGCACTACTTAGAGGTCCAAAGACAAGATGGCTGGATGTACCCTATTGAAAGGCGGCTAGGCACTTTCAAGGGCTATGTTAGGAACAGAGCTAGACCCGAGGGTTCCATTGCAGAGGCCTACATTGCTACAGAAGCATTGACATTCTGCTCAAAATACATTGAAATAGCTGATCATCTTAGCAAAGAGGTGGGTGAAGACAATCCACAGGCTCAATGTTTTCGATTATTCTGCTCGAAAGTTACTGAGGAAGAGTCGACAAGAGGACAAACCTAAAGATTTGGAAAAAATGGTTTGGTATGTGTTGAATAACTGTCTTGAGATACTACCTTATATCAAGTAAGTGCTAAGTACTACAGCTTATACATCGTAATCTACTAAACTTGCAGCACATTCTTATGTATTTAGATGTTTGATGGAATCACTATGTTGTGCAACATCTACAAAAAGGAGTTACTGCGGCAAAATCCAAGAAACATTGACAAACTGGTTATGGCAGGATTTGTGAAATGGTTCAAGATCCATGTAAGCTTTTGAATTGCACTGTCAGTTTTTTTAATATATCGAGTACATAAGATGATCAGCTTGTCTATTTTCTAACCATAGGTTAAGAAGATGCGGGAGGATGAGCAGGCAGTTGATGATGCCCTTTACGCACTAGCAATGGGTCCTGATACTCGGGTAAGACATTATGAATCTTGCATTGTTGCAGATGTGCGCTACAACACCCGTGCACGCGACGAAGGCAGGAAGACACAAAATAGTGCCATCATGAGCACGGATACGTTCTACAGAGAGACAACTGAAATGTATGCTAACATAACAGACATTGTTCAGTTGCAGTATATTGATATGTCCATTTTGCATCACGCTTTTATATCGATATTTATTGCATTATGGGTTGTTATTACACGTTATGTCACAATAATTATGCCTTTTCTCTCTTATTCTACAAGGTTTGCATGAAGAGGGAGAATGCCGGCAGCTGGAATTCCGGGCTGGAAAAGGAGCAAATATTAGAGACCTATTCTGCACCACTCCGAAAGTCCTGAAACTTCATGGAGGCATGTTTTGGAATAAATAAAAAATACTGGAGAAAGAATCAACCAGAGGGGGCCCACACCCTGGCCACGAGGGTGGGGGGCGCGCCCTACCCCCTGGGCGCGCCGCCCTGCCTCGTGGGCCCCCTGGCAGGTCTCCGGTGCCCATCTTCTGCTATATGAATTCTTTCGTCCGAGAAAAAAAATCATAAGCAAGCTTTCGGGAAGAAACACCGCCGCCACGAGGCGGAACCTTGGCGGAACCAATCTAGGGCTTCGGCGGAGCTGTTCTACCGGGGAAACATCCCTCCGGGAGGGGGAAATCATCGCCATCGTCATCACCAACAATCCTCTCTTCGGGAGGGGGTCAATCTCCATCAACATCTTCACCAGCACCATCTCCTCTAAAACCCTAGTTCATCACTTGTATCCAATCTTTGTCCCAAAACCTCAGATTGGTACCTGTGGGTTGCTAGTAGTGTTGATTACTCCTTGTAGTTGATGCTAGTTGGTTTATTTGGTGGAAGATCATATGTTCAGATCCTTATTGCATATTAATACCCCTCTAATTATGAACATGAATATGATTTGTGAGTAGTTAGGTTTGTTCCTGAGGACATGGGAGAAGTCTTGCTATAAGTATTCATGTGAATTTGGTATTCGTTCGATATTTTGATGAGATGTATGTTGTCTCTCCTCTAGTGGTGTTATGTGAACGTCGACTACATGACACTTCACCATTGTTTGGTCCTAGAGGAAGGCATTGGGAATTAATAAGTAGATGATGGGTTGCTAGAGTGACAAAAGCTTAAAACCTAGTTTATGAGTTGCCTCGTAAGGGGCTGATTTGGACCCATATGTTTCATGCTAGGGTTAGGTTTACCTTAAAACTTCTTTTGCAGTTGCGGATGCTTGCAATAGGGGTTAATCATAAGTGGGATGCTTGTCCAGGAAAGGGCAGCACCCAAGCACTGGACCACCCACATACCAAATTATCAAAGTAACAAACGCGAATCATATGAGCGTGATGAAAACTATCTTGATGATAATTCCCATGTGTCCTCGGGAGCGCTTTTCTCTATATAAGAGTTTGTCCAGGCTTGTCCTTTGCTACAAAAAGGATTGGTCCATCTTGCCGCACCTTGTTTACTTTCATTACTTGTTACCCGTTACAAATTACCTTATCACAAAACTATCTATTACCGATAATTTCAGTGCTTGCAGAGAATACCTTACCGAAAACCGCTTGTCATTTCCTTCTGCTCCTCGTTGGGTTCGACACTCTTACTTATCGAAAGGACTACGATAGATCCCCTACACTTATGGGTCATCAAGACTCTTTTCTGGTGCCATTGCCGGGGAGTGAAGTGCCTTTGGTAGGTGGAATTTGGTAAGGAAAAATTTATATAATGTGCTGAAATTTATTGTCACTTGTTACTATGGAACATAATCCTTTGAGGGGCTTGTTCAGGGTATCTTCACCCCGACCAGTAGAGAAAAGAGTTGCTCCTCAACGTACTGAACCTACTGAGAATGTTTACGTTGAAATTCCTTCGAGTATGATAGATAAACTGCTAGCTAATCCTTTCACAGGTGATGGAACATTACATCCCGATTTGCACCTAATCTATGTGGATGAAGTTTGTGGATTATTTAAGCTTGCAGGTATGCCCGAGGATGTTATCAAGAAGAAGGTATTCCCTTTATCTTTGAAGGGAAAGGCATTGACATGGTTTAGGCTATGTGATGATATGGGATCATGGAACTACAACCGATTGAAATTGGAATTTCATCAGAAGTTTTATCCTATGCATCTTCATCGTGATCGCAATTATATATATATATATATATATATATATATATATATATATATATATATATATATATATATATATATATATATATATAATTTTTGGCCTCGCGAAGGAGAAAGCATCGCTCAAGCTTGGGGGAGGCTTAAGTCAATGTTATATTCATGCCCCAATCATGAGCTCTCAAGTGAAATTATTATTCAAAAAATTTATGCTCGACTTTCTCTCAATAATCGCTCCATGCTCGATACTTCTTGTACCGGATCTTTTATGATGAAGACTATTGAATTCAAATGGGATTTATTGGAAATAATTAAATGCAACGCTAAAGATTGGGATCTCGACGAAGGTAAGGAGTCAGTATAACACCTAAATTTGATTGTGTTAAATCTTTTATGGATACCGATGTTTTCCGTGAATTTAGCACTAAATATGGACTTAATTCTGAGATAGTAGCTTCTTTCTGTGAATCCTTTGCTACTTATGTTGATCTCCCTAAGGAGAAGTGGTTTAAATATATTCCTCCCATTGAAGTAAAAGTAGTTGCACCTATTAAAGTTGAAGAAAAGACTATCACTTATAATGTTGATCCTATTGTTCCTACCGCTTAAATTGAGAAACCACCTTTCCCTGTTAGAATAAAGGATCATGCTAAAGCTTCAACTATGGTTCGTAAGAGTAACACTAGAACACCTACACCCCCTGAGAAAATTAAAGTTGAACTTAGTATTGCTATGGTTAAAGATCTCTTGGCCGATAATATTGATGGACATGTTATTTACTTCTGTGACGAAGCTGCTAGAATCGCTAGACCTGATACTAAAAATAAACATAGACCTGTTGTAGGCATGCCTATTATTTCTGTTAAAATAGGAGATCATTGCTATCATGGCTTATGTGATATGGGTGCTACTGCAAGTGCAATACCTCATTCCTTATACAAACAAATTATGCATGATATTGCACCTGCTGAGATAGAGGAAATTGTTGTTACAATTAAGCTTGTCATTATAGACACTATTTCACCAGTTGGGATTGTTAGAGATGTTGAAGTCTTGTGTGTGAAAGTTAAATATCCTGTTGATTTTCTTGTTCTTGGTTCCCCACAAGATAGCTTCTGTCCCATCATATTTGGTAGACCCTTCTTGAATACTGTTAATGTTAGGATAGACTGCAAAAAGGATGTTGTTACTATTGGTTTGGGGGATATGTCTCATGAGTTTAATTTTGCTAAATTTTGTAGACAACCCCATGATAAAGAATTGCCTAGTAAATATGAAATTATTGGTCTTGCTTCTATTGTCGTGCCTCCTAATGATCCGTTAGAACAAAACTTGCTAGACCATGAAAATGATATGTTTATGAATGAAAGAAGGGAAGTAGATGAAGTATTCTTTAAACAGGGACCTATTTTGAAATACAACTTGCCTGTCGAAATCCTAGGGGTTCCTCCTCCACCCAAGGGTGATCCCGTGTTTGAGCTTAAACCATTACCAGATACTCTTAAATATGCTTATCTTGATGAAAATAAGATATATCCTGTTATTATTAGTGCTAACCTTTCAGAGCATGAAGAAAAGAAATTATTGAAAACTCTGAAGAAGCACCGTGCTGCTATTGGATATACTCTTGATGATCTTAAGGGCATTAGTCCCACTCTATGCCAGCACAAAATAAAATTGGAGAAAGACACTAAACCAGTTGTTGATCACCAACGACGGTTAAATCCTAAGATGAAAGAAGTGGTAAGAAAATAAATACTAAAGCTTCTGGAGGCAGGTATAATCTATCTTGTTGTTGATAGTCAGTGGGTAAGTCATGTCCATTGTGTCCCTAAGAAGGGAGGTATTACTGTTGTTCCTAATGACAAAGATGAATTGATACCACAAAGAATTATTAGAGGTTATAGAATGGTAATTGATTTCCACAAATTAAATAAAGCTACTAAAAAGATCATTACCCTTTACCTTTTATTGATCAAAATGCTAGAAAGATTATCCAAACATACGCACTTTTGCTTTCTAGATGGTTATTCTGGTTTCTCTCAAATACCTGTGTCAAAAGAGGATCAAGAAAAGACCACTTTTACTTGCCCTTTCGGTACCTTTGCTTATAGACGTATGCCTTTTGGTTTATGTAATGCACCTGCTACCTTTCAAAGATGCATGATGGCTATATTCTCTGATTTTTGTGAAAATATTATTGAGGTTTTCATGGATGATTTCTCCGTATATGGAACTTCTTTTGATGATTGCTTGAGCAACCTTGATCGAGTTTTGCAGATATGTGAAGAAACTAACCTTGTCTTGAATTGGGAGAAGTGCCACTTTATGGTTAATGAAGGTATTGTCTTGGGGCATAAAATTTCCGAAAGAGGTATTGAAGTTGATAAAGCTAAAGTTGATGCTATTGAAAAGATGTCGTGTCCCAAGGACATTAAAGGTATAAGAAGTTTCCTTGGTCATGCCGGTTTTTATAGGAGATTCATTAAGGACTTCTCTAAAATCTCCAGGCCTCTGACTAATCTCTTACAAAAAGATATTCCTTTTATCTTTGATGATGATTGTGTAGAAGCATTTGAAATACTTAAGAAAGCCTTGATTTCTGCACCTATTGTTCAAATGAATTCACGATTGGAATTTACCCTTTGAAATTATGTGTGATGCTAGTGATTATGTTGTAGGTGTTGTTCTAGGACAAAGAGTTGATAAGAAATTAAATGTTATCCAATATGCTAGTAAAACTCTAGACAATGCCCAGATAAATTATGCTACTACTGAAAAAGAATTTTTAGCAGTTGTATTTGCTTGTGATAATTTCAGACCTTATATTGTTGATTCTAAAGTAACTGTTCACACTGATCATGCTGCTATTAAATACCTTATGGAAAATAAAGATGCTAAACCTAGACTTATTAGATGGGTTCTCTTGCTACAAGAAGTTCATTTGCATATTATTGATAGAAAGGGAGCTGAGAACCCCGTTGAAGACAACTTGTCTAGGTTAGAGAATGTTCTTGATGACCCACTACCTATTGATGATAGCTTTCCTGATGAACAATTAGCTGTCATAAATGCTTCTCGTACTGCTCCATGGTATGTTGATTATGCTAATTACATTGTTGCTAAATTTATACCACCTAGTTTCACATACCAGCAAAAGAAAAAGTTTTTCTATGATTTAAGACATACTTCTGGGATGACCCACACCTTTATAAAGAAAGAGTAGATGGTGTTATTAGACGTTGTATACCTGAGCATGAACAGGAACAGATCCTACGCAAGTGACACTCCAAGGCTTATGGAGGACACCACGCTGGAGATAGAACTGCACATAAGGTATTTCAATCCGGTTTTTGTTGGCCTACTCTCTTCAAAGATGCCCGTAAGTTTGTCTTGTATTATGATGAATGTCAAAGAATTGGTAATATTAGTAGACGTCAAGAAATGCCTATGAATTATTCACTTGTTATTGAACCATTTGATGTTGGGGGCTTTGATTATATGGGACTGTTTCCTTCTTCTAATGGGTATACACATATTTTAGTTGCCGTTGATTACGTTACTAAGTGGGTAGAAGCTATTCCAACTAGTAGTGCTGATCATAACACCTGTATTAAGATGGTTAAAGAAGTTATTTTTCTGAGGTTTGGAGTCCCTAGATATTTAATGGCTGACGGTGGTTCACATTTTATTCATGGTGCTTTTCATAAAATGCTTGCTAAGTATGATGTTAATCATAGAATTGCATCTCCATACCACCCTTGATCTAGTGGTCAAGTAGAATTGAGTAATAGAGAGCTCAAATTAATTTTGCAAAAGACATTAATAGATCTAGAAAGAATTGGTCCAAGAAACTTGATGATGCATTATGGGCCTATAGAACTGCATATAAAAACCCTATGGGTATGTATCCATATAAAATGGTTTATGGAAAAGCATGTCACTTACCTCTCGAACTAGAACATAAGGCATATTGGGCCATTAAAGAGCACAATTATGATTTCAAACTTGCCGGTGAGAAGAGGTTATTTGACATAAGCTCACTTGATGAATGGAGAACCTAGGCCTATGAGAATTCCAGATTATTTAAAGAGAAGGTTAAAAGATGGCATGACAAAAGGATACAAAAGCGTGAGTTTAATGTAGGTGATTATGTGTTGCTATTCAACTCTCGTTTAAGATTTTTTGTAGGAAAACTTCTCTATAAATGGGAAGGTCCTTACGTTATCGAGGAGGTCTACCGTTCCGGTGCCATAAAAATCAACAACTTCGAAGGCACAAATCCAAAGGTGGTGAACGGTCAAAGAATCAAACATTATATCTCAGGTAATCCTATAAATGTTGAAACCAATGTTATTGAAACCGTAACCCCGGAGGAATACATAAGCGACACTTTCCAAAACGCTTCAGACTCCGAAAAGGAATAGGTATGTGGTACGATAAGTAAACCGACTCCATAACACTTCTAATGGCAATTTTTCTCCGTTTTGGAATATTTAAGAAAATAGGAAAATAAGAAGTAGTCCGGGAAGGACACGAGGCATCCATGAGGGTGGAGGGCGCGCCCTACCCCCCTGGGCGCGGCCCCTGCCTCGTGGGCACCTCGTGTGCCCTCCGGACTCCATTTTCTTGCACGATACTTCTTTTGGTCGGTAAAAATTCATTATATAATCTCCCGAAGGTTTTGACCACCGTATCACGCAAATATCCTCTGTTTTTGTTTCGAGCTGTTTTTCTCAAAGATCTAGATCACCATGACGTCTCCAAGTGCCCCCAAGGACAAGTTCTTCGAGAAGGTCATCAACCCCTACCTCGCAGAAGTGCTGCAACATCCTCTAACCATTGAGATGCATGAGGGGGAGCTGCACATCCGCGATGTTGAGGGACCAAGGAGGACCGGAAGCGTGGAGACAAGGCTCGAAGCAATGGAGCAACAAGTTTTAATGTGACAATAGATGGTGGAGCGTGGACTCAATGCCAATCACATAATGATCACGGAGTTCACCAACAACCACAAGCTGGACGCCAAGGACATTGGGGAGGCCATCTTCAAGCTTCACAAGAAAATCGACCACCTCCAAGCCCAGATCTATGACCTGCAAAACCAAAACTGTGAGTATGAATATAGATTCAAGAGGATGAGTTTGGCTGCAAATTTAAGTATCCTGGAGACTCGATCATCCTTATATGATGGTGAGCCTATGCCTTGGAAGAGGGACGACAAGCCTACATCATCAACAACTCCATCATCACCACCCCTGAGGAAAGAGATATAAACACATGGGTATGGGAACTCCCCTTGGCAACTGCCAAGCTTGGGGGAGGTGCCCCGGCATCGTATCGCCATCACACTCCTATCTTTACCGTTTTTCTTAGTTCGATCCTTTTGGTAATATCTTGATCTAGTAGAATAAAGTTTTAGTATGATTAGTTTTGGGTTTTGCCATATGACCCTTCGATGTAATTGAGTCCGTGAGCTATATATAATAAAGATTAGTGTTGAGTCAAGGGCTTGATTATCTTGCTGTGATCGTGAGGGAATAAAAGAAAAATAAAGAATAAAAAGAAATAAAGAGATCATATTGATCTTATGGAGAGTAATGACTTCACATATAAAGAGTATGATGAATAAAAGTTGCTGAGAGTTGACAAACATAGTTTTGGTCATCGTTGCAATTAATAGGAAGTAATAAAGAAAGAGAAGTTTTCACATATCATATACTATCTTGGACATCTTTTATGATTGTGATCAGTCATTAAAATATGACATGCTAAAGAGTTCACTACAGAAAAAATACACTTCCGTGATGATACGTGTTTGTCACAACAGGTCACGTTTTCTGTCATGCATGTACATCCATGACGATTTCATGACAGAATCAAGATAGTCATACATGTGGTGTCGTAGAAGTGTTCCATGACATTACCAAAATTATCATCACGGAAGTGTCCACTTCAATGACGATAAATCGATGCTCACAGAAGTGCTTTCGTCAAGGGTGACCGACACGTGGCATCCACCGTAACGGAACACCATTAAGCTATCGGGTCCGGTTTTGGATCCGATAACCCGTTAACAGCCCCGACCAATGGGGATTTTCCACGTGTAAAATCATCATTGGCTGGAGGAAACATGTGTCAACTCACAATTGGGACAGATGTCATCCCTATCGGATTTCAGGTTCCGGCAGACCCTCTAGGTTCGAACTCTGGGGTGCACGTGGAGATCTCACCTCCTACCTACCTACACCTCGTCGCCCCGCAAGGATCTAAACTACACAAAGAGCCCAAGGGACACAAGGTTTATACTGGTTCGGGCCACCATTGTGGTGTAATACCCTACTCCAGTGTGTGGTGTGGCGGATTGCCTCAGGGGCTGATGATGAACAGTACAGGGTAGAACAGCCTCGCGAGGGTCTGTTCTTGGCTGGTACGACGAACTGCTATGGGGAGTTCGGTCGCTCTCTCTCTCTCTCTAGATTGCTTGATCTCTAGCTCTATTCCATATTTTGGATCCCTCTACCCTGTGGGTGGCTAGTCCTATTTATAGGCAAAGGCCCTGGGCCTCTTCCCAAATATTGAGCGGGAAGGGCGCCAACAATTGGCCATTTTGAAGGGGAACATCTAGTACACTTATCCTGACTAAAGTTGGTCCTTGCCTGCCAAAGTCTTTGACGATGACGCCGGCTTGGGCTCCATGATGACCTCCTTCCTGCCGTTGTGTTGGTCTTGGTCTTGTTGCACCGAAATGGTTGCCTTTGCTTGATGCTCTCGCCTACGCTTGCCTCCTTTGCACCAAAGAGGAAATGAGGACACTACGCGGGCTGGCACCCCAGAGGACACAAATTTGCTGAAGTTTCTGTTAGTGTCTCTGGATTTCAAATTTGAGTAGTTTAAATTTGAATTTGATAAATTTTGTTCAGATTAGTATTTTGGCCATAACTTGAGTTTAAAAATAGATTTTTACATGATTCTTTTTGCTACTGGTCACTTGTGGTATTGTTTAGCTGTAGGATTTAGTTTGGTAATTTTGAATAATTTAAATTAGGGTTTTATTAAAAACAGTACTGTTTTTCTTATGTAGTTGTTTTAGTCATATAATTAGTGTTTTTAATTATTTTTAGTTAATTCTTTTTGTAAATTTTTGCATGTTGTTATATGTTTCTGTTATACTACAGTAGATAAATTTTGGTAGTTATTTATTAGTGTTTAGCTACTGGTTTTGTGTTTGCTTGTTTAGTTCATAGTGATAGTTGATAAAAATAGTTTTATTAGTTTTAAAAGTAATTCTTTTTGACACTTCAATCTATGTTGTGATTGATTCTGTTATTTACAAGTAAATTATTTTTCATAATTATTTTAGTATTGTGCATTATTGTCTTAGTGTTTTGTTAGTTGTTATAGTTTCCTAGTGTTAACTAGATAGTATTAGTAGTTTTTATATTAGTTTATTTGCTAGTTATTAAGTTAGTAAATCATTTTCTGTTGTTGCATTAGAATTATGTTCTCTTTGCTGTAGAAAAAATTATTAGAGTAATTTAGTGTTGCTACGAGAGTATTGACTATTATTGTGTGAGTTGGTTTCTTTTCCTTGAAGTTTTCTTTGGAATTTTATTTGGTTTTATTTGATTTCATTATGGATTTATTTATTGCTTTTTGATGGTTATTTTGATTGCTGATATTGTTTACTAGAATGATTGCTTATATGATTACCATGTTTGACTATATATAGATTTACATCAGAGTGACGAATAGTTTTATCAAGTTTCAGAGAGCGCTTATATCTTCATCAACATACCAGGCAAGTTCCCTTTGACCATGTTTTTCATACCTATGTGTTTTATTGCATCTAGTGTCATCTTCGCAACAATCCCTCCAGTAGTGACATTGAATCCTTGTAGTTGAGTAGTATGCATGAGGTAGGAACCCATCACCTGTTACCAAGCAGGGACATTATTTATTTTAATGCTACGCTATAGTAGACGGGGTTGGTATGAGCGCCGGGAGTGGTGTGAGAATGGAGGATCTACGTCAATGGCGACAACTCCATGATGGAATCTGCAAGGACTGCATCTTCAAGGCCTCAAGACTTCAAGACTCGAGACAAGAATTCAATACACACTCTTTGGGTGAAGGGCGGTTGTGGGCACCTGGAGAAACCAGTGGTTGGCGGGATGCATGGAGAAGCGCCATGACATCTTGCGAAAGCTTCACCCAGACTCAAAGAGACGGAATAATACTTCATGCCGGAAGCTTACCTGTGCAACCGCAAGTCACTATGGGCTCTGGCTTGGTTGACCTTAGTTGTGACTCTGGCTGGGGCGGTGCTAGCAGATGTAGAACTATGGTAGGATTGGATGAGCACCGGACGGTGGTCGAGGAACTCTTCGAAGACCATGTTTGGTCATCTTGTTCTCAAACACCACGAAGTGCGAGAACATAAAGAGAGGGATCGAATCTTGCGGGTAAAGTGTACAAACCTCTGCAGAGGATTAAAACCTAATCGATTAGCCGTGTCCCCGGTTACGGACAATTTGAGCCTCTGGACTTGGATCTATCTCCTCTCAACACCGGATTGATAATTTAATTGTGGGCAACATATGATGATTTTGGGCTATGAGACATCGGTTGGCGGAACCATGTCATGATAGAAAACTCCATAGTACAGACTTCATTTATTCCTTTGATGTAGGGAAAATAAATCAGCTTTTACGAAAACAAAACTCAGACACAGAGCCACAAAGCCATACTGCATATAGTATAGTTTATCATCTGTTTTCTCTTATTGTGATCTTGCCGGTACATTCAATGTACTGACCTACATGGCTGCAACGTATCATGTTGTAGATATTTTCCTCGACGAGTAAGAGTTACGATACAGGGTTACGGTCTACACTCAACCTGCCGATGGCGTTGATGGGACTCCACACCCGATTACTTGTTTCCGCTGAGACTTGTGAGGTATATATCAGTTTTACGTTATTTATACATGTGATTGCACTTTGATATATACATTGATGTACTGTGTGTGCTAGCATACTGATCCAGGGATGGCACGGATACACAGAGGCTTGACCGTCTGAGGTCGGGTCGCTACAGATATGGTATCAGAGCACATGTTGACTGTAGGACGTGACCCTAGAAACCGGAAAGCCCCTAGGACAGGATGTCTCAAAAAACTTTATTTTCAAACAGATCCTTTACTTCTCATCTTTTCTGATTTTATCAAATAACATCCTTACCTCAAATAGTTAGATTATACCATATCCTTTGATCACCCTGAGGATCAATCAAGACGCTCAAGAAGGATTAGATATCGGAGAACTGATGACCACTTGAGTAAAGAGGATTTCACCATGCATTAGAAGAGTTGAAGCTGCAACAATTGAAGACTCAAGACTAGAAGAATTTGAAGAATCTGAAGAATTATTTGACCTTTAGAAGACCAAACCCCTGTTACACACTTACGTTAGATGCGACGATTTGTGAGCTGTCATTTGTTTGATGTTTTCCGACAGCCACAAAGTAAAACTTGTTTCTTCAAAAAACTATTGTTTGTATTGTGTGTATATCCCTCCCCACCTCTCTCATATCTCATCCCAAAACTTTTGGACCCCATAGTTGATGAATGAAGTTGGACTGATATTCTTCGGATCAAGACTTCGGTAGGAGGCGAGCTATGGATTCAGAACATGGAGAATCACTTTGGGAGCAATTTGGTTTCAAGGAAGAATGAAGTATCTTACGCTCTCCAGTACTTTGAAGGAAATGCTGCAACATGGTGGCAGATGCATCAAGCTATACAGGGATGGAATGGAGCAAAGACTTGGAAAGAATTCAAGTAGACTCTGACAAGATCTCGTCTTATCCGGAAGCAACATGATACACCAAGAAATAAACCTTGTGCCTGCAAGATTTTCGGAGAAATAGGACACACCCAGGGGGAACACAAGGATGGATGCCCTCATTGTGAGGAGAAACACCCAACTGAGGAATGCCCAACTAGTAAGGTGACTTGTTTCTTGTGTGAAGGAACCACCCACTACCCGACTCAGTGTTACATTTACCCCATGGTGCAACAAACTATTCAGGAGCAGGAAGAAGGAATGAAAGAAGCCCTCCGAGAAGTTATGAAAGAACCATTGATGAAGGAATGTGTTGAAGACCTTGATGGAGAAGGCCTCAACAGATTTTACTCCAATGCACGCTATTCATGTGGAGAAGAAGGACATTTTCACAAGATTGCACCAAGGAAAGAAAAGAGTATCCGGGATACTTCCGGACGGAAGCAATAGAGTTTGATCCACGTGGAATAGAAGGTTTGATCGTAACGAAGAAACCGGGAAGAGAAAACAAAGACACCCTCGTAACAACCCAATTTCTGCAAATAGGGACAAGAGTCATATTACCTGTTTTGAATGTAAGGACGTCGGGCATTATGCCAATCATTGTCTCGAAAGGAAGCAAGGAACTCAAGGAGCAGGCACCATCTCCAAGAAGCCCAAAGACTTATCGAAAGTCATTTGTTTTCGCTGCAAGGAAGCAGGACATTATGCTACTAAATGTTCCGACAAGATGAAAGTCGGAGCTGAGTAGTTGGAATTTTGATATTGGTAATAAGTGTAGTAGGAAGCAATTGTTTCCATAAGGATATGGAGTTGAATTTATGTAATGAAAGTCTTGGATATTGTAATTAATTCATGAAATCAATAAAGTTAAGGTGACATGTTATCATATGTTTAATTGTATGAGTTGTTACTCTATGAACACGGATTTTGACCATTTTCGAGGATATGAGAAATATGGTCTATGGATGGATTTGTGAATTTCATTTTTAGGGTGGTAGTACCCTGTGAAGAAGACTAGACTAATGGATAAGAAAATATATATTCCACGGACTGTAGTTCGAAGGGAAAAAAAGCTGGAGTTTTGATTTTGATATGATGGTATGAAGAAACAGAGTACTACTAGATTTAAAGGAGGTGTAATATGGAACAAGAGAGTTACTCCAAGGATGAGTTAAAGTTGCACTAGTGTTGAAGTGGGCCATAACCCACAGGCCCAGGATTTTGAAAAGGAACAGATGTAACCTTGATGAAGGAAGAAATTTGGAAGAATCGGTGATTCAATCAGCATACGTTTCGTAGGAGGTTACGCAAAAACCTGAGAGTGGTGAAGTAACGATAGATGCTTTGTTTGGCTTGCAGAACCAAAGGATTTACCCGATCCCTATTCAATACAGGAGAAAATCTGCAATGCTTGTGAGAATGCCCGAGTGTTAGAAATACGAGATTCGCTAAACCTTATGCAGGGTAATGATCTGGGTGCGGAATGGATTGATCACCATACCGACTTACTCGTATCATTCGCTCTTGCTATTTGGAATGGTAAATCTGAGAGACTTACCCATAGTAAAGTGGACGGCTCGTTGAAGCCTTGCTTAAGCCTTAGAATGGTATGATGATAAACCCATGTACATGGCAGTTGTTGCCAATCGTAGATTATACGTTGAGAATGAAGCCAAGACCCTTTTTCTGCAGAAACCATTAATGGTAGACCACCATGAGTATTTCGATAGTTGTCTAGAATGGACACAGACCTATCAGCTAAGAAGATCCAGTCTCGGACGAACTTCAACTTTGACGAACCGACCCAAGATTTTGAGGAAAACGCTATGCTTCTGACAGAAGAGCGTTAATGAAGGAGCTATTGTAAGATATGTGAAGAGACATATATTGTCGGCACTCCAGAGGAAATATCTGAGTTTATTGGAACTGTAACCTCGTTTTTAAGTGTGGTAGCACACTAGACCATTCCGATTGATGGATTTGCTGGAAGACCCCAAACCCTGACCTTTTCTTGCTAGCCTCTTCGAATCTCGAGGACGAGATTCATTTTAAGTGTGGTAGATTTGTAACATCCCAAAATTCTAAATTTTGGAATGTTATATTAAATAAATATTTATGCTTGTTTGTTTGATAGTGGTGTGGTTGCTTGTGTGAAATTGAGTGAAATTGAGTGAAATTTGAAACTTTCTGAAAGTTGAATGAGAGGGAATGAAATGACTTTCCCAAACTTCCACCTTGCATTTATGATCTCCATGAATTCAAATTCTTTTCATCACAAAACCCTGGAGAGAAGATGACATGACTTCTTCCATTTATTTAAATGACAAGGGTGTTGAAAATATTTGAATTTCATTTGGAAAATATTTCCAATTCTGAAACTTTATGCAACTCAATGATTTTCACGAGAGAAGATAAAATGACTTCTTCAAATTAAATGAAATATGAGTTGGGAGTTTTAAAAGAATTAAATTCAAAGTTCTTTTGAATTTATTTCCAATTGGAGTTATTTGAGTTTTATTCAAATTATTTTCTCCAAAAACAAAATATATGGAAAATAGGGTAACATGATTCCCTACATCAGAAAATTGGGGAGAAATTAATTTGAAGTCATTTTGGTATTTTAAAAATGATTTTTATTGGATTTTATTGGACCAGTAGCACTGTGTGAATTATTAAAATTTGTGTGTATTTTATTTGAAGCTAAAATAGTGTTCATGTTGTAGAAAATCTTTTTCTGAAAATTTTGATATATTATATGCCTATATAAAATTTTTATTTGGTTTTATTATTTTTGTTTTGTTGTCTCTGTCTTTAAAAAAAAATTCGCTGCGCCCCGCCGGGCCAAGGGCCAAGGCCATCGCGCGCACCAGGGAGCCGCCGCTCCTTTTCCTTTTTCTAGTAGGACTCTTTTCCTACTTTCGTTTATTCCCTATCTGTTTCTAGATCTTTTCCCTTTTGTTTCCTAATCCTTGTCTATTTCTTGTCCCCTACCCCAAGCAAAACCCTCCCTCCCCAATATAAATACCCAAGCACCCCTCCAACACATCAAACCAACACCTCTCCTCTCCTCTCCTCTCCTCTCCATGGAAGAAGAAGGCAGCACCACCGTTGCCGCCAAGTGCCGCCGCCTCCTCGACCTCTCCTGAGGTTTATATGATCTCCTCTCCACCGTCCGTGATCTCCTTTCCTCTAGGATCAACCGCAACATCGGATCCGATCTTCTTCCCCAACTCCGACAACTACTCCGGTGAGATCCACGAAATCCCGTAATTCATTTTTTTTCTTCAGAAAATAGCAATCTTAGAAAATTCATATCTTTTAGAGTTTTTAGTATTTTTTGAGTGATTCAGATTTGCTGAAGTTTCTGTTAGTGTCTCTGGATTTCAAATTTGAGTAGTTTAAATTTGAATTTGATAAATTTTGTTCAGATTAGTATTTTGGCCATAACTTGAGTTTAAAAATAGATTTTTACATGATTCTTTTTGCTACTGGTCACTTGTGGTATTGTTTAGCTGTAGGATTTAGTTTGGTAATTTTTGAATAATTTAAATTAGGGTTTTATTAAAAACAGTACTGTTTTTCTTATGTAGTTGTTTTAGTCATATAATTAGTGTTTTTAATTATTTTTAGTTAATTCTTTTTGTAAATTTTTACATGTTGTTATATGTTTCTGTTATACTACAGTAGATAAATTTTGGTAGTTATTTATTAGTGTTTAGCTACTGGTTTTGTGTTTGCTTGTTTAGTTCATAGTGATAGTTGATAAAAATAGTTTTATTAGTTTTAAAAGTAATTCTTTTTGACACTTCAATCTATGTTGTGATTGATTCTGTTATTTAGAAGTAAATTATTTTCATAATTATTTTAGTATTGTGCATTATTGTCTTAGTGTTTTGTTAGTTGTTATAGTTTCCTAGTGTTAACTAGATAGTATTAGTAGTTTTTATATTAGTTTATTTGCTAGTTATTAAGTTAGTAAATCATTTTCTGTTGTTGCATTAGAATTATGTTCTCTTTGCTGTAGAAAAAATTATTAGAGTAATTTAGTGTTGCTACGAGAGTATTGACTATTATTGTGTGAGTTGGTTTCTTTTCCTTGAAGTTTTCTTTGGAATTTTATTTGGTTTTATTTGATTTCATTATGGATTTATTTATTGCTTTTTGATGGTTATTTTGATTGCTGGTATTGTTTACTAGAATGATTGCTTATATGATTACCATGTTTGACTATATATAGATTTACATCGGAGTGACGAATAGTTTTATCAAGTTTCCGAGAGCGTTTATATCTTCATCAACATACCAGGCAAGTTCACTTTGACCATGTTTTTCATACCTATGTGTTTTATTGCATCTAGTGTCATCTTCGCAACAATCCCTCCAGGTAGTGACATTGAATCCTTGTAGTTGAGTAGTATGCATGAGGTAGGAACCCATTACCACATTACCAAGCCGGGACATTATTTATTTTAATGCTATGCTATAGTAGACGGGGTTGGTATGAGCGCTTCGGGAGTGGTGTGAGAATGGAGGATCTACGTCAATGGCGACAACTCCATGATGGAATCTGCAAGGACTGCATCTTCAAGGCCTCAAGACTTCAAGACTCGAGACAAGAATTCAATACACACTCTTTGGGTGAAGGACGGTTGACGGGCACCTGGAGAAACCGGTGGTTGGCGGGATGCATGGAGAAGCGCCATGACATCTTGCGGAAAGCTTCACCCAGACTCAAAGAGGCGGAAGAATACTTCATGCCCGGAAGCTTACTGTGCAACCGCAAGTCACTATGGGCTCTGGCTTGGTTGACCTTAGTTGTGACTCTGGTGGGGCCGGTGCTAGCAGATGTAGAACTACGGTAGGATTGGATGAGCACCGGACGGTGGTCGGAGGAACTCTTGAAGACCATGTTTGGTCATCTTGTTCTCAAACACCACGAAGTGCGAGAACGTAAAGAGAGGGATCGAATCTTGCGGGTAAAGTGTACAAACCTCTGCAGAGGGTTAAAACCTAATCGATTAGCCGTGTCCCGATTACGGACAATTTGAGCCTACTGGACTTGGATCTATCTCGGAACTCTCAACACCGGATTGATAATTTAATTGTGGGCAACATATGATGATTTTGGGCTATGAGACATCGGTTGGCGGAACCATGTCATGATAGAAAACTCCATAGTATAGACTTCATTTATTCCTTTGATGTAGGGAAAATAAATCAGCTTTTACGCAAACAAAACTCGGATACGAGCCACAAAGCCATACCGCATATAGTATAGTTTATCATCTGTTTTCTCTTATTGTGATCTTGCCGGTACATTCAATGTACTGACCTACACGGCTGCAACGTATCATGTTGCAGATATTTTCCTCGACGAGTAAGGGTTACGATACAGGGTTACGGTCTAAACTCAACCTGCCGATGGCGTTGATGGGACTCCACACCCGATTACTTGTTTCCGCTGAGACTTATGAGGTATATATCAGTTTTACGTTATTTATACATGTGATTGCACTTTTATATATACATTGATGTACTGTGTGTGCCAGCATACTGATCCAGGGATGGCACGGATACACAGAGGCTTGACCGTCTGAGGTCGGGTCGCTACACCGGATACTTGTCCGACAACATCGCGCACAGGCATCCCGACGAGGGGCAGCTCATTCCGACCCCTGGGCCCCGTGAGAGGGTGGTGTTTCTCCCCCTCTTCCTCCGCGGACTAGGTTTTCCTCTTCACCCATTTGTCCGGGGGCTCATGTTCTACTACGGCCTGGACTTCCACGACCTGGCCCCGAATTTCATCCTCAACATCTCGGCGTTTATCGTCGTGTGCGAGGCCTTCCTCTGCATCCAGCCCCACATCGGCTTATGGCTGAAGATCTTCAACGTCCGACCGAAGGTAGTGGGCGGCCGTCAAGCAGAGTGCGGAGGAGCCATGGTTGGCAAGATGGCCAAAGTCCCATGGCTCGAGGGCGCCTTCGTGGAGACAATAAAGGGGTGGCAATCGGGGTGGTTCTACATCACCGAGCCCCGCAACACCAAATGGGTGGCGGCCCCCGAATTCAGATCTGGCTTCCCGACATGGCTCTCGTCATGGAAAGAGACGGGCTGGCGTGGGGAATTCGGACGAGACATCCGGACTTCAAACATGCGTCTGAAACCTGGTGGCCAAGAATCTTAGGCTTGTCGACGTAATCCAGGTGATGCTCATCCACCGGATTCTCCCATGCAAACAACGGGCCTTTAACTTGTGGGAGTTCGATCCGGTACATCACCAAACCTTGAGCCGGCTCTTCGACACTACGTACGAAGACGCCTGGAAGGTCTTGTTCAAGAAGCGCGAAGACCCGACATCCGCTACCAAAGATCGCGGATACATTTCGCGATGTCAAGCCGGCGAGGTAAGTTATTTTACCCTTTACGGGACTCCTTTTTCATAGATTGACTCTACGTGGGATCTAAAACTCCCTAATCTTTGACAGGACTGGCTGAAGACGTCTGGACAGATTAACTGTCCGGCTCCTTTGCCGGAAGATCCAGAGGACGCCCGATTGACGGAGCTACTGGCTCCGGCGCCGTATGTGGTGCCGGAGAAGAAGGCCAAGAAGGAGGCCATGGGAACTCGAAGGAGCTCCCGACGCCAGGTGCTGTCAGATTCCGAGGCGGAATCTTCTCCTGAAGACGAGGAGGAAGAAGAAGAAGAAGCTCCTCCCAGTGAAGAGGAGAAGAAAAGGAAGGCCGCCCCGACTGGGGAGGCCGGAGGGTCCAAGAAGGGGAGAACCCTTCCTCCGGACTTCTCTACCAACGTCGACGACGACGAGGAGGATTGGCCTACGAGGGCCAAGCCCCTGGCGAGATCGTAAGTGTCTGGATACCCATGGTTTTTTATTATTGCAGAGTGTTCTCTAATGTCGAACAACCGTGCAGCCCGCCAAAGGGCGAGTTCGCCGATTCATCGAGCCGGTCCCTGGGCTCGTCGGAAATGGAGAGTACCTCGCTTCCGACCGCCTCCTCGCCTCACGCAGCGAACGACGCCGCGGCGGGGCCCCAAGAGGGGCTCGGTCAACAGGAGGTAGCGCAGGAGGTGCCACAAGGCAACCTCCCGGACTCCAGGCACGCGGGGGCAAGACCCCCAGGGGCTCTAGGCCCGACCCTTGTCCGGTCTCCATGCCGGAACCTTCAGTGGTTCCGGAGTCCGGCAAGAGGACCCTTCGGAAGAAGGGCAAGACGCCGGTGTCCTCCGGCAAACCGGAGGCACCGGATAGATTACTGGAGGCGCTTAACGGCGCTTCCATCGAGGAGGAGCACCACACTATTATGAGTGCGGTGATCCAGACAGTTCAGTCCGCCAAGAGCGGACTGACCGAAGCCTGTACCAACCTTCTAACAGGCTTTGAGTTAAGTTTTTAGAATATGTACAAATATAACCGCATAGGCGGTAGCCCACGATGCTTAGTTCGGTGTTCGGAAAGAAAAGCCGGACTAAGGATCTAAAAAGATATCTGTGAGGAGTCTAACATAAGTATGTCAATATGGGAATGCAGTGTATTCTTGACCTCTGCCAAGACCGATCATGGAGGTCAATGCATTAAAGCAGAACCTCGAGCGGTCCGAGAACGAGCTCGGACAAGCCAAGAAGGAGCTCGAGGACAAGGAAGGTAAGTAGTACCTTATTAAATAAATACCTCATAGAAAAGGTTTTGGTTGCGAAAAATAACAGGAATAACATGGGTACTGCAGGGGCCACGAACGAGGTGGCGACCCTGAAGGAAGCGGTGTCTGTGGCCGAAAACAAAGCGGCTGCGGAACGCACCGAGCGAGAGAAGGGGGAGGCGATCCGCCAAGCAGACGGCAAGAGCTCCAAGCTCTCGTGAAAAAACACGAGGGTTTGGAGCGTGACTCAAGACCCGAGAGTCCGAGCTTGCCTCGGCTCTTGAGAGTGCCAAAGCTGCTAAGGCCGAGGCCCAAAAGCCCTCCAAGAAATTGAAGCACTAAAGAAGATAGCGGCGGGTAAGGCATTCTTTATGCAAAGCAAGAATGTAAAAGTCAATTACACATTACTTACCCGGATTCGAGCTCTCCGGGAGCATTCCCAGATTTGCCTCAGTAGTGCGTCGATCTTGCCGCATTCTACCGCGCCAGGAGGGGAGCTCGACGGAAAAGGTGTTCTGGTCTCGGTATGCGAGGCCGACCATCAGTGCCCAGCGACCAGCTGAAGCAGCTGGTCCAGCTCCACAAGGTCGCCGAACTGGCCATTAAGGGCCTTATAGCGCGGCTGTGGCCATTGGAGGCCATGCCCGGGAGCTACTTCGGCATGGTGCAGCGGCTGGTGGATGCCTGTCCGCGGCTTGAAGTCATCAAGCGCTCCGTCTGCATTGAAGGTGTCCGTCGGGCCCTTGCCCATGCTAAAGTGCACTAGGGCAAGCTGGATGCGGAGAGGCTTGTGACGGACGGACCACCGAAGGCCCATGAGCATCGCACGCCCGAAATGTACTATGAGGGCCTCCTGAAGGGTGCTCGCCGAATAGCGGATGAGTGCTCCAAAGATGTAATATTTGAATAAACTCGCATTTGTTGTCCTGTACGCTGAAAACTTGTTCATATGCGCTAAGCAACGCTTATTAATTTAAAATATTACCTTTTGTGCGGCTGTTTATCAAATTTGAGAGATGGCAAGTCGTTGGCTTCAGCCCCCATGCCACGAGTGCTAGGGTGTTCGGGATAAACTTGAGCACTCTTGTTCCCATTATTGGGTCCATCTAGGGAGGCGCTCAACACAACGAACAAGGCAACCGGACTTATAATGCTTGAACACTCTCACTTAGCCATAGAATTCTATAATTTTAAATTTAGTGAAGCCCCTAGTATTCGGAAGACCGAGTTCGGGCGCTATCCACGCCTTGGCCGGATAATTCGGTTCCTCGCTCTAAGCGGCATAAGTCTTTAGGGACCCGAAAAACCTCTCGAACAGCGATCGGCTCTCGCCCTATCATGACGGTCAGTTTAGCTTTCTCCTTTGAGGTGCTCGACCCACGCATAAGCTGGGGCACAATCGCGATGGTTCTCCCGGTGCTACCTTAGCCGATATAGCGGGCGTAAGGTACCAAAACACGGAGCCGGGCAAACCCAACTATTGACCCAAGACATGATTCGGAGCCAATTCATATAATGCTATAAGTTCGGGGTGCCGCACTTGTGAAAGTGTTCAGACTTATCACACCACAATTTTGGGATACTTAAGCCCCTGGTGTATTGGCCATACCAAAGTGTATGGTTGCAACATGTCGTGAAACGAACATATGTATATATAAAGGAAGTAGAGCAATAATAAGCAAAAGCTATGTATTGTTTATTCAAAAAGGTACTGCAATGGGAGCAGAACGATACAAATAGTGCGATAAGCAAGGGATGGGACTATCTAACATGTCCCCTCCAGGGTAAGTCACTTTGGATGATATGTAAAACAGGTATAATGCTCGTAATAGAGACCACCTGAACACTCGACGTGGCTTTCCGCTTCCCTGGCTGTTGCATCGTGAGTTTGACGATTTAAGTGCCGGACAGGACTTCTCAAAGACGGAGTCCTGAAAGTAAAAAAAAAGGAATAAAAAAGGAAAAAGAAATGACACAAACTGGAGCCCCTGGTGCGGTCGAGCCGCATTCTTGGCGTGCCGTTGTCTTGCCCCTCCCCATATGCCCATGGTATCTCCAGAGCGTAATTATATACGCGTAATACTAGCTTCGCAATTTCACGAGGGCTGGGGTTGGGGCCAGATTGCTACTCGTTCTTGAATCGTGCTAGGTGGTCTTGTTGCAGGTTACTCCGGGCGCGCTTGGCGGTGTCCGGACGCTTAGTGGCCGGACTCAAGAATTGCCGTGAGAGGCTGCTTTGCACCTCCGCCGCAAGGGCCGCCGTATGCTCCTCCGTTCGGAGAGAGCGTTCGGTGTTTCCATTGAACGTGATTACTCCTTGAGGGCCTGGCATCTTGAGCTTGAGGTATGCGTAGTGCGGTACCGCATTGAACTTTGCAAATGCGGTTCGTCCGAGTAGTGCATGATAGTCGCTGCGGAATGGGACGATATCGAAGATTAACTCTTCGCTTTGAAAGTTATCCGGAGATCCGAAGACCACTTCGAGTGTGACTGAGCCTGTACAATTGGCCTCTACACCTGGTATGACGCCTTTGAAGGTCGTCTTGGTAGGTTTAATCCTTGAGGCGTCTATGCCCATTTTGCGCACTGTATCCTGATAAAGCAGGTTCAGGCTACTACCGCCGTCCATCAGGACTCTGGTGAGGTGAAATCTGTCAATAATTGGGTCAAGAACCAATGCGGCGAAGCCGCCATGACGGATGCTAGTGGGGTGGTCCCTTTGATCGAAGGTGATCGGGCAGGAAGACCATGGGTTGAACTTTGGGGCGACTGGCTCCATCGCATATACGTCCCGTAGTGCACGCTTCCGCTCCCTTTTGGGTATGTGGGTTGCGTATATCATGTTCACCGTCCGCACTTGTGTGGGAAAACCTTTATGTCCTCTATTGTTTGGCGGCCGGGGCTCCTCCTCGTCATTGCTATGCAGCCCCTTGTCATTGAGTTCGGCACTTAACTTGCCTGCTTGCTTGAACACCCAACAATCCCTATTGGTGTGATTGGCTGGTTTTTCGAGGGTGCCATGTATTTGGCACAAGCGGTCGAGTATGCGGTCCAAGTTGGACGGGCCCTGGGTATTTCTTTTGAATGGCTTCTTCCGCTGACCGGGTTTAGAGCCTCTGAATCCGGCATTGACGGCCGTGTCTCAGTATTATCGCCATTAATGCGGCGCTTGTTCATGTTGCGACGCGACCTGCCATTGCTGTCCTTGGTATCCGGACTATCAGGATGTTTGGCCAAGTTGTTGCTTCGAGCTAGCCAGCTGTCCTCTCCCGCACAAAAGCGAGTCATGAGGGTTATGAGGGCTGCCATAGATTTCGGCTTCTCCTGTCCTAGGTGCCGGGCAAGCCACTCGTCGCGGATGTTATGTTTGAAGGCTGCAAGGGCCTCTGTATCCGGACAGTCAATGATTTGATTTTTCTTTGTTAGGAACCGAGTCCAGAATTGTCCGGCCGATTCTTCCGATCGCTAAATTATGTGGCTAAGGTCATCGGCGTCGGTGGTCGCACATATGTGCCCTGGAAGTTATCAAGGAATGCGGATTCCAGGTCCTCCCAACAACCAATTGATTCTGCTGGCAAGCTATTGAGCCAATGTCGAGCTGGTCCTTTAAGCTTGAGTGGGAGGTCTTTGATGGCATGTAGATCATCACCACGGGCCATGTGGATATGGAGGAGATAATCCTCGATCCAGACCGCGGGATCTGTGGTACCATCATATGATTCGATGTTTACGGGCTTGAAGCCCTCGGGGATTTGATGATCCATTACTTCATCTGTGAAGCATAGTGGGTGTCGGCGCCTCAGTATTGGGCTATATCACGGCGTAGCTCATATGAGCTTTGTCTCATCGTGTTCGGCCCGGCCAGTTTTTTGTATCCGTGGCGACGGTAATCATCCCGCATTGCTGGGCGCCCTCGCGATCCGTAGATCGATCTTGTATGATTTGCCTTATCCTCCAATATATCTCGCAAGTCCGGCGCGTTTTCCCGTGCCTTGGTACTTTTTGAACGGCGTCGGGGTGTGGCTTGAACGGAGGGTCTAGAGGCCTCTCTATCGCGGCCACGGGGTGGCCGGTCTGCCATGTCGTGCGCTGGTGACTTGGGTGCTTCCTCCTCTAGTCGAGGCAACGGCCTGCGTTTGGGGTAGCTTTTGGAGGGGCGTTCGAGTTCATACTCTTCGGCTGCAAGGACGTCAGTCCATCTGTCAGCTAGCAGGTCTTGATCAGCTCTAAGTTGTTGCTGCTTTTTCTTGAGGCTGCTTGCCGTGGCTATAAGCCTGCGTGTGAAACAGCTCTGTTCGGCGGGATCCTCGAGCACGACAAATTAAATAAATCGTCGAGGCTTGCCTCATCTTCGGAGGGAGGTGCATAATTATCGCCCTCGACCTCTCGTTCTGCCCGACCGTCGTGCGGACTTGCTTCTCCCTCCTCCTGCGCTGAGTCCTGCTGGAGGGGTTCTCTTTAACCTTTGTCCGGGGTGTTTTTTTCTCCCGTGCCGGAATCACCGTTTTTATTGTGGCGGGATTTAGAGCGGCGCCGCTGACGTTGGCGCTTCGGCTATTTCTTGGAGGGGTCATCCTCCTTATTCCATCGTCGTTCCCATCTTTTGGGATGTCCACCATATATATGTCATATGATGAGGTGGCCTTCCAGTGCTCTGTAGGCGTTGGGTCTTGGTCGTCTCCGGCATCATCGTCCATACCGTCGATGTCTTCGGAGTCGTAGTCTAGCATGTCGGTTAGATCGTCGACAGTGGCTACAAAGTGGGTGGTGGGTGGGCGTTGAATTTCTTCGTCGTCCGCATCCCAATCTTCCTGTCCGCAATCCGGCCAGGGCTCTCCGGATAAAGATAGAGACTTTAGTGAATTCAGAATATCGCCAAAGGGCAAGTGCTGAAAGATGTCCGCAGCCGTGAACTCCATAACGGGCGCCCAATCGGATTCGATTGGCAAGGGCGCGGAGGGTTCGGAGTCCGGAGAGGAGTCCGGCACCCTGGAGTCGAGGTCTTCGCAAAGGACAGGGATGGAGTTTGGCTCAATCGCCGTAGAGATTGTAGCCCCCGAGGCGGTGTCCAACCACTCGTCCTCGATCGGGGAATCCGGCTCTGGATTAAGGGTCGGAGCGGATGTTGGTGCGGCCTCCAGGGCACTGTTTGGCTGCAGAGCTAGATCATGCCCATCGAGACAGTGCGGCGCGCTTGGCTGCGGCTCGAATCCGTCGAAGATCAAGTCTCCGCGGATATCGGACGTATAGTTTAAACTTCCGAATCTGACCGATGGCGGGGCGTAGCTTCGATCTGCTCCAGATGGCTGCTTAATTGGCCCGCATGTGAAGAAGCCCGAACACGAAGATCTGTCCAGGGGAGAAAAGTCTCACCCTAGACCGCGTCGTTGTTGATGATTGAAGGAGCCATCGGGCCTATCGGTGACGCATACGCAGGAACTCTCAATGAAAGCACCAATGTCGGTGTCAAAACCGGCGGATCTCGGGTAGGGGTCCCGAATCGTGCGTCTAGGCGGATGGTAACAGGAGACAAGGGACACGATGTTTTACCGAGTTCGGGCCCTCTCGATGGAGGTAATACCCTACTCTCGCTTGATTAATATTGATGATATGGGTAGTACAAGAGTAGATCTACCACGAGATCAAGGAGGCTAAACCCTAGAAGCTAGCCTATGGTATGATTGTTGTTCGTTCTACGGACTAAAACCCTCCGGTTTACATAGACATCGGATAGGTTAGGGTTACACAGAGTCGGTTACAATGCTAGGAGATCTACATATCTGTATCGCCAAGCTTGCCTTCCACGCCAAGGAAAGTCCCATCCGGACACGGGACGAAGTCTTCAATCTTGTATCTTCATAGTCTTGGAGTCCGCCCATGACGATAGTCCAGCTATCCGGACACCCCCTAGTCCGGGACTCCCTCAGCGCGTGTCCTGTCTTCTGCAGCGAAGCACGTCTTCACCCATGTCTACCTTCGTGATCCCGACGTTGATCTTGACAGCCTGCTGGAGCCTGTGAGCGGCGAGCTTGCCGCTGCCGCAGCTGAGGCCGTGAAGGGTCGAGCGGAGGCTCTGCTGGCGAAGTTTCGGGCCTTCAGCACCAAGCCTAAGCAAGGTGCTGCCGACCCTGAGGCTCCACGAGGCGAACCCTCCCAGCGCAGCTCCGCCACCAGCGACGGTGCTGCTGACAAGTGACTCCTTCGTGGCTCCTGTCCTGCTTTCAGCTCCTGCAACATGCATCATGCCTTGTGGAGACGTTTAAACTTGTGTTTGGCGTTGTGAGAACAGTTATGGACTGTAATATTTGCTTTTAAATTCCTTGAGATTTGCGCTTTTCCTTCCTACTTGCTTAGGTTCTACGTCGGCAGAGCCCGGCCTCACAGATACCTCGGCCGTTAGCCCGACCGTAAACCAGTGACGGGACCAAGGAGTGAGGGGCTACGTGACAAGTTAGGCTCTGAGTCGCGATGCTCAGGAGTCCCCTTGACGCATGAATAGCAAGTAGGGAGGTGAGATGTATGGGTGAATTTACCATTCTCGTCGGCAGAGCCGGTCCGCGCATACCTCAACCGCCGTTAGCCTTCGGAACTAAGGGGTGAGGGGCTACGTGACCACTTAGGCTCCTCAGTCGCGATGCTCAGGAGTCCCCCTTGACGTTCAAACGGCCTTCATACCTTGGCTCCACTCGGGGAGGGGCGCGCGACCAGCCAGGCCCGAGGGGCCTAGCTGGGTGGCGTGCGCCCGGGCGTGGCCCGGGCGTAGCCCCCGTGGCCAGCCCCCTCGCATGGCACTCCCGAGGGGAGGCGTTACAATGGGGCCGGACACTGAGCTCTGGGCTCCCCGAGGTTGATGCGGCGGGGCCACCCTCGATTGTTTATCACCAGCATGAGCATAGCGCTTCCGTATGTGTGCAGGAATAGCCACTCCTCGGCGGTGTCGCCAACCAGCTGGAGCATGGTGCTTCCATCAGTGCGTGGGAGGGCTCCCCCGGGAGGAGCCCCCGGGGCATGTACAGCCCCGCCCTGACACGTGGCTGGCACGGTAGGGCCTGACGAGGTGTATCTGGGCACCCGTGAGCTAGCACGGGACTCACGGGGCCCTACCTCAAGGCGCGTTGCACCTGGCACTGGGCCTTAACTTGTGATGTGTTCCTGCAAATTTGGTTAGATGTCGACGCTCTACGTCCTCGGGTTCCGGCCCTCGAGCGGGGCTCAGCCGTCGCTAGTATGCCAGGTCGCGATGCCGTGGACAAGGCCAGAGGGTGAGGGCTGGAGAGCCAGTAGGAGCCCATGAGTCGCGATGCTGGTACCCCCCCTTTAACATGCAAGCGGCCGACATGAAGGAAGAGGGGTGCCATGGACAGGCACCAAATAACAATCATGATGGGTCAAACGCATAACCCGAATAAATGCAAGAGGGATACATGCCACTGGGTCTGGCCTGAGTGGCTTGGGGATGATGCAGCTCAAGGGGCGCCCCCAATAAGGTAAACTAGAAACATGAAGCAAAAAGGGATACACGCCGCAGGGACGGACCCACGCGGCCTGGGAATGATGCAGCCCTGGTGGGCGCGCCCAGCTGAAAATGAAACTCGAAGGATGTCACCTGATAATGTTGAAGATGAAGGGATGCTGAAGTAGCGGACGTCGTGCCCTGCGGAAGCTGGTCTTCACGAGCCCCCAGGCCCAGGAGCCTCGGGAGGCGCTGGTGGCTCCTCGCGGACCATCTCCATTTCCGCTAGGACTGCGTAACGCCTGGCCACTTGAGCCTCCAGGAAGCTCCTCATGAGGCGCTGGCGCGTGGTATCCGCGTTCGGCAAACCATAAGGCATGCGAACGTAGCTGTGGGGTGGACCTTCACAACGCCCCACGCATGAGGGCCAGAGGCGCTCCTGAGAGGCGGCTCGGTTGAGCCCTGGTATGTCGACGCAGACGCGCAGCCCTCCACCCTCGCCTGGATGGGGAGCTACGGCGGGTAAGCGGCGGCTGCCACTCATGACTCTTGACTCCTGCAGCTCCTGAATGATCTTGCTGATGAACTCCTGAGGGTTTGGCCCTCCTTGCTTCGCTCCTTCCTGAGGGAAACGTGCTTTGAAACACGCCTCCAAGTGGTGCCCAAGCGCCTCCCTCGTGATCTTAGCAAAGTCGGTGGCCCTCCAGGAGAGAGCCCCGAGCCTTGCTCGAGGAGGGCGCCGGGCGCGCCTTCCTATGCGACAGAAGGAGGTGCCCCCTGGACAGGCGCGGACCCTGAGGGGCCTGCCTCCCAATGGGTCGGTCCAGGCGATGTCTTCTTCTTCTTAGGAGCAGCCTCAGGGAGCCTCCTACTCCTGTGATCTGGGTCTTCAAGTGACGCAGCTTGAAAAGCACGCTCCAGGGAACACACTGCGTTTCTCTCTTCACAAGGCACCGTGATGACTCCACCGCTTCCTGGCATCTTGAGGACATTGTAGCCATGATGAGTCACGTCCATGAATTTGGCCAGAGCTGGGTACCCGAGGATGGCATTGTACGGCAAGCGGATGTGGGTGACGTCGAAGTCGATGAGCTCGGTGCGGTAGTTGTCGCGCGCCCCGAAGGTGACAGGGAGGCGGACCTGCCCTATCGGAACTGTGGAGCCATCAGTGACTCCGGAGAAAGGCTTGGTTGGCTGAAGCTGATTGTAAGGCACTTGAAGATTGTTGAATGTCTTGACGGACAGGACAATGAGCCCTGCCCCGCCATCAATGAGGGTCCTGGTGACTTGCACGTTGCTGATGATTGGGGAACAAAGCATCGGAAGGACTCCGGCTGTGGCTGCGCACTTGAGCTGATCCGCTGAGCTAAACGTGATAGCGCATGCTGACCACCTGAGAGGGCGCGTGGCTTCGAGCTTGGGGAGGACTGCATTCACTTCGCGGGCGAACTGCTTGAAGATGTGCTGAGAGGCTGGGGATTGAGCTCCGCCCAGGATGCAAGCGATTGTGCGCTGCTCTTGGAAGCCCCCGGCCCACTCATCCTGATGATGGTCTTCATTTCTCCTTGGCTGCGGTGGTAGAGGAGGGAGGCCTGCGTTTCCTTACGGGCGATCCTCGCGAGGCTGATCCCTCCAACTTCCCTCGCGAGGCTGATCCTGCCAGCGGTCCTTGCTAGGTCAGTCACGCCACCCTTGGCGAGGGCCACGGTCTTCCCAGCGTCCTGCGTTTCTTCCTCCTCCTCGGTCGTAGCCTCGATCACTGTGGTCGGGGCGTCGACCGATTCACCTTTCTCGCACGGCTCTGAGCTCTTGGCATTCGTTGGTGTTGTGGGTGTGGAGGTCGTGGTACACACAGTACCGGCTGCCCTTGGAAGACTCGGGCTGATCTCTGCCCTGCTTGGTGTCTGGTTCCGCCGCGAGCACGGCAGCCCCTTGCGCTTCACGTCCTTGACCTTGGGCTTCTTCTCTTACGGGTCGGCGGCAGCTCGAGGAGGAGGCGTCCTTCCTCGACCTGGCGCGCACTTGGTCGCCAAGTTGAACAGCTCCAGGGATGTGCACAGGTCTTCATGCATCGCCAGCTCCTCCTTCATCTTGACGTCACGCACACCGTCGGAGGAGGTTGAGATGATGGCCTCCTCGGTCACCTTGGCAATCTTGACGCGTGCGTTGTTGAAGCGCTGGATGTACTTCTGCAGGGTCTCTCCCGGCTGCTGCTTGATGCGGCGCATGTCGCTCACGGCAGGAGGCCGGTCGCGAGTGCCTTGGAAGTTGGCGATGAAGCGGGTGCGCATCTCGTCCCAGGAGGAGATCATGCCAGGAGCCAGGTTCAGGAGCCAGGTGCGGGCACCGTCCTTGAGCGCCATGGGAAACTAGTTCGCCATGACCTTCTCGTCCCCGTTGGCGGCTTTGATGCCCAGCTCGTAAAGCTGGAGTAACTCCGCAGGGTCGGCCGTGCCGTCATAGCGAGGAGGCAGGTCTGGCTTGAACTTGCCGGGCCACGCGACGCTGCGTAGCTCGGCGGTGAAGGCGCGGCAGCCTGCAGTGGCCACGGGAGGCCTTTGGTGACGGAGGGCTTGGTCTTGCGGGTCCCCGTGCGCTGCCGCTGGGAGCAGCGCGGGGTCTTGGCGTGCTGGAACAGGAGCGCGGTCGTGACGGGCCGGTGCAGGGAGCACTCGGGCAGCTTCTTGGGGGCGAGGGACCTCTTGGCAGCTCTGCTCTTGCTGCGCTGGTGCCGGACGGAGCGGGTTCCGCCCAGGTGCCACGCGCCTTGGGGCCAAGGCGCCTTCTTGAGGGGGAGGCGGCTGAGGCGCCCCCGGAGCTTCATCGCCTACGCAAGGCGGGGCGCGGTGCAGTGAGAAGGACGGCGTGGGGGAGCCCCCCGCGGCGCGGACGAGCTCGGCGACACGGTCGAGCCACTCCACGTAGACGTCGTCGACGGGGCGGTAGCGCAGGAGCTCGTTTGCCGCGATGAGCGTGGCTCGAGTCTCCATGGGCGCGCGGAGCGCGCGAGACGAAGAACCAGCTGGGGCGAGCGAAGGAGTAGCTGTGCGGCCGTCTCGCCTCACGGATGGATGCTGTGACGACGCTTGCTGCTTGTTCCCCGCTGGGCCGGTGGCGGCTTTGACGGCAGGCGACGGGGAACGGCGGGGGCGGCCGCCGACGGGGGTTGTCTGGGCGACGCGAGTAGTGAGAGCGGCCCGGCGCTCGGCACGGGCCCGACGAGCGTCTGACATGGATGCGAGGGGCGGAGAAGAGCAGGGCGGCGGAAGACGGATTCCTGTGCACCCCTACCTGGCGCGCCAAATGTCGGATTTCGGGTTCCGGCAGACCCTCTAGGTTCGAACTCTGGGGTGCACGCGGAGATCTCACCTCCTACCTACCTACACCTCGTCGCCCCGCAAGGATCTAAACTACACAAAGAGCAACACAAGGGACACAAGGTTTATACTGGTTCGGGCCAGCATTAATACCCTACTCCAGTGTGTGGTGTGGCGGATTGCCTCAGGGGCTGATGATGAACATTACATGGTAGAACAGCCTCGCGAGGGTCTGTTCTTGGCTGGTGCGACGAACTGCTATGGGGAGTTCGGTCGCTCTCTCTCTCTCTCTAGATTGCTTGATCTCTAGCTCTATTCTAGATTCTGGATCCCTCTACCCTGTGGGTGGCTAGTCCTATTTATAGGCAAAGGCCCTGGGCATCTTCCCAAATATTGAGCGGGAAGGGCGCCAACAATTGGCCATTTTGAAGGGGAACATCTAGTACACTTATCCTGACTAAAGTTGGTCCTCGCCTGCCAAAGGCTCTTACGATGACGCCGGCTTGGGCTCCATGATGACCTCCTTCCTGCCGTTGTGTTGGTCTTGGTCTTGTTGCACCGAAATAGTTGCCTTTGCTTGATGCTCTTGCCTGCGCTTGCCTCCTTTGCACCAAAGAGGAAATAAGGACCTTCTTGGCGGGCTGGCACCCTTTGGCGCCCTTGGTCGTCATGGCTTGCGTCATGGGCACCTCGCGAGGTACCCGCCTTGATCTCTCCGCCTCCTCGCGAGCCACTGACGAGGCCGTGCTCGAGGAAGCTTCCTATCGTCCGCCTCATGAGGCTTGGCCTCGCAAAGGGTCTTGAGCTTGTGCTGATGAAGATGGGCCGTACTGGGCCACCCCTTGAGCCACGCCGCAGGCCGCAGGCAGGCAAGTCTGGGTACCCCCGTTCCCAGAACACAGACAATCCCCTCATTGGACCCAAAGCGCCTATGATACATTGACACATGGCACGGCCCAATAGAGGCCCATTCCTGTGAAAAGGCCGGCCCGTTTTACTTGGTTAAAAGGTGGCGGGCCGGCCCACGGCAAGCCTGTTTATGGCATGTTCGCATATAGCCCATTTACAGCCCGCTAACCCAGGGCCCGTTTACGGCCTATCCGAATTAGGCCCAGAAGCGACATCTGGACCGTCCAATATAACTCCAGACCGTTTTAACTTCAGGCCCATGTATGGCCCATGACGTCTTTCGGCCCATATGAGGCCCTTTATAACTCTCGGCTCATTAACGACCTGTGGTAAAACTGGCCCGTAACGAACAGTGTATCACTTTATACCCATTAACGGCACGTGGTGAAACTGGCCCGTAATGAAGAGTGTATCACTTTATACCCATTAACGGCCCATTATTCCGTTGGGCCGTTTCCAGCCCATGTTATCTTTCGGCCTTCTCATGGCCCGTTTTTTCTTGGGCTCATTTCCAGCATTCATTTTCTTACAGCCCATTACTGTCCTTTTCTGATTGTCGGCCAAATTCAGCCCGTGGTTACAGTCGGCCCGTTTGTGGTCCGTTAATACGTTGGGCCGTTTTCATAGCGTCATCAAATACGACCAATTAACGACAGCCCGTTATGGTCGGCCCATGAACGGACGATTTCAACTCTAGCCCATTTACGGCCATAATGTGGTCTGTCATTGGCCCATGCTTGGCCAACCGATCATACGGCCCGTAGAAGGCCCATTGATGATACGGCCCGTAGAAGGCCCATCGTGTCTACGACCCGTATAAGGCCCATTGTTTCTATGCCCCGTAGGAGGCCCATTGTTTCTATGGCCCGTAGGAGGCCCATGTTAACTACAGTAAATATGTAGCCCATGGTTATTGTGGCCTAGTTTTAAAAAATAGGTTATTGTGGCCACTAGCAAACGGCGAAAAAAGAACTGCATTGACCACAAGAAAACAAATAAACAAGACAATAAGGAAATAAATTAGCTAGCAACTTACGCTAGGCTATCACGGCTATTACACATAATACATCCACTGGGCATCAAAGTTCGCCACCAGTGCAAATATAGGGAACAAAGCAGCATATAAATGCCGCAACAAAACAAGTACAGAACTGAAACCACTTCAGAAAAGCTCAAGAAACAATATCCTGGGTACCCATAATGCTGGCAAGATGCTTAGCAAGCTTATTAACTTTCTCTTGTTTGGCGCTTAAACCCTCCAGCACTTGTTGTTGCACGGAAAGTATGCATCTAAATTCTGCGAGGGCTTCCTCGGTCCTTGACTTCACGTCGCATAACATCTGATCGATGTCTTTCAACTTGAAGTTGAGACTCAAGAAGCCGAACTGATTCAGGCAGCGAGTACGAACAGCTGGTGCAAGCAGTAGTAGCCAGTAACTCAAACACTACATCAAGACAGGACTTTGGGGTTGTCTCAGTGTCTTCAATATAGTTTTTATCAGCATTCTTGGAGACCAACAGGGATGTCTCACTACCTTGAACCTTATCTGCATTACTTCCTTTACCATTGCATAACGGGGTACTCTTCTCCAATATTTTATCCGAGTTCTAAAAGAGAAACAAACAAACACATCACAGGTTTACAATGTAGTATATGAAACTCATTTTGGTAAACTAGTTCAGTAGTAAGGTGGACTGGATAACAGCATGAAACAAACATATATCTATGTAGTATGGTCACTGTATGGTCTATATCATTCTAGTTTATGTTGCCAAATCAAGATAGATACAGTTCGAATCATATCTATTTAAGACAAAGTAGCATAGACAAAATATAAGTGTGGGAAACTACACAACAATAACAACACTTGTAATGTGCATGGCATTAGAACATAACTGTTTATTCAATTGAAACTAAAATCAACATAGAGCAAGTTACAACAGCAAACATGTTAAAGAAACAGGTTTAAAACATACCTATTGCGCCATTGGAGTTTCAATTGCATCCTTCAAATTTGAAATTAGTTGATATGAGTAAATACAGTGATGCAAGAGCAAAGTAGTATGAACCATAGCTACGGAACCTGACCTGAGAACAACTCTTCTTCTGCTTTAAGCGTTGACTTGGGAGTGCAGGTGGTGGTCCTCGTCTTTGAGCAATCGCAGCTTGCCTTACTAACTGCTCGTGTTTGGGTGCTCTGTGGTGGAGAAGGTGTTGTGTCAACGGGAACTGGGTTACTATCTGTTGGGGTTGGGGTTAGAAGGGGTGTAGCTGGTTCTCTGTCCAACTGGGTAGGGGTACAATCTGCGTGAGTCTGGGTTATGTGTGGTGGGGTTGGTTCTTGGGAAAGTACAACCGTGCTTCTATCTCCATCGACAGGTAGCACGATCTTTTTTGAAGACCGTGTTTTTACTCCCACAGATACTGCCATCACCCCCTCCAATTGAAATGGCTGATAAACAAGAAAAGTAATTGAATGTACATACATTGTAAGATAGACAGGTGCAATGGATAGTAGGGAAGAAAACAGGGCATGAAATAGTTCACATTTATGTTGTCTAACCAAACAGGATAGCAGGACATAATTTCACATATATGATGGCTAATTAAACAGGATAGCATGACACAATTTCACATGTATGATGGCTAACTAAACAGGATAGAATGACATACTTCAAAATATGATGACTATGTAAACAGGATGACATGATATAACTATACGATGTGTCTACATTAAAGTGGTTGGCATGCCATAAATCACAAACATGCCGTCAATGGAAACATGATGGCATGATATAATTCACGGATAGAATGACATATTTCAAAATATGATGACTATGTAAACAGGATGAGATGATATAACTATATTATGTCTTTAGAAAATGGGTTGGCATGCCATAATTTAGATACATGATGTCTATGTAAACATCATGTCATGATATAATTCAATATATGATTTATATACTAAGGAAGTGAGCAGAGGGCAATCACATATATGATGTGTCAACTAAGGAGATGGCATTCAATATCGTGTATATGATGTAAAAACTAAGCATTGCAATACAAAATATGCATGATGTGAGTAATATAACCCTACCAAGTTTGAGCATACACCTCAGGGGGATAATAGGACTGGTCATCTGCCTCTGAATCCTCCTCTGAAGAGCTATCTGTAACCAGCAAGATATCGATGACCCACAAGTATAGGGGATCTATCGTAGTCCTTTCGATAAGTAAGAGTGTCGAACCCAACAAGGAGCAGAAGGAAATGATAAGCGGTTTTCAGCAAGGTATTCTCTGCAAGCACTGAAATTATAGGTGGCGATAGTTTTGTGATAAGATAATTTGTAACGAGCAAAAAGTAACAAAAGTAAATAAAGTGCAGCAAGGTGTCCCAATCCTTTTTGTAGCAAAGGACAAGCCTGGACAAACTCTTATATAGAGAAAAGCGCTCCCGAGGACACATGGGAATTATCGTCAAGCTAGTTTTCATCACGTTCATATGATTCGCGTTTGGTACTTTGATATGTGGGTAGACCGGTGCTTGGGTGCTGTCCTTACTTGGACAAGCATCCCACTTATGATTAACTCCTATTGCAAGCATCCACAACTACAAAAGAAGTATTAAGGTAAACCTAACCATAACATGAAACATATGGATCCAAATCAGCCCCTTACGAAGCAACACATAAACTAGGGTTTAAGCACATCACTCTAGCAACCCATCATCTACTTATTACTTCCCAATGCCTTCCTCTAGGCCCAAATAATGGTGAAGTGTTAGGCAGTCGACGTTCACATGACACCACTAGAGGAGAGACAACATACATCTCATCAAGATATCGAACGAATACCAAATTCACATGACTACTAATAGCAAGACTTCTCCCATGTCCTCAGGAACAAACGTAACTACTCACAAAGCATATTCATGTTCATAATCGGAGGAGTATTAATATGCATAAAGGATCTGAACATATGATCTTCCACCAAATAAACCAACTAGCATCAACTACAAGGAGTAATCAACACTACTAGCAACCTACGGTACCAATCTAGGACTTAGAGACAAGAATTGGATACAAGATATGAACTAGGGTTTGAGAGGAGATGGTGCTGGTGAAGATGTTGATGGAGATTGGCCCTCTCCCGATGAGAGGAGCGTTGGTGATGACGATGGCGATGATTTCCCCCTCCTGCAGGGAAGTGTCCCCGGTAGAACAGCTCCGCCAGAGCCCTAGATTGGTTCCGCCAAGGTTCCGCCTCGTGGCGGCGGAGTCTCGTCCTGAAAGCTTGCTTATGATTTTTCTTCATACGAAAGACTTCATATAGCAGAAGATGGGCACCGGAGGGCCATCAGGGGGCCCACGAGGCAGGGGGGCGCCTAGGGGGGTAGGGCGCGCCCCCACCCTCGTGGCCAAGGTGTGGGCCCCCTCTGGTTGATTCTTTCTCCATTATTTTTTATTTATTCCAAAATGTGCCTCCGTGAAGTTTCAGGACTTTTGGAGTTGTGCAGAATAGGTCTCTAATATTTGCTCCTTTCCCAGCCCAGAATTCCAGTTGCTGGCATTCTCCCTCTTTATGTAAACCTTGTAAAATAAGAGAGAATAGGCATAAGTATTGTGACATAATGTGTAATAACAGCCCATAATGCAATAAATATCGATATAAAAGCATGATGAAAAATGGACGTATCAACTCCCCCAAGCTTAGACCTCGCTTGTCCTCAAGCGAAAGCCGATAACGATAAATATGTCCACATGTTTAGAGATAGAGGTGTCGGTAAAATAAAATACGGACACGAGGGCATCATGATAATTCTTATAACAGCAACATATATGGATATTGTCATATTATTTCTTATGCTAAAGTAACAATCTATTCACAATGTCATGTATGAATCAGAAACTTCATTGAGAACTAACAAACTATAATCTCAGTCATTGAGGCAATTGCAATTTATCATAACATCAGAAAGAGTCTATGTAAGAGCTATTCAGCAAGTACACATACTCAACTATCATTTAGTCTTTCACAATTGCTAACACTCACGCAATACTTGTGGTTACAGAGTTTTAATCGGACACAGAGAAAGATAGGGGCTTATACTTTCGCCTCCCAACCTTTTACCTCAAGGGTAATGTCAACAATAATAATTCATGCTAACTTACATCCAATTGGATATATATATATATATATCAGGATCTTTCCAACACACTATGCTTGCCAAAGGATAAAATGTAAAAAGAAAAGGTGAAGATCACCATGACTCTTGCATAGGGTAGAAGATAAAAGTAAAAGATAGGCCCTTCGAAGAGGGAAGCAGAGGTTGTCATGCGCTTTTAGTGTTGCATGCACAAAATCTTAATGCGAAAGAACATTACTTTATATTGCCACTTGTGATATGGACCTTTATTATGCAGTTCGTCGCTTTTATTTCTTCCACATCACAAGATCGTACAAAGCTTATTTTCTCCCACACTAATAAGTTATACATATTTAGAGAGCAATTTTTATTGCTTGCACCGATGACAACTTACTTGAAGGATCTTACTCAATCCATAGGTAGATATGGTGGACTCTCATGGCAAAAACTGGGTTTAAGGATATTTGGAAGGACAAGTAGTATCTCTACTTGGTGCAAAGAATTTGGCTAGCATGAAGGGGAAAGGCAAGCTCAACATGTTGGATGATCCATGACAATATACTTTATTTCAGATATAAGAAAACATAACCCATTATGTTGTCTTCCTTGTCCAACATCAACTCTTTAGCATGTCATATTTTAATGAGTGCTCACAATCATAAAAGATGTCCAAGATAGTATATTTATATGTGAAACCTCTCTTTCTTTATTACTTCCTATTAATTGCAACGATGACCAAAGCTATGTTTGTCAACTCTCAACAACTTTTAATCATCATACTCTTTCTATGTGAAGTCATTACTCTCCATAAGATCAATATGATCTCTTTATTTCCTTTTATTCTTTCTCTTTTCTTTTATTCCCTCAAGATCATAGCAAAATAATCAAGCCCTTGACTCAACACTAATCTTTATTATATAGCTCACGGACTCGATTACATAAAGGGATCATAAAGCAAACTCAAAACTAGATCATACCAAAAACTTTATTCTACTAGATCAAGATATTACGAAAAGGATCGAGCTAAGAAAAACGGTAAAGATAGAGATGTGACAATGATACGATACCGGGGCACCTCCCCCAAGCTTGGCAGTTGCCAAGGGGAGTGCCCATACCCATGTGATTAGATCTCCTTTGTTGGTGAAGAGGGTGGTGGAGTTGTTGATGATGTGGGCTTGTCGTCCATCTTCCAAGGCATAGGCTCACCATCATAGAAGGATGAACGAGTCTCCGGGATCCTCAAATCTGCAGCCAAACTCATCCTCTTGAATCTATATTCATACTCACATTTTTGGTTTTGCAGATCATAGATTTGAGCTTGGAGGTGCTCGATCTTCTCGTGAAGCATGAAGATGGTCTCCCCGATGTTCTTGGCATCCAGCTTGTGGTTGTTGGTGAACTCCGCGATCATCATGTGGTTGATGTTGAGTCCGCGTTCCACCATCCCCTGGCACTTGAAAATTTGTTGCTCCATTGCTTCGAGCCTCGTCTCCACGCTTCCTGTCCTCCTTGGTCCCTCAACATCGCGGATGTGCAACAACCCATCACGCATCTCAATGGTTTGAGGGTGTTGCAGCACCTCCGCGAGGTAGGGGTTGATGACCTTCTCGAAGAACTTGTCCTTGGGGGCACTTGGAGACGTCATGATGATCTAGATCTATAAAAAACAGCTCAAAACAAGAACAGAGGACAATTGCGTGATACAGTGGTCAAAACCTTCAGGAGATTATATAATGAATTTTTACGGACCAAAATACGTATCTTGCAAGAAAACGGAGTCCGGAAAGCACACGAGGTGCCCACGAGGCAGGGGGCGTGCCCAGGGGGGTAGGGCGCGCCCTCCACCCTCGTGGAGGCCTCGTGTCCTTCCCGGACTGCTTCTTATTTTTCTGTTTTTCTAAATATTCCAAAACGGAGAAAAATTGCGATTGGAACTGTTTTGGAGTCGGTTTACTTACCGTACCACATACCTATTCCTTTTCGGAGTCTGAAACGTTCTGGAAAGTGTCCCTTATGTATTCCTTCGGGGTTACGGTTTCAATGACATTAGTTTCAACATTTATAGGATTACCTGTGATATAATGTTTGATTCTTTGACCGTTCACCACCTTTGGATTTGTGCCTTCGAAGTTGTTGATTTTTATGGAACCGGAACGATAGACCTCCTCGATAACGTAAGGACCTTCCCGTTTAGAGAGAAGTTTTCCTTCAACAAATCTAAAACGGGAGTTGTATAATAATACATAATCACCTACATTAAACTCACGCTTTTGTATCCTTTTGTCATGCCATCTTTTAACTTTTTCTTTAAACAATTTGGCATTCTCATAGGCTTGGGTTCTCCATTCATCAAGTGAGCTAATGTCAAATAACCTCTTCTCACCGGCAAGTTTGAAATCATAATTAAGCTCTTTAATAGCCCAATATGCCTTATGTTCTAATTCGAGAGGTAAGTGACATGCTTTTCCATAAACCATTTTATACAGAGACATACCCATAGGATTTTTATACGCAGTTCTATCGGCCCATAATGCACCATCAAGTTTCTTGGACCAATTCTTTCTAGATCTATTAACAGTCTTTTGAAAAATTAATTTGAGCTCTCTATTACTCAATTCTACTTGACCGTTAGACTGTGGGTGATAAGGAGATGCAATTCTATGATTAACATCGTACTTGGCAATCATTTTACGGAAAGCACCATGAATAAAATGTGAACCACCATCAGTCATTAAATATCTAGGGACTCCAAACCTTAGAAAAGTTACTTCTTTAAGCATCTTAATAGAAGTGTTATGATTAGCACTACTAGTGGGAATAGCTTCTACCCACTTAGTAACGTAATCAACAGCAACTATATGAGTATACCCATTAGAGGCAGGAAACGGTCCCATATAATCAAAGCCCCAAACATCAAATGGTTCAATAACAAGTGAATAATTCATAGGAATTTCCTGACGTCTACTAATATTACCAATTCTTTGACATTCATCGCAAGATAAGACAAACTTACGAGCATCCTTGAAGAGAGTAGGCCAATAAAAACCAGATTGCAATACCTTATGTGCAGTTCTATCTCCCATGTGGTGTCCTCCATAAGCCTCGGAGTGACACTTGCGTAGGATCTGTTCCTGTTCATGCTCAGGTACACAACATCTAATAACACCATCTACTCCTTATTTATAAAGATGTGGGTCATCCCAAAAGTAATGTCTTAAATCATAGAAAACCTTTTTCTTTTGCTGGTATGTGAAACTAGGTGGTATAAATTTAGCAACAATGTAATTAGCGTAATTAGCAGACCGTGAAGCAGTACGAGAAGCATTTATGACATTTAATTGTTCATCAGGAAAGCTATCATCAATAGGTAGTGGGTCATCAAGAACATTCTCTAACCTAGACAAGTTATGCATGTAGCAGGTTCTCAGCTCCCTTTCTATCAATAATATGCAAATCGAATTCTTGTAGCAAGAGAGCCCATCTAGTAAGTCTAGGTTTAGCATCTTTCTTTTCCATAAGATATTTAATAGCAGCATGAACGGTGTGAATAGTTACTTTAGAATCAACAATATAAGGTCTGAACTTATCATAAGCAAATACAACCGCTAAGACTTCTTTTTCAGTAATAGCATAATTTCTCTGAGCACTGTCTAGAGTTTTACTAGCATATTGAATAACATTTAATTTCCTATCAACTCTTTGCCCTAGAACAACACCTACAGCATAATCACTAGCATCACCCATAATTTCAAAGGATAAATTCCAATCAGGTGGCTGAATAATAGGTGCAGAAATCAATGCTTTCTTAAGTATTTCAAATGCTTCTACACAATCTTCATCAAAGACAAATGGTATATCTTTTTGTAATAGATTAGTCAGAGGCCGATAATTTTTTGAGAAGTCCTTAATGAACCTCCTATAAAAATTGGCATGACCAAGAAAACTTCTTATACCTCTGATGTCCTTGGGACATGGCATCTTTTCAATAGCATCAACTTTAGCTTTATCAACTTCAGTACCTCTTTCAGAAATTTTATGCCCCAAGACAATACCTTCATTAACCATAAAGTGGCACTTTTCCCATTTCAAGACAAGATTAGTTTCGTCACATCTCTGCAAAACTCGATCAAGGTTGCTCAAGCAATCATCAAAATAGGATCCATAAACGGAGAAATCATCCATGAAGACCTCACAAATCTTTTCACATAAGTCAGAGAATATAGCCATCATGCATCTTTGAAAGGTAGCAGGTGCATTACATAAACCAAAAGGCATACGTCTATAAGCAAAAGTACCGAAAGGGCAAGTAAAAGTGGTCTTAGCTTGATCATCAGCTGACACAGGTATTTGAGAGAAACCAGAATAACCATATAGAAAGCAAAAATGTGTGTGTTTGGATAATCTTTCTAGCATTTGATCAATAAATGGCAATGGGTAATGATCTTTTTAGTAGCTTTGTTTAATTTGCGGAAATCAATTACCATCCTATAACCTGTAATAATTCTTTGCGGAATCAATTCATCTTTATCATTAGGAACGACAATAATACCTCCCTTCTTAGGGACACAAAGGGATGGACTTACCCAATCGACTATCAAAGAACGGATAAATTTACACGCCTCAAGGAGCTTTAGTATTTCCTTTCTTACCACTTATTTCATCTTAGGATTCAGCCATCGTTGATGATCAATAACTGGTTTGGCATCTTTCTCCAAATTTATTTTGTGTTGGCATGGAGTGGGACTAATGCCCTTAAGATCATCAAGAGTATATCCAATAGCGACCTGATTGCTTCTTCAGAGTTTTCAATAATTTTTCTTCCTCCTTCTCTGAAAGGTTAGCACTATAATAACAGGATATATCTTCTTTTCATCAAGATAAGCATATTTAAGAGTATCAAGCAATGGTTTAAGCTCAAACACGGGATCACCCTTGGGTGGAGGAGGATCCCCTAGGATTTCGACAGGCAAGTTGTGTTTCAGAATAGGTCCCTGTTTAAAGAACACTTCATCTATTTCCCTTCTTTCATTCATAAACATATCATTTTCATCGTCTAGCAAATATTGTTCTAAAGGATCACTAGGAGGTACGACAATAGAAGCAAGACCAATAATTTCATCTTTACTATTCAATTCCTCTTCACGGTGTTGTCTACGAAATTTAGAAAAGTTAAGCTCATGAGACAGATCACCTAGACCAATGGTAACAACATCCTTTTCGCAGTCTATCTTTGCATTAACAGTGTTTAAGAAGGGTCTACCAAATATAATGGGACAAAAGCTATCTTGTGGGGAACCAAGAACAAGAAAATCAGCAGGATATTTAGTTTTCCCACACAAGACTTCAACATCTCTAACAATCCCAATTGGTGAAATAGTATCTCTATTGGCAAGCTTAATTGTGACATCAATTTCTTCTAACTCAGTAGGTGCAATATCATGCATAATTTCTTTGTATAAGTCAATAGGTATTGCACTAGAACTAGCACCCATATCACACAAGCCATGATAACAATGATCTCCTATTTTAACAGAAATAACAGGCATGCCTACCACAAGTCTATGTTTATCTTCAGCACTAGGTTTAGCAATTCTAGCTTCTCATCACAGAAATAAATAACATGCCCATCAATATTATCAGCCAAGAGATCTTTAACAATAGCAATATATGTTCAACTTTAACTTGCTCAGGAGGTGTATAGGTTCTAATATTGCTTTTACGAACCACAGTTGAAGCTTTAGCATGATCTTTTATCCTAACAGGGAAAGGTGGTTTCTCAACATAAGCAGTTGGAACAATAGGATCATTATAAGTGATAGTATTTTCTTCAACTTTAATAGGTGCAACTACTTTTACTTCTATGGGAGGATTATATTTAAACCACTTCTCCTTAGGGAGATCAACATGAGTAGCAAATGATTCACATAAAGGAGCTACTATCTCAGAGTCAAGTCCATATTTAGTGCTAAATTTACGGAAAACATCGGTATCCATAAAAGATTTAACACAATCAAACTTAGGTGTTATACCTGACTCCTTACCTTCGTCAAGATCCCAATCTTCAGAGTTTCATTTAATTCTTTCCAATAAATCCCATTTGAATTCAATAGTCTTCATCATAAAAGAACTAGTACAAGAAGTATCGAGCATGGTGCGATTGTTGTCAGAAAGCCGAGCATAAAATTTTTGAATAATCATTTCTCTTGAGAGCTCATGATTGGGGCATGAATATAACATTGACTTAAGCCTCCCCCAAGCTTGAGTGATGCTTTCTCCTTCGCGAGGCCAAAAATTATATATATAATTACGATCACGATGAACAAGATGCATAGGATAAAACTTCTGATGAAATTCCAATTTCAATCGTTTGTAGTTCCATGATCCCATATCATCACATAGCCTATACCATGTCAATGCTTCTCCATTCAAATATAAAGGGAAGACATTCTTCTTGATAACATCATCGGGCATACCTGCAAGCTTAAATAATCCACAAACTTCATCCACATATATTAGGTGCTCATCAGGATGTAATGTTCCATCTCCTGCAAAAGGATTAGCTAGCAGTTTTTCTATAATACCCGAAGGAATTTCAAAGTAGAAATTTTCATTTTTAGTAGGTTCGATGGGTCGAGGAGCAACTCTTTGCTCTACTGGTCGGGGTGAAGATACCCCGAACAAGCCCCTCAGAGAATTACTTTCCATAGTAACAAGTAACAGTAAATTTCAGCACGGTATATAAATTTTTCCTTACCAAATTCCACCTACCAAAGGCGCTTCACTCCCCGGCAATGGCGCCAGAAAAGAGTCTTGATGACCCACAAGTATAGGGGACCTATCATAGTCCTTTCGATAAGTAAGAGTGTCGAACCCAATGAGGAGCAGAAGGAAATGATAAGCGGTTTTCAGCAAGGTATTCTCTGCAAGCACTTGAATTATAGGTATGAGATAGTTTTGTGATAAGATAATTTGTAACGAGCAACAAGTAACAAAAGTAAATAAGGTGCAGCAAGGTGGCCCAATCCTTTTTGTAGCAAAGGACAAGCCTGGACAAACTCTTATATAGAGAAAAGCGCTCCCGAGGACACATGGGAATTATCGTCAAGCTAGTTTTCATCACGTATATATGATTCGCGTTCGGTACTTTGATAATTTGATATGTGGGTGGACCGGTGCTTGGGTGCTGTCCTTACTTGGACAAGCATCCCATTTATGATTAACTACTATTGCAAGCATCCGCAACTACAAAAGAAGTACTAAGGTAAACCTAACCATAGCATGAAACATATGGATCCAAGTCAGCCCCTTACAAAGCAACGCATAAACTAGGGTTTAAGCTTCTGTCACTCTAGCAACCATCATCTACTTATTACTTCCCAATGCCTTCCTCTAGGCCCAAATAATGGTGAAGTGTCATGTAGTCGACGTTCACATAACACCACTAGAGGAGAGACAACATACATCTCATCAAAATATCGAACGAATACCAAATTCACATGACTACTAATAGCAAGACTTCTCCCATGTCCTCAGGAACAAAGGTAACTAGTCACAAAGCATATTCATGTTCATAATCAGAGGAGTACTAATATGCATAAAGGATCTGAACATATGATCTTCCACCAAATAAACCAACTAGCATCAACTACAAGGAGTAATCAACACTACTAGCAACCTACAGGTACCAATCTCAGACTTAGAGACAAGAATTGGATACAAGAGATGAACTAGGGTTTGAGAGGAGATGGTGCTAGTGAATATGTTGATGGAGATTGGCCCTCTACCGATGAGAGGAGCGTTGGTGATGACGATGGCGATGATTTCCCCCTCCCGGAGGGAAGTGTCCCCGGCAGAACAGCTCCGCTAGAGCCCTAGATTGGTTCCGCCAAGGTTCCGCCTCGTGGCGGTGGAGTCTCATCCCGAAAGCTTGCTTATGATTTTTCTTCGGACAAAAGACTTCATATAGCAGAAGATGGGCACTGAAGGGCCACCAGGGGGCCCACGAGGCAAGGGGGCACACCCAGGGGGGTAGCGTGCGCCCCCACCCTCGTGCTCAGGGTGTGGGTCCTCTCTGGTATTTTCTTCGCTCAGTATTTTTTATTATTTCCAAAAATAACTTCCATGGAGTTTTAGGACTTTTGGAGTTGTGCAGAATAGGTCTCTAATATTTGCTCCTTTTCCAAATTAAAATTCCAAGCGCGGCATTCTCCCTCTTTATGTAAACCTTGTAAAATAAGAGAGAATAGGCATAAGTATTGTGACATAATGTGTAATAACAACCCATAATGCAATAAATATCAATATAAAAGCATGATGCAAAATTGACATATCAGATATCTGCTTCAGCAGGTAGCATTGTATGCTCTGAAGACCTTGTTTTCACTCCAGATTTCTCTATCATCAATTCAAATGGCTGATGCACAGGAAGAGCAGTTGAATATACAAACATTGTCGACAAAAGCAATGAGAAATACAAAAAAAGGACGACATGATATAATTCACATATATGACGCTTGGCTAAACAGCATGGCATTGCATAATTCACATATATAATGCCTTGCAACAAGATAGCATTGCATAATTCACATATATAATGTCTTGCAACAAGATGGCATTGCATAATTCACATATATGGTAATTAGACACTAAACAGGTGGCATTCACACAAAGCATGTCTAAACTAAGCAAATGACATAGCAATGCAAGATACCATACGCACGATATGAGCAACATAACCCTGCCAAGTTAGAGCATGCACCTCGGGGGGGGGGGATAGGACTGGTCATCTGTCTCTGAATCCTCCTCTGAGGAGCTATCTGTAACCAGCAAGACATGTGCTTCGTCAGATAGCATTGTCTACTCTGAAGACCTTGTTTCCACTCCAGATTTTTCCATGACCGTGCCGAATGGCTCTTGCACAGGAAGAGTAATTGAATGTACTAAAATTGTTGACAAATTAAACACGTAATTAAAAAATAATGTCATGATATAATTCACATATAAGATGACTGGCTAACCAGGGTGGCATTGCAAAATTCACATATATGATGCCTTGCTAAACAAGATGGCATTGCATGATTCACATATACGATAAAGATACTAAACAGATGTCATTGACACAAAGCATGTCTAAACTAAGGAGATGACATCTTTGATGTATACAGTAAGCAATGCAAGGCACCATATGCATGATATTACCAACATCAGCATGCCAAGTTAGAGCGAAGACCTCATGGGGTAAATAGGAGTGGTCTTCTGCTTCTGAATCCCCCTCAGAATAGTTATCTTCCTCTTGATTATGATCCGAAATGGGTGGAGGGGGGCTGCCTTTGCGCCCACCATGGAGCGACGTCTGCATGAAATTTTATTGCCATGCAAGGCTCGTCACTTTTGCTCTACATGTTCAGTTCCATTGTGTACAATAACTGACATGCATAGGAATAAAACATAGTGAGATTATGTAAGGAGTGCATGCACAAATCCAGAGTGATGGTAGCAAGCGTGGATAGACCCAAAACCAATGATAGCAGGCAGATAATAGCTTTAGTTAAAAATACAGATAATGGATCCTTTAATGTTTGTTTGCACCCAACATGAAACTCATAGTAGACACCCGAGATTAACCAGATAGTAGACAGATAGTACTGATTGCTGCCCCAATATGTACCCCACAACCATTTAAAAACTCAAGTTTCAGCATAAGTTTGGACCTGACTCGGAGCCTAATAGGTGAACACGATGATAAAGTAGCATGTCATCATATTAAGTGATGCATAACGTAAGAAGACACGGAAGAGTGCGACCTCTCTTGCGGACCCGTGTAGTCCTCAAGGTCATCTGCTCAGTTGATCATGGTAATGCAGTTGTCGTGGCTGCCGACGACGGGGAAGAAGATCTGAGGTGGCGAAAGACAGTCTGGAGAGCAGATCCCTGCTGTGGTGAACCCTTGCGTCATTGGAGCAGTTGAGCTGGGGTGGAACACAGCACCGCAGGAGCAGGACAAACCACACAAGGTTTTCTTTGACACATATCTATAACAGAAGTAATTGTGTAAGGGCTTGTTTGAATTTGAGGATTCCAACAATGCAGGGATATGAAATAGACAGGAATAGGATAGGAATGCACGTGCAAAACAGAGAATTTAAAAACACAGGATTTCTGCCAATCTGGGTGTTTGGTTCACAAGAATTGGAAGATCACAGGATGCAAAGAAGCATGGTGAGATTAAGTCAAACCACAAGAAGTGTACAACCCTTTGGCGAAGCCATGTTGATCTCAGCGTGATTGGTTGGCCGGTGAGGATGCTCCGGCTGACTTGGCTGACGGAGGAGGGGAAGAAGATCTTAAGCGTCTGGAGATGGAGCCCGAGGTACTGCTCCACTGTGATGGAGGGTTTCGTTGTTGGAGCAGCTCCGGTGAGTTGTACGATGCCGGGGCTGAAGCAGGACAAGAGAGGCAACGTTAACCTGAGTGGAATACTAATAGCATCTCCATTAGATGATGTAAAATACATAACCACAAAGTGCTAGATGTACTTTTCCTACCAATCTATCCCCCTAGGAGCATGCGTGTAGTACTTGATTTTTGACGACTTCTAAATTTTTGCAATAAGTATATGAGTTCTTTTGACTAATGTTGATTCCATGGATTATACGCATTCTTACCTTTCCGCCATTGCTAGCCTCTTCGGTACCGTGCATTGCCCTTTCTCACATTGAGAGTTGGCGCAAACTTCGCCGGTGCATCCAAACCCCGTGATATGATACGCTCTATCACACATAAACCTCCTTATATCTTCCTCAAAACAGCCACCATACCTACCTATTATGGCATTTCCATAGCCATTCCGAGATATATTGCCATGCAACTTCCACCATCATCATCATGACATACTTTACTTTTGTCATATTGCCATTGCATGATCATGTAGTTGACATCGTATTTGTGGCAAAGCCACCATGCATTATTTTTCATACATGTCACTCTTGATTCATTGCACCATCCCGGTACATCACGGAGGCATTCATATAGAGTCATACCTTGTTCTAGTTTCGAGTTGTAATCCTTATGTTGTAATCAATAGAAGTGTGATGATCATCATTATTAGAGCATTGCCCAAAAAAAAAGAAGAAAGGCCAAAAAAGGCCAAAAAAAGAAAAGAAAAGGGCAATGCTACTATCTCTTTTTCCACACTTGTGCTTCAAAATAGCACCATGTTCTTCATGTAGTGAGTCTCATATATTGTGCTTCAAAGTGGCACCATGTTTTTCATATAGTGAGTCTCATATATTGTGCTTCAAAGTAGCACCATGTTCTTCATGTAGTGAGTCTCATATATTGTGCTTCAAAGTGGCACCATGTTTTTCATATAGTGAGTCTCATAAGTTGTCTTTTTATACTAGTGGGAATTTTTCATTATAGAACTTGGCTTGCATATTCCTACGATGGGCTTCCTCAAATGCCCTAGGTATTCATGAGCAAGCAAGTTGGATGCACACCCACTAGTTTTCTTTTGTTGAGCATTCATAGCTCTAGTGCATCCGTTGCATGGCAATCCCTACTCCTCATGCTGACATCAATTTATGGGCATCTCCATAGCCCGTTGATTATCCTCGTCAATGTGAGACTTTCTCCTTTTTTGTCTTGTCGATGCAATCCCCATCATCATATTCTATTCCACCCATAGTGATATATCCATGGCTCACGCTCATGTATTGCCTGAAGGTTGAAAAAGTTTGAGATTATTTAAGTATGAAACAATTGCTTGGCTTGTCATCGGGGGTATAGAAGTTGGGAACATCTTTGTGTGTGAAAATGAAGCATAGCCTAACTGTATGATTTTGTAGGGATGAACTTTCTTTGGCCATGTTATTTTGAGATGACATAATTATTTTGATTAGTATGCTTGAAGTATTATTATTTTTATGTCAATATGAACTTTTGTCTTGAATCTTTCGGATCTGAATATTCATATCACAATTAAGAAGATTTACATTGAAATTATGCCAAAGTATCACTCCACATCAAAATTCTCTTTTTATCATTTACCTACTCGAGGACGAGCAGGAATTAAGCTTGGGGATGCCTGATACGTCTCCAATGTATCTATAATTTTTAATTGCTCCATGCTACTTTATATATTGTTTTGGACTATAATGGGCTTTATTTTCCACTTTTATATTATTTTTGGGACTAACCTATTAACCGGAGGCCCAGCCCAGAATTGCTGTTTTTGCCTATTTCAGTGTTTCGAAGAAACGGAATATCAAACGGAGTCCAAACGGAATGAAACCTTCGGGAACGTGATCTTCTCACCGAACGTGATCCAGGAGACTTGGACCCTACTCCAAGGAGTGCCAGAGGCGGTCACGAGGGTGGGGGCGCGCCCCCTGCCTCGTGGGCCCCCTGACGCTCCACCGACGTACTCCTTCCTCCTATATATACCTACGTACCCCTAACAGATAAGAGAGGGAGCCAAAAACCTAATTCCACCGCCGCAACTTCCTGTATCCACGAGATCCCATCTTGGGGCCTGTTAGGAGCTCACGGAAGGGCATCCACCACGGAGGGCTTCTACATCAACACCATAGCCCCTCCGATGAAGTGTGAGTAGTTTACTTCAGACCTTCAGGTCCATAGTTAGTAGCTAGATAGCTTCTTCTCTCTTTTTGGATCTCAATAAAATGTTCTCCCCCTCTCTCGTGGAGATCTATTCGATGTAATCTTCTTTTTGCGGTGTGTTTGTTGAGACCGATGAATTGTCGGTTTATGATCCAGCTTAACTATGGAAAATATTTTATTCTTCTCTGAATTCTTTTATGTATGATTGAGTTATCTTTGCAAGTCTCTTCGAATTATCCGTTTGGTTTGGCCAACTAGATTGGTAGTTCTTGCAATGGGAGAAGTGCTTAGCTTTGGGTTCAATATTGCGGTGACCTTACCCAAAGGATGTAAAGGGTTGCAAGGCACGTATTGTATTGTTGCCATTGAGGATAACAAGATGGGGTATTTATCATATTGCATGAATTTATTCCTCTACATCATGTCATCTTGCTTAAGGCGTTACTCTGTTTTTAAACTTAATACTCTAGATGCATCTTTGGATAGCGGTCGATGAGTGGAGTAATAGTAGTAGATGCAGAATCGTTTCGGTCTACTTGTCACGGACGTGATGCCTATATACATGATCATTGCCTGGATAACCTCATAACTATGCTCAATTATGTCAATTGCGCAACAGTAATTTGTTCACCCACCGTAGAATACTTATGCTCTTGAGAGAAGCCACTAGTGAAACCTATGGCCCCTGGGTCTATTCTCATCATATCAATCTCTATCACTTTTATACTTTCTTTGTTTTTACTTTGCTTTTACTTTTCACTTTGCATCTTTATACCAAAAATACCAAAAATATTATCTCTATCAGATCTCACTCTCGTAAGTGACCGTGAAGGAATTGACAACCCCTAATCACGTTGGTTGCGAGTAGCTATCATTTTGTGCAAGTACGAGGGACTTGGCGTGGCCTCCTCTTTGGATTGATACCTTGGTTCTCAAAAACTGAGGGAAATACTTACGCTATTGTGCTGCATCATCCCCTCCTCTTCGGGGAAAACCAACGCAAGCTCGAGATGTAGCATCCACCTAGTGGAATCTCTACAAAGACTTATATTTAGGAACAGAGGGAGTACTATGTAAAGAGTTAGGTGTCGCACGATGTCCAGAAAATATGGTGATAGTGTGAGGTGGGCCATGTAATCACTGAGCCTGCGTGTTTTCACTGCTCTTGCACTCCTCTGCTGTAAGAATGGAGAAAATTGTAATCTAGTAGTACCTCCTTTTGCCGAAAGCGTGGGACATCCAGCAGTCCAACCACCTCAGTAATAATGACCAATGAGCCGTCAAATCACATAGACCCAGCAGTAAGTTGGACGGACGAAGCAACCATCACTCTTGAATCCACTTCTCCCTTCAACACATGCGCTAGTGAGAGGTCGCGTCCGATCTGCCCGGGCATGAATGCGGCACCGATTCTTTGGAGTGGCACTGACCGTTTCGGGCGGGAAGCGCGCGCGGGCGATGGAGGGGCTTTGGGTGGGCCAGGCTGGTCGAGGCGGCGTGGCAGCTGTCACTTTGTCCCTACTGGGACGCCTGAAACGAGAGGATGCACCGACTCTCGCGGCTAAAATCGTACACTACACACCATCTCTCTGTAGGAGTAGGTCGATCTGTCGCTCTCTCTAACACATACATGTTGTTAAACACACACACGCACACGCACACACAGGTTCATAGAATAGGAAAATCGTGCGAGTGTGAAGCCACAGGAAGTGAGATACAAATGGAGTACGTATAAGAAGAGAAGAGGTGACAAATATTCCATCAAACCTGGACTGAGGAGTAATACTCCCTCCGTCTAGGTGTTAAGTCATCTTACGGAAATCAGATATTCCCAAAATGTTTAGGCGTCGTCCATTAACTTCGCATCTCAATCCCCTCCTGGCCTCGTTGCTAGCGAGCGTTGTTACTTAGGGAGCGTTTGGATCCTTAGCAAGAACAGCTTATAGCATAGCCGGGCAAGGTTAGGCGTTTGGAACTGTTAAAATATGTTAGCTTTTGTGGGCCAGCTAGCTTTGGTGGGCTAGAAAAACCTTGGTAGCTCAGGAGAGCCAGATCGGCTCGCTTCTGACGGCAAACTTCGCGTAGTAGTAACATAGACTAGTAACATATGCATGTTACTAGTCCAAGTTACTCACCACTATGACCAGCCTAAGCAATGTAACCAAATGCTCCTTACTCTGCCTTGTTATCTCCCCCGGAAACCTAATGCATGGAGCGCAACTACGCGTTGATCAGTCAAGAAATCAAAGTCGGCTTGCATGCGAGTTAATACGTGGCCCTACATGGTAGCTAAAACGGCATCTCTTAGTTGTTTGGATTAATTGTTGTGTTTAGAGACAGAAATCAGGGCTTTGATTGGAGGAATGACCGGTCAAGTTTCTCCTTCTCCTCCAATCTGCTTGCACCTTGGTCCCGCTGCACCTTCTAATGTGACTTATTACACCTAGACGGAGGGAGTCGTACGAGATACGGTGGCACACTGACTTAGGTCGAATACAAGTGCCCAAAATTGTGTGCATGTTATAATAAGGATTCACTTAAAATAGTACGTGAGCGAACAGAGGGATCAATTGGACAGTGTTCCCGAGCAGTAGCGAGATGTGTGAGGTAAGATACACCACTGTCGCTTTTTAATTTTTCTTATTAATTTTTTTGTTTCACCCTCTAACTGGTGGGACCCAACGTACTACGTGGAGAGAGGTAAGGTGACTAAGGCTGCATTATTTCTGCACCACTGTGGATAGTTTTACCACCAAAGCCACATGACACAATTATGATTTAAATCCCAATGACTCCCACACACAAAAAACATGGAATGCTTGTCACACGAATGCAGAAATGTATAAAAGGTTATTTTCCTCTCATTGAACATAACGGGAGGGTTGTGTAGCTGGTTAGCCTATTCGCTCATCAAACTTGAGGTCTCGGGTTCGATAACTACACTTGAGCATAATTCGTGCCAGGAGGATTCTTTGACTCGTCAAAATGGATGGATACGGAGCTATACGATCTCGTAGTGACCGTATAATCACCTCATCACGTATAAGCTGTACTGCAGCCTCGGCGCTTGTTTTCTAGGGTTTGCACTCTTCATACTCTCTCCAGTATATATATACATGTTGGAGCCTGAACGCTTGTAGTTGCTCTCTTCACACTCTCTCACCCTCTCCAGATCTAAACAAGACTTCGTTGGCCTCTCTCTCTCCCCTCACTGCTGGATGCCTTTCGTGGTTGCTCTCTTCACACTCTCTCACCCTCTCCAGATCTAAACAAGACTTCGTTGGCCTCTCTCTCTCCCCTCACTGCTAGTCAAAGAGCCGGCAGGATCCGTCCATCGGGAAGGGAAGGAGGCTTAACGCTATCACTGTCGGCGAGGGAGGGAATCCACTACCGGCGCAGCTGTTCACTTTCACCCAGCGGCGGCACGGGAGGGCCTCCGACCCCTTCTTCTTTGCCGCCGTACATAGTGTGGGTCAAACGGCCTCTGGTCGCCCAACGAACCACACCCCAAGAACCTTAAGGTATAATTTACTTATTCCACATGCATTGCTCTAGCCGCATGTGGGATTTGTCCACTTCTACACTCGAATCTAGGTGTTGGATCAAACAGGAAAGTAGTGGGGAAAATTGTATACCATGAATCTAGGACGTGGTTCAAAGAGGAAAGGAATGGGGGAAAGTAGTGGGAAAACTTGTATAGCATGAATCTAGGACATGGTTCAAAAAGGAAAGGAGGGGGGAAAGTAGTGGGGAAAGTTGTATCGCTTGAATCTAAGACGTGGTTCAAAGAGGAAAGGAATGGGGGAAAGTAGTGGGGAAAGTTGTATAGCATAAATCTAGGACGTGGTTCAAAGAGTAAAGGAAGTGGGGAAAGTACTAGTACAGACTGGCTATCCAGCACCTACGTTGGTCGAAAAGGGAAAACAATGACAAACACAGTATGCACATCTGTAACGAACCGATCTTTTGTTTTGGGGGACAAGGCTGCAGAGTTTGAGCAGGACTAGATTTGCTGTGCTCACATAGGGAAAGGTGTCTAAAGATAACAAAACTGGGACCAACATAAATATGCTCCTTGGTTGTTTGTTCTTTGTTGCAACAGACTGTGCATCACCCCAGTACATCGGTAGATGCACATGGTGCTAGTGCATCCACTGTCCCGTGCAACTCTTTAGTTGTTGTTAATCTAAGGCCCTGTTTGGTTAAAAACTCCCTAGTCCCTACCTGCTTGGTTCCAGGGACTAAACATGGACTAGAGGTTATTAAATGACATGCTAAAATACCATGTTACCCCTTGTAATGAACTAATAGAGACAAGGTGCGATGCATGGCAGGGGCAACTGTTGGAAAAAATCCCAAAAAGACTCTCCCTCGGGGTCTTCTTTCTTTAGTCCCAAATGCCCACTTTTTGTCCATAAAGTCCCTCCTATTTGGTTTAGATGGGACTGACACGGAGTTTTTTTAGTCCCTCCACCAAAATGTCCCTGTAAACAAACACCCTCTAATAATGCCGCTAGAAAATTGATGCAATGCCACAGTTAAAAGCAAATTACATGTTTAATGAATTTTATTGTTAATATAATCTCTCTGTTAATATAAATCAATGCCACTGTTTGAGAAATGCTACTGTCTTGATTTCTTTCCCATTTAGATAAGGTAGATGCTTCTTTTTATTGGCTTCTTTGTCATCCACCGTTATTGACCACTAGTTGTTTCCTTTGCACCTCTGTGTAAACAGGGTTATCTACTTCACCTCGTTGCCATTGTGGCCTTTTGTTGCACTGCACAAAACACTTTTGTTTTAAGAGTGTTTTGTGCAGTTCAACCAAAATGTCACACCGACAACATTGCTTGATTGCTTGATCTTAGTGGAACTGCACAAGAGGAGATCTTACTTTCTATCCGTGTTGGCAAATTTGGTTCAGTTCTTCTTCTTGTGAGTTGTTTGAATTCAACGTCATGAGAGGTCAGTACTAGCCTTCTTTCACATGATTCTGCAGTGTGCTTTCATATGTTGTGCTACTTGTACGGTAATGTTGCTTGATTTTAGTGAACTGCACAAATGGAGACAAGACTTCCAATCTGTATGTGCACCGTAATATCCCATTGAGGTAAGATAAGGATATTTCACAACTGTTGGCATGTATTTTGCCACTTTCATCAGAAAATTAATGTCATTGGTTAGTGCTATACTTGTGCAACCTAATTGGCATGCCAAATCTTACATTGAAGGCGAAGCTTGTCTGTTATTGAACCAAGTGATGAAGGGGAAGAACAAGCAGAATAAAACAAAAATCAACTCCGGTCTGTAATGAAGCAATCGAACTGTGATGACACAAGTAATGATATAGTTTTGCATCTTAATGTATTGCTATGGCTGGAGCGAGCAATTGCTTTGCCAACGATTTGATGCCACTCTTAATGTAATACGTAATTATCTCTACTTGTGCAAACAGGGATCTTCTTTGAAGATACCATATATTTTAGTGGAACTGCACAAGAAGATGTTGGAAACATTAAACTAATCGAGGAGTATATAGTAAGCATGGCCACCACAGGACATAGCAACAGATGGTTCCGGAGAAGTGCTTCATCTGTATGCTCTACACAATAAGCCTCGACAAAGGTTGGTACTGTGCCACCGATTTCATCCATATGATTGAGCTTTTCCATCTCCATTGGTGTTGTGCTACTGTTTAGATCTTGTCGTGAAAAAGTGGTATTGTCCTTGAGAAGTGCTTCATCATCTTTGTTTAAATATTTCCTTTCTTTTTTTCGAGCAAACAGGGATGCTAGCATTTAGTTGTCCTCTTGTCTTTGCATAACAGGATCATCCTCCTCTGAAGTAGAATATGGAGTACGTGAAGTGACTAGTTCCTATTATGCCAGGATGAAGAAGCCATGTCTATCTTCTCATTAGAAGGAGCAGTTGAAGGATGGTTACATTACTCCCCACAAGACCAAACTAACTTCAGCTCAGAAGGACTGAAAAATCTCCATTATCTTGCTGTGATGCGCGAGTACAATGTTGTTCTAGGATTCTTTCTGGTGAGTTCCATTTTTCTAAAAGTGTGCTCTACATGGACCATGTAGGTGCCTGTTTAAACTGTCAATTCATAGTACAGTTTGCTTTATACTAACCACTTTTTTGTATTTGTGCAAACAGGTGCTCAGCTTGATTTCAATGGGAACTGCACAAAATGTTCATGAATACATCAAATCATTCATTTCCACCACAAGAAAGGAGGTGCCGATAAGTTGAAGGCATTGCAACATATAAGGGCGAAATCATACAAGCTACGCGCGAATTTGGTTTATTTTGGTGGAACAGCACAAAAAGAACAGCTGGTTTATTTAGCACGAGGTGCCATGTCAATGTCTGAACTGATGGCAAACCCTGCCCATTCCACAGTCGTAGGCATTTGATATTTTGGAATGGGACAACCTTGTCAAATTTTGCTCATTGATTTTAGCAAGAAGACATGCGTTTGATATTTTCGAATGGGACGCCCTTTGCTGTCAGCAGCGTCGATCCATTTTTTCTTTATTCTTTAGTTGTGAAGTAAATATTGGCTCTGACATGTGAATCACTGAGATGCATAATCATCGATTGTTTTGAATGTTCTCTATGAATTGCCAGGCCTGTGTGTTTGATTGCAATGTACAGGAACGTTAAAAGCTGCTCAAACTCTTTGTACTCGTTCTGTTCCTTTTTACTTCGCACATTGTGAAAGTGCATAGTTTTTTCTATAAGATTGGTCAAAGTAGAGATACTTTGACTGCAGACAAAACTTGTATGCAGACTAGAAAGGACCGGAGGGAGTACATGTGAAACTGCTGCAAACGAGGTGATCACCCTGTGAATAATGCTAGTTTGCATGTTCATCCAATGCCAGTGATACAATAATTCGAACTAATCAAAATAAATTCATTCATACACGGTCGGATTTCATATAAACATGCCGGATTTCATTACATTTCATACATTTTGCAACTAAAAAGGGGCGCACTGGAGGTATAATTAATTAACCGAAGCTACCCACTGTCCATTGAGCGAACAGAAGCTTCAGTGACTTAACTGCAGGTGCAGTTGCATAACTGACATGTGGCCCAGATGCCTGTTGGGCCCATGTGTCAGTCAGCCAACTGCACCAGCAGTTAAGTAGAAGCAGCGTCCTTCTCCAACATAGCTCTCCGACTCCACGTCACCGCCAAGAAGCTAATCGGGCGTCAGTGGTCAACCCACCTAGCTTGGCTTCAACCGGAGGGTAGCAGCGGTGTCCTTACTTGGACCCGAGCGGCGGCGACCTACCGTGTTCCTCTTCCTCGTTTTCTGTGTGGCGCGACCTCGCTGGCAGCAGGGTGGGGCCTCGGCGGAGCCGCGATGTCCTCTATCTCGTTGCCGGCGGGCGGCGCCTCGGCGGAGCAGGGGAAATCCTCCCCCTCATTGCCGACAGGGTGGGGCCTCGGCAGAGCAGGTGGTGTCCTCTGCCTCGTTGTTGGCGTCGCGGGGCCTCGGCGGAGCAGGGCCTCGTCGACGCCAGCAGAGTGGGGACTCGTCGGAGCCGGCATTGTCCTCTGCTTCGTCCTCGGTCTCGCCAAACAACGCCTCGCCCGGTTCATCGCCCTCTTTGTAGGAGGCCGCAGCCTCCGCCACCCGCATGCGGTACCGCCAGTGCTCGAGGCGGCCCTCGCGGGCGGAGCGGTACGAGTCGAGCAGCGCCTCCTACTCCGCCCACTCCGCGACGATCTGCTCCTCTGCCTGCAGGTGCTCCTGGAGGAGATGGTGGTTGTAGGCGGCGTCGGCCTGCGCCTCCCGGAACTGCTCCTCATGCTTCTGCCTCACCGTGTCCATATATTGGGCACGGGCCTCGCCGATGGTCATGGTGCAATGCACCAGCGAGGATGGCGCTGAGGAGGGGGTTGGCGCCGGATCGTCGACTACCATGTTCTCCATGGGGACGTCATCGTCCTCCGGCTGCCTGCCGGCCAGCCAGTCGGCAGCAATGGCTGCCATCTCCTTGTGGTCCATCGTCCGCCCGTCCCGAAGAGCGCTGGAGCGCGAGGAAGCCATGGTGGGCAGTAGTGGTGTGGACAGGAAAAAGGGAATAGATGCGGATGACTGTGGCCATGGCCGGTGCAACAGTTTATATAGCAATGGTGGGCGGCGGAGGGACGGACGTGTGGCGTCGGAGTAGCCGCCTAAGCAACCGCGTATCATTAATGTGGGCGGCAGAAGGAAGGGCGGACTTCACTTGTGTCATTTGAAGGCGGAGCAATCGCCTGCACCGGGAAGCGGGGCGAGCGACGCTGACCGTTTCGGGCGGAAGCAGCTGGCGAGGGAGGCGGTGCAGGTGGGCCAGGCGGTCAGACTTCGTGCTTGGCAGCTGGTCGGTCCAAAGAATTGGACATCTTGGCTCGCCAGCTAGCTCGCTGAGCTGAGCGACGACAATCAGACGATGGACGTAGCTTCCGACCAGGAGCTGGGGCCACTGTCCAAGCCGGTTCGTGCAGGTGCGGCCGCACTTCGACGCCCTAATGGTGGAAGAGCTACCAGCGCAGGAGGACCTGTGCTGCAACCTCCGTCTCCTTAATGAGCATCGGTGAACAAGCGAACGACAAGGCCGTCGCGGACATGTGGCCCTATGATCCTGGCTTCCCGAATGAGCAGCGGGCTCTGTATCAGACCATCCGTAGGGCCCGCGAGGCCCTCTCCATCGTCCTTTGAGTTGTTGCGCTCGCCGTGGTGCCACCGTCTCGCGTTGTCAACATGGTCACCGGACATGAGGATGAGGAGATGACTTTACTTGGAGAGGATGACAGCGGGGCTCACCAGGGCCATAGCCGCACGTACGCAAGTGCCTCCTTATTAGTATATAAAACTATAATTTTTTTGCTTCCTCCTGGTTTCCTGACATCACGGTCCCACGCCATTGTCAACCTATGTAGTCAATAAACAAGAGAATTGCACAAGAAGCGGCCGACAGCTGGGACCAAGCAGCTCAAGCAGTATTTGTGTTTTTGAGGTGTGAGCACTGCAGAGTTTTTCTCGAGCGATGTTTAGCCCAAATATTAATTTTCTCCTCTGAACAACAACGAAAACATCGCTGCAAGTATTAACTGGGCGGGTTGTGGCCCGTCTAGCCCATGCCAGATATCCAGCCCAGATATTAATTTTTTTCAAGCTGAAAATGGCTGGCCCAGCTATACTTTTTTTAGGAATACCCAGGCAAGGTCAAGTTGTTATTCTCCACCCCGTTGGGCTGCAAATCTTTCCTAGGAGGGATGCATTAGGCTTAACAAGATAATGGGCTTTAAGAAATAATAAATGGGATGTAATTATAAAAACTGGGCAGTAACTATAAAAAATGCACCAAACACGTAATTACTTTATAGAATATTATTTTTGGATATTGAAAATTTTAATTTCATTAATTGTTGCGAGGGCAATGTTTCCTTGGATTTTTACGTAATATAAATTTATATTGAAATTGTATTTAATCTGACTAGAAATTTCGGGATAAAAATATTTCGGATCCCATCAAAATGTGGGAAATTTTATTGAATTCTGTTTTGAACGGTTGGTTGAAATGGGTTGTACTTTTAACAAACTGTAAATGGGCTGTAGTAAATTCCATTAGAATTCAAAAATTGGTTGCACATTCTTACAAATCTCAAATGGGCTATAAGTTCTCTGCCACACACTTGTGGCCTTACTAAGTTGACGCGTCCCCTTAAAAAAAGAGAGTTGACGTGTATGCAAGGCTTTGTCAACTTATAGTCAACACACGGTTCTAGCAGCAGTGGCCATTGGATGTCCATCCAACGAATGTCGTGCTTCTTCTTCAATCTCGGATATTCTAGCTTCACCCGCCCAAAAAATGATTCCTCCCCCTAACATATGGGGTGCACCGTTTCAGAAGCTGACCTGTGGGCCTACTAAGTTGACGCGTACCAAGGGCTTTGTCAACTTAGTCAATATAAACGATTCTAGCCGCAGTGACCGTATGATGTCCATCCAACGGCCATCATGCTTCTTCAACCTCTGGTCTTCTTGCTCCAGCCGCCCAATGCAGCGCTGGCCGTGCCGCCTGCTCCTGCCTCACGTGGCCGGCTGTGCTGCCGTGCAGGCCTCACCGCCCCCTACTACTCCCACCGCTGGCCAGGGCATCCCTCTACTCACCCACACCCCCTGTTATTCTGCGGCGACGGCAGCCTCACACCGCAGCCGAACCAGTGAACCCTCGTACTCCTCTCCGCATGGGCATCCACTGTCGCGTCTTCCCCGGCTCCGTGTCGTCCCCTTCCTAGGCCTCACCGTCGTCCACCGCCTTGGTGCTCTCGGCGCTGCGTGGTCAATGTGGTCAAGGCGACTTCCATCGGAAGAGTCTTTGTCTATGGAGAGGCGGCAATTTGGATCCACGGTGACGCAAGGAAGTGCCTCCTCATTACGCGCAAAATAATTATTCCTCCAACTGACAGCAGGGGCCCATCGGACGGGCCACCGTATTTCGTGAAAAAACGTTTCCCCCCTGACTGTTGAGACCCACCAGCTACATCTTCGCATGCAAGGAAGTGCCTCCTTATTACACACAAAGAAATGAATACCCCCCTGACTGCTGGGACCCACCATAGTGGGTGGCTGACTTGTGGACCTACTAAGTTGACGGGGACGAAGGGCTTTGCCAACTTAGCCAATATGAACGATTCTAGCTCTAGCGACCGTACGATGTCCATCCAATGGCCATAGTACTTCTTCAACCTCTGGTCTTCTTGCTCCAGCCGCCCAAAGCGGCAGGTCGTGTCACCGCTTCCCGCCTCCCGTGGGGTGTCTTGCCGGAGGCCTCACCGCCCCCATACTACTTCCACTGTTGGCCAGGTCATCCCTCCACTCACCCACACCCGCTGTTATTCTGCGGTGACGGCAGCCTCACACCGCAGCCGAACTAGTGAACCCTCGTACTCCTCTCCGCGCGGGCATCCACTTCCGCGTCTTCCCCGGCTACGCTTGTCCCCTTCCTAGGCCTCGCCGTCATCCACCGCCTTTGTGCTCTCAGCGCGGCGTGGTCAATGTGGTCAACGACTGACTTTAATCGGAAGAGTACTGTACGTGGAGAGGTCGATACCGGGTCCACGTCATAGCTGGGTCCACGGCCACAACCCAGTTTTTTGTGATTTGCCAAGTAAGTCGCTTTGTCAGGCTTGTTGGGCTGCAAATCTTTCAAGACGAGGAGAGCTTCATTCGGCTGGCCGAGAAAATGGCCTATCAGTAATGAGAAATGGGTTGTACATTTTTAAAACACATCAAACCGACAATTAGTTTCAAATTTCTTTTTTTCATTTTGAGATTTTAAATTGCATTGAGTTTTATGCGTGGACAATTTGTTGGATTTTATATTGATATACATTTATTATTAAAATCAGTTTGAATGTGACTCGAAATTTCAGGATTAAAAACAGTTTGGACCGCACAGAAATATGCAAAATTTCGTATAATTTTTTAACCGTGGCCACAATATGGGCTGTAATGCTAACAAAAAGAATATGGGCTCCAAAAAAACCTTAAGAATTAGCAAATGGGCTCTAAATTATTAGAAATAATGGCAGATGGGTTGTATGTTGTTTTCCACAGATTTGAGGCTTTCCTAAAAAAAGGTTGACGCACAAGCAGTGATTGTTGGATGTCCATCCGACGGCCGTCGTGCTTCTTCAATGTCTGCTCTTCCTGCTCCAGCCGCTCAAACAAGTGCTGGTAGGACTACCTGCTCCCTCCTCCCTGCGGCCAGTTGTGCTGCCGCGTAGGCCTCACCGCCCCACCGTACTCTCATCGCTGGCCTAGCCATCCCTCTACTCACCCACACCTGCTGTTATTCTCCGGCGACGGCAGACGAACCAGTAAACCCTCGTACAGTCGCACTCCCCTCTGCGCGGGAAACAACTGTCGAGTCTTCCCTGGCTCTATGTCGTTCCCTTCCTAGGCCTCGCCATCGTCCACCACCCTGGTGCTCTCGGTGCGGCCTGGTCAACATGGTCAACGAATAACATCCGTCGGAAGTGGACTGTACATGGAGAGGCTGACAGCTGGGTCCACGGCCGCACACAAGGAAATGCCTCCTTATTACGCGCAAAATAATCATTCCTCCACCTAACATTTGGGACCCTCCAGAAGGGCCTCTGTATTTCGCGAAAAAAACGTTCCCTCCGCTGACAGGTCGGACCCACCAACTATATCTTCGCACGCAAGGAAGTGCCTCCTTATTGAGCACAAAAGAATGAATACCCCCCTACCAGCTGGGACCCACCACAGTGGGAGGCGGACTTGTGGGCCAACTAAGTTGACGGGGACGGAGGGGTTTATGAACTTATGGTCAATATATGAATGATTCTAGCTCCAGTGACAGTACGATATCCATCCAACGGCTGTAGTGCTTCTTCAACCTCCAGTCTTCTTGCTCCAGTCGCCCAAACCAGCACCGGTCATGCTGCTTTCTCCTGCCTCCCGTGGCCGGCTGTGATGCCGCGGAGGCCTCACCGCCCTCTACTACTCCCACCGCTGGCCAGGCCATCCCTCTACTCACCCACGCCCCCTATTATTCTGCGACGACGGTAGCCTCACACCGCAGCCGAACCAGTGAACCCTCGTACCCCTCTCTGTGTGGGCATCCACTGCCGCGTCTTCCCCGGCTCCACGTCGTCCCCTTCCTAGGCCTCTCCGTCGTCCACCGCCGTGGTGCTCTCGGCGCGGCGTGGTCAATGTGGTCAACGACCGACTTCCATCGGAAGAGTACTCTACGTGGAGAGGCTGACAGCTGGGTCCACGACAGCCGCAAGGAAGTGCCTCCTTATTACGCGCAAAATAATGATTCCTCCACCTGACAGTGGGGACCCACCGGATGGGCCACCGTATTTCATGAAAAAAACATTTCCCCCTGACTGCTGGGACCCACCAGCTACATCTTCGCATGCAAGGAAGTGCGTCCGGGCAAAAAAAACGATCCGCCCCCCTGACTGTTGGGACCCACCAGCTACATCTTCGCACGGAAGGAAGTGCCTGACAGTCGGGACCCACCTGGTCGAAGCATACGTAGCATTGTCATTCTGGTCGCGAACGTGTACATACATACTGGTCGATGTAGAGGCGTGCACGTGTCGTAGTAGAGGCGTACACGTAGCATGTACACGTACGTACAGCGGAAGTGTGCAAGAAAGAAAATACGGCCACGTGCGTAGGGCTGGGTCTCGAACGCCTACTCGCGCATATGTACGTCCCGGGCTCGTGTACATGGCTGGGTCGGAATGGAGAAATTGCATCGTCGTCGTGTTCATGGGGAGCCAACCGGCTGGGTCAGAATGGAATGCGCCTCGTGTTCATCGGGAGGGCTTGGACGGAACAGCCGATGGAAACGAGGCCTGGCGTACCACAGAACGGAGGACACGGCCTTGTGTTCGACCGGCCACGGTCGAAACGGGGTCCTGTTCATCAGGAGGGGTCTGGCATACCGCAAAACGGAGGAAACAGACCTCCTACGGTCGAAATGGGGTCCTATTGATTGGGAGGGGTGTGGCGTACCGCAAAACAGAGGAAACGGACTTGTGTTGGAGCTCTACGGTCGAAACGGTGGTCCTGTTCATCGGGAGGGGTGTGGCGTACCGCAAAACGGGACTCCACGGGATACTGTTCATCTCCACCATCGACCCCCTCCAGCCTCCACGGGCTATTGTTCATCCACCGCCGACCTCCTCCAGCCTCCACCTGCGACTGTTCATCCACGGGCTCCTGTTCATCCAGCCTCCACCGCACGCTACTCCACCGGCTACTATTCAACCAGCCCTCTCCACGAGCTCCTGTTCAAGCACCCCTCCACGGGCTACTGTTCATCCAGCCCTCCACAGTCTACTGTTCATCCGGCCCTCCATGGGTGGTCCTGTTCATCGAGCCCTCCACGGGGTCCTGTTCATCCAGCCCCAACTGGCTCGATCGATCGGGGTCCTGTTCATCTAGAGGCAATACCACGGGATCCTGTTCATCCACCCCCACCGGGAACTGTTCATCCAAACCCCCCAGCAACACTCACTATTCATCCAGAGGCAGCACCGATCGGCTTCAGTTAGCAGAGTAGCGAAGGAATCGCTCGATCGGGTTCAGTAACGCGTAGCCTGCAGTGCAATCGCTCGGGTTCAGTAAGAGCCCAACGCCTTGCACCCACGCACGTGAGTGTACGAGAGAAACGCGCAAACCTCCGTGCATCGCTCGGCCCCGACCACCCACCATAACCTGGAACACCCCGATATTTTCCTCGCCCTCGCTTCTACCACGGTTTTTTCCGTCATGGACGGCCCAAAGAATGTCATGCAGCTGCGTCTCCGGACCGCCTGTGACGAAAAGCCCATTTTCTGTCATGATTTTTTTCATAGAAGTAGGAGCCCACCACATCTATGATGATACCGGGTTTTGTCACAATTATCATCATAGAAGTGTCATAAGTAGGACAGAAAAAAAATTGTTCGGCCCAAAATGTCACGGATGTGTCTTTTTTTTGTAGTGGTTGATGTTGGACAAGGAAGACAACGTAATGGGTTATGTTTTCTTATATCTAAAATAAAGTATATTGTCATGGATCATCCAACATGTTGAGCTTGCCTTTCTCCCCCATGCTAGCCAAATTCTTTGCACCAAGTAGAGATACTACTTGTGCTTCCAAATATAGTTAAACCCGGTTTTGCCACGAGAGTCCACCATATCTACCTATGGATTGAGTAAGATCCTTTAAGTAAGTTGTCATTGTTGCATGCAATAAAAATTGCTCTCTAAATATGTATGATTTACTAGTGTGGAGAAAATAAGCTTTATACGATCTTGTGATATGGAAGCAATAAAAGCGACGGACTGCAAAATAAAGGTCCATATCACAAGTGGCGATAAAAAGTGACGTTCTTTTGCATTAAGATTTCGTGCATCCAACCATAAAAGCACATGACAACCTCTGCTTCCCTCTGCGAAGGGCCTATCTTTTACTTTTTTTCTTATACCTTATGCAAGAATCATGGTGATCTCGAACTTTCCTTTTTACATTTTATCCTTTGGCAAGCACATTGTGTTGGAAAGATCCTGATATATATATATATATATATATATATATATATATATATATATATATACATACATATATATATATATACATACATATATATATATATATATATATATATCCAATTGGATGTAAGTTAGCATGAACTATTATTGTTGACATTACCCTTGAGGCAAAAGGTTGGGAGGCAACACTATAAGCCCCCATTTTTCTCTGTGTCCGATTAAAACTCCATAACCACAAGTATTGCATGAGTGTTAGCAATTGTGAAAGACTAAATGATAGTTGAGTATGTGGACTTGCTGAAAATCTCTTATAATGACTCTTTTCGATGTTACGATAAATTGGAATTGCTTCAATGACTGAGATCATAGTTTGTTAGTTTTCAATGAAGTTTCTGATTTATACTTGACATTGTGAATAGATTATTACTTGAGCATAAGAAATCATATGATAATATATATATATATATATTGTTATAAGAATGATCATGATGCCCTCATGTCCGTATTTTATTTTATCAACACCTCCATCTCTAAACATGTGGACATATTTTTCGATATCGGCTTCCGCTTGAGGACAAGCGAGGTCTAAGCTTGGGGGAGTTGATACGTCCATTTTGCATCATGCTTTTATATCGATATTTATTGCATTATGGGCTGTTATTACACGTTATGTCACAATACTTATGCCTTTTCTCTCTTATTCTACAAGGTTTACATGAAGAGGAAGAATGCGTGGAATTACAGAAATTTGGAAAAGGAGCAAATATTAGAGCCCTATTCTGCACAACTCCAAAAGTCCTGAAACTTCACGGAGGCACATTTTTGAATAAATAAAAAATACTGGAGAAAGAATCAACCAGAGGGGGCCCACACTCTGGCCACGAGGGTGGGGGCGCGCCCTACCCCCCTGGGCGCGCCCCCCTGCCTCGTGGGGCCCCTGGCAGGCCTCCGGTGCCCATATTATGCTATATGAAGTCTTTTACCTTGGAAAAAATAATGAGCAAGCTTTCGGGAAGAAACACTGCCGCCACGAGGCGGAACCTTGGCGGAACCAATCTAGGGCTCTGGCGGAGTTGTTCTGCCGGGGAAACATCCCTCCGGGAGGGGGAAATCATCGCCATCGTCATCACCAACGATCCTCTCTTCGGGAGGGGGTCAATCTCCATCAACATCTTCACCAGCACCATCTCCTCTAAAACCCTAGTTCATCTCTTGTATCCAATCTTTGTCCCAAAACCTCAGATTGGTACCTATGGGTTGCTAGTAGTCTTGATTACTCCTTATAGTTGATGGTAGTTGGTTTATTTGGTGGAAGATCATATGTTCAGATCCTTAATGCATATTAATACCCCTCTGATTATGAACATGAATACGATTTGTGAGCAGTTACGTTTGTTCCTGAGGACATGGGAGAAGTCTTGCTATAAGTAGTCATGTGAATTTGGTATTCGTTTGATATTTTGATGAGATGTACGTTGTCTCTCCTCTAGTGGTGTTATGTGAACGTCGACTACATGACACTTCACCATTGTTTGGGCCTAGAGGAAGGCATTGGGAAGTAATAAGTAGATGATGGGTTGCTAGAGTGGCAGAAGCTTAAACCCTAGTTTATGAGTTGCTTCGTAAGGGGATGATTTGGATCCATATGTTTCATGCTATGGTTAGGTTTACCTTAATACTTCTTTTATAGTTGTGGATGCTTGCAATAGGGGTTAATCTTAAGTGGGATGCTTGTCCAACAAAGGGCAGCACCTAAGCACCGGTCCACCCACATACCAAATTATCAAAGTAACGAATGCGAATCATATGAGCGTGATGAAAACTATATTGACGATAATTCTCATGTGTCCTCGGGAGCGCTTTTCTCTATATAAGAGTTTGTCCAGGCTTTTCCTTTGCTACAAAAAGGATTGGGACATCTTGTTGCACCTTTTTTACTTTCATTACTTGTTACCCGTTACAAATTACCTTATCACAAAACTATCTGTTACCGATAATTTCAGTGCTTGCAGAGAATACCTTACTGAAAACCGCTTGTCATTTCTTTCTGCTCCTCGTTGGGTTCGACACTCTTACTTATCGAAAGGACTAGGATAGATCTCCTGCACTTGTGGGTCATCATATATCTCCAGTTTTGAGGATCATTGGTGTGTGGTTCTGTTGTGCTATCGTTGGTATAACCTGTTTTCCAGGATCGCAAAATCCAGAGCTGATGATTATTTCAAATCCATCAATGTCAAGGCGGCGTACCAAACCAACGAGCCTTTTATTTTGGCAAATCAAGCAACACAGATATTTTTCTTGGAAGACACATTTGCACATAGCAATGACTGGATAGTATTGCAAAGGTTTGAACAGAGGAATTCGTTTAATGAAGTTTCACAACAAGATGATGCTTACACTGTTCCTAATGTACAAGATTCCACATATGTTCCTAATATCTTTGAGAACCATCACGTCAATGACGCTGGTGAAAAGATCGCCTGTCGTGTTGTGGACATACAAGAGTTGATCAAGAAGAAGCCAACGTTCGAGGACATTGAGGATGAAGAAGAAGATGACACTCTGGGGAATTACGATTCAGACTGATACACATGGCGAAGATGTTGACACTACTGCTGCGGATGATGATTAGATTGCTTTTGTCGTATTTGCCTGTCAGAAGATGTTTTCTTATCTACTATGTGAAATTGTGTTTGCTATGACAACTGAAACCTGATGAACGTGTTGTTTAGTATTTTGCTGTGAGAACATCACTTGCTATGTATGGTCATTTGTGTTTGGTGATTGTATGACGACTAAAACATGATGACATTGTTGTTTAGTTGTACTCATATTTGGCTGTGAAACTTGAATTTGATGACATAATTTGCTATTGGACTGCAATTTGCTCGACGTCTTTGAATGGGAACAAAGCTGACCCGACAGGGCCTCTGCTAATTTATTTATTTATTACCAAAAGGGCCTCTTCTATTTATTTATTTATGAGCAAAAGGGGATACCCCCGATTTCCGTTAATAGAAATCATTAGATGTTCACAACACTACGCCCAGCCTGCTACACAGGTTTCATTCATTACTAGTTTCAGCAAAGTGTTCATGTCATAGCCACCGAATACATCACGAGTGCTACATACACTGCAAATAAAGAGACAGTCATCCTACGGTGCACATCGATTTTGCCCATTATCTTCACAAGCTCTTTCATCTCCTCATTGTTGTCAAGGCCGTTCAGCAGCTGTTGCTTGGCCATGATCAGAGGAACTGCATCTTTAACCTTCTTCTCTGCATCTTCCTCTTCTGCCATTCCTTCAATTACTTGTCCAACACCCCAACCTGCTGGTATTGGGATTCCTCGGCTAACCAAATAATCAGCGTAGTTGCGTTCCCCACATCATCAACTTCCTAGAAATACAAATCACACGAATCTTCCCTTTTCTGCACGAATCAAATTGGAAGATCGTCAACCAAACTATTAAAAAAATCAGCAACTGAAAGCAGCAGAACAACACTTAAACATATTATTACCCTATGATTCGGGCATTTGTAGAAGACTCGGCCAGGTTTGAGGATTGTGGTTGAGACGCGACGGATGACTCTGCGTGATTTGCAGCAGTGGCACCACACCAATGCCAGCGGGTTGCGATGAGCAACCGGCTGCGGTGCGTGTGCCGGCGGGGGTGCGATGAGACCCACAGACGATGTTACGGGTGGCGCTTGGCGCATATTTGGTTGTTACTGTTTGAAGAAGCGGTGTGGACGAGCAGCCGGCGGACATGGTTGCTACGGCGGAGCTTCGATGCTAGGCAGAGTAAGTAGAGAAGAGGAGAAGCGAATGTTGGATATGTCAGTTTCATTACTTGCAGAGTAGCATAGCACCATATATAGTCATAGTCTATGTTTGGATTCGAACCAGCTACAGGAGCATGTCTCTCTTTTTTCTAAAACTCAGCAACGTCTCTTTTACTGGTACACTAGCTTGTTCTGTTTGCCTTCTCAACTCTTTGATTTTCTTTCTTCTTATTTTTTGCGAGGAAGGAAGGAGGACAAAATTGAGAGTTCCTGGGACTCGAACCCAAGACCTCTCGGTTGAAAACCTAGGATGCTAGTTACTTATGTGGCGAACGTTCCCTGGGAGGAGGACGGCAGACAAACGCATTTGATACGTCTCCAACGTATCTATAATTGATAAAGTATTCATGCTGTTCTATTATCATTCTTGGATGTTTTATAATCATTTTATAGCAACTTTATATCATTTTGGGACTAACCTATTGACCAAGTGCCCAGTGCCAGTTGCTGTTTTTTGCTTGTTTTTTACATCGCAGAAAATCAATATCAAACGGAGTCCAAACACCGTCAAACTTTTTTGTGGATTTTGTATGGACCAAAAGGAACCCAGTGGGCCAGAGCAACACCTGGGGGTTCCCCGAGGGGGGCACAACCCACCAGGGTGCGCCAGGCCCACCTGGCGCGCCCAGGTGGGTTGTGACCACCTCGGTGGCCTCCCGCACCCCTTCTTTACACTATAAATTACCAAATATTCCGAAACCCTTCGGGGTTAACCTAGATCAGAAGTTCCACCGCCGCAAGGTCTCTGTATCCACGGAAATCAATCTAGACCCCGTTTCGGCACCCTACCGGAGGGGGGAATCATCTCCGGTGGCCATCTTCATCATCCCGGCGGCCACCACGATGAGGAGAGAGTAGTCCACCCTCAGGGATGAGGGTTTGTACCAGTAGCTATGTGTCTAATCTCTCTCCCTCTCTCTCTCTCTCGTGATCTATATCATGGGCTTTGTTAATATAGTCGGATGATATGATGTTTCTCCCCTCTATACTATTGTTGTGATGAATTGAGTCTTTACGATTTGAATTTTTGTCTTGTTGGATTGATTATTCAGAGATGAGAACACATGATGTATGTCTTGCGGTATGAATACTTGAGGTGACAATTGGGGTATCATATTGATTCACTTGATATGTGTCTTGGCATTCAACTCGCGGATTCCCGTGGTGATATTGGGGTAATCTATGCATAGGGGTTGATGCATGTTTTTATTATATTTTCTCCGATAGAAACTTTGGGGTCTCTTCGTAGTTCCTTGTGATGGATTGAGTATTATGAATATAAATTTGCTTTGGTGTTATTCTAGTACGAACACTAGGATAGATCGAACGGAAAAAAAAGCTTTGTGTTATTTTAGTATGAACTCTTGAGTAGATCGAATGGAAAGAATAGCTTTGAGGTGGCCTCGTGCCCTACAAACAAGATCTATCTTTTGTTCTCCACTAATAGGAACTCGGGAGTGATTCTTTATTACACTTTGAGGGATAATCAAATGATCCAACTATGTTAGCATTGTTGAGAGATCGCACTAGCAAAAGTACGGTCCCTAGGCCTTGTTTTCAAGCATTGCAATACTGTTTCTGTGCCCGTTTACTAATTGCTACCTTACTGTTTTTATTTATTCAGATTATGAAAATATATTTCTACCATCCACATTACACTTTTATCACCATCTCTTCGCCGAACTAGTGCACATATACAATTTGCCATTGTATTGGGTGTGTTGTGGACACAAGAGATTTCTTGTATTTGGTTGAAGGGTCGTTTGAGAGAGACCATCTTCATCCTACACCTCCCACGGATTGATAAACCTTAGGTCATCCACTTGAGGGAAAATTACTACTGTCCTACAAAACTCTGCGCTTGGAGGCCCAACACGTGTCTACAAGAATAAAGTTGCGTAGTAGACATCAAGCTCTTTTCTGGCGCCGTTGCCGGGGAGGTGAGTGCTTGAAGGTATATCTTTAGATCTTGCAATTGAATCTTTAAGTTTCTTGTTTTATCACTAGTTTGGTTTATGAAATAAAACTACATAAAAAAATGGAATTGAGGTTGCATCATATTATTGATCATCTTTATAATATCTTTCTTGAAAATGATGGATCGGAAAATTGTGCTCAATTGTTAGAAGAAGAAGTCAATAAAATGTTTGGCAAAAAATATTTGAATGATGAGCATGAATGCAATGTTGTTAGAATGAATTCTTTGAATATCCATGATGCTAATGATATGCAACGCCATAAGCTTAGGGATGCTATGTTTGATGAATATGATATTTTTAGTCCCCCAAGTTTTGATGTGCAAATTTGTTATAGTGATTGCATGCCTCCTATTTATGATGATTATAATGATGAAAGTGGATTTGGAGAGGTCATGACTTTATTTAGTGATGAATCCACCATTTTGGATGAGGCTTCAATTGACTATGATAACAAAGTTGCTATATATGATGATTATGGTGAGGACATGTATGCTATATTGAATGATCATAACCATGGAACTTGTCATCATGATTTTAATTTTCAATCCCATGATAGTTATGTTGTTGAGTTTGCTCCCACTACTATTCATGAGAATAAATTTCCTTATGTGGAGAGTAGTAAAATTTCTATGCTTGTGGGTTATGAAAAGAATGCTTTATGTTATAGTTATATTGTCGAATTCATTCATTATGCTACTGAAAATTATTATGAGGAAGGAACTTATGCTTGTAGGAATTGCAATAATATCAAGTTTCCTCTCTATGTGTTGAAAATCTTGAACTTGTGCTTGTTTTGCCTTCCTATGCTAGTTGATCCTTGCTCCCATAAGTTGTTTGCTCACAAAATACCTATGCATAGGAAGTGGGTTAGACCTAAAGGTGCTAGTCATATGCTTCATGATGCTCTGTTTATGTTTCAATTCTTTACTTTTATACGAGCATCATTGAAATCATCATGCCTAGCTTAAAAGGCATTAAAGAAAAGCGCTTGTTGGGAGACAACCCAACACTTTTACCTACCGTTTTTGTGTGTTCACATGATTATGCTACTGTATTGATCATGTTTTATTGCTTTTGTTTCAATAAAGTGCCAAGTAAAGCCTTTGGGATCAATTTTGGGTGATAGTTGATTTGATCTTGCTGAAAAACAGAAACTTTTGCGCTCACGAAAACAAGTCTCATTTTTAACAGAAGAGTGATTTTGAGTTGATTCTTTTTGAATAAGTTTAATATAAAAATTTCTCACGTGGTCCTAGTTTTTTCATAATTTTTGGAGTAGCAGAAGTATGGTTTGAGTACAGATCATTACATACTGTTCTGTTTTTGACAGATTCTGTTTTCAATGCATAGTTTGCTTGTTTTCTAGTTTCTATGGCTTATATTGCTAAATATAAATTGTGGAAATTATATGATACAGTAGGAATTGTGTGGAAACATTTATGAATATTGTCTTTGACAGTACCAAAAGTGAAATGGTTTGCTCTTTATCATACTAACCTATCTCGCAAAGTTCTGTTAAGTTTTGTGTGATTGAAGTTTTCAAGTTTTGGGTGAGATGTCGATATGAGGAGAATAAGGAGTGAAAAGACCCTAAGCTTGGGGATGACCAAGGCACCCCAAGTTAATATTCAAGGAAGATCCAATCAAGTAAGCTTGGGGATGCCCCGGAAGGCATCCCCTCTTTCGTCTTCAACATTATCGGTAACCTCAGTTGGAGCTATGTTCTCATTCGTCACATAATATGTGTTTTGCTTAAAGCATCAATTTATTTTGTTAGGATTTGCTTGATTTTATTTATGATAATGTTTTGCATATTTATTTTCAATAAAATTTTCAAGGATAGCCTTTGCCATGCTTATCTTGCAAGTATACATGTTGCTGCTTGAAAACAGAAAGTTTATCGATGTTGCAAAAATTCCCGAGGAAAGTCAGAATGTGATAAAATGTTGAAACTTTTTGCATAATAAGCTTGGATAAATTTTCTACAGTTTGGTAGAATTTCATAATGTTTGGAGTTGAATAAGTACTGATACTCTTGCATTCTTTACAGACTGTACTTTTTTGGCAGATTGCTAATATGTTTGCATATGTTTGCTTGTTTAATGATTCTATTTGAGGATAGGAGTATTTAATATGCAGAGGCATTTAGTATGCAATGTTGAATAATAATTTTAGTGATTTGCTGCAGTGGAGAATGATAAAGTTTTTGCAATGGTTTATACTAACTTATCTCACGAGTTCTTGTTGAGTTCTGTGTGGATGAAGTTTGTAAGATTTAGGGAGACTGTGATATAAAAGGAATTAAGGAGAAACAAAAGCTCAAGCTTGGGGATGCCCAAGGCATCCCAAGATAATATTTCAAGAATTATCAAGCATCTAAGCTTGGGGATGCCCCGGTAGGCATCCCACCTTCCTTCACCAACAATTATATGTTAGTATTGGTTGATCCTAAGTTTTTGCTTCTCCACATGATGTGTGATATCCTTGGAATTTCATTTTATTTTGTTTTTCTTACTGTTTTAATAAAGTACTTAGATCTGAAAGTTTTTAAATAAAGTAGATTCATCAAATAGTTGCCAAGGAGGCTAAATAAGCGGCATTCACATCCCGTCAACGAAGCCCTTTCCTATGTCATTTACTCTTGTGCTTCACTTATATCCTATGAGTAAATTGTTGAATAAATTGAATGTCAAGAAGTTGAAATCATATCATGCCTAGTGGTAACTTCACATTGGGTTTAGAAAGTGAAATATTTTGAGGCTTGACAATCACGATTTTGGTCATACAAGCAATTCACGTATAATTAGTTTAAGGAAGAGAACTTTCACATGCAAATAAACTATCATGGAAATCTTTTGTGATTGTGAGCCCCCATCAAAATATTATATGCCAAAATTGTTGACGTTGGACAAGGAAGACAACGTAATGGTTCATGTTTGTTCATATTCACATAGAAGTCATATTGTCATAGATCCTTCAACATGTGGTGCTTGCCCCCTATCTTTGCTAGCCAAAAATTCCGCACCAAGTAGAGATACTACTTGTGCATCCAAAAACCCTTAAACCCAAATCTTATTTTCAAGAGTCCACCATACCTACCTAAGGATTGAATAAGATTCTTCAAGTACGTTGTCATTGGTGCAATAAGGCAATAACAATTGCTTCTAAAAGTGTAAGATCATTTAGTGTAAGAGAAAATTGAGCGTTGTACGAACTTGTGATGGCAAAGCAATAAAACCGACGGACTGCATAATAAAGGTTGCTATCATAAGGGGAAATATAACGTGACTCTCTCTTGCACTAAGGGGTTGAGCATACAAACAAATAAGCGCATGGCAACCTCTGCTTCACTCTGCGAAGGGCCTATCTTTTACTATTCAGTATTTACTTTTATGCAAAGAGCCAAAGTTAGTCTCTCTATTCCTTTTTATTTTTCTCTTTTGGGAAGCATCATGTGGTGAGGAAAGATCTAGGCACATATGTCTAGTTGAATATGGGTAGCATGAGTTATTATTGTTGACATCACCCTTGAGGTGAATACGTTGGGAGGCAAAACAATAAGCCCCTATCTTTCTATCTGTCCGGTTGAAACGTTTTGCTCATGTGTATGCGGTGAGTGTTAGCAATCATAGAAGACTACAAGATGGTTGAGTATGTGGAGCTCTTACTTAGACTCTGTTGAATAAGTTGAATTGCAATTGCTTGATGACTAAGAACATAGGTTGTTGAGTTTCAAAAGAGTTCATTGTTTGAACCTTAACATGTGAATTGGTTGCCACTATAACATGAGAAGTTTTATAAGAAAGAATTGCTATTATGATGCTAGGAGAAGTGATTGAAATTGTCTTTCATCAAACTTATGCACTTTTCTAGCATTCACAATTCATAAATTATTTCTTTTATCATTTACCTACTCGAGGACGAGTATGAATTAAGCTTGGGGATGTTGACACGTCTCCAACGTATCTATAATTTATGAAGTATTCATGCTGTTTTATTATCATTCTTGGATGTTTTACAATCATTTTATAGCAACTTTATATCATTTTTTGGGACTAACCTATTGACCCAGTGCCCAGTGCCAGTTGCTGTTTTTTGCTTGTTTTTTACATCGTAGGAAATCAATATCAAACGGAGTCCAAACACCATGAAACTTTTTTGTGGATTTTTTATGAACGAAAAGGAACCCAATGGGCCAGAGCATCACCTGGGGGTGCCCCGAGGGGGGCACAACCCACCAGGGCACGCCAGGCCCACCTGGCGCGCCCAGGTGGGTTGTGCCCACCTCGGTTGCCTCCTCCACCCCTTCTTTGCTCTATAAATTCCCTAATATTCGAAAACCCTTCGGGGTTAACCTAGATCAGAAGTTCCGCCGCGGCAAGGTCTCTGTATCCACCGAAACCAGTCTTGACCCCGTTCCAGTACCCTGCCGGAGGGGGTAATCATCTCCGGTGGCCATCTTCATCATCCCGGCGGCCACCATGATGAGGAGGGAGTAGTCCACCCTCGGGGTTGAGGGTTTGTACCAGTATATATATCATGGGCTTTGTTAATATAGTTGGATCATATGATGTTTCTCCCCTCTATACTATTGTTGTGATGAATTGAGTCTTTACCATTTGAAGTTTTGTCTTGTCGGAATGAATATTCAGAGATGAGAACGCATGATGTATGTCTTTCGGTATGAATACTTGAGGTGACAATTGGGGTATCATATTGATTCACTTGATAAGTGTCTTGGCATTCAAATCGCGGATTCCCGCGGGTATATTGGGGTAATCTACGCATAGGGGTTGATGCACGTTTTTATTATCTTTTCTCCGATAGAAACTTTGGGGTCTCTTCGCAGTTCCTTGTGATGGATTGAGTATTATGAATATGATTTTCTTTGGTGTTATTCTAGTACAAACTCTAGGATAGATCAAACGAAAAAAATAGCTTTGTGTTATTTTAGTACGAACTTTTGAGTAGATCGAATGGAAAGAATAGCTTTGAGGTGGTCTCGTGCCCTACAAACAATATCTATCTTTTGTTCTCCGCTAATAGGAACTCGGGAGTGATCCAACATTACACTTTGTTGAGAGATTGCACTAGCGAAAGTACGGTCCCTAGGCCTTGTTTTCAAGCATTGCAATACCATTTTTGTGCCCGTTTAGTAATTGCTACCTTGCTGTTTTTATTTATTCAGATTATAAAAATATATTTCTACCATCCACGTTACACTTTTATCACCATCTCTTCGCTGAACTAGTGCTGCTATACAATTTGCCATTGTATTGGGTGTGTTGGGGACACAAGAGATTTCTTGTATTTGGTTGCAGGGTCGTTTGAGAGAGACCATCTTCATCCTACACCTCCCACAGATTGATAAACCTTAGGTCATCCACTTGAGGGAAAATCGCTATTGTTCTACAAAACTCTGCGCTTGGAGGCCCAACACGTGTCCACAAGAATAAAGTTGCATAGTAGACATCAACATTTTCCTCGCAGTTTTAGTTGCGACGCAAGATCGAACGGTCGTAGTTTCGTGAATGTTATCAGGCGAACGAGCCTAGTTTTTATTTTCTTCCTATATATAAAAAGTATGCTACTTGGTGTCAGCTTAGTCAACAAACGATTGTGCCATCCTTAACCGTTGGATTGACATTCAACGTCTGTCGTGTTTCTTCAATTTCTTCTTCCTCCAGCCGCGAAAGCCAAACCAGCGCCGGCGGGACCGCTTGCTCCCGCCTCCCACGACTGGTTGTGCTGCTGCGCATGCATCGTGGCCACATCGCACCCTAAAACTATGCGCATCTTCCCCGGCTCCTGTTCGTTCCTGTCCGAGGCCTCACCTTCGTCCCCCGCCTTGGTTCGCTCGCCGCGGCGCTAACCTCCGGTGTTGTCAACATGGTCAACAACTGAGAGGAATAAGGAGATGACTATACATGGTGAGGATGACAGTAGGGACCCAACAGTGCACGCAGTAATTTTGTTTTTCGGGACGGAGAAGGGTATCAACTGGGTTGTTCAGGAGTTGTGGCCTGTCTAGCACATGACCAACCCAGTTTGTTTTTTTCCTTTCTGAAAATGGCTAGCCCAGCTATTTTGTTTTTTGCAGAATAACCAACGTAGGCCTACTTGCTTTTCTACGCCCTGCTGGGCCGGAAATCTTTCAAGACGAGGAGGTATGCATTTTGCCCAGAAAATGGGCTATAAGTAATAAGAAATGGGCTATAAGTAATATTAAATGGGCTGTAAAATGAACAAATACAGCAAACATGCAATTAGTTCCAAAATATTTTTTCTTTCGTATTTTGATATTTTAAATTTCATTGTTTCTGTGCGGGTAAAATTTCATTGGATTTAAATTAAGGTATGTTTAGTTTTTCAATTAATTTGAATCTGGCTAGAAATTTCGGGTTGTATGCCGTTTGGGATAGATTTGGAGGCTGACTTGTGGGTCTACTAGGTTGACGTGTACGAAAGGCTTTGTCAACTTAGTCCACAAACGGTTCTAGCAGAAGTGGCCGTTGGATGTTAATCCAACGGCCGTGCTGCTTCTTCAATATCCGATCTTCTTGCTCCAAATTACCAAACCAGGACGGTGGGACTGCTGCTCCGCCTCCGTGGCGGCTGTCTTGCCGCCAAGACCGCCGCACCGCCCCACCCTACTCCATTGCTGGCCAGCCATTCCTCTACTCACCCATATCTCCTGTTATTTTCCCATGACGGCATGGACCAAGAAACCCTCAGACTCCCATCCGGTGGCAACCATCGCCGAGTCTTCCCCGACTCCGTGTCGTTCCCTTCCTAGGCCTCGCCGTCATCCACCGACCTGGTGCTCTCGGTGCGCCATGGTCAACGATCGACATCCTTCGGACATGGATTGTTCGTGGAGAGGCTGATGATGTCTACTACGCAACCTTCTTTTTGTAGACGTTGTTGGGCCTCCAAGTGCAGAGGTTTGTAGGACAATAGCAAATTTCCCTCAAGTGGATGACCTAAGGTTTATCAATCTGTGGGAAGCGTAGGATGAAGATGGTCTCTCTCAAGCAACCCTGCAACCAAATAACAAAGAGTCTCTTGTGTCCCCAACACACCCAAAACAATGGTAAATTGTATAGGTGCACTAGTTCGGGGAAGATACGGTGATACAAGTCAATATGGATGGTAGATATGGGTATTTGTAATCTGAAAGTATAAAAACAGCAAGGTAGCAAATGATAAAAGTGAGCGAAAACGGTATTGCAATGCTTCAAAACAAGGCCTAGGGTTCATACTTTCACTAGTGCAAGTTCTCTCAACAATAATAACATAATTGGATCATATAACTATCCCTCAACATGCAACAAAGAGTCACTCCAAAGTCACTAATAGCGGAGAACAAACGAAGAGATTATTGTAGGGTACGAAACCACCTCAAAGTTATCCTTTTTGATCGATCTATTCAATATTCCGTAGTAAAATAACACGAAGCTATTCTTTCCGTTCGATCTATCGTAGAGTTTGTACTAGAATAATACCTTAAGACACAAATCAACCAAAACCCTAATGTCACCTAGATACCCCAATGTCACCTCAAGTATCCGTGGGTATGATTATACGATATGCATCACACAATCTCAGATTCATCTATTCCACCAACACATAGAACTTCAAAGAGTGCCCCAAAGTTTCTACCGGAGAGTCAAGACGAAAACGTGTGCCAACCCCTATGCACAAGTTCACAAGGTCACTGAACCCGCAAGTTGATCACCAAAACATACATCAAGTGGATCACATGAATATCCCATTGTCACCATAGATAAGCACTTGCAAGACATACATCAAGTGTTCTCAAATCCTTAAAGACTCAATGCGAGAAGATAACTTCAAAGGGAAAACTCAATCCATTACAAGAGAGTAGAGGGGGAGAAACATCATAAGATCCAACTATAATAGCAAAGCTCGCGATACATCAAGATCGTGCCAAATCAAGAACACGAGAGAGAGAGAGAGAGAGAGAGAGAGAGAGAGATCAAACACATAGATACTGGTACATACCCTCAGCCCCGAGGGTGAACTACTCCCTCCTCGTCATGGAGAGCGCCGGGATGATGAAGATGGCCACCAGTGAGGGATCCCCCCTCCGGCAGGGTGCCGAAACAGGGTCCTGATTGGTTTTTGGTGGCTACAGAGGCTTGCGGCGGCGAAACTCCTGATCTAGGTTATGTTCTAGATGTTTGGGTATATATAAGAGGTGTTGGCGTCGAGAACAAGTCAGGGGGATCCACGAGGCGGCCACAAGGTAGGGGCGCGCCCAGGGGGTAGGGCGCGCTCCCCACCCTCGTGGGTGCCTCGAGACTCTTTTGGTCCACCTTCGATACTCCGTGGGCTTCTTCTGGTCCAAAAATAATCTCCGTGAAATTTCAGGTCAATTGGACTCCGTTTGGTTTTCCTTTTCTGCAATACTAAAAAACAAGGAAAAACAGAAACTGGCACTGGGCTCTAGGTTAATAGGTTAGTCCCGAAAATCATATAAAATAGCATATAAATGCATATAAAACATCCTAGATGGATAATATAATAGTATGGAACAATAAAAAATTATAGATACGTTGGAGATGTATTAGCATCCCCAAGCTTAATTCCTGCTCGTCCTTGTGTAGGTAAATGATAAAAACAGAATTTTTGATGTGGAATGCTACCTAACATAATTTATCAATGTAATCTTCTTTATTGTGGCAAGAATATTCAGATGCGAAAGATCCAAGACAAAAGTTTAATATTGACATAAAACAATAATACTTCAAGCATACTAACCAAGCAATTATGTCTTCTCAAAATAACATAGCCAAAGAAAGCTCATCCCTACAAAATCATATAGTTTGGCCATGCTTCATCTTCGTCACACAAAATGCTCCCATCATGCACAACCCCGATGACAAGCCAAGCAATTGTTTCATACTTTAGCATTTTCAAACTCTTTCAACTTTCACGCAATATATGAGCGCGAGCCATGGACATAACACTATGGGTGGAATAGAATATGATGATGGAGGTTGTGTGAGAAGACAAAAAAGGAGAAAGTCTCACATTGACGCGGGTAATCAATGGGCTATGGAGATGCCCATCAATTGATGTCAATGCAAGGAGTAGGGATTGCCATGCAACGGATGCACTAGAGCTATAAATGTATGAAAGCTCAACAAAAGAAACTAAGTGGGTGTGCATCCAACTTGCTTGTTCAGGAAGACCTAGGGCATTTTAGGAAGCCCATTGTTGGAATATACAATCCAAGTTCTATAATTAAAAAAAATCCCACTAGTATATGAAAGTGACAAAATAAGAGACTCTCTATCATGAAGATCATGGTGCTACTTTGAAGCACAAGTGTGGAAAAAGGATAGTAGCATTGTCCCTTCTGGGCCTTTCTATTTATTTGGCCTTTCTTTTTTTATATTTGGCCTTTCTCTTTTTTTTGGGACAATGCTCTAATAATGATGATCATCACACTTCTATTTATTTACAACTCAAGGATTACAACTCGATACTAGAACAAAATATGACTCTATATGAGTGCCTCCGTCGGTGTACCGGGATGGGCAATGAAACAAGAGTGACATGTATGAAAAATTATGCATGGTGGCCTTGCCACAAATACGATGTCAACTACATGATCATGCAAGGCAATTTGACGATGATGAAGCGTGTCATAATAAATGGAATGGTGGAAAGTTGCATGGCAATATATCTCGGAATGGCTATGGAAATGCCATAATAGGTAGGTATGGTGGATGTTTTGAGGAAGATATAAGGAGGCTTATGTGTGATAGAGTGTATCATACGGTTTGGATGCACCGGCGAAGTTTGCACCAACTCTCGAGGTGAGAAAGGGCAATGCACGGTACCGAAGAGGCTAGCAATGATGAAAGGGTGAGAGTGCGTATAATCCATGGACTCAACATTAGTCATAAAGAACTCACATACTTATTGCAAAAATCTACAAGTCATGAAAACCAAGCACTACGCGCATGCTCCTAGGGGGATAGATTGGTAGGAAAAGACCATCGCTCGTCCCCGACCGCCACTGATAAGGAAAGTAATCAAAGAACACCTCATGCTTCAAATTTTTCACACAACGGTTCCCATACGTGCATGCTACGGGACTTGCAAACCTCAACACAAGTATTTCTCAATTTCACAATTACTCAACTAGCACGACTCTAATATCACCATCTTCATATCTCAAAACAATTATCAAGTATCAAACTTCTCATAGTATTCAATGCACTTTATATGAAAGTTTTTATTATATCCCTCTTGGATACCCATCATATTAGGACTAGTTTTATAACCCAAGCAAATTACCATGTTGTTTAAGACTCTCAAAATAATATAAGTGAAGCATGAGAGACCAATAATTTCTATAAAATAAAACCACCACCGTGCTCTAAAAAGATATAAGTGAAGATCAATGAGTAGTTGAATAATTATTTAACTATGTGAAGACTCTCTAACATTTAAGTATTTCAGATCTTGGTATTTTGTTCAAACAACAAGCAAAACAAAAGAAAATAAAATGACGCTCCAAGCAAAACACATATCATGTGGTGAAAAAATATATAGCTCCAAGCAAAACACATATCATATAGGTTACCGATGAACAAAGACAAAAGAGAAGATGCCTTGGGCATCCCCAAGATCAGGCTCTTGCCACTCCTTATTCCATAGTCCATCGAATCTTTACCCAAAACTTGAAAACTTCACAACACAAAACTCATAAGCTCCGTTAGTATAAGAAAATGAATCACCACTTAGGTACTGTTGTGAACTCATTCTAAATTCATATTGGTGTAATATCTACTGTATTCCAACTTCTCTATGGTTCATACCCTCCGATACTACTCATAGATTCATCAAAATAAGCAAACAACACACGAAAAACAGAATCTGTCAAAAACAGAACAGTCTGTTGTAATCTGATTTGTTCGAATACTTCTTGAACTGAAAAAAGTCTCAAAAACTAGGAAAACCTGGATAATTTGTATATTGATCTTCCTCAAAAATAATTAACATTTTTTCACGTTCTTGTGAATTTTAACAATTATTTTTGTGAGCACAAAGTTTCTGTCTTTTTCAGCAAGATCAAACAACTATCACTCAAGAAGATCCTATTGGTTCTACTTGGCACAAACACTAATTCAAACATAAAACCACATCTAACCACATGCTAGATAGATTATTTATTACTAAACAGGAGCAAAAGGCAAAGAACAAAAATAAAAATGGGTTGCCTCCCAACAAGCGCTAACGTTTAACGCCCCTAGCTAGGCATGATGGTTTCAATGATGCTCACATAAAAGATAAGAATTAAAACATAAAGAGAGCATCATGAAGAATATGACTAGCACATTTAAGTCTAACCCACTTCCTTTGCATAGGGATTTTGTGATCAAACAACTTATGGGAACAATAATCAACTAGCATAGGAAGGCAAAACAAGCATAACTTCAAAACTTTAAGCACATAGAGAGGAAACTTGATAATATTGCAAGTCCTACAAGCATATATTACTCCCTCATAATAATTTTCAGTAGAATCATGAATGAACTCAACAATATAACTATCATGTGAGGCATTCTTTTCATGATCCCCAAGCATATAAATTTTATTACTATCCACATAAGCGAATTTCTTCTCATGAATAATAGTGGGAGCAAACTCAACAAAATAATTATCATGTGAAGCATAATCCAATTGAAAACTAAAATCATGATGACAAGTTTCATGGTTATCATTATTCTTAATAGCATACAAGTCATCACAATAATCATCATAGATAGCAACTTTGATCCCATAATCAATTGGAACCTCTTTCGAAATAGTGGATTCATCACTAAATAAAGTCATGACCTCTCCAAATCCACTTTCATAATTATCACAATAATATTCAACATCCTCCAAAATAGTGGGATCATTACTTCCTGAAGTTGACACTCTTCCAAACCCACTTTCATCAATATAATCATCATAAATAGGAGGCATGCTTTCATCATAATAAATATTCTCATCAAAACATGGGGGACTAAACATATCATCTTCATAAAACATAGCATCCCCAAGCTTGTGGCTTTGCATATCATTAGCATCATGGGCATTGAAAGAATTCATACTAACAACATTGCAATCATGCTCATCATTCACATATTTTATGCCAAGCATTCTATGTAATTCTTCTTCTAGTACTTGAGCACAATTTTCCTTCCCACCATTTTCAAGAAAGACATTAAAAAGATGAAGCATATGAGGCAACCTTAATTCCATTTTTTTGGTTTTTTAGTTTTCTTTTATAGACTAAACTAGTGATAATACAAGAAACTAAAATATTCAATTGCAAGATCTAAAGATATACCTTCAAGCACTCACCTCCCCGGTGATACGTCTCCAACGTATCTATAATTTTTGATTGTTCCATGCTATTATATTATCTGTTTTGGATGTTTAATGGGCTTTGTTATGCACTTTTATATTATTTTTGGGACTAGCCTATTAACTGAAGGCCCAGTGCAAATTGTTGATTTTTGCCTATTTCAGTGTTTCGCAGAAAAGGAATATCAAATGGAATGAAACCTTCGGGAGAGTTATTTTTGGAACAAACGCAGTCCAGGAGACTTGGAGTGGACGTCAAGGAAGCAACGAGGTGGCCATGAGGTAGGGAGGCGCGTCGAGGGGGTAGGCACGCCCCCACCCTCGTGGGCCCCTCATGGCTCCACCGACCTACTTCTTCGCCTATATATACTCATATACCCTGAAAACATCCGAGAGCACAACGAAACCCTATTTCCACCGCCGCAAGCTTCTGTACCCGTGAGATCCCATCTTGGGGCCTTTTTTCCAAGCCCACGAGGGGGGGAATCAATCACGGAGGGCTTCTACATCAACACCATAGCCTCTCCGATGATGTGTGAGTAGTTTACCACAGACCTTCGGGTCCATAGTTATTAGCTAGATGGCTTCTTCTCTCTCTCTTTGGATCTCAATACAAAGATCTCCTTGATTCTCTTGGAGATCTATTCGATGTAATTCTTTTTGCGGTGTGTTTCTCGAGATTCGATGAATTGTGGGTTTATGATCAAGATTATCTACGAACAATATTTGGTTCTTCTCTGAATTCTTATATGAATCCAATGTCCATGGTCAGGAAACCATGACCATCTATTGATCAACGAGCTAGTCAACTAGAGGCTTACTAGGGACATATTACAATCTATGTATTCACACATGTATTATGGTTTCCGGTTAATACAATTATAGCATGAACAATAGACAATTATCATGAACAAGGAAATATAATAATAACCATTTTATTATTGCCTCTAGGGCATATTTCCAACAGTCTCCCACTTGCACTAGAGTCAATAATCTAGTTCACATCGCCATGTGATCTACACTCATAGTTCACATCACCATGTGACTAACACCCAAGAGTTTACTAGAGTCAATAATCTAGTTCACATCGCCATGTGATTAACACTCAATGAGTTCTAGGGTTTGATCTTGTTATGCTTACGAGAGAGGTTTTAGTCAACGGGTCTGCAACATTCAGATCCGTGTGTTCTTCGTAAATCTCTATTTCATATTGTAGTTGTTGCTACTATGCTCCACTTGGAGCCATTCCAAATGGTTGCTCCACTATACGTATCCGGTTTGCTACTCAGAGTCATCCAGATAGGTGTTAAAGCTTGCATCGACGTAACCCTTTACGCCGAACTCTTCATCACGTCCATAATCGAGAGAACATTTCCTTATTCCCAAGGACAATTTTGACCGATGTCCAGTGATCCACTCCTGGATCATTCTTATACCCCCTTGCCAGACACGTGGCAAGGCACATCGCGATACATAGCATGGCATATCGTATAGAGCCTATGGCTAAGGCATAGGGGACGACTTTCGTCCTTTCTCTTTCTTCTGCCGTGGTCGAGCTTCAAGTCTTAACTTCACACCTCACAACTCAGGCAAGAACTCCTTCTTTCACTGATCCATCTTGAACTCCTTCAAGATCACGTCAAGGTATGTGCTCTATGAAAGTATTATCAGGCCTCTTGATCTATCTCTATAGATCTTGATACCCAACATGTAAACAGTTTTACACAGGTCTTCCTTTGAAAAACTCCATTCAAACAACCCTTTATGCTTTCCAGGAATTCTACATCATTTCTGATCAACAATATGGCATCCACATATATTTATCAAAATGTTGTAGTGCTCCCACTCACTTTCTTGCAAGTACAAGTTTCTTGCAAACTTTGTATAAACCCAAATGCTTTGATCACCTCATCAAAGCATATGTTCCAACTCCGAGATGCTTGCTCCAGTCCATAGAACGACCGCTGGAGTTTGCATACCTTTTAGCATCCTTAGGATCGACAAAACCTTCTGGTTGTATCACTTACAGCCTTTCCTCACGGAAACCGTCAAGGAAAATTTGTTTTGACATCCATCTACCAGATTTCGTAAATGAAAATGCAGCAACTGCTAACATAATTCTAACAGACTTTAGCATCGCTATGATTGAGAAAGTCTCATCATAGTCAACTCCTTGAACTTGTCGGAAACTTCTTTGAGACAAGTTGAGCTTCATAAATGGTGACATTACCATCAGCGTCTGTCTTCTTCTTAAAGATCCATTTATTCTCAATGGCTTGCCGATCATCGGGCAAGTCCACCAAAGTCCATACTTTGTTCTCATACATGGATCCTATCTCGGATTTCATGGCTTCCAGCCATTTGTTGGAATCCGGGCCCACCATCGCTTCTCCATAGCTCATAGGTTCATCGTTGTCCAACAACATGACCTTTAAGACAGGGTTACCACTCAGAAGTTGTCCACACCCTTGTCGACCTATGAGGTTCGATAGTAACTTGATCTGAAGCTCCATGATTGTCATCATTAGCTTTCTCTTAAACTAAGGGAGGTGCCACAGAAACATTTTTTCTATGTTGCGCTACTCTCTGGTTGAAGTAAAGGTTCAACAACCTCATCAAGTTATATCTTCCTCCCACTCAATTCTTTTGAGAGAAACTCTTTCTCGAGAAAGGACATGCTCCTAGAGACAAACACTTTGCCCTCAGACCTGAGATAGAAGGTATACCCAATCGTCTTGTTTGGGTATTCTATGAAGACACAATTTTCCGCTTTGGGTTCAAGCTTTTCTGGACGAAGCCTATTGACATAAGCATCGTAGCCCCAAACCTTAAGAAACAACAACTTAGGTTTCTTGCCAAACCATAGTTCATACGGTGTCATCTCCACGGACTTAGATGGTGCCCTATTTAAAGTGAATGTAATTGTCTCTAATGCATAACCCCAAAATGATAGCGGTAGATTGGTAAGAGACATCATAGATTGCACCATATCCAATAGGGTGCGATTACGATATTCGGACACACCATTACGCTATGGTGTTCTAGGTGGCGTCAACCGTGGAATGATTCCACCTTGTCTTTAGTGATTGCCAAACTCATAACTCAGATACTTTTCCCTTGATCAGATCATAGGAACTTGATCTTCTTGTTCTGATGATTCTCAACTTCACTCTGAAATTGCTTGAACTTTTCAAACGTTTCAAACTTATGCTTCATTAAGTAAATATACCCATATCTACTCAATTCATCGGTGAAGGTGAGAAAATAATGATAGCCACCGCACGCGTCAACAATCATCGGATCGCACACATTAGCATGTATGATTTCCAACAAGTCACTTGCCTGTTCCATTGTTCCAGAAAACGGGGTTTTAGTCATCTTGACAATGAGGCATGGCTCGCATGTGTCAAGTGATTCAAAATCAAGTGACTCCAAAAGTCCATCGGCATGGAGGTTCTTCATGCGCTTTACACCAATATGACCTAAGCGGTAGTGCCACAAGAAAGTGGTACTATCATTATCAACTCTACATCTTTTGGCATCAATGTTATGAACATGTGTATCACTATGACCGAGATTCAATAAACCATTCACATTGGGTGCATGACCATAGAAGGTGTTACTCATGTAAACAGAATAACCATTATTCTCTGACTTAAATGAATAACCATATTGCGATAAACATGATCTAATCATGTTCATGGTCAACGAACAACAATGCAAACAACATTTATCTGGGTTCAACACTAATTCCGAAGGTAGAGGGAGCGTGCGATGGTGATCATATCATCCTTGGAAACATTTCCAACACATATCATCACCTCGCCCTTAGCTAGTCTCCGTTTATTCCGTAGCTTTTGTTTCGAGTTACCAATATTAGCAATTGAACCGGTATCTAATACCCATGTGCTACTAGGAGTACTAGTAAGGTACACATCAATAACACATATATCAAATATACTTTTGTTGAAGTTGATAGCCTTCTTATCTACCAAGTATTTGAGGCAGTTCTGCTTCCAGTCACCGTTCCCCTAATAGAAGCACTTCGTCTCGGGTATGGGTTCTTGGGTTTCTTCCTTTGGGCGGCAAGCGGCTTGCCATTCATGAAGTTTCCTTCTTGCCCTTGCCCTTCTTTGAAACTAGTTGTCTTGTTAACCATCAACACTTGATGCTCCTTCTTGACTTCTACCTTTACGGCCTTAAGCACGACGAACAGCTCCGGGATCAACTTCCCTTGCATGTTATAGTTCATCACGAAGCTCTAGTTAGCTTGGTGATAGTGACAGGAGAACTCCGTCAATCACTTCTCTTATCTGGAAGATTAACTTCCATTTGATTCAAGCGATTGAAGTACCCCAGACATTCTGAGCACATGCTCACTGGCTGAGCTATTCTCCTCCATCTTGTAGGCTAAGATCTTGTCAGAGGTCTCATACCTCTCAACACGGACGTGATGCCTATATACATGATCATGCCTAGATATTCTCATAACTATGCGCTTTTCTATCAATTGCTCGACAGTAATTTGTTCACCCGCCGTAGATTATGCTATCTTGAGAGAAGCCACTAGTGAAACCTATGGCCCCTGGGTCTATCTTCCATCATATTATTTTCCTATCAATTTGTTATTTCTACTGCCGTTTATTTTGCAATCTTTACTTTCCAATCTATATAAAAATACTAAAAATATTTATCTTATTATCTTTATCAGATCTCACTTTTGCAAGTGGCCGTGAAGGGATTGACAACCCCTTTATCGCGTTGGTTGCAAGGTCCTTATTTGTTTGTGCAGGTACAAGGCGACTTGCGTGTAACCTCCTACTGGATTGATACCTTGGTTCTTAAAAATTGAGGGAAATACTTACGCTACTTTGCTGCATCACCCTTTCCTCTTCAAGGGAAACCAATGCATGCTCAAGAGGTAGCAAGAAGGATTTCTGGCGCCGTTGTCTGGGAGGCTTATGCCAAGTCAAGTCAAGATTTGATCTCCCAGCAACTAGCCATTTATGGCGTCGTTGCCGGGGAGATCTACGCACAAGTCAAGACATACCAAGTACCCATCACAAACTCTTATCCCTCGCATTACATTATTTTCCATTCGCCTCTCGTTTTCCTCTCCCCCACTTCATCTTTGTCTTTTCTTCGCCTTCTTCCCATATGTATCTTTGTTTGTGTTTCCATGTGCCTTCTATTTGCTTGCATCTTTGCTTGCTAAAAATCTATTGATATGGATTCACTTAAAGTTTTCTACTTGGATCATCTTCGATTCTTATGCGCTCGTGTTGAAACCCCAACTAGCCTAGTTGATGGGAACTCTTTAGATGAGCATACTCATTTTATGCGTCACGTTTGTCTGAAAAAGGGAGACTCTTATGGGATCAAATAAACAGATTGCTGTGTTATGCTTGGAATCTGTGTGAAATTTATGATTTTACTTGTTGCTTTAAGAACCCTAAAAAACACCTCCCCTACCTATGTGAGTTTAATGATGTGAGTTTAATGACAACTAGTTGACCCGTTGCGCCAAATGGCGCAGAGGCCCCTTGATCCCATGTGTGCTTTGAAAATAAAACCATGTGTTAATTATTTTACTTTTGGACAAATAGTATGTAACAAATGGAAAATAAAACCATGTATTAGTTGCATCAATATTTTTCAGTAAATTAGCTTCACAATATCAGCTCTTTACCATAACCAGGGGGTAATGAGTTATTTATATGAATGATTGTGTCTACATCGTTCATACAGGAATATATTAAATGGCAGATGTTGAGCACGTGTCCATAGAAGCATGAATTGCATATACGTAATAAATACTTTAACATAAGAAACATTACTTCTTACACACATAGCTTGGCAAGTCTTGGTTTAAAGAGGAAGCTAATTATACAATTGCATCTAGCTTCTGCAGCCACGGCAAGCAAAAGGAGCAGAATACAACATAGATTGAAAGGCCCAGGTTCTAAAAACCCATCCTGATGGCTCTTAGTTTGGCAAGTCTTGGTTTAAAGAGGAAACTAATTATACAATTGCACCTAGCTTCTGCAGCCACGGCAAGCAAAAGGAGCATAATACAACATAGATTGAAAGGCCCAGGTTCTAAAAACCCATCCTGATGGCTCTTAGCTTCTTTTCTGACTTGATCACCCGACGTTTGAGTCTCTGCGCCACCTTCTCTATGTTGATAAGAGGGTCACTGATAATCTTATCTACAGGTCCTTCCCCAGGTGACATATTCAACGCCGTTATGTTGGATATATGATCAGATAATCCATGCATGTACCTTGTTAAGATGAACCAGCCCATAGCGTTTTGCTTCTTCTCATATGTAGCAACCATTAGCTTGTTCTTGATGGATCTGATTTTTGTCTTCATTTTCTTCTTGTTGTACCTAGCTATATTAAGCTCATGTTTTAGAGACCGATTTTCCTCCTCGAGTTTCTTCATGGTGCTGTAATTATAGTCTATTATCTCTGTCTTCACTGTGCATTTAATGTACCCAATTGCTTCCATAGCAGCACTGTCTTCTGACATAAAATGATCAACAGATTGTACCCCGGGAATAGCCATTCGATTCCTATCATTCCCAACATATGATGTGGGTGTATGGAACAATACTGTCACACACACCCTGCTGCCATCATATACTCTGGTTCGGTACTCAGCTGGTGGAAGGCCCAGAGTCTCTGAAAGAACATCCAACATCATCCTGTAAGGTATTTTGACCATCGCTGGTACTGCCTGTGGTTTTAAATAGATGCCACTATTTAGAAGGGCAGCATGACAATAATACAGAGGCGGTATAAATTTGCGAAATAAGATAATTGGTTCTCTCCAGCAATGAAATCAGAAAAAATCACAACCAGCGCAAACACCATCTCTTTCTACAGATTAAATGCTGATATACTGGAAACAATGTGATGTGAGTTACTATTTTGAGGTCCAAAGGAATAAAATGGCTAAAATAAACTGTAAATGGAGTTAGTTGAATGCCGTGATAATATATAGGCCAATGCTAATATTAGGTTGTCTCTGAAATAACTGGGACAGGTTGTTTTTAATTGTAATCACTAACCTCAGAACCGTGCCGTGAATTCTCCTATTGTTTGTACCATGCCGCATATGAAGAAAACTGGCTGTGGGTTACTTCCATGCTTGCCACCTCATCCTGCAGTGTGCAGATATTAATTAGTAGGTTATATAGGCTGTTGACATTTAAGAGAAGCACATAGCAAGCTAAGGAGAGGAATACTACAATGGTGAAAACTCGTTTTTTCCAGTTATTAATTAATTGTTTAGTTTGGTTACAGAAGAGATTTCTTAGGAATTCTGCACTTGTACATGTTCTGTTTGTTTGCGTCTGTCGTTCTGTATTTTATAATGCCTAGGTTGAACCTAATTGCAGCATATCATTAACAACAGAGAATTCTGTCAATCAACAGCAGAATATAGTATGAGCTGGGACCAGAAGTCAAACAATATGAGCAGTGGCGTATGGGCATGACAAAAATTATAGGCATTACAGTAATTGGTAAAGAAATCACTTTAAACATCTGATTTGTTGGGGAGAGGAAGTAACCTCATCCGTCTGTTCTTTAGGCTGGTCATTGACGGAATGTTCTTCGGCTGGAGAAAATATGGCACGTATCTCTTCTGTGTCCGTTGGTAGCTGCTGTAAAAGTACGGGTCTAGCTCTAGTTAGAAAGAAAGGCACAGATCTCTAATCTAATTATCAAGTGGGAGGTGTACTCACCTGTGATTCTCCTGGGAGCTGCTCCGGATAACCAGGTGCTAAAACGCGAAGGAGGGGAACAACAAATAGATCTGAGCGTGCCCCTGGTAGTGACGCCACTGGCAGGGAGGGAGTTGCTGAACCTATGGGAGTACTATGTCGATCTAGGGTTTCATTTGTCTGGCGTCTCAGGACTATATGACAAACCTATGGGCCTAGCTGTTGGGCTGTTGTTTCTGGGCTCATACAGACCAATAACACTTCAGGCTGCTTGTAATAGTTGGCACCTCGAAAAAAATGGCATACAAATAAACACACCAATTCGGAATTGGAAGGAATGTTTAGTTGAAAAAAAGCAGGCAATCCAATTCTTCAGATCAAATGTACATGTTACAATTTAGGGTCTAAAATAAGAATTACAGATTGAAAATAATAATACAAAATGCCATATTTAAGACATGCTACAGTAGCCCATCTATTAGAGCGAGATCGCAATTTCTTGCCTTGCATTACTTGTATTGGTCTACTCGAAAACTAAAATGGACCAGCCATGTTCCTGTAAGGATTGGAGAAACAATGTTGATTGTCGCAACATAAAATATGTTGGCATGTGTATAGGAATTTAGATACACGAGTATTATACCTTAGTTCTGTAGCATGTACGGAGGCTCAATCGCTATCTTTGCACACCGCACATACAACGGCATATAGTGATGCTCAGTATGCGTATAGTCCGATCGGCATCCACGTGAAGTTATGTAGATGGTTATGTAGTCTGGGACATCGATCACACTGTCAACCCATCCTAGGCAGCTATATTTGTCCGTGCCTACCAGGCCTTGTCCAGGCATGTCATTTCCTTCAACCAAAATGAATGGGCTTAGCAGTTGGCTTGCTATCTCATGCTGTAGGAGTCCAGTTGGAATTTCACTCATAGTGATTCAAACAAATCGTGTAAGAGAAATCTGCTGGCCGCCATAGGAAGGACACCAAGGAATAGCCCTGAAGATGTGCCCAGCTAGTTCTATGTGTCCCCTGACAATAACAGATGATCTGAATGCTGCAAACACGTTAAACTGAACATGGCCTCTATAGTGCAAAAGGGAAGTGTCAAAACTAATTTGTTTCACATCGACGTATCTAGCCACTGGCACATACTGAATTATTTCATAATATATTTCCTGTGCGCTTACAGGGTTAGCACCATCTCCTTGGCTGAGAAGTATAGAGTGGGACAGCTCTTCGAATCTATCGGGATCAACCTCTGTGTCTTGAAGGAAACAATGCGGTGGAGCGGTGCCAGCAGTGGTGTCTTGGGCATCTGGTATAGGTGGCAATAACTCAACGGCCCTCAATTTTTTGTGAAAAGGGTTGTTAATCACCGTTATAAGCACACTGCACATGTCCAAGTGGTTTCCCACCATTGTATTTGTTGGATCCCTGAACCTACGTCCGACCTTGATGTTCATCCGCAATGGTATATTTTTCGGCGTGTCTGTCCAACAAATGCATTGGAATGCTAGAAGGTTATTGTTGGATGCTGTGTCTGGGCAAAGTTCAGAGAGGACGCAATATGGATGTAACATAAGATCCGCTGTTTTGAATGTCCAAAGGTGCAACGGCAGATTTCTCATTTCAACCAAGACCTGCGATCCCGCATAGCTATCATGGGAATCATAATCAGGGGTGCCACAGTATGTTGGGTCTTCATCTGCACATACGGTGGTAAAGTGTATATTGCCCAAGCTAAGTCTGTGTTCCGACTGAAGGAATTGTACTGCTCGTTTGTTCTGTGGCTTATCTGGGATGCTAATTAGAAATTCCTCATCAGGAGTATCCAAAGAAAAAACATCACCATCTAGCTCAAAAGCCTCACTCAGTGCATCATGAAATTGGCCTCGTACAGTTCTATTATCAGGAGAGAAAACAATTTCCAAAATGGTAGTGGGTCCGGATCTCTGGGCATTTTGTTTCACCGTAAGAAACAAGAGCTCTTGTTACATTTCTTCTAGAAGAGATGGGCAGGGATGGAACACCTAGCAGAATTACGAAGTAATTTAGACTAAATCGGGATGCTAGCTTAAACACTGAGAACAAGCAAATAGACCAAAGAAGAGAGGAGCACCGGTGCAGCCTAGCGCAGTAATGAAAGAATGAACCTGCCTCTATTCGAAAGAGCATCGTGGGCCGCAGCTTTGTTGGTTGAAGAAGAGGACGCCATTAGCTCGGACCACAAAGACGCCACCAGCTTAGAAACCCTAGAAATGGGTGGCCGGGGGGTTGTGACGGCAGGTGTGGTGGTGGGAAGCAAGAGAGTGAGCTGGTTATAAAGTAGCTTCAGCCAAAGGGCTAGATCCAACGGCTGCCGGAGGGGGACAACTCAGGGGTCATTTCCTTGCATCACGAATAAAAGGGCCAAATGGGCCAAGAAGGAGACACAAGCAGCCCAGAGGCCACATTGGTATCAAAAAATAAGACGGCTAGCAAAGGGAAAAAACTTCAAAAAGGAAACCAAAAATAGGCAATCCAAGAAGAGAGAAACGACTGCGTGTCACAAAGCACTACATCACACATAGAACAATAACTAAACAATATACACACATATAATAAGGTAGAGTTCACTTCATAATATAGGGGAGTTTTGTTTTTGTCTTGCTTTGACCCAGCCACTAAGCATTCAGTTACACTAAAGCTTATGCAAGCAGAATACACACCAACGGACTCCACTCGAAGCTGGTCAAAGAGCATTGTAATGGAGCCTTGCCGATGGAGAAGCTAGCCGCATAAACCATGATCCATCTCCTGTGACGCCGTCAAGGAGAATCTAACATAGGTAGGATAGATAGTCTGCAGTGGTATGCATAGTTTCAGACAACATAGCATAAGCATGCTAATAGGAAAGGAATGTAACAACACTATCAAGGGACAGTTTTTTGATATACCTATAGATAATTTATCTCCGCATTGCCAGTGCAGTGCAGTCACTGCTTTGTTTTCTTTGTTCCCCCAGCTCCCTTTCCAGCACCAGTGCCCCTTAATCGCAAGGTGTCATAGTCAGAAATGAACTGGGACATCTGTATAAGGCGAAAGAACGAAAAGATAAATATACAGCATAGGTCGTACCTTTTGTTCTTGATCATCAGAGTCTGGTCATCTTTGTCATTCTTTTCTTCAACAGCAGGTGAAGAAGATTCAGCTGGATCGTCTTGTTTGCTCTCATGCACCTAGCAAACCAAGCAGGTTGACAGCAGAGCAACATTAGACATTGATACGCGAAGGTAAATATCTATATATTTTTTATCTTGATAAAACATGTGTTATCAACTCTATTTCATTGTGTTAGATAAGCACCCTACTGTATTAGTACAAATGAGCAAGGAATAAGAGAAACCTATTAGAATGAATGCAGGAATCATTGGTTTTCGTACAGCCGAGTTGCCTTTCTATGAAATCTAAAAGATATGCATCCATTGGTATTTAGATGAGGAGTATAAAGAAGCCTGACCTTGTCTGCCTCGGCAGGCTTCTTCAGAGGTTCTTCCAGTGCAGTAGTTTGCTTATCAGCACCAACAAACAAGACACGCCTGGCACTTCCGCTTGGGCATGGTGATTTGGTGCGAAAGGAAACAACAGCATAAGTGCAAGCAAGGAGTGTGATACATTGCAATTATCTGTTTCAAAAGGTATACCCTGGGGGTGTAGCTGGAAGAAGGGCAGCACTGGGCTTTGAAGTGGGTGTGCGTGCCTACACATCAAAAGGCAGTTAGCATAACTGAAACAGTCTGCTGGCATTCAGATTAAATCTGCAACATGGTAGAGAGGAAACTAAACAAGGCACATACCTCGGCTGCAGATGTTTTATAGCCTATAGTAAGGCTGCCTGATGAGCTACCAGGTTGTGCATTATAGATGTTTAGTGTGTTTGGTGTAAACATCCCGGAAGACACTGGACTGCCAACCAGTGAAGTAGGCGCTGATGCTCCAGACGTCCCAGGGACATAGTCAAACGCGGACGAGCTTAACTCAGGTTTGTAGGTCTCTATAATCCTCGCAACTTGGAACGACAACTGCTCACTGTTGACATTAAAGCTTCTGCTTGCAATGGACACAAGGAGCTTGTACTTATGTCCAATGAGTTGGGTAAGCTCTGGTGGAGCAATCCTGTCAACCATTGGCACACGAGCTATCTCCTGGATGGTGGAAAGCCCAGGGTTTCTTGACTTCAGCAAGGTGAGAAGTGGTTTTCCCATAGCAGCTTTTCCAAATTTATCAAACATAGTGAACTCAGCTTCAACCTTGTCATCATGCGCGAAGAGAGAAATACAGTACCTAAAGATGATATCAGTTGAATGAGCATAGTATCAAAGGATAATCAAAAGAGAGAAGAGATATATCTCTATTAGCTCCAAAGCATGTAAAGCTAAACCAACCAGCAAGCAGGAGAAAATAAATGGTTGCAAATGAGAAAGGCAGTAAGAGGAGGATCAACATGGTACATACGTTTCCTGTGCCGTTGTAGTTGTACAGCCAGGATTAGTGCATCGGTACTGTGATCCATACATTGATGAAGTTTTGTTGCAGGTGGAGCAAGAAAAGAACCACCAGCGCTGATCATCATTGAGCCTCTGGACAGTGACGGTGCATATGAACCGCTTTTCCTGTGGAAACAATGTAATCTGGCATTGAGCATATGAATAGTAACTATAAAAAGGATGGCAGAAAAGCATGGGAATACAAGAAACATACCTCGTTCTCAAAAGGGTCGAGCTGAAGGAGTTGTGACAGAGCCATTTCTACTGGATCTGCATAGATACGTGCGGGAAGTGCGCCCCCATCCAAAGCAGCATTGACATCAATAGGCTTAAAATTAGTCCCAAGCCTGTTTTAGTTTGAAACAAGTACGTCAGCCAACAGTATACCCAGATAAGCGGTCTCATCGGCATATAGGTAGAGAAGCAAGAAGGAAAGCAGCAGCTGCATATAAGTTACCTGTTGCGGAAGTCATTCACGACAGGCAGGTCCTCATCAATGTACCAGCGGCAAGCAGAACTGCCGCTAAGTCCTTTAACACCTACATAGTCATTAAGAATCAGAGGACCGAGACGGCACAGTAAGCACAGGATTAGCAGGCTGCGTACTATTTAACACAATGTGATTTAAGAAATTGCAGCCCAAGCATACATGTAAAACAGTTACCTTGGTTCATCTTAGGCAATGTTCCCACGAAGATTGCAATGACAACTTCCTTCTCATTCCTTGCCCGGACCGCCTCTTCTTCAAACTCAACAGCTCGATTACCCCAGAGGACCAGCTTTAGTTCCTGTCCCCTATAGGTTTCATTGTATGCATAGGTTAGTAAACTAACAAAGGACTGCCATTTTAAATGGGTGTAAGTAAAGTAAAAAACAACAACACTCACTGTAAATCAGTAAGGATTATCGTTCTTGTGTTTGATGGTTCTGGCTGGTGCATTGACTGGATGGGAATCACATCAGAAACAGCAGTTATCCTTCCAATGACATCTTCAAAATCAAAGAACCCACAAAAGCATGAGGACATGAAAAATTGAGGACATGGTTTAAATGCTTAGGCACACAACATGAGAACTAACAAAGGAAACGAACGGGCGGTCCAGACGGTCTTGGGATGTCCTGGAATGCCACCAAATTGTAGGTACAGAATGGGTAGTCTGCTTCCAGGCCAGGGCGCAGTACGGCTTCACTGAATCTGGTAAACTGGATCATGTAGGGGCTCTCAACGGCCCTGAAAGTAGGCTTCGAGTCATTGCAGATAAACTTAATCATCTTGTAGACCTTTCCTTCCTCCAGTTCATGTTGCAGACGCTCTGCTGCCTGAGGAGGTATTTGGACATACATATGGTTGCCTTGTGACCAAAAGCAACAACTATAAAACCATTCTGGTTTGAACATGGATACATGGCATCTAATCGGGCATGTGCAGGACATACCTGACTATCAAGAACAACCAGATCCATGTGTTTGATGGGTCCATTGTCAGTTCCTCCACGATAAAACCACAGGCGAGAAACAAGGACAGAAACAGCCCACTTCCTACTCTGGCTGTGTATCTCAGAAAGCAGCTTATACTCCATCTACAAAGACAACACTATTTAGAAAGATAAAAACAGGCAACGAAGCAAAACCGGACATAGAATGGATATTATAAATAAACTTAGACATGAAGAGATGAGTGTTGCACAGAGCATGGTAATATAACAGCATACCTAACCGAAGCAAGGGAAGAAGAAGCAACAAAACAACTCAAATACATAAAGAAAGGGGCTTAGAGAGAACAAACCACAGGAATACCAAAAGCAGTTTGCAAAACTATACACGATATAGATACTATCTGAGGTAATGGGGAATCTCAGGTTATTAAGAAAAACATTTAACTACGATCATAGGCACGAAGAAAGTGTAAATAATAGTGAGACCAAAAGCAGATCGCAAAACTACATGTAACATAGATGCTATTGCAGAGACTGGAAAATCTCAGAGAAAACAATGTTTCTAGTCTGAGATCCAAGTGTGCCATCTTCATTTTCAATAAGTATTTTCAAGTTTTTCTTAGAAGTGACACGCGAGACCGCAACATAAAATTGGCCATGAGTGAAAACAGGGCTCTTCAGATATAATCCTACAGCTGATAGAGTCTGTCCCTGGCTTTTGTTGATGGTCATGGCATAAGAAACCCTAACTGGAAACTGGCGACGATGTAGAGTAAATGGCCACTTAGAATCCTTGGCAGTGAGGCAAATCCTTGGAATGTATACAATATCCCCAATATTAGAACCAGTCATAATAACAACCTCTATGACCTTTTCACCAAGATTAGAAACAATAAGACGGGTACCATTACAAAGACCAGTAGCCTGGCTTAAATTTCTAAGCAGCATATGGGCACACCCTTTTTCAAAACCAGGCTATGTTGTGGGAAATTGTTAATTTTAATTGTATTCAGGTATTCAACAGGATAAAACACGTCCATGTTACGCATTGAATCCGCAGCATTTCCAATAGAATCGTAGCTTAAATATTCTCTCCCGGCAGAAGGCATTAAGGTCAGCACATGATCATTAACCTCCTGAGCTACATCATTCGTTGTTGTTAAAATAGCTCTCTGGCGTAAGTATGTTGGATTAGAACAGTTTTTAGAAAAGTCTGTATAAACAGCACGAACAATAGCATCTATCCTATTATCTTCAGAATGGACCAACATATCATCAGGAATTGTTATCCAGCTAGGTTCACATTCCCCTTGGCGAGCCACACAAGGTGTTGTGCCATCACCAATACTTAAGATCCAGCTAGCAAAAGAAGCGACCTCGGCCTGTAAAATAGGATCTGATGTTTGAACAGCCAAACGCATGTTTATCTTAAGGTGAAGTACCTCTATAAAGCGCCACATAGGTGAATTTGTTATAGCAGCATTAATAACCTGCGAGCGAGTCCCACCCTCAATTACCGGTAAAATCTGCCTCAAATCTCCACCCAAGACTACAACTTTACCTCCAAAAGGCATTTCAGCGAGGGAAGGATCATCAGCAGACAAAACATCGCGCAAACTACGATCCAGCGCCTCAAAGCACCTACGATGCGTCATCAGGGCTTCATCCCAAATTATTAGCGAGGCTCATTGGATCATCTCTGCTAATTTGCTAGATCTTTTTATATCACACGTTCCAGTAGCTTCAAGACAAATCGGTATTTTAAACCTAGAATGAGCAGTTCTACCTCCAGGTAAAAGAAGTGCTGCAACCCCAGAAGACGCAACTGTGAGAACAACCCTCTCTTTACCTCTAAGATAAGCAACTATAGCATTCCAAAGAAAAGTTTTCCCAATCCCACCATACCCAGATACAAAGAAAAATCCAGGCTTTCCAGATACAACCCTATCGATGATACTCTTGTAAGCTAGGAGCTGATCTGGATTTAATTTTATATACATGGCCTCTGCCTTTATAAGCTCACCTTTTGGATCACTACACAGTTCATCATTTATCATGGCATTATCATGCAGGTCATCATCGTATACAGTTTTTAATGGTAGATTGTGGTCTATAATATTAGATCCATTTTTAGCAAACAGAACAGTCAATCTATCAAGCAACATGTCTCTCAACTCATCAGGAGGCACAACATGATCATCATCATGATAGGAACGCTTTATATTGTGCTCAATATCCTCAGACAAGCTCAATGAGTACTTTTCAAAAAAAGCATTTTCATCATTAACCCCACAATGGACAAGTATTGTAACAAAAAGCCTACGTAGTTGATCCCCCATACCCCAGGTTAAAGCCTCATCAAACACACTATACCATTCAAGATCATCTCCAAGCAAGCCTCTAGCAGCACATGCTTCTTTGAAGGTTTCATATACAATGCCATTGTAGGTCCTAACATCAGCATAAGACATCGCACCTTTAACAACCATTATTAGCATTCTAAGATAGTAAAGCTCTCCAGTTGTAGGATGCACATAATAAATCCTACCAATCCTGTAACTTGAGGTCTTAGGAATCCACTGTTTCCTATTTGCTAGCCAAGTCCATTTGGTTGGGAAGTCGCAATAAGTAAGAGACCTAGCACTCGAATGAGATCTATTAGCTATAAACCACTCTGTCAACATTGTTTTCTGCAGCCATGAGTTATCAACAACCGACTTTAGATTTGCTTTTACATTGAAACGCACAATGTGTTTATTCAATAGATGAATAGACAGTCTTTCAACGGAAGGCATTTTACTGTGTATATCGAAGCCATATATTCTCCAACAACCATCTTTATCACATATATAGTGGCATTCTCTATACTCCATAATTTCATCAACCTCACCACCATTTTTATTTTTAATGCTTTCAAACAGAGTTTTTGAGAAATCAGGGCCCTTGTAACATACTTATAAAGATACTTAATAACATGCGTTTTATTGCACCACTCAACATTAATATGAGCCTGGTATTTTTTTAGCATGATCAGGTTATAAGGGACAACGTGCCTGTTAGCAAGCCTCACTTTCTTTTTAACTACAAAACGACCGTTGTCTGGACGGCTATATATAGGGAACCCACTATCATCTACAGAGGTTTCAGGTTGGAATGCCTTAGGAAATTTGTTCGAACACATCCCGTCCTTCATGCAAGGGCACTTATCATTATCATGGCCACATGGACCATGCATCATGTGTTCAGAGACAAGAGTATACCCAAGAGGATCCGTCACAGGATCAGGTATGGTGGCTGATATAAAAGAATCAATCAAAGCAGGACTAACCTCACGGTTTTTCCTATTAAGCCAGATCAGTATATGGGCATGAGGGAGCCCTCTTTTCTGGAATTCTACAGTGTGAAGCACTGTAAATAAAGCAAAGACAAGGTCCTTCACGAGCTCACAGGACAGTAAAGAAACGAAATGAAATGAACCTACAGCAACCGTAAAACACGCATTACCAGCTACGACAGGGCCAAATGCCTCCCCAGTCTTGATATCATGAAGATAGTCATTGAGTTTCATGTGATAAACTCTAACTGGAAGATCAGCCCTATGTGAAGGTACTTGGCCAGGCTCAGAAGCCAGGGCTTCAGTTATTTCAGGCCATTTGGGATTACAGGTGAAAGTGGTGAAAAGGTATGGCGGGCCAAACACGCGTGAAATAGCTACTGCATCTTGGAAGTTCTCAACCATATAACGTCGGCCACCAGTAAAGGAAGATGGGAGTATGTTCTTTTTCCCAACAGAATTTGCATCCGTCTGTCCTTTACCGACAGCATCAGCAACTCCCTGCAAGTTCTCTGCTCTAAGATCATTGTTAGCCTTCATGATGAAATGCAGCCTCCACTCGTCTATGCAAGGTCGTGCATCCACAATGGCTTGTGAGGAAAGTAAACCACAGCAAAGGTATGGGTTATGTTGCTCTGGTCTGTAGTGGAGACAATAGGAATAATAATCCCGAATGGTGAGCCTGGTTCTTTTGCTTGTATCAAGAGGGTCTGAACCAATATATCTAACACCAAGCTGAAACCCTCGCTCCGCATAGGGAAATAGAAGAGGGTACTGTAGAGGCATATAAGAAGTTTGCAAAGAAGATATCTGCTGCAGGTTATCATCTCTACCTTGTATTATTATGTCACGACAAGAAGCCTCTACCGTAAACTCACCAACCTCTAAAGCCGCTAGCTCATCCGTCACAGGAAGACTAAATTGGGGACTATCAGATTCTCCAGGAGCAATCAAACGTATGGCAATTTCAGCATGCTCATTGTCACGCAGTATTTCTCTAGCAGAACGAAATGTTTTAACGTAAGAATTGTGGTCATCAAGCGTATGCATTAGACCTTCAACAATAGACTCATCTAAAGCACCATTACTCTTTTCACCCTTGTCTAGAGCTCGAATCTTGTTCTTTATCTCATTCTGGGTATCATATATATAGAGTTCAGCATACTTGGGGGTGTCTCCAGTCTTAGGCATAAGAGATCCTATTCGATGACAAACCTGACCATTTATTTTGAAAATGTTTGGGCCCTTACCATCATTCACTGAACGGTCAATATTAGTTCCCATGGAGGTAAACGCAAAGAGGCAGTTGTACTGGCGTATCTTTTTTATAAACTCTTTGCTACGCGGAGGGCCATTGTACCTCAACAATTCAGAGAGAAACAAGGGTGGCTTTTTAAAAGGCATAATATACACCTTACCACCCTTGCAACATTTGTTGTAAACGACTCGCCTTAGCGTGATAGTGGACTCCGACCTCACCCTCTCCTCGAACCAGAAGACCGCCTTGCACCTGGGACACTTATAGTCTGGGCCACCGTAGAAAGATCTCTTTCGGTACCCAGCTATAAATTCAGCTTGTCTCAGTAACAGTAGCAGAGAAATACAATATAAGATAGCTCCCATTGATATCAACGGCAAGTATACCTTTTAGGACCTCAGACTCCTCGGACGTGAATCCAACCCAGTCAGAGGCCAAGGGTGATCCAATGGCAGGTCCGAGTCCCCTAAGCCTATCAATGGTCACCCTGCATCTCTTTCTATTACGGGACGTAATTTCTGGACTAAGAACCGGGAAGAAACCATCATCTAAAAAATGGAGGCCATGTCACAGGCACAAAGAGAGACCAGGAGCATGCAGAAAGCACACTACTAAACTATAAGAAACTAAAGGCGAAAGAGTTTTTCCTACATTTTCTTTTCGGCAAGCCTGAGGATATGTAAGGCAACGCCTGGTCAAAGAAAGATAGTTTTCGCCGAACAACCCGGCGTGGAGGTGGCTGATGACTGGTTGAATCAGCCTTTCGACGAACGGAACGCTGCGGAGGCATGACACCTAGAGGATCGACATAAACAACTACCACAAGACACTGCAACAGAAACACGGCAGTGTAAATATAATAGAAAGAAGCAAAATAAAACAGAGAGAACTAATTCAAAAGGAATGGAATCCAATGGCCCAACAAGACTATGAAAACCAAGAAAGGAAAAACATACTACCAAAGAAACAAATTAAGGTGATTGTTCCACTGACACCATGGGCAGACATGTTACTGCAAAGAATAACAACCAGGCAAGGAAACATTCAGAAGACACCCCAACAGCAAGGAAAAATAGGATGATTTATTCAAGCCCAGCTCTGAGTAGGGACTAAATAATGTCAGGTACTAAGCATGCACGCGAGCCTGAATAGCAAATAATAGAAGACAGCTAGATAGAACAGAGAGACGATAGCAGACGCGAGTACAACAAAGCCCAGTCAAACTAGGGCTGAACAGGGAAAGTAGACGGAACAATGGTCGCATTGGTAGGCGCAGACCGCAAGTGAAGCAACTCTCTCTCTAGGCGCATAATGTGTCGAATAGCAGAGACCGCAATAACTATGGATGAACGCGCAGATCTCCTATAGGTCATCATACAGCCGTAGTTATAGTCATGGACGACAAATCCATATAGACCTTACAAAAAAGTATGGCTTGTAATGCAGCTTGTTCATAAGCGTTCATCATCCCACAGCAGGCCGAGCTCCAAAAAAACTCCCGCCTAGGGACTCGACCAGAACCATCCCCAGTAAGCTCAAGCTCCACCCCAGCAAGGACAGAGCCATCTTCTGTGACCTCACACAGGTACAAAAGGGATGGCAAGGCGCATTCGGCCACCACAGCCTCCAAAATAGAAGTAAAAACCGAAACAAATGCACACATCCTGCTGACATGCAAGAACGAAATATATAATAAAGTACACGACACCCGGCCATGTCCGGAACACACACTTAAACGATTAGGAGGCCATAGAACATGAAAGCACACACAAAAAGTAGAGCAGCAAGACAGGTAGTGATCACAGAAGCAAACCTTGACAAGGCCCAACGAGCAGAATGGAGACGCGGCGACGAGCTAAACGGAAATTCCTGTAACAATCTGTAAAATAGAAAGGAGAACAATCAGTACAAAACAACGACACACAACCATATAGGATCTATAAAAAAACTAACCAACAGCACCGGAAGAGAGATCAGAACACAGGAGAAAGCTAGTACACAAGAGATGAGAACAAGGAGAAAGCACTGAGCATTGAAAGCACACTGTGTGCTGCAATGGTATTCCAAAACAGGCGCAACGATGGAAACAAAAGCGCTCATCCATCCAAATGCAAACAGTAAAACAAGCAACAAAATAGAAGCAAAACAAAAAGACACATGGCCTTCAAACATCACTATCTCACAAAAGCATCAGCATCAGCATATCCTCATACAAGCCGCGGAAACTGACACGCGAACCATGCACAACCAACGCAAGATGGAAACACGCGGCAACATTCATCGAGCAACCCTCACGCATTTCATCAAACACCTAATAGGCATGCACCCATAGAGAAGCAGAGAGGCTCAAACTAACCTGGACAGCAAGAACAGAACGACCCACGCTCCTACGAAGGAGCCAACGCGAAATCCAAGTAAGCTGCGCACGAAGGGAGCAAATGGAAACAGACCAGATCAGTAAATCGTAGAAACAACGGCAGGAAAGAACCGGAGGAACAGAATAGAAAGAACCTCAACCAACAGCACCAATGGAGGAACGGATGGCCATGGTGCAGAGCTGGAGGACAGGGCGTTCGAACGGGACGAAGCAAGGTGACAAAAAGAGCGCGCACGAGTGGATGAAGTGTGCGTAGAATGAGAAGCAGGAGAAGAAGAAAAGGGGGAAACCAAAGAGAAAAGGAGGCCCTTGCCCACCACAGCGGCACGCCCAACTCGCACAGAGCGACATCGGAACCCACGAAGCAGACACCGACACGCGACCTGCGTGGGGTCGGAGCCCACTGTCAGTGAGAGCGGCGAACACGCGCAGGGCATTCAGCAGGCTAGGCATGGCATACGCACGCGACGCCGCAGCGGCCGTACGGTGTGACACACGCGCGTCGGGCACAACAGTATGGCACCCAGCAGTCAGCAGCACGGCCGCAACACGACTCCCGTCGGATGAGAAAACCCAATCTAGCCACCAGCCCATACAGAGAACCACCCACCCGAACAGAGGGCGCAGAGATGGACTACGGGTCAAAGCGAACACAGGCTAACAGTTGATTCCCAATGACGAGCGGGGTCAAGGGAAGCGGGACCGAAGAGGCAGCGGCTAACTGACCCATCGGACAGAGAAGAACACGCCCGCGAACGGTAACAAACGACCCGAAGGAAAAGCAATCTGACCAGTACCAGGACGCGATGCGGCATGGCGATGGTGCCCGCTCCATACGTGAGCCTCTCGGTCAGCAGAATCCCACCCGCCAGCCACCGTCAGCAAAATCCCATCCGCCCGCCCGTGATCCATGACGCCCGCTTGCCCGTAATGTTTTTGACCGAGTATGTTTCGTGGACTCCGATGACCGGTGGGCTCGCCGATCTCTTCCATTGGCCGGGTTCGATTTTCTCGGGTGACTCGCTCCCGGTGCGTCGCGTGGCTCGTTGCGCGCTGACCGCGTCGTGCGAGCGTGGGGCGCGTGGATGGATTGGCATGGGCGCCCTGGAGGGGTCGGCTGGCGCATACGCACTCAAATCTGTACGCCCTCGTTGCGCTCTCATGATGACAGGTGGGCCGGTGCCACTCCTGGTCCTATTCGTCGGCTGCTCGGGGTGCTCGCGTGCGAGTGGCGGGGTAGCGGCCTTGTTCGATTGGCGGGCGGGATTGGCGACCGGAAAACGCGCAGCGCCCACGACGCATGCCCGCCTGTGACGCTCGCGCAAGTGGCGCAGCAGGATCGGCTGCCAGCACCCGAAAAAGGCACAAGGCACACCCAGCCAATCTGACGAGAGGCCGAGCCCACATGTCATGGCCTGCAAGAACTCACCCCGCGGTCAAAACTAAAACAACAGAAGATCCAACGTGAACGACCGAAGGAAGCTCCTGTTTGACCAACATCCAACGGCTGAAATTGAAGCAAATCGGGGGACAACCGTGGAGACGAGTTGGCTAGGATCATTATATGTTAAAATGAAATCTTATCTTCTTATGCAAAGGGTGTTTATAGTTACTACGATATCGAACAAATTGAAGAATTTGTTGCTTTTAAGGGTGCTTATGAAGTTGCTTCTTTGATTGAAAAGTATGATACTACTCTCTACGAATCTGAAAATTTTGACATACTTAAATATTGCTATGAAAACTATGCTCATAATGTCTATGTCAAAGAATTTATTGAAAGAATGACCGTTGCTACGAAGAAAATAATGATATGCATGAATCTATAGATAATTATGATTCCGATGATTTGATTGAAATACCCCTTGATGAACATGATGCTTGCTATTCTTGTGGCCATGATGCCAATATTTATGAAGATGAATTTGCTATAGTTCCTTATGTTAAACATGAGATCGTTGCTATTGCACCCATACTTGATAGTTCCTTCGATGAAAATCATGATTGCAATGATGTTATTATAAATTCTATTAATGTAAATTGTGTTAATGATATGCAAAACCTCAAGCTTGGGGATGCTAGTTTTGCTATGACTCCTATTTGTAGCAATGATCATGATTGGGGTGATTCTTCTTATGATCTTGAAAATTTATTTAAGTCCCATGATGAATATGAGATTGATAATAGTGTTTCCAATATTATTGAAAGTGGGTTTGGAAGAGTGTCAACTTTAGATCCCACATATTTGGAGAATGTTCAATCTTATGAAATTTTTGATAAAAGTGGGTTTGGAGAGGTCATGTCTTTAGTTAATGTTAATCCCACTATTTTGGAAGAGTGTCAACTTTGCATACATGTGGATCGTGTTAAGAATATGTTTTGTGATAGATATATTGTTGAATTTGCTTATGATCCTACATGTAATTATTATGAGAGAGGAAAATATGGTTGTATAAATTTTCATGTCACTAAATTTCCTCTCGGTATGTTGAGATTGCTATTATTTCTTTCTTCTTCCTTGCATATGCTAGATCTTGCTTGTCTTGCTAATTTGTTTTCCTATAAAATGCCTATGCATAGGAAGTATGTTAGACTTATATGTGTTTGTCACGTGGTTCATGATGCTCTCTTTGCGCTTCAATTCTTGTCTTTCATTTGAGCATCATCGAAATCTCAATGCCTAGCTAGGGGCGTTAAACGATAGCGCTTGTTGGGAGGCAACCCAATTTTATTTTTGTTTCTTGCTTTTTGTTTCTGTTTAGTAATAAATAATTCATCTATCTTCTATTTAGATGTGTTTTTATGTTTTAATTAGTGTTTGTGCCAAGTAGGACCAATAGGATCTTCTTGGGTGATAGTTGTTTGATCTTGCTGAAAAACACAGAAACTTTGCGCTCACGAAAATAATTGTTAAAATTCACCAGAACGTGATAAAATACCAATTCCTTTTGCAGTATATCAATATACAAATTATCCAGGCTCTCCTAGTTTTTCCGAATTTTTGGAGTTCCAGAAGTATTCGAACAAATCTGATTGCTACAGACTGTTCTGTTTTTGACAGATTCTGTTTTTCGTGTGTTATTTGCTTATTTTGATGAATCTATGGCTAGTATCGGGGGGTATGAACCATAGATAAGTTGGAATACAGTAGGTTTAACACCAATATAAATAAATAATAAATTCATTACAGTCCCTTAAAGTGGTGATTTGTTTTCTTATACTAACGGAGCTCATGAGATTTTCTGTTGAGTTTTGTGTTGTGAAGTTTTCATGTTTTGGATAAAGATTTGATGGATTATGGAATAAGGAGTGGCAAGAGCCTAAGCTTGGGGATGCCCAAGGCACCCCAAGGTAAAATTCAAGGACAACCAAAAGCCTAAGCTTGGGGATGCCCCGGAAGGCATCGCCTCTTTCGTCTTCGTCTATCGGTAACCTTACTTGAGGCTATATTTTTATTCACCACATGATATGTGTTTTGCTTGGAGCGTCTTGTATGATTTGAGTCTTTACTTGTTAGCTTACCACAATCATCCTTGCAGTGCACACCTTTTGGGAGAGACACACATGAATTGGAATTTATTAGAATACTCCTTGTGCTTCACTTATATCTTTTGAGCTAGATAATTTTGCTCTAGTGTTTCACTTATATATTTTTAGAGCACGGTGGTGGTTTTATTTTATAGAAATTATTGATCTCTCATGCTTCACTTATATTATTTTGAGAGTCTTATAGAACAGCATGGTAATTTGCTTTGGCTATAAAATTAGTCCTAATATAATGAACATCCAAGATGTGTATAATAAAACTATCATATAAAGTGCATCGAATACTATGAGAAGTTTGATACTTGATAATTGTTTTGAGATATGAAGATGGTGATATTAGAGTCATGCTAGTTGAGTAGTTGTGAATTTGAGAAATACTTTTTCTAAAGTTTGTGATTCCCGTAGCATGCACGTATGGTGAACTGTTATGTGATGAAGTTGGAGCATGATTTATTTATTGATTGTCTTCCTTATGAGTGGCGGTCGGGGACGAGCGATGGTATTTTCCTACCAATCTATCCTCCTAGGAGCATGCACGTAGTAATTCTTTTCGATAACTAACTAGATCATGATGGCGCGCGTTGCCGCGCCCGTCTATTTTGGCTATAACATGGTAGGAATATTTCTATAAACATATGGAAGCGTAAACATGGAAATTAAATTTGTATGAACTAAGATAATTTTGCATTGACTATATATACTTTTAGTAATGCAAGACTTGCAAGCTAAATAACATATAGAGTGAAGAGATTTGAATTATATCTTCTCAGGAGGACGATCTAAGTTATTTTATAGTAAACAATGGAAATTTTAGCCTTTTTTTGTTCTGGAAACTGTGGAGATATAGCCATACATATACAAATAAGATAAAATAGATAGGATGCATCCTTTTTTGCGGGTGATACCTCGGTTGAAACATCTTTGTAAGAGATTTATTTCTATCAGGTGCAGCCATGCCCCGTATACCGATTGCCTGGAAGTGACATATACAAAAAAAATATACACCAAGTTCACAAAGGGAGAAAGAGCAGTAGGAGTACCAGTTTTGGTAATCAACCTTTTAATACCCTTTTTGTTAGTGCTACGTGTTATCAACACACAGTAGGTGTATACACTGTCAGAAGACATGAGGTCTGAATCTGAATGGGACTATTTCACTCTCTTATTGGCGACCTCTCCTCGTTTCATTGAGGCCCATTGATTGCATTGACAAAGAGCTGAACTGGACATAATATGGTAGACCACATATCAACTCTGAACTGGACATAATATGGCAGACCACAAATCAACTCAGTCATGGTGTTAATTGAAACTTCATGACCAAAATAAATCACAAACACAAGTAAAATTACCTATGTCATCATGTTATGGGGAATCAAGTAAGAGGTCGTCTGTTCCCTATGTCTGATCCAAATGCTGAATCTAAGACAGATTAGGACTGATATATCCATGGCTATCCCCAGCATCTTAGATTACATGACCTTGTACCAGCATGTGTGGCTTAAGGTGCACTGTTGTCCACAATCATGCATCAGGCAATATCATAGTAATATATAACAACTATGGGTATCTAGCTTCCAAGAATCACCCAAATCAGTAGACCGGTTGTAATGACAAAACCACCAACAAATGAATAGCAAAGAACAGAATTATAACTGATAACTACTGGATGGAGCATAGGTTGTAGGAGGAGGAAAAATCGGTAGCAATGTTGAAGATGGAAGTGCAACCTGATGGAGAAGCATGGCTGTTGTGGTGGAGATGTGAAAGGAACAAGGGGGGAGGATAGATGCCGACGGGAGAGACACCCAAATTAAAAGGAAAAGTATGCAAGGAATCAGTAACGTCCCTCCACCATTGGCCGTTGGAGTTAATGGAGTCTGCAAACGGCTGCTTTTACTCCCGAGCGGCCGCAGACGAACTCCAAGCGCCAACGACCTATAGCATCCCAATCACATCGCTTTCACGGTTTCTTCAGCAAGGGATCGCTGGATCGGTTACCTCTGGTGAGTTATCGGACCGAGCTAAAGGGGCCGCATATCGTGCCGCACAGGCGCGACCTTGAGGGTGGCATAGAGGCCTTTTTTCCCACCTGCGCGGACGGAGATTGCTATGAGCCCATTAGGCCCAATTTAACCATTTTCGCCCGAAATTGCCACCAGAGCAGCGGCCCAGTATGTATAGAGCTCGCTGAGCCGGATTCAGAGCTAATCTGACGATAAAAAATGTCTAAAAGTGACATCCGACGGCTGTGGATGCTAATGGCCTAAGAAGGCAGGAAAAGTGCTTAGTTATAATGTACTTAAATAGATTTTTGCAATAAGTATGTGAGTTCTTTATGACTAATGTTGAGTCCATGGATTATTCGCACTCTCACCCTTCCACCATTGCTAGCCTCTCTAATACCCCGCACCTTTCGCCGGTATCATACACCCACCATATACCTTCCTCAAAACAGCCACCATACCTACCTATTATGGCATTTGCATAGCCATTCTGAGATATATTGCCATGCAACTTACCACCATTCAATTTGTTATGACACATTTCATCATTGTCATATTGCTTTGCATGATCATGTAGTTGACATCGTATTTGTGGCAAGGCCACCTTTATAATTATTTCATACATGTCACTCTTGATTCATTGCATATCCCGGAACACCACCGGAGGCATTCACATAGAGTCATATTTTGTTCTAAGTATTGAGTTGTAAATAAATAAAAGTGTGATGATCATTATTATTAGAGCATTATCCCTAGTGAGGAAAGGATGATGGAGACTATGATTCCCCCACAAGTCGGGATGAGACTCCGGAAGAAAATAAAAAAGAAAGAAACAAAAGAAAAAAAAGAGGTCATAAAAAAAGAGAAAAAGAAAAAGGCCCGAATAAAAAAAGAGAGAAAAGGAGAGAAGGGACAATGTTACTATACTTTTACCACACTTGTGCTTCAAAGTAGCACCATGATCTTCATGATAGAGAGTCTCCTATGTTGTCACTTTCATATACTAGTGGGAATTTTACATTATAGAACTTGGCTTGTATATTCCAATGATGGGCTTCCTCAAAATGCCCTAGGTCTTCGTGAGCAAGCGATTTGGATGCACACCCACTTAGTTTCTTTTGTTGAGCTTTCATACACTTATAGCTCTAGTGCATCCGTTGCATGGCAATCCCTACTCACTCACATTGATATCTATTGATGGGCATCTCCATAGCCCGTTCATACGGCTAGTTGATGTGAGACTATCTTCTCCTTTTTTGTCTTCTCCACAACCACCATTCTATTTCACATATAGTGCTATGTCCATGGCTCACGCTCATATATTGCGTGAAGATTGAAAAAGTTTGAGAACATCAAAAGTATGAAACAATTGCTTGGCTTGTCATCGGGGTTGTGCATGATTTAAATATTTTGTGTGATGAAGATAGAGCATAGCCAGACTATATGATTTTGTAGAGATAACTTTCTTTGACGGTGTTATTTTGAGAAGACATGATTGCTTTATTAGTATGCTTGAAGTATTATTATTTTTATGTCAATATTAAACTTTTATCTTGAATCTTTCGGATCTGAACATTCATGCCACAATAAAGAAAATTACTTTGAGAATTATGCTAGGTAGCATTCCACATCAAAAATTTTGTTTTTACCATTTACCTACTTGAGGACGAGCAGGAATTAAGCTTGGGGATGCTTGATACATCTCCAACGTATCTATAATTTTTTATTGTTCCATTCTATTATATTATTTGTTTTGGATGTTTAATGGGCTTTGTTATGAACTTTTATATTATTTTTGGGACTAACCTATTAACCAAAGGCCCAGTGCAAATTGCTGTTTTTTTGCCTATTTCAGTGTTTTGCAGAAAAGGAATATCAAACGGAATCCAAACGGAATGAAACCTTCGGGAGAATTATTTTTGGAACAAACGCAATCCAGGAGACTTGGAGTGGACGTCAAGGAAGCAACGAGGTGGCCACGAGGTAGGGAGGCGCGCCCAGGGGGGTAGGCGCGCCCCCCATGCTCGTGGGCCCCTCGTGGCTCCACCGACCTACTTCTTTCGCCTATATACTCATATACCCTGAAAACATCCGAGAGCACGACGAAACCCTATTTCCACCGCCGCAAACTTCTGTACCCGTGAGATCCCATCTTGGGGCCTTCTCCGGCGCTCCGCCGGAGGGGGAATCGATCACGGAGGGCTTCTACATCAACACCATAGCCTCTCCGATGATGTGTGAGTAGTTTAACATAGACCTTCTGGTAAATAGTTATTAGCTACATGGCTTCTTCTCTCTCTCTTTGGATCTCAATACAAAGTTCTCCTCGATTCTCTTGGAGATCTATTCGATGTAATTATTTTTGTGGTGAGTTTGTCGAGATCCGAAAAATTGTGGGTTTATGATGAAGATTATCTATGAAAAATATTTGGTTCTTCTCTGAATTCTTATATTTATGATTTGATATCTTTGCAACTCTCTTCGAATTATCAGTTTGGTCTGGCCTACTAGATTGATCTTTCTTGCAATGGGAGAAGTGCTTAGCTTTGGGTTCAATCTTGCGGTGTCCTTTCCCATTGACAGTAGGGGCAGGAAGGCACGTATTGTATTGTTGCCATCGAGGATAAAAAGATGGGTTTTATATCATATTGCTTGAGTTTATCCCTCTACATCATGTCATCTTGCCTAATGCGTTACTCTGTTCTTATGAACTTAATACTCTAGATGCATGTTGGATAGCAGTCAATGTGTGGAGTAATAGTAGTAGATGTAGAATCGTTTCGGTCTACTTGTCGCGGACGTGATGCCTATATACATGATCATGCCTAGATATTCCCATAACCATGCGCTTTTCTATCAATTGTTCGACAGTAATTTGTTCACCCACCGTAGATTATGCTATCTTGAGAGAAGCCACTAGTGAAACCTATGGCCCCCGGGTCTATCTTCCATCATATTATTTTCCTATCAATTTGCTATTTCTGTCGTCGTTTATTTTGCAATCTTTACTTTTCAATCTATATCATAAAAATATCAAAAATATTTATCTTATTATCTTTATCAGATCTCACTTTTGCAAGAGGCCGTGAAGGGATTGACAACCCCTTTATCGCGTTGGTTGCAAGGTTCTTATTTGTTTGTGCAGGTACAAGGATACTCGCGTGTAACCTCCTACTGGATTGATACCTTGGTTCTCAAAAACTGAGGGAAATACTTACGCTACTTTGCTGCATCACCCTTTCCTCTTCAAGGGAAAACCAACGCATGCTCAAGAGGTAGCACCCGGAAACGGCGCTAGAAATTGCTTGATGTCTACTACGCGACCTTCTTGTTGTAGACGTTGTTGGGCCCCCAAGTGTAGAGGTTTGTAGGACAGTAGCAAATTTCCCTCAAGTGGATGACCTAAGGTTTATCAATCCGTGGACGCAATGGGATGAAGATGGTCTCTCTCAAGCAACCCTGCAACCAAATATCAAAGAGTCTCTTGTGTCCCCAGCACACCCAATACACTGGTAAATTGTATAGGTGCACTAGTTCGGCGAAGATATGGTGATACAAGTGCAATATGGATGGTAGATATGGGTATTTGTAATCTGAAAGTATAAAAACAGCAAGGTAGCAAGTGATAAAAGTGAGCGAAAACGGTATTGCAATGCTTCGAAATAAGGCCTAGGGTTCATACTTTCACTAGTGCAAGTTCTCTCAACAATAATAACATAATTGGATCATATAACTATCCCTCAACATGCAACAGTCACTCCAAAGTCACTAATAGTGGAGAACAAACGAAGAGATTATTGTAGGGTACGAAACTGCCTCAAAGTTATCCTTTCTGATCGATCTATTCAAGAGTCCGTAGTAAAATAACACGAAGCTATTCTTTCCGTTCGATCTATCGTAGAGTTCGTACTAGAATAACACCTTAAGACACAAATCAACCAAAACCCTAGTGTCACCTAGATACTCCAATGTCACCTCAAGTATCCGTGGGTATGATTATATGATATGCATCACACAATCTCATATTCATCTATTCAACCAACACATGAACTTCAAAGAGTGCCCCAAAGTTTCTACCGGAGAGTCAAGACGAAAACGTGTGCCAACCCCTATGCATAAGTTCACAAGGTCACTGAACCATAAGTTGATCACCAAAACATACATCAAGTGGATCACGTGAATATCCCATTGTCACTATAGATAAGCACATGCAAGACATACATCAAGTGTTCTCAAATCCTTAAAGATTCAATCCGATAAGATAACTTCAAAGGGAAAACTCAATCCATTACAAGAGAGTAGAGGGGGGAAACATAATAAGATCCAACTATAATAGCAAAGCTCGCGATACATCAAGATCATGCCAAATCAAGAACACGAGAGAGAGAGAGAGAGAGAGAGATCAAACACATAACTACTGGTACATACCCTCATCCTTGAGGGTGAACTACTCCCTCCTCATCATGGAGAGCACCAGGATGATGAAGATGGCCACCAGTGAGGGATCCCCCCTCGGTGAGTCTTGAACAGGGTCCCTATTGGTTTTTGGTGGCTACAGAGGCTTGCGGCGGCGGAACTCCCGATCTAGGTTATATTCTGGAAGTTTGGGTATATATAAGAGGTGTTGGCGTCGGGAACAAGTTAGGAGGATCCATGAGGCGTCCACGAGGTAGGGGGGCATGCCCAGGGGGGTAGGGCGCGCCCCCCACCCTCGTGGGTGCCTCGGGACTCTTTTGGTCCATCTCCGATACTGCGTGGGCTTCTTCTGGTCCAAAAATATGGTGGGGAACGTAGTAATAATTCAAAATTTTCCTACATGTCACCAAGATCAATCTAGGAGATGCTAGCAATGAGAGAGATGGAGTGCATCTTCATACCCTTGAAGATCGCTAAGCGGAAGCATTACAAGAACGCGGTTGATGGAGTCGTACTCGCGGCGATTCAAATCATAGAAGATCCGATCTAGCGCCGAACGGACGGCGCCTCCGCGTTCAACACACGTACAGCCCGGGGACATCTCCTCCTTCTTGATCCAGCAAAGGGAGAGGAGAAGTTGAAGGAGAACTCCCACAGCACGACGACATGGTGGCGATGGAGCTCGTGGTTCTCGTGAGCCGCTAAGCACTACGGAGGAGGAGGCAGTTGGAGGAGGAGAGGGCTGCGCCAGGGAAGGGGTGCAGCTGCCTCTCTCTCCCTCACTATATATAGGGGAAGGGGCGGAGGCGCCCTTCCCTAGGGAGGCGGCGGCCACGGGAAACCCTAGATGGGTTTGGCGCCCCCACCCTTAGGAAACCTGCCCCCAAGCCGGGAGGGTGGCTGCCCCTGAGGCGCCCCACCTCTCCATGTTACGTGATATGGGGTGGGAGGGGCGCACAGCCCCTTAGTAGGCTGGTGTGCCCCCTCCCCTTGGCCCATAAGGCCCCCAAACGCTTGCCGTGGCCTCCGAAACACCTTTCAGTCACGCTGGTCGTCACCCGGAACTCCCAGAACAATTCCGAACTCCAATACCCTTCGTCCAATATATCGATCTTCACCTCCAGACCACTCCGGAGTTCCTCGTCACGTCCGGGATCTCATCCGGGACTCCGAACAACCTTCGGTAACCACATACTATTTCCCATAACAACTCTAGCGTCACCGAACCTTAAGTGTGTAGACCCTACGGGTTCGGGAACCATGTAGACATGACCGAGACACCTCTCCGGCTAGTAACCAATAGCGGGATCTGGATACCCATATTGGCTCCCACATGTTCCACGATGATCTCATCGGATGAACCACGATGTCGAGGATTCAGTCAATCCCGTATACAATTCCCTTTGTCTATCGGTATGTTACTTTGCCCGACATTCGACCGTCGGTATCCCCATACCTCATTCAATCTCGTTACCGGCAAGTCTCTTTACTCGTTCCGCAACGCATGATCCCGTGGCTAACTCATTAGTCACATTGAGCTCATTGTGATGATGCATTGCCGAGTGGGCCCAGAGATACCTCTCCGTCATATGGAGTGAAAAATCCCGATCTCGTCGTGCCAACCGCATGACACTTTCGGAGATACTGTAGTGCACCTTTATAGTCTCCCGATTCGTTGTGACGTTTGATGCACCCAAAGCACTCCTACGGTATCCGGAGTTGCACAATCTCATGGTCTAAGGAAACGATACTTGACATTAGAAAAGCTCTAGCAAAACGAACTACACGATCTTGTGCTATGCTTAGGATTGGGTCTTGTCCATCACATCATTCTCCTAATGAAGTGATCCTGTTATCAACGACATCCAATGTCCATGGTCAGGAAACCATGACCATCTATTGATCAACGAGCTAGTCAACTAGAGGCTTACTAGGGACATATTACGATCTATGTATTCACACATGTATTATGGTTTCCGGTTAATACAATTATAGCATGAACAATAGACAATTATCATGAACAAGGAAATATAATAATAACCATTTTATTATTGCCTCTTGGGCATATTTCCAACAGTCTCCCACTTGCACTAGAGTCAATAATCTAGTTCACATCGCCATGTGACTAACACCCAAGAGTTTACTAGAGTCAATAATCTAGTTCACATCGCCATGTGATTAACACTCAATGAGTTCTAGGGTTTGATCTTGTTATGCTTACGAGAGAGGTTTTAGTCAACGAATTACGCAACATTCAGATCCGTGTGTTCTTCGTAAATCTCTATTTCATATTGTAGTTGTTGCTACTATGCTCCACTTGGAGCCATTCCAAATGGTTGCTCCAGTATACGTATCTGGTTTGCTACTCAGAGTCATCCAGATAGGTGTTAAAGCTTGCATCGACGTAACCCTTTACGCCGAACTCTTCATCACCTCCATAATCGAGAGAACATTTCCTTATTCCCAAGGACAATTTTGACCGCTGTCCAATGATCCACTCCTGGATCATTCTTATACTGCTGCGGACACGTGGCAAGGCACATCATGATACACACAGCATGGCATATCGTATAGAGCCTATGGCTAAGGCATAGGGGACGACTTTCGTCCTTTCTCTTTCTTCTGTCGTGGTCGAGCTTCAAGTCTTAACTTCACACCTCACAACTCAGGCAAGAACTCCTTCTTTGACTGATCCATCTTGAACTCCTTCAAGATCACGTCAAGGTATGTGCTCTATGAAAGTATTATCATGCCTCTTGATCTATCTCTATTGATCTTGATACCCAACATGTAAACAGTTTTACACAGGTCTTCCTTTGAAAAACTCCATTCAAACAACCCTTTATGCTTTCCAGGAATTCTACATCATTTCTGATCAACAATATGGCATCCACATATATTTATCAAAATGTTGTAGTGCTCCCACTCACTTTCTTGCAAATACAAGTTTCTTGCAAAATTTGTTTAAATCCAAATGCTTTGATCACCTCATCAAAGCATATGTTCCAACTCCGAGATGCTTGCTCCAGTCCATAGAAGGACTGCTGGAGTTTGCATACCTTTTAGCATCCTTAGGATTGACAAAACCTTCTGGTTGTATGACTTACAGCCTTTCCTCACGGAAACCGTCAAGGAAACTTTGTTTTGACATCCATCTACCAGATTTCGTAAATGAAAATGCAGCAACTGCTAACATAATTCTAACATACTTTAGCATCGCTATGATTGAGAAAGTCTCATCATAGTCAACTCCTTGAACTTGTCAGAAACTTCTTTGAGACAAGTCGAGCTTCATAAATGGTGACATTACCATCAGCGTACATCTTCTTCTTAAAGATCCATTTATTCTCAATGGCTTGCCGATCATCGGGCAAGTCCACCAAAGTCCATACTTTGTTCTCATACATGGATCCTATCTCGGATTTCATGGCTTCCAGCCATTTGTTGGAATTCGGGCCCACCATCGCTTCTCCATAGCTCATAGGTTCATCGTTGTCCAACAACATGACCTTTAAGACAGGGTTACCACTCAGAAGTTGTCCACACCCTTGTCGACCTATGAGGTTTGATAGTAACTTAATCCGAAGATCCATGATCATCATCATTAGCTTTCTCTTCAACTGAGGGAGGTGCCACATAAACATTTTTTCTGTGTTGCGCTACTCTCTGGTTGAAGTAAAGGTTCAACAACCTCATCAAGTTCTATCTTCCTCCCACTCAATTCTTTTGAGAGAAACTCTTTCTCGAGAAAGGACATGTTCCTAGCGACAAACACTTTGCCCTCAGACCTGAGATAGAAGGTATACCCAATCGTCTTGTTTGGGTATTCTATGAAGACACAATTTTCCGCTTTGGGTTCAAGCTTTTCTGGACGAAGCCTATTGACATAAGCATCGTAGCCCCAAACCTTAAGAAACAACAACTTAGGTTTCTTGCCAAACCATAGTTCATACAGTGTCGTCTCCACGGACTTAGATGGTGCCCTATTTAAAGTGAATGTAATTGTCTCTAATGCATAACCCCAAAATGATAGCGGTAGATTGGTAAGAGACATCATAGATTGAACCATATCCAATAGGGTGCGATTACGACGTTTGGACACACCATTACGCTATGGTGTTCTAGGTGGCGTCAACCGTGGAATGATTCCACCTTGTATTTAGTGATTGCCAAACTCATAACTCAAATACTTTTCCCTTGATCAGATCGTAGGAACTTGATCTTCTTGTTCTAATGATTCTCAACTTCACTCTGAAATTGCTTGAACTTTTCAAACGTTTCAAACTTATGCTTCATTAAGTAAATATACCCATATCTACTCAATTCATCGGTGAAGGTGAGAAAATAATGATAGCCACCGCACGCGTCAACACTCATCGGATCGCACACATTAGAATGTATGATTTCCAACAAGTCACTTGCCTGTTCCATTGTTCCAGAAAACGGGGTTTTAGTCATCTTGACAATGAGGCATGGCTCGCATGTGTCAAGTGATTCAAAATCAAGTGACTCCAAAAGTCCATCGGCATGGAGGTTCTTCATGCGCTTTACACCAATATGACCTAAGCGGTAGTGCCACAAGAAAGTGGTACTATCATTATCAACTCTACATCTTTTGGCATCAATGTTATGAACATGTGTATCACTACGACCGAGATTCAATAAACCATTCACATTGGGTGCATGACCATAGAAGGTGTTACTCATGTAAACAGAATAACCATTATTCTCTGACTTAAATGAATAACCATATTGCGATAAACATGATCTAATCATGTTCATGCTCAACGCAGACAACAATGCAAACAACATTTATCTGGGTTCAACACTAATCCCGGAGGTAGAGGGAGCGTGCGATGGTGATCATATCATCCTTGGAAACATTTCCAACACATATCATCACCTCGCCCTTAGCTAGTCTCCGTTTATTCCGTAGCTTTTGTTTCGAGTTACCAATATTAGCAACTGAACCGGTATCTAATACCCATGTGCTACTAGGAGTACTAGTAAGGTACACATCAATAACACATATATCAAATATACTTTTGTTGAAGTTGATAGCCTTCTTATCTACCAAGTATTTGAGGCAGTTCTGCTTCTAGTCACCGTTCCCCTAATATAAGCACTTTGTCTCGGGTATGGGTTCTTGGGTTTCTTCACTGGAGCGGCAACTGGCTTGCCATTCATGAAGTTTCCCTTCTTTCCCTTGCCCTTCTTTGAAACTAGTGATCTTGTTAACCATCAACACTTGACGCTCCTTCTTGACTTCTACCTTTACGGCCTTAAGCACGACGAACAGCTCCGGGATCAACTTCCCTTGCATGTTATAGTTCATCACGAAGCTCTAGTTAGCTTGGTGATAGTGACTGGAGAACTCCATCAATCACTTCTCTTATCTGGAAGATTAACTTCCATTTGATTCAAGCGATTGAAGTACCTAGACATTCTGAGCACATGCTCACTGGCTGAGCTATTCTCCTCCATCTTGTAGGCTAAGATCTTGTCAGAGGTCTCATACCTCTCAACACGGGCATGAGCCTGAAATACCAATTTCAGCTCTTGGAACATCTCATATGTTCCATGGCGTTCAAAACGCTTTTGGAGCCCGACTCTAAGCCGCATAAAGCATGGCGCACTAAACTATCGGTAGTCATCGAACGTGTATGCGCGGATGTTCACAACATCCACAGACTGACGCCAAAGGGGTTGGCACACCGGCGGTGCATCAAGGGCGAAACATACGTAGAAGTGAGGACAATCCTCAGACTACGGCCCTAGTCCGCACAATTGCTTACAATATCTTTAAACTTAGTCTTTCTGTAGGAACGTATTAAAACATGGAGTTAAAGTGCGAGCTATTAATCTACAACATAATTTGCAAAGAAATTTTAGACTATGTTCATGATAATGAGTTCAACTAATCAAATTATTTAATGAACTCCCACTCAGATAGACATCCCTCTAGTCATCTAAGTGATACATGATCCGAGTCGACTAGGCCGTGTCCGATCATCACATGAGACGGACAAGTCATCAACGGTGAACATCTCCATGTTGACAGCATCTACTATACGACTCATGTTCGACCTTTAGGTCCCTCATGTTCCGAGGCCATGTCTGTACATGCTAGGCTCGTCAAGTCAACCTAAGTGTTTCGCATGTGTAAATCTGGCTCACACCCGTTGTATGCGAACGGTAGAATCTATCACACTCGATCATCACGTCGTGCTTCGAAACAACGAACCTTCGCAACGGTGCACAGTTAGGGGGAACACTTTTCTTGAAATTTGAGTGAGGGATCATCTTATTTATGCTACCTTCGTTCTAAGCAAATAATATGTAAACATGACAAACATCACATGCAAATCATAAAGTGACATGATATGGCCAATATCATCTTGCGCCTTTGATCTCCATCTTCGAGGTGCGGCATGATCACCTTAAATCACCGGCATGACACCATGATCTCCATCATCGTGTCTTCATGAAGTTGTCTCGCCAACTATTACTTCTACTACTATGGTTAACGGTTAGCAATAAAGTAAAGTAATTACATGGCGTTTTCATTGACACGCAGGTCATACAATAAATTAAGACAACTCCTATGGCTCCTACCAGTTGTCATACTCATCGACATGCAAGTCGTGATTCCTATTACAAGAACATGATCAATCTCATACATCACATATATCATTCATCACATCCTTTTGGCCATATCACATCACAATAGCATACCCTGCAAAAACAAGTTAGACGTCCTCTAATTGTTGTTGCATGTTTCTGATGGCTGCTATGGGTTTCTAGCAAGAACGTTTCTTACCTACATAAAAGCCACAGCGGTGATATGCTAATTGCTATTTACCCTTCATAAGGACCCTCTTCATCGAATCCGATCCGACTAAAGTGGGAGAGCGGACACCCGCTACCCACCTTATGCATCAAGTGCATGTCAGTCGGTGGAACCTGTCTCACGTAAGTGTACGTGTAAGGTCGGTCCGGGCCGCTTCATCCCACAATGCCGCCGAATCAAGATAAGACTAGTAATGGTAAGCAAATTGAACAAATCATCGCCCACAACTACTTGTGTTCTACTCGTGCATAGAATCTACGCATAGACCTAGCTCATGATGCCACTGTTGGGGAACGTAGTAATAATTCAAAATTTTCCTACGTGTCACCAAGATCAATCTAGGAGATGCTAGCAATGAGAGAGATGGAGTGCATCTTCATACCCTTGAAGATTGCTAAGTGGAAGCGTTACAAGAATGCGGTTGATGGAGTCGTACTCACGGTGATTCAAATCACAGAAGATCCGATCTAGCGTCGAACGGACGGCGCCTCCGTGTTCAACACACGTACAACCCGGGGACGTCTCATCCTTCTTGATCCAGCAAGGGGAGAGGAAAAGTTGAGGGAGAACTTTCGCAGCACGACGACATGGTGGCGACGGAGCTCGTGATTCTCCGGCAGAGCTTCGCTAAGCACTACGGAGGAGGAGGAGCAGTTGGAGCAGGAGAGGGCTGCGCCAGGGAAGGGATGCGGCTGCCCTCTCTCTCCCTCACTATATATAGGGGGAACGGGGGTGGAGGAGGTTCCCTACGGGAGGGGCGTCTGCCACAGGGGAAACCCTAGATGGGTCTGTGTGACGCCCCCGATTTAATCGTACACTAATCATACACGCAAACGTGTACGATCAAGATCAGGGACTCACGGGAAGATATCACAACACAACTCTAAAACAAAAATAAGTCATACGTACAAGCATCATAATACAAGCCGGGGCCTCGAGGGCTCGAATACAAGTGCTTTCGATCATAGGCGAGTCAGCGGAAGCAACAATATCTGAGTACGGACATAAGTTAAACAAGTTGCCATAAGATGGCTAGCACAAAGCGGGATACTGAGATCGAAGAGGCGCGGGCCTCCTGCACAGGATCCTCCTAACTACTCTGGTAAATGCCGCCAGTGTTTCACGTAGTAGTAGGCACCTCAAGGGGTAGTAGTCGTCATCGACGGTGGCGTCGCTCACAGGCTCCATCGTGCAGTTGCGACAATCGGGTAAAAAAAGGGGAAAAGGGGAACAAGGCAACCGTGAGTACTCATCCAAAGTACTACTCAAGCAAGGAGCTACACTACATATGCATGGATATATGTGTAAAGGGCCATATCAATGGACTGAACTGCAGAATGCCAGAATAAGAGGGGGATAGCTAGTCTTATCGAAGACTACGCTTCTGGTCACCTTCGTCTTGCAACAGGTAGAAGAGAGCAGTCTGAAGTCCTCCAAGTAACATCACATAGCAATAATCCTGTTGGAAATATGCCCTAGAGGCAATAATAAAAACATTATTATTATATTTCCTTGTTCATGATAATTGTCTTTTATTCATGCTATAACTGTATCATCCGGAAATCGTGATACACGTGTGAATACATAGACCACAATCGTCCCTAGTGAGCCTCTAGTTGACTAGCTCGTTGGTTGACAGATAGTCATGGTTTCACGACTATGGACATCGGATGTCATTGACAACGGGATCACGTCATTAGGAGAATGGCGTGATGGACAAGACCCAATCCTAAGCATAGCACAAGATCGTGTAGTTCGTTTTGCTAGAGCTTTTCCAATGTCAAGTATCTCTTCCTTAGACCATGAGATCGTGTAACTCCGGATACCGTAGGAGTGCTTTGGGTGTACCAAGCGTCTGGCGAATCGGGTGACTATAAAGGTGCACTACATGTATCTCCGAAAGTGTACATTGGGTTGACACGGATCGAGATCGGATTTGTCACTCCGTGTAATGGAGAGGTATCTCTGGGCCCACTTTCGGTAATGCATCATCATAATGAGCTCAAAGTGACCAAGTGTCCGGTCACGGGATCATGCATTCTTGATGCGAGTAAAGTGACTTGCCGATACTTGAGACTGAACGAGGTATTGGGATACCGACGATCGAGTCTCGGGCATGTAACGTACCGATTGACAAAGGGAGTAGTATACGGGGTTGCTTGAATCCTCGACATCGTGGTTCATCCGATGACATCATCGAGGAGCATGTGAGAGCCAACATGGGTATCCAGATCCCGTTGTTGGTTATTGACTGAGCCGTCTCGGTCATGTCTGCGTGTCTCCGAACACCGTAGGGTCTACACACTTAAGGTTCGGTGGCGCTAGGGTTACTAGGAAGACTTGTATGTGATTACGAATGTTGTTCGAGTCCGGATGAGATCCGGGACGTCACGAGGAGTTCGGAAGGGTCCGGAGGTAAAGATTTATATATGGGAAGTTGTCAAGCGGACACGGAAAAGTTTCGGGTCATATCGGTATTGTGAAGGGGCCAGGAAAGGTTAGGAGGACCACAGGAGGCCACCCCTCGGGGGCCACTGGGCTGCGTGGGAGGCAGCCAGCCTGAGTGGGCTGGGCACACCCCTCCTTGGGCCCATGCACCTAGGGTTGAGGGGAACCCTAAGGCGCCCCCTTGCTTGAGGGGCAAGCCCCTCCCTTGGCCGCCGCCCCCTCTAGATGCATTTAGAGGTCGGCCCCTCCTCCCTTCCCCTATAAATAGAGGGGTGAGGGAGGGCTGCATACACAATTGAAGGCGCAGCCTCCCTCCCAACACCTCTCCTCCTCCGCGTGTGCTTGGCGAAGCCTGGGAGAAGCTGTCACTCCACCATCATCACGCCGTCGTCTGCTGCTGGAGCCATCTTCCTCAACCTCTCCTTCCTCCTTGCTGGATCAAGGCGGAGGCGTCGTCCATCTGCGTCACGTGTGTTGAGCAGCGGAGGTGCTTTGTCCGTTCGACACTTTGGTCATCGGTGATCCGAGTACCACTCCATCATTACCATCCTTGAACGCTTCGCTCTCGATCTACAAGTGGTATGTAGATGCAAACTCACTCCCTTAACTCGTTGCTTAGATGAACTCATAGATGGATCTTGGTGAAACCGTAGGAAATTTTTAATTTTACGCAGCGTTCTAACAGTGGCATCATGAGCTAGGTCTATGCGTAGTTCTCTATTGCACTAGTAGAACACAATTTTGTTGTGGGCGTAGATCTTGTCAACTTACTTGCCGCTACTAGTCTTATCTTGCTTCCGCGGTATTGTGGGATGAAGCAGCCCGGACCAACCTTACACGTACGCTTACGTGAGACCAGTTCCACCGATTAACATGCACTAGTTGCATAAGGTGGCTGGCGGGTGTCTGTCTCTCCCACTTTAGTTGGAGCGGATTCGATGAAAAGGGTCCTTATGAAGGGTAAATAGAAGTTGACAAGATCACATTGTGGTTATTCGTAGGTAAGAAAACGTTCTTGCTAGAACCCAATTGCAGCCACGTAAAAGATGTAACAACAATTAGAGGACGTCTAACTTGTTTTTGCAGCAATTGTCATGTGATGTGATATGGCCAAGTTGTGATGAATGATGAATGACATATTGTGATGTATGAGATCATGTTCTTGTAATAGGAATCACGACTTGCATGTCGATGAGTATGACAACGGCAGGAGCCATAGGAGTTGTCTTTATTTTTGTATGACCTGCGTGTCATTGAAGAACGCCATGTAAATTACTTTACTTTATTGCTAAACGCGTTAACCATAGAAGTAGAAGTAGTCGTTGGCGTGACAACTTCATGGAGGCACAATGATGGAGATCATGATGATGGAGATCATGGTGTCATGCGGTGACAAGATGATCATGGAGCCCCGAAGAGGGAGATCAATGGAGCTATATGATATTGGCCATATCATGTCACTACTATATATAATTGCATGTGATGTTTATTATGCTTATGCATCTTGTTTACTTAGAACGACGGTAGTAAATAAGATGATCCCTTACAACAATTTCAAGAAGTGTTCTCCCCTAAGCGTACCGTTGCTAAAGTTAAAACTTCTAAGCACCACGTGATGATCGGGTGTGATGGATTCTTACGTTCACATACAACGGGTGTAAGACAGATATACACGTCACGAAACACTTAGGGTTAACTTGACGAGCCTAGCATGTCGAGACATGGCCTCGGAACACGGAGACCGAAAGGTCGAACACGAGTCGTATGGAAGATACGATCAACATGAGAATGTTCACCGACGATGACTAGTCCGTCTCACGTGATGATCGGACACGACATAGTCGACTCGGATCGTGTAACACTTAGATGACTAGAGGATGTCTAATCTGAGTGGGAGTTCATTGAAATAATTTGATTAGATGAACTTAATTATCATGAACTTAGTCTAAAACTTTTACATAATATGTCTTGTAGATCAAATGGCCAATGCTCATGTCAACTTGAACTTCAACGTTCCTAGAGAAAACCAAGCTGAAAGATGACGGCAAGAACTATACGGACTGGGTCCGAACTTGAGGATCATCCTCGTAGCTGCCAGGAAACAATATGTCCTAGAAGGACCGCTAGGTGACGCTCCGTCGGAAGAACCAAGACATTATGAATGCTTGGCAGTCTCGTCTTGATGATTACTCCCTCGTTCGGTGCGGCATGCTTTCTGACTTAGAACCGGGGCTCCAAAAGCGTTTTGAGCATCACGGAGCATATGAGATGTTCGAGGAGCTGAAGCTGGTTTTCCAAGCTCACGCCTGGGTCGAGAGATATGACATCTCCGACAAGTTCTATAGTTGTAAGATGGAGGAATATAGTTCTGTCAGTGAGCACATACTCAAGATGTCTGGGTTGGACAACCGTATGACCCGGTGAATATTAACCTCCACGATGAGGCGGTCATTGACAGAATCCTTGATCGCTCCCACCAAGCTACAAGAGCTTTGTGATGAACTACAATATGCGGGGATGGTAAAGACCATTCTGAAGTATTCTCTATCTTTGAAGTCGTGAGAGGTTGAAATCAAGAAAGAACATCAAGTGTTGATGGTCAATAAGACCACTAAGTTCAAGAAGGGCAAGGGCAAGAAGAACTTCAAGAAGGATGACAAGGAGGTTGCAGCGCCCGGTAAGCAAGTTCTTGGGAAGAAGTCAAAGAATGGACCCAAGCACGAGGCCGAGTGCTTTTATTGCAAGGGAAGGGTCACTTTGGAAGCGGAACGCCCCAAATACTTAGCGGATAAGAAGGCGGCAACACCAAAGGTATATTTGATATACATGTAATTGATGTGTACCTTACCGGTACTCATAGTAACTCCTGGGTATTTGATCTGGTGCCGTTGCTCATATTTGTAACTCACGGCAGGAGCTGCGGAATAAGCGAGGGGCTGGCGAAGGACGAGGTGACGATCTTGGCGTCGGGAATGGTTCCAGTCGATGTGATCGCCCGTCGACGCTACCTCTTCATTTACCTACGGGATTAGTTTTGAACCTTAATAATTGTTATTTGGTGCCAAGTTTGAGCATGAACATTGTATCTGGATCTCGTTTGATACGAGATGGCTACTCATTTAAATCCGAGAATAATGGTTGTTCTATTTACATGAGAGATATGTTTTATGGTCATGCTCCGATGGTCAATGGTTTATTCTTAATGAATCTCGGCGTAGTATTACACATGTTCATAGCGTGAATACCAAAAGATGTAAAGTTGATAACGATAGTCCCACATACTTGTGTACTTGCCGCCTTGGTCACATTGGTGTCAAGCGCATGAAGAAGCTCCATCTTGATGGACTTTTGGAGTCTCTAGATTATGAATCATTTGACACATGCGAACCATGCCTCATGGGCAAGATGACCAAGACTCCGTTCTCGGAACAATGGAGCGAGCAACCAACTTGTTGGAAATCATACATACCGATGTGTGCGGTCCAATGAGTGTTGAGGCTCATGGAGGATATCGTTATGTTCTCACTCTCACAGATGACTTGAGTAGATATGGGTATGTCTACTTGATGAAACACAAGTCTGAGACCTTTGAAAAGTTCAAGTAATTTCAGAATGAAGTAGAGAATCAACGTGACCGAAAGATAAAATTCTTACGATCGGATCGTGGAGGAGAATATTTAAGTCACGAATTTGGTACACACTTAAGAAAATGTGGAATCGTTTCACAACTCACGCCGCCTGGAACACCTCAACAGAACGGTGTGTCCGAACGTCGTGTCGCACTCTATTGGATATGGTGCGATCTATGATGTCTCTTACCGATTTACCACTATCATTTTGGGGATATGCTCTAGAGACGGCTACATTCACTTTAAATAGGGCACCGTCTAAATCCGTTGAGACGACCTTTGTATGAATTATGGTTTGGGAAGAAACCTAAGGTATCGTTTCTAAAAGTTTGGGGATGCGATGCTTATGTCAAGAAACTTCCACCTGAAAAGTTCGAACCCAAGTCGGAAAAATGCGTCTTCATAGGATACCCTAAAGAAACCATTGGGTATACCTTCTACTTAAGATCCGAGGGCAAGATCTTTGTTGCCAAGAACGGATCCTTTACGGAAAAAGTTTCTCTCGAAGAAGTAAGTGGGAGGAAAGTAGAACTTCGATGAAGTACTACCTCTTGAACGGGATAGTGGTGCAGCTCAGGAAAATTTTCTGTGATGCCTACACCAACGAAGAGGAAAATAATGATGATGATCAAGGTACTTGGATCAAGTTGCTATTGAACTCAGAGGGTCCACAAGGACACGTTCCGCACTGCAGTGGTACGGTAACCCTGTCACGGAAATCATGTTGTTAGACAACGGTGAACCTTGAACTATGATGAAGCGATGGCGGGCCCAGATTCCAACAAGCGGCTAGAAGCCATGAAATCCGAGATAGAATCCATGTATGAAAACAAAGTATGGACTTTGGTGACTTGCCGATGATCGTGGCGATAAAAAACAAATGGATCTTTAAGAAGAAGATGACGCGGATGGTAATGTCACCATCTATAAAGCTCGACTTGTCGCTAAGGGTTATCGGCAAGTTCAAGGAATTGACTACGATGAGACTTTCTCTCCGTAGCGAAGCTTAAGTCCGTCCGAATCATGTTAGCAATTGCCGCATACTATGATTATGAGATATGGCAGATGGACGTCAAAACAGCGTTCCTTAACAGTTATCTTAAGGAAGAGCGTATATGATGCAGCCGGAAGGTTTTGTCGATCCTAAGAACGCTAACAAAGTATGCAAGCTCAATGATCCATTTATGGGCTGGTGCAAGCATCTCGGAGTTGGAACATTCGCTTTGATGAGATGATCAAAGCGTTTGGGTTTATCTTGAGACTTATGGAGAAGCCTGCGTTTACAAGAAAGTGAGTGGGAGCTCTGTAGCATTTCTCATATTATATGTAGATGACATACTTTTGATGGGAAATGATATAGAATTCTTGGACATCATTAAGGCCTACTTGAATAAGTGTTTTTCAATGAAGGACCTTGGAGAAGCTACTTATATATTAGGCATCAAGATCTATAGAGATAGATCGAGACGCCTCATAGGTCTTTCACAAAGCACATACCTTGATAAGATTTTGAAGAAGTTCAAAATGGATCAGTCCAAGAAGGGGTTCTTGCACAGTATTGCAAGGTGTGAGATTGAGCTCGGCTCAATGCCCGATCACGGCAAAAGATAAAGAAGAGATGAGTGTCATCCCTATGCTTGACCATAGGATCTATTATGTATGCCATGTTGTGTACGGACTGATGTAAACCTTGCCGTAAGTTTGGTAGGTAGGTACCAAAGTAATCCCGGCAAGGAACACCGGACAGCGTGATCAAGAATATCCTAAAGTACACGAAAAGGGACGAAGGACATGTTTCTCGTTTATGGAGGTGACGAAGAGCTGCGTAAAGGGTTACGTCAACGCTAGCTTCGACACAGATCTGGATGACTCTAAGTCACAAACCGGATACGTGTATATGTTGAATGGTGGAGCGATGGTAGTGCGGTGCAAGCAGAGCGTCGTGGCGGGATCTACATGTGAAGCGGAGTACATGGTAGCCTCGGAGGCAGCGCATGAAGCAATATGGGTGAAGGAGTTCATCACCGACCTAGGAGTCATACCCAATGCGCCGGGGCCGATCAAACTCTTCTGTGACAACACTGGAGCTATTGCACTTGCCAAGGAGCCCAGGTTTCACAAGAAGACCGAGCACATCAAGCATCGCTTCAACTCCATCGGTGAAAATGTTCAAGATGGAGACATAGAAATTTGTAAAGTGCATACGGATCTGAATGTCACAGATCCATTGACTAAACCTCTTCATGGGCAAAACATGATCAACACGAGAACTCTATGGGTGTTCGATTCATCACAATGTAACTAGATTATTGACTCTAGTGCAAGTGGGAGACTGTTGGAAATATGCCCTAGAGGCAATAATAAAAACATTATTATTATATTTCCTTGTTCATGATAATTGTCTTTTATTCATGCTATAACTCTATCATCCGGACATCGTGATAAACGTGAGAATACAAAGACAACAATACGTCCATAGTGAGCCTCTAGTTGACTAGCTCGTTGGTTGTGAGATAGTCATGGTTTCACGACTATGGACATCGGATGTCATTGACAAGCGGGATCACGTCATTAGGAGAATGACGTGATGGACAAGACCCAATCCTAAGCATAGCACAAGATCGTGTAGTTCGTTTTGCTAGAGCTTTTCCAATGTCAAGTATCTCTTCCTTAGACCATGAGATCGTGTAACTCCCGGATACCGTAGGAGTGCTTTGGGTGTACCAAGCGTCACAACGTGAATCGGGTGACTATAAAGGTGCACTACATGTATCTCCGAAAGTGTACATTGGGTTGACACGGATCGAGATCGGATTTGTCACTCCGTATGACGGAGAGGTATCTCTGGGCCCACTCGGTAATGCATCATCATAATGAGCTCAAAGTGACCAAGTGTCTGGTCACGGGATCATGCATTCTTGATGCGAGTAAAGTGACTTGCCGGTAACGAGACTGAACGAGGTATTGGGATACCGACGATCGAGTCTCGGGCATGTAACGCATACCGATTGACAAAGGGAATAGTATATGAGGTTGCTTGAATCCTCGACATCGTGGTTCATCCGATGACATCATCGAGGAGCATGTGGGAGCCAACATGGGTATCCAGATCCCGCTGTTGGTTATTGACACGAGAGCCGTCTCGGTCATGTCTGCGTGTCTCCGAACCCGTAGGGTCTACACATAAGGTTCGGTGGCGCTAGGGTTACTAGGAAGACTTGTATGTGATTACGAATGTTGTTCGAGTCCGGATGAGATCCCGGACGTCACAAGGAGTTCCGGAAGGGTCCGGAGGTAAAGATTTATATATGGGAAGTTGTCAAGCGGACACGGAAAAGTTTGGGTCATATCGGTATTGTGAAGGGGCCACGGAAGGTTAGGAGGACCACGGAGGGGCCTCCCCTCGAGGGGGCCACTGGGCTGCGTGGGAGGCAGCCAGCCCACAGTGGGCTGGGCGCACCCTCCCCTTGGGCCCATGCGCCTAGGGTTGAGGGAACCCTAAGGCGCCCCCTTGCTTGGGGGCAAGCCCCTCCCTTAACGCCGCCCCCCCTCTAGATGCATCTAGAGGGGTCGGCCCCCTCCTCCCTTCCCTATAAATAGAGGGGTGAGGGAGGGCTGCATACACAATTGAAGGCGCAGCCTCCCTCCCCAACACCTCTCCTCCTCCGCGTGTGCTTGGCGAAGCCTGCCGAGAACTGTCACTCCACCATCATCACGCCCGTCGTGCTGCTGGAGCCATCTTCCTCAACGTCTCCTTCCTCCTTGCTGGATCAAGACGGAGGAGACGTCGTCCGTACCATACGTGTGTTAAACGCGGAGGTGCTGTCCGTTCAGCACTTTGGTCATCGGTGATCCGAGTACCACTCCATCATCACCATCCCCTTGAACGCTTCCGCTCTCGATCTACAAGTGGTATGTAGATGCAAACTCACTCCCTTAACTCGTTGCATAGATGAACTCATAGATGGATCTTGGTGAAACCGTAGGAAAAATTTTAATTTTCTGCAACGTTCCCCAACAAATCCTATCCGGCGATCCCCTCCTCGTATCCCTGAGAGAGAGCGACCACCGGTTGTATCTGGCACTTGGAAGGGTGTGTTTTATTAAGTATCCGGTTCTAGTTGTCATAAGGTCAAGGTACTACTCCTTGTCGTCCTGTTACCGAAGATCTCGGCTATTCGAATAGATTAAACTTCCCTGCTCGGGTGCACCTGTTAACCCAACACGCTTGATCCCATTTGGCCGGCCACACTTTCTGGGTCATGCCCGCCGTGGAAGATCAACACGTCGCAGCCCCACCTAGGCACTGTGAGAGAGGCCAGCACGCGGTCTAAACCTAAGCGCCGCGAAGTGCAGGCCCATCGCCCATAGCACACTGCATGTTGCGAGGGCGGCGAAGGCAGACCTAGCCTAGCGAGCGTTCGATCCAATCCGGCGTGGCGTCTTGCGCTCAAGGCGTCACGAAGTGCTTCGGCTGATACCACGACGCCGGGATACCCATAACTACTCCCGCGTAGATGGTTAGTGCGTATAGACCAAATGGCCAGACTTAGATCAAACACCAAGATATCGTTAAGCGTGTTAAGTATCCGCGAACGCCGACCAGGGCCAGGCCCACCTCTCTCCTAGGTGGTCTCAACCTGCCCTGTCGCTCCACCACAAAGTAACATCCGGGGGCCGTTGGGAACCCAGGCCCACCTCTACCGGGATGGAGCCACCTGTCCTTTCAGCCCCCATCTCCGAACAGTATCACGGTAATGTAACGATGTAAAGTATATAGTATATGCCCGTGATCACCTCCCGAAGTGATCACAGCCCGATAGTATAGCATGGCAGACGGACAAGAGTGTAGGGCCCTTGATGGAACACTAGCATCCTATACTAAGCGGTGGGATAGCGGTAAAGGTAACAATGATAGTAGCAAGGACAGGCTATGTAGCGGTATAGGATTAGCGAAAGCAGTAACATGCTACACTACTCTAATGCAAGCAGTATAGAGAAGAGTAGGCGATATCTGGTGATCAAAGGGGGGGCTTGCCTGGTTGCTCTGGCAAGAGAGAGGGGTCGTCAACACCGTAGTCGTACTGGGCAGCAGCAGCGACGGTCTCGTAGTCTACCGGAGAGAAGAGGGGGAAGAAACAATAAATATAATGCAAACATAAGCATGACAGTGCATGACGTGACAATGAGCGGTGCTAGGTATGCCCTAACGTGGTATGAGGTGGTACCGGTTAAGGGGGGAAACATCCGGGAAAATATCCCCGGTGTTTCGTGTTTTGAAGCGGAAGGGAGGAGGGAATGTTGCGAGTTCGACAGGTTAAAGTGCGTGGCGGAGCAGGCGTCAGCGTAGGAGTTAAATCTCGTCGTTCTGAGCAACTTTCATGTTGAAAATATTTTAATCCGAGTTACGGATTAAAAGATATGATTTTCTAAGGATTTTATTAATTTCTGGAATTTAATTAATTATTTAAATTAATTCGAAATATAGAAAAATGACATCAGCATGATGTCATGCTGATGTCAGCAGTCAACAGGGTTGACTGGTCAACCTAACGGTGGGTCCCGCATGTCATTGACTGATAACTAACTAACTAAATTAATTAATTTAATTAGTAGATAAGTCAGGTTAATTAAATGATTAATTAGTCTAATCAGGATTAATTAATTAATTAATTAATTAATTTAATTATTAATTATTAATTATTATTTATTACTAATATTTATTTAAATTTTGTTGTTTTTTTATATAAAAACATCCTGGGGCCGTGGGCCCCAAGTGTCATAGGGCCATGGGGCCAAAGCGGGGTGGGCTACCGGGTGCGGGCGCACCCGAGCGAGCACAGGGCACGGGCGCACCCGAGCGGGCACTCGCCCGCAAAGCAGGACGAGGCCGCCGGGGTACCAACGACGGTAAGGCCGGCGGCCGGGAACCACGGCGGGCGGAGGCGAGTGGTGGCTGGTGCGGCTGTGGCGTGGGGTAGCAGAACACGGCGCGCCGATGAGCAGCGGCACCAGCGCCTGGAGCGGGACCTAGGCGCTGGTGAGCGCGGCGACCGGAGCGCGAGCGCCGCACGCGGGCGCTGTGGGCGTGGTCCGGACACGGGCGCGCGTGCGAAGGCGCGGCCATGGGTGCTGCGAGGTCGTGGTGAACGCGGGGGCAAGGGGAGAGGAGGCCGGGGGCCTCACCGCTGATGTAGGGACAGGGCAGTGGGGCTCGGGAAGGAGGCAGCGAGGGCGGCGGCGTTCGGTGAAGAGGCGAGGTGGTCGAGGCGAAGAGGCTCCGGCGAGGTGGAGATGGCGGCCGGCGGCAGCGTTGATGTCGAGGTGGCGAGGTGTGAAGGTGACGGTGGCGAGGTCCTTGGGCGGCGGCGTGGTGACGATGGCGAGGCCGATGGCGTGCGGCGAAGAAGCAGTGGGGCGGGGCAGTCCGGCGACGGTGGGGCGGCGTCGGGTTGTGCGCCGACGTCGGGCTCGGGGGCGACGGGATCGGGGCGCCCCCGATCCAGATCTCGCGGGGAGGGGGGAGTGGGAATCGTGGGTAGTGAGTGGGGGAGTGGTGCGACAGGATAGGGTTTCTGGGGGGGTTGGTGGCCTTGTAGGCCAGAGATGGGGGCGGCTGGGCCAGCTGGGCCGAGGCCCAACAGGAGGGGAGGTTTTCTCCTTGTTTTGTTTTATTTTCCTTTTGTTCCTTTTCTTTATTTCTTTTCTGTTACTTTTAGTTTCACTTTTATTTTAGATTTATGACTTATAAAAGTAGTCCCTAATTTAGTCTAAATAATTATACTACGGCCACATAAGTTTGGGCACTTGATAGAATAGTTTAATAATTCTTTAATATTAGAAAGCATTTGATTAATTGTTTTGCTACTATTTTATTTACTTTAGAACAATCAAACACTTTCAAAGAGGTTGGTTTCTTCACCATTATTACTTATGCATTATTTGGCTCTCTCCGAACATTTTAGTTTTAAGATTGGAAAACTTTTATTATTTGTTTGATTTTGAATCTGGATTTGAACTGGTTTCGAACTAACGCGAGATTAGTAACCGTAATGGAGTTGACGTGGCATCGTTAGTTGAGGGTTACTGTAGCTTGATTATCCGGGCGTCACAATTCTCCTCCACTACAAGAAATCTCGTCCCGAGATTTAAGAGGCGGTGTAAAGGGGTAAGCTTCGGGACACGAAATTCTAGCGAGTGTTCTTGGTCTTGGTTGCTCTTCTCGAAGAGATCGATCCACTACATTGATGTCTTCATTTCTCTGCTTTAATACATCATGATGAGGTTTTCGTCCTTCCTTCAGGAACTCCATCGTACTTACGAAAATTATAAGGGGTAACTTTGGAAGAACGGGCCTCTACAAGGTTGCTTAGCCGGTAGATAACAATAGGGAAGGTGGCGGAAAGTAACTCTCAAACTAAAACTTAAGAATATATCGAGAGCAAAGTAAGAAGGTATAACAAGGAGTTCCAAGCGGATAGACAATCGTTCGACGCCTGAAAAAGAGTGTGAAAGGGGTTCAAAGCATCAAGATTAAGTATTGCATCTGATACCGGAACAGATCACTAGGAAGGTGGCTCGTGAACTACACACGAAGCCAAGCGTGAGTATTGACTTTGGGAAAGGGGGGGTACAGGAGGGTCAGGTTTCGATCCTGTGGAACTGTGAGTTATGGGCCCACCAGGTGTTTTTTTTAATAGAAGCAGTGACATCTTGCACGGTCATGATAGCAAGGCATGTCAGAGAGTACCATGTCAGTTATGCCGGCAACAACGTTGGTACCAAGGGCGAGGGACGAAGAGAACCATTTTCCTGCTCGTTGAACGAGGTGGACCAATAGGCAAAGTTCTCGCCCATCGATGGTTACCGGAATGTCATCAACAATAGTATGTGGTCTTACTTACAGTGGTACAACGAGGTGCTTACCTAAGCGAGGAATTATCCTTTGCTTTCGGTTAAGTCCGGTTCTTGGAAAGGTTAAACAAAACAATGGAAAGGATAGTATCATTACCAGATTAAACAGAATAATTGAAAGGAAAATGTGTTTAAACACATATTTCAGGAGTATATCCTTCCCAATGACAAGCAGAGCATGATATCCATGACAGGATATAATGTAGAAAACCCTTTAGGTAAGGGGAGAAAATTTTCATGACATTACCCATACAACGGTGTTTGGATAATTGATAGAGAGAATTTAGCATTGTGCTTCAAATGTTCTTGGTGATGAACGGAGTACCACAGACATGCTTCAGGTAGCAATGATATGGTGTTTCAATCAAGGGCGGACTTTGGATACACCAATGATCCATCAGAGTAACTTATAAAATAAGTCCTACAATTTCCTCCAGGAGGAATGGTTATCCTTGCAAAAGAAATAATAATGATAGGTCCACCAGCCGGGGGGGGGGGGTGCTAGGCATGTCATCATATTACCGGGTCATAAAGTGACCAAAAACATAACTCATGGAAAGTTGTCCCAACCATCATATCCGACCGAGATTTAGATCCAATTGGTGTCATGATACCTCAGACTCAGGATGTCCGAGAAGAAAAAGGTGCAACACAAATAGACGAAATGACATTTCAAGATTCTCAGGAAATGAACTAAGGGAGCGGGTTCTTGAAGCAATACTTCATCCTTAAACCAAGGAGAGGATGAGGGGGTAGCTGATGGAATCAAGGAAAATCCTCGAGATTTCCAAAAAGGTGGATTTCCACAGTTATGTGAACAAGGAGATAACATTTGTCGGATCAAATGATAAAATGGTCTATGCTCGAGGAGAACATACACAGTTAAACATTGGATGAGAGGTGCACGAAATATGGGCTGGGTTGCACGACCAACGTCGGAATGATGATTCAATAATCAATAGTCTAGGAATGAACGGTTGACCATTAACTTCAAAGCAATAGGGTTGCTAGGCGTCTGAGAATCCAAACAACACCGTTCACTTGTAGGTACCTCGGTTAGAATTAACACGGAACCAAGAAAGAATGGTGATGGTGAGAAGTATCACCATACCAAGAATTCTTAAGAGGTGGTGAAATTCCCACGACATCCTTGACATAAAAGATGGCAATATTCCAAAGTAGAACATAACACAAGCGGGGTAGGAAGGAACTCAAGGTAATACACAAAACATGAGCAGGTTTGTGTTGGAGGGAGGGCATTAACGTTGCCGATGATAATACAAACCATCGAGGGGCAAGGATGGTATTTCTCATCAAGAATTCGATAGATATCTTGGAAGACCCTAGAATGTTGATGATGATCACGACACATTTATCGAGAGGTTTCGAGAAGATGTAACTGATCGGCGATGACATCAAGTCAACGGAAATGATGAAGCCAAAAGTCATTGGAACCATGGGTACGACACAAACTCGAAACCAAGCTTGTTGTTCAAGGCGAAATGATATGACGATGAGGATCGACGTAAGGTTAGTTCATCATTGAAAATTGTGCTCCGAGAAGAAGGACGGGTATACAGCTTAAAATCATCACGACAATGATATAGCCAAACAGGCTAGGAATGGCGTGATCGGGTACAAACTTCGTACTTATTGAAGCTATCTTGAAGAGTTGTTGAACCGTAGTGCGGACTCGGTTCGATTATCGGTGTCTTTGAGTGTATAATAACTCAGAGCCTGTGAAAAATTGGAATCAGTGGGAAGGTAGCACTTGATGAAGAACTCATAAGAAGTTATGCAGTTCCATGATAATCTCGAGATACCAGGGTGTAATACTCGACGAAAGATCAAAGTAAAAGTTGGACTGGGGTATTGCTCTACCGAAGACAAGTGCTTAAACTTGCACGAGAAATGGTATTTAAAAGAGAACATGGTCGGAACCACGATTGCAAAAGGCCAGATCCCAGATATAAGATGAACTTATACCAAAGGAATAATTAATTTAAGAGAAGCTTTAATGATAACATCTACATCGTGTCCATGGGCATGAACACAAGTTCAAGGTCGACTCCCACTTCTCCAATGCATAACCTTTCATTCACTTCACGTTCGATGAAGTTGCAGTGTTGAAATTTTATCTAGCGAAGCACCAGGAAGAGTATGACTCGTGAAAACTTTCGGGTTCACACGGTTTAGAGAAGGCATATGTTCAACCCATAGGGCTTCTTAGAAACATATACCACAAGTTTCAAGAGTAAATAACACAAGCCCGAAAGCTGAGCATGGTTGGCCAAGCAGAGGATACAACTTAACAAAGGCATTATGTATCAGGGGAAGAACTCACAAAGTGATCAAGTGTGAAGGTCATTGTCGGATAACAATCCAACAAAGGACTTGATGGTCCACAAAGGATCTGATATGAGTATCGATACTCAACCAGAAGAGGAAGGAATGCAAATGCAACGAGGTTATGGAAGCATCTGAATAATTCACAGCTTAAATGCAAAGGAATTATGATTTCCAAAACAAAGGATCGAAGCGACGTTACGATCAAGGATGGATCAATTGAATATACCGGAGGCACAATCAACGGCAGATAGTTTGGTCGAGAACCAGCTCATGTTCAAAATGACGCCCGAGCGGAAGGATGAATTCTAGAATCTATTTGAGGATTGCGAGAATTGCAACATATTGAATCAACAGACTCAAAATGATAATGACAAGGTATGCCATTAAGATTACGAGACTTATGGGATTAATCATATTGCAAGCAAGCAAGAATTTCAAGAGCAATAGGCTGCTCAGGATTTTCGGAAGATCGGGTAGTATTTGAATGTATTTTTGTGAAACACATGAACAACCGGGGATGAGCGGATACTCGACAAGTGCGAGTATTTATCTGAAGGGGTATTCATGTGGCAAAGAACTGCTAGGCAGTAGGCACAAAGTATTCTCGGAACAATAGAGAAAACTTGGGGTATCTTGTAATAACAAGATCAATGGGGATGATCGTATGAATGGCAAGTGTAAGTAGTTTTCCATACGGATTTATCGGTGGTCGGGAATAGCAAAAGTGATGGGCACAAAGTCTCGAGAGAATATCAAAGAGTATCTCGAAATCTTACAGTGCGATCGGTGATCATCCGGACTGAAGGGCCTCTCCGGTTGAAAGTATATTCGAGAACCTAAAGTTAGATTTTAGTAAAAATCGTTTAACCCGAATAGAAGAGCGTTCAGAATCCCAGATTAAAGGTCGAGGAGTAAAAGATCCTAATACCACCCAATGGCGACGTGGGCCCGTAAGGCACACAGCCATGTTAGTAAAAGTTTTGCAATGACTAGACTCGACTTCGGCCAAGGAGTATGGAAGGGGGATTCCTACAGGCAGCCGGCTCTGATACCAACTTGTGACGCCCCCGATTTAATCGTACACTAATCATACATGCAAACGTGTACGATCAAGATCAGGGACTCACGGGAAGATATCACAACACAACTCTAAAACAAAAATAAGTCATACAAGCTAGGGGCCTCGAGGGCTCGAATACAAGTGCTCGATCATAGACGAGTCAGCGGAAGCAACAATATCTGAGTACAGACATAAGTTAAACAAGTCGCCATAAGATGGCTAGCACAAACTGGGATACAGATTGAAAGAGGCGCATGCCTCTGCAGGATCCTCCTAACTACTCTTGGTCGCCGCCGGTAGTTTCACGTAGTAGTAGGCACCTCCGGGGTAGTAGTCGCCATCGACGGTGGCGTCGCTCTGGGCTCCATCGTGCAGTTGCAGCAATCGGGTAAAGAAAGGGGAAAAGGGGAACAAGGCAACCGTGAGTACTCATCCAAAGTACTGCATAAGCAAGGAGCTACACTACATATGCATGGATATATGTGTAAAGGGCCATATCGGTGGGTGAGCTGCAGAATGCCGAATAAGAGGGGGATAGCTAGTCTTATCGAAGACTACGCTTCGTCACCTTCGTCTTGCAACAAGTAGAAGAGAGCAGTCAAGTCCTCCAAGTAACATCACATAGCAATAATCCTACCAGCGATCCCTCCTCGTATCCACGAGAGAGAGCGACCACCGGTTGTATCAGCACTTGGAAGGGTGTGTTTTATTAAGTATTCGGTTCTAGTTGTCATAAGGTCAAGGTACAACTCCAAGTCGTCACATTACCGAAAATCACGGCTATTCGAATAGATTAAACTTCCTGAGGGTGCACCACATAACCCAACACGCTTGATCCCATTTGGCGGACACACTTTCTGGGTCATGCCCGCCGCGGAAGATCAACACGTCGCAGCCCACCTAGGCACTGTGAGAGGCCAAGACGCGGTCTAAACCTAAGCGCACAGGGTCCGGGCCCATCGCCCATAGCACACCAAGACGCTAAGTAGGGCGGCCGGAAGAAGACCTAGCCTAGCGAGCGTTCCAGTCCAATCCGCCGGCCGCTCCATCATTGGCGCCACGAAGTGCCGGCCGATACCACGACGCCGGATACCCATAACTACTCCCGTAGATGGTTAGTGCGTATAGACCAAATGGCGGACTCGGATCAAACACCAAGATCTCGTTAAGCGTGTTAAGTATCCATGACGCCGACCGAGGCTAGGCCCACCTCTCTCCTAGGTGGTGTCAACCTGCCTGTCGCTCCGCCACAAAGTAACGATCGAGGGGGCCGTCGGGAACCCAGGCCCACCTCTACCGGGATGGAGCCACTGTCCTTTCACCCCATCTCCGAACAGTATCACGAGTAATGTAACAGTGTAAAGTATATAGTATATGCCCGTGATCACCTCCAAGTGATCACAGCCAGTAGTATAGCATGGCGGACGGACAAGAGTGTAGGGCCACCGATGAAACACTAGCATCCTATACTAAGCGGTGGGATAGCGGTAAAGGTAACAACTTGAGTAGCAAGGACATGCTATGCGTGATATAGGATTAATTGAAAGCAGTAACATGCTACACTACTCTAATGCAAGCAGTATAGAGAAGAGTAGGCGATATCTGGTGATCAAAGGGGGGGCTTGCCTGGTTGCTCTGGCAAGAGAGAGGGGTCGTCAACACCGTAGTCGTATTGGGCAGCAGCAACGTCGGTCTCGTAGTCTACCGGAGAGAAGAGGGGGAAGAAACAATAAATACAATGCAAACATAAGCATGACGGTGCATGACGTGACAATGAGCGGTGCTAGGTGTGCCCTAACGTGGTATGAGGTGGTACCGGTTAAGGGGGGAAACATCCGGGAAAATATCCCCAGTGTTTCATGTTTTCGGGCAGAGGAGCCGGAGGGGGAATGTTGCGAGTTCAATAGGTTAGGGGTGCGTAGCGGACGAATGGGCTGCGTATCCGGGTTCGTCTCGTTGTTCTGAGCAACTTTCATGTTGAAAATATTTTAATCCGAGTTACGGATTAAAAGATATGATTTTCTAAGGATTTTATTAATTTCTGGAATTTAATTAATTATTTAAATTAATTCAAAAAATAGAATAATGACATCAGCATGATGTCATGCTGATGTCAGCAGTCAACAGGTTTGACTGGTCAACCTAACGATGGGTCCTGCATGTCATTGACTGATAACTAACTAACTAAATTAATTAATTTAATTAGTAGATAAGTCAGGTTAATTAAATGATTAATTAGTCTAATCAGGATTAATTAATTAATTAATTAACGAATTTAATTATTAATTATTATTTATTACTAATATTTATTTAAATTTTGTTGTTTTTTTATATAAAAACATCCTGGGGTCGTCGGCCCCAAGTGTCATAGGGCCATGGGGCCAAAGCGGTGGGCTCACAGTGCGGCGCACCCAGCGAAAGACAGACGGGCGCACTCGAAGCGGGCACTCGCCAGCAGACGAGGCCGCCGGGCACCAACGACGGGAAGGTTGGCGCTGCCAGCCGGGCCACGCGGCGGAAGGCGGAGGCGAGGGCCGCGGCCTGTGGCGTGGGGTAGAGAACACGGCTGGCGCCGATGAGCGGCACCGAGCGCACTGGAGTGGGACCTAGGCGCGGGGTGAGCCCGTGCGGCCCGGAGCGCGAGCGCCGGCACGCGGGCGCTGTGGGCGTGGTCCGGACACGGGCGCGCGTGCGCGCCGTGGGTGCGGCGAGGTCGTGGTGAACGCGGGGGGCAAGGGGAGAGGAGGCCGGGGGCCTCACCACTGATGTAGGGACAGGGCAGTGGGGCTCGGGAAGGAGACGACGAGGACGAGGCGACGTTCCGGTGAAGAGGCGAGGTGGTCGAGGCGAAGAGGCTCCGACGAGGTGGAGATGGCGACCGGCGACGGCGTTGATGTCCAGGGGTGGCGAGGTGTGAAGGTGACGGTGACGAGGTCCTCGGGCGGCAGCGTGGTGACGGTAGGCGAGGCCGATGGCGTGCGGCGAAGAAGCAGTGGCGCGAGGCAGTCCGGCGACGGCGGGGCGGCGTCGGGTTGTGCGCCAACGTCGGGCTCGGGGGCGACGGGATCGGGGCGTCCCCGATCCAGATCTCATGGGGAGGGAATCGTGGGTAGTGAGTGGGGAGTGGTGCGACGAGATAGGGTTTACAGGGGGTTGGTGGCCTTGTAGGCCAGAGATGGGGGCGGCTGGGCCAGCTGGGCCGAGGCCCAACAGGAGGGGAGGTTTTCTCCTTGTTTTGTTTTATTTTCCTTTTGTTCCTTTTCTTTATTTCTTTTCTGTTACTTTTAGTTTCACTTTTATTTTAGATTTATGACTTATAAAAGTAGTCCCTAATTTAGTCTAAATAATTATACTACGGCCACATAAGTTTGGGCACTTGATAGAATAGTTTAATAATTCTTTAATTGTAAAAAGCATTTGATTAATTGTTTTGCTACTATTTTATTTACTTTAGAACAATCAAACACTTTCAAAGAGGTTGGTTTCTTCACCATTATTACTTATGCATTATTTGGCTCTCTCCGAACATTTTAGTTTTAAGATTGGAAAACTTTTATTATTTGTTTGATTTTGAATCTGGATTTGAATTGGTTCCGAACTAACGCGAGATTAGTAACCGTAATGGAGTAGACGTGGCATCGTTAGTAGAGGGTTACTGTAGCTTGATTATCCGGGCGTCACCGTTTGGGCGCCCCCACCCTTAGGAAACTTGCCCCCCAAGCCGGGAGGGGTGGCTGCCCTATGGGAGGCGCCCCCACCTCTCCACGTTACATGAGATGGGGTGGGAGGGGCGCACAACCCCTTAGTGGGCTGGTGTGCCCCCTCCCCTTGGCCCATAAGGCCCCCAAACGCTTGCCGGGGCTTCCGAAACACCTTTCGGTCACGCTGGTCGTCACCCGGTACTCCTAGAACAATTCCGGACTCCAATACCTTTCGTCCAATATATCGATCTTCACCTCCGGACCACTCCGGAGTTCCTCGTCACGTCTGGGATCTCATCCGGGACTCCGAACAACCTTCGGTAACCACATACTATTTCCCATAACAACTCTAGCGTCATCGAACCTTAAGTGTGTAGACCCTACGGGATCGGGAACCATGCAGACATGAACGAGACACCTCTCCAGCCAATAACCAATAGCGGGATCTGGATACCCATATTGGCTCCCACATGTGCCACGATGATCTCATCGGATGAACCACGATGTCGAGGATTCAGTCTATCCCGTATACAATTCCCTTTGTCTATCGGTATGTTACTTTGCCCGAGATTCGACCGTTGGTATCCCCATACCTCATTCAATCTCGTTACCGGCAAGTCTCTTTACTCGTTCCGCAACGCATGATCCCGTGGCTAACTCATTAGTCAAATTGAGCTCATTGTGATGATGCATTGCCGAGTGGGCCCAGAGATACCTCTCTGTCATACGGAGTGACAAATCCCAGTCTCGATTCGTGCCAACCCAACAGACACTTTCGGAGATACATAGTGCACCTTTATAGTCACCCGATTACGTTGTGACGTTTGATGCACCCAAAGCACTCCTACGGTATCCGGGAGTTGCACAATCTCATGGTCTAAGGAAACGATACTTGACATTAGAAAAGCTCTAGCAAAACGAACTACACGATCTTGTGCTATGCTTAGGATTGGGTCTTGTCCATCACATCATTCTCCTAATGACGTGATCCTGTTATCAACGACATCCAATGTCCATGGTCAGGAAACCATGACCATCTATTGATCAACGAGCTAGTGAACTAGAGGCTTACTAGGGACATATTATGATCTATGTATTCACACATGTATTATGGTTTCCGGTTAATACAATTATAGCATGAACAATAGACAATTATCATGAACAAGGAAATATTATAATAACCATTTTATTATTGCCTCTAGGGCATATTTCCAACAAAATAATCTTCATGAAATTTTAGGTCAATTGGACTCCGTTTGGTTTTCCTTTTCTGCGATACTCAAAAACAAGGAAAAAACCGAAACTGGCACTGGGCTCTTGGTTAACAGGTTAGTCCCAAAAATCATATAAAATAGCATATAAATGCATATAAAACATCCTAGATGGATAATATAATAGCATGGAACAATCAAAAAATTTAGATACGTTGGAGGCGTATCAGCTAACAGCTGGGTCCACGGCCACACACAAGGACATGCCTCCTTATTACTCGCAAAATAATGATTCCTCCACCAAACATCGGGGACCAAACGGAAGGGCCTCTGTATTTCAGGTAAAAAACGTTCCCCCCGATGATAGGTCGGACCCACCAGCTATATCTTCGCACGCAAGGAAGTGCCTCCTTATTACGCACAAAAAATGAATACTCCCCCTGCTAGCTGGGACCCACCATAGTGGGAGGCTGACTTGTGGGCCTACTAAGTTGACGGGGACGAAGGGCATTGTCAACTTAGTCAATATGAACAATTCTAGCTCCAATGACCGTATGATGTCCATCCAACGGCCGTAGTGCTTCTTCAACCTCTGGTCTTCTTGCTCCAGCTGCCCAAAGCGGCCGTCGTCTTGCTCCTACCTCCCGTGGCCGGCTGTGTGATGCCGTGGAGGCCTCACCGCCCCTACTACTCCCACCGCTGGCGGGCCTGCGGTGGCAACAACCTCACACCGCAGCCGAACCAGTGAACCCTCATACTCCTCTCCGCGTGGGCATCCACTGCCGCATCTTCCCCGGCTCCGCGTCGTCCCCTTCCTAGAACTCGCCGTCGTCCACTGCCTTGGTGCTCTCGGCGCGACGTGGTCAATGTGGACAAACGACTTCCATCGGAAGAGTACTATACGTGGAGAGGCTGACAGCTGGGTCCATGGCCGCAGCAAGGAAGTGCCTCCTTATTACGCGCAAAATAATGATTCCTCCACCTGGCAGCAGGAACCCACCGGACGGGCCACCGTATTTCATGAAAAAAAAACGTTCCCCCTGACTGCTGGGACCCACCAGCTACATCTTCGCATGCAGGGAAGTGCGCCCATATTACGGGAAAAAAATGACCCCCCTAACTGCTGGGACCCACCAGCTACATCTTGGCACGCAAGGAAGTGCCTCACAGTCAGGACCCACCTGGTCGAAGCGTACGTAGCATTGTCATTCTGGTTGCGAACGTGTACGTACATACTGGTCGATGTAGAGGTGCGCACGTGTTGTAGTAGAGGCGCGCACGTGTCATAGTAGAGGCGTGCACGTAGCATGTACACGTACATACAACGGCCAGGGTGCAAGAAAGTAAATACGGCCACATACATACATACGGGCGGGTTCTTGAACGCCTACTCGCGCGTACGTACGGCCAGGGCTTGTGTACATGGATGGGTCAGAACGGAGAAACTGCATCGTCGTGTTCATGGGGAGGCAACGGAATGCGTTGTGTTCAGCGGGAGGCAACAGAACGCGTGCTATTCATTGGGAGCTAACCGGCTTGGACGGAACAACCGATGGAAACGAGGCCTGGCGTACCGCAGAACGGAGGAAACGGCCTTGTGTTCGACCGGCCACGGTCGAAACGGGATCCTGTTCATCGGGAGGGGTCTGGCGTACCGCAAAACGGAGGAAACAGACTTCTCTTGGACCTCCTATGGCCGAAACGGGGTCCTGTTAATCAAGAGGGATGTGGCGTACCGCAAAACGGAGGAAACGGACTTGTGTTTGAGCGCTACGGTCGAAACGGGGGTCCTGTTCATCGGGAGGGGCGTGGCGTACCACAAAAAGGGTCTCCACGGGATAGTGTTCATCTCCACCGTCAACCTCCTCCAGCCTCCACGGGCTACTGTTCATCCACCGTCGACCTCCTCCAGCCTCCACCTGTAACTGTTCATCCACGGGCTCTTGTTCATCCAGCCTCCACCGCGCGCTCCTCCACCGGCTACTGTTCAACCAGCCCTCTCCGCGGGGTCCTGTCCAACCACCCCTCCATGGGCTACTGTTCATCCAACCCTCCATCAGGTACTATTCAACCAGCCCTCCATGGGGTCCTGTTCATCCACCCCAACCGGCTCGATCGGGGTCCTATTCATCCAGCGGCAATGGCCTCTACTACCACGGGGTCCAATTCATCCAACCCCCACCAGGAACTATGCATCCACCCCCCCAACAACGCTCACTGTTCATCCAGAGGCAGCAACGATCGGGTTGAGTTAGCAGCAGTAGCGAAGGAATCACTCGGGTTCAGTTAACAACAAGGGATTGATCGATCGCTCGGGTTCAGTAACGCGTAGCCTGCAGTGCAATGGCTCGGGTTCAGTTAGAGCCCAACGCCTCGCTCGGGTTCAGTTAGAGCGCAATGCCTCGCACATGCGTGTACGTGTACGAGAGAAACGCGAGTGTCTCGGCCGCGACCATCCACCGTAACCAGAAACTCCCCGATATTTTCCTCGCCCTCGCTTCTACCACAGTTTTTTCCCTCATGGATGGCCCAAAGAATGTCATGCAGCTGCGTCTCTGGCCCGCCCAGGACGAAAAGCCCATTTTCTGTCATGATTATTTGTCATACGAGTAGGAACCCACCACATCTATGATGATACTGTGTTTTGTCACAATTATCGTCATAGAAGTGTCATAAGCATGACAGAAAAAAATTCATTCGGCCCAAATGTCACGAATGTGCCTTTTTTTGTAGTGACCAAAACATGTTATGTGTCCTTAGGTATGAAGTCCAACGCCACCATGTAGCTAAGGGACACCCCAAAGGAGAACGAGAGGCGCCCCAAGACCTCGAGGAAGAAGGAGACCAAAAGGAGCAAGGCTGCAAGTCCCAGGCGACCCCATGTGCACGGGCCCTCGAGACCCCGTGCCCACGCGCTACCCAGGAAGCTGGCGCTGTAGCACCTCGTGCGCACGGGCATGTACCATGCACATGGGTCCAACTTACCCCGTGCGCACGGGCCCATCAGGATGGCCGGCTGAAGCTACTGTTTTGGGCCTCCCCCCTTCGCCCCATGCCTATATATTTCGTACCTAGGGTCATGTTTAGGGTCAGCAAATACATATGTGAGATATTTGAGAGCTTTGTTCCTTCTACCCATGCATTGGAGATCAAGGCCTCTTAGGAGAGGATCCACTTCTGGATTTCAAGACCTCCTCTTGGAGAAGACTATCATCACCAAGACCTCATCTCTTAGGAGTGGGTAGAACTTTACCTAGTGCTTGTTTTCTTTGATTGTGCTTGTAATCTTGTGGATCTATGTGTTTGCTATTCTAGTGGATGTGTGATTGGGTTTTGTTGGAGTGAATTCCTCTCTGTGTTCTTGGTGTTCATCCCTTTCCCCCTCCAAGTGTGAACAGATCCATCTTAGGGTTTCAGCCTACAACAAGTGCACATCGGCGAAGCGAGCGACAACTGTCGGTGTCAAAACCGGCTGATATCGGGTAGGGGGTCCCGAACTATGCTTCTGAGGATCGAGGGTAATAGGAGACAAAGGGGGCACGATGTTTACCCAGGTTCGGGCCCTCTTAATGGAGGTAAAACCCTACTTCATGCTTGATTGACTTTGATGGGTATAGGGGTTACAAGAGTTGATCTACCTCAAGATCGTAATGGCTAAACCCTAGATGTGTAGCCTATATGAATTATGATAGCCTCTACGGAACAAGCCCTCCGGTTTATATAGACACCGGAAGGGCCAAGGGTTGTACAGAGTCGGTTTACAGAAGAACGAAACTATACATCCGGACGCCAATCTTGCCATCCACGCAAAGGAGAGTCCTATCCGGACATGGGGGAAAGCCTTCTACCTTGTGTCTTCACGGCCCATTAGTCCGGTCCATATCACACAGCCCGGACACCCGAGGACCCCTTAATCCAGGACTCCCTCAGTAGCCCCCGAACTTGCCTTCAATGATGACGTAGTATCCGGATTATGTCTTCGGCTTTGAAAGGCGGGTTCTTCATTATACTTTGGACCAATGACAGTCTGGCCGTGACCTCGATGTTTCTGCCTTTTATGATTCCTCCCTGTTGTCACTTTGATTTCCACACGCCGGGTGAATACGGACGGTCCATGCTTTTTTGCAAATAAGCCCCTCGCCACGCTCGGATGGCATCTATATAAGCAGATGTAGATCCCCAAATGCCATCTCACATCGTGCAAAAGGAAAACCGCCAAGTTTAGCCACGAACAAAGCTTTCCAACATGGCCAGTGCCCTAGGCTCCTCTTCTTGCCCCCATGGCCCTCAAGAGGGTGACTGTCAGAGTTGCTCCATGCCTCATTTTCAGCTAAGTCGACTCCAGACATAGGGCTATCTTCCTCTCGCGGATCTAGTCTCCGTTCGAGTGGGATTGGCCTCAATCGGCAATGACGTGATGGATGAGAACTTCCCCAACCCCAATAAGGAGGAGAGGGTGTGCTTCGTCCCATTCCTGTTGCGGGGCCTAGGATTTCCAATCCATCCCTTTCTCAGGGGGGCTATTGGAATTTTACGGCATCCAACTGCACAACCTTACCCCAGGTTCGATTCTTCACATCTCAGGTTTCGTTGCCCTCTGCGAGCTATTCTTAGGCATCGAGGCCCATTTTGAACTATGGAGAAAGTTCTTTTGCCTCGTTACCTGCCATCGAGGAGGTTCCATATTTGAAGTGGGCGGTGCCGAAGTATGGCGTATAGCTGGATCCGGATACCTCATAGGAACTCCCAAGGAGATATACCCACAGTGGTCTTCAGAATGGTTTTATCTGGATGACGTCCCACTGCCGGACCTAGTTCGGTGCGGCCTTCCTGAATTTTCCAGTGCTCCCTTAAAGAAGCTCCTCAACTGGTGTCCCCGAAGTCCCAAGGAAGAAGACAATGCAGAGATAAAAAGGTTGGTCAGCAAGGTCAGGTTGTTAGCCCATACCAAACTCTCGATAGTCGAGGTCATGGATATTGCAATAAAGAGGTGTGTCTAGCCTCTCCAATCCAGAGTAACTCCCTTATGGTGTTGCAACGGAGAAGATGACGTGTCCCCTTACAGACAGAAGGGTCCGGATACCCCAGCCGAACTGGCCACAATCCTGGCCGATCTGTATAAGGGTGAGAAATAAGATTTCCTCCGCTTAATCTGTTGGGAGGGCTATTCCATGTATAACCGCATTGAATGGGTAAGATTTCGATCGTCTGTGTTGCCTTATTGCTGCCACAGATACTAATCAATTTTTCCCTTTGTTTCCATAAACAGTCATGGAGGAAAATGACCGAGGACGTCCATTGTCCCGCTCCACAGCCAGAGGATCATAACTACGATGGAGATCCTGGCTTTTGCGAGGATCCGGACATATACATAGAGTTCGATGATGGGGTATTTTATCAAGCGAGCCTTGACGGCTCGGAAGTGGCTATCACCACCGACTACCCCCGCCTCTATCCCTTCTGCATCGTAAGTATTCGGAGGGCTCTTAAAAGGAAATCCCTATTTGCATTTTTATACGTTATACTGATCCAAATTTTACTAGGATCGGCGCTCGGCAGACCGTACCTCCTCAAGGGCAGCCCCTATGCAAGGTCGTCGTTCAAAACGAAAAGGGACCGGGAGTGCTGCAGAAACCTCTGATAACCCACAAGTGTAGGGGATCGCAACAGCTTTCGAGGGTAGAGTATTCAACCCAAATTTATTGATTCGACGCAAGGGGACCAAAGAATATTCTCAAGTATTAGCAACTGAGTTGTCAATTCAGCCACACATGGATAACTTAATATCTGCAGCAAAGTATTTAGTAGCAAAGTAGGATGATAGTGGTGGTAACGGTAACAAAAGTAATTGAAGCAAAAGTAATATTTTTGGTGTTTTGTAGTGATTGTAACAATAGCAACAGGAAAATAAATAAATGTAAACCAGTATATGGAAAGCTCGTAGGAATTGGATCGGTGATGGATAATTATGCCGGATGCGGTTCATCATATAACAGTCATAACATAGGGTGACACAGAACTAGCTCCAATTCGTCAATATAATGTAGGCATGTATTCTGAATATAGTCATACGTGCTTATGGAAAAGAACTTGCATGACATCTTTTGTCCTACCCTCCCGTGGCAGCGGGGTCCTAATGGAAACTAAGGGATATTAAGGCCTCCTTTTAATAGAGAACCGAATGTAGAATTAGCACATAGTGAATACATGAACTCCTCAAACTATGGTCATCACCGAGAAGTATCCCGATTATTGTCACTTCGGGGTTGTCGGATCATAACACATAATATGTGAGTATAGACTTGAAAGATAGGATCAAGAACACACATATATTCATGAAAACATAATAGGTTCAGATCTTAAATCATGGCACTCGGGCCCTAGTGACAAGCATTAAGCATAGCAAAGTCATAGCAACATCAATCTCAGAACATAATGGATACTAGGGATCAAACCCTAACAAAACTAACTCGATTACATGATAGATATCATCCAACCCATCACCGTCCAGCAAGCCTATGATGGAATTACTCACGCACGGTGGTGAGCATCATGAAATTGGTGATGGAGGATGGTTGATGATGACGACAATGACGAATCCCCCTCTCCGGAGCCCCGAACAGACTCCAGATCAGCCCTCCCAAGAGGTTTTAGGGCTTGGCGCGGCTCCGTATCGTAAAACGCGATGATTTTTTCTCTTTGATTTTTTTCTCCCCGAAAGCTAATATATAGAGTTGGAGTTGGCGTCGGAAGGTCTCCAGGGGGGCCCACGAGGTAGGGGGGCACGCCCAGGAGGGGGGGCGCCCCCCACCCTCGTGGACAGGGTGTGGGCCCCCTGGTCTTCATCTTTGGCGAGGATTTTTTATTATTTTTTCTAAGATGTTCCGTGGAGTTTCAGGTCATTCTGAGAACTTTTGTTTTCTGCAACTAAAACAACATCATGGCAATTCTGCTGAAAACAGCGTCAGTTCGGGTTAGTTCCATTCAAATCATACAAGTTAGAGTCCAAAACAAGGGCAAAAGTGTTTGGAAAAGTAGATACGACGGAGACGTATCAACTCCCCCAAGCTTAAACCCTTGCTTGTCCTCAAGCAATTCAGTTGACAAACTAACAGAGAAAAAGAAAAACTTTTACAAACTCTGTTTGCTCTTGTTGTCGTAAATATGTCAAGCCAGCATTCAAGTTTTCAGCAAAGATTATAACTAACCACATTTGTAATAATTCTCAGGTCTCATGTTTACTCATATCAATGGCATAATCAACTAACGAGCCATAATAATAAATCTCGGATGACAACACTTTCTCAAAACAATCATAATATGATATAACAAGATGGTATCTCGCTATCCCTTTCTGAGACCGCAAAACATAAATGCAGAGCACCTTTAAAGATAAAGGACTGACTAGACATTGTAATTCATGGTAAAAGAGATCGATCATAGTCATACCCAATATAAATTAACAAAGAATGAATGCAGATGATAGCTGCGCTCTCCAAATTAGTGCTTTTAATAAGAAGGTGATGACTCAACATAAAAGTAAATAGATAGGCCCTTCGCAGAGGGAAGCGAGGATTTGTAGAGGTGTCGAGCTCGATTTTGAAATAGAGATAAATAATATTTTGAGCGGCATACTTTCATTGTCAACATAACAACTAAGAGATGGCGATATCTTCCATGTCACACACATTATAGGCGGTTCCCAAACAGAATGGTAAAGTTTATACTCCCCCTCCACCAACAAGCATCAATCCACGGCTTGCTCGAAACAACAAGTGCCTCCAACTAACATCAGGTCGTAGGGGGTTTTGTTTGCAATTATTTTTGATTTAGTTTGCATAAAGCATGGGACTGGGCATCCCGGTGACCAGCCATGTTCTCGTGAATGAGGAGCGGAGTCCACTCCTCTTGAGAATAACCCGCCTAACATGGAAGATAAGGACAGCCATAGTTGATACATGAGCTATTCGAGCATACAAAACAGAATGTTTATTTGAAGGTTTAGAGTTTGGCACATACAAATTTACTTGGAACGGCAGGTAGATACCGCATATAGTAAGGTATAGTGGACTCATATGGAATAACTTTGGGGTTTAAGGGATTGGATGCACAAGCAGTATTCCGCTTAGTACAAGTGAAGGCTATCAAATGACTGTGAAGCGACCAACTAGAGAGCGACAACAGTCATGATAGTGCATTAAAATTAATAAACATTGGATGAAAGCATGAGTAGGATATAATCCACCATGAACATAAATATCGTGAAGGCTATGTTGATTTGTTTCAACTACATGTGTAAACATGTGCCAAGTCAAGTCACTTAAATCATTCTAAGGAGGATACCACCTCATCATACAACATCACAACCATTTTAATATCATGTTGGCACGCAAGGTAGACCATTATAACTTATAGCTAATCAAGCATGGCATAAGAAACTATGATCTCTAATTGTCATTGCAAACATGTTTATTCATAATAAGCTGAATCAGGAACAATGAACTCATCATATTTACAAAAACAAGAGAGGTCGAGTTCATACCAGCTTTTCCCATCTCAGCCAGTCCATCATATATCATCATAATTTCCTTTCACTTGCACAACCTAACGATGTGAATAGTAATAAGAGTGCACGTGCATTGGACTAAGCTGGAATCTGCGAGCATTCAATAAGCAGGAGAAGACAAGGCAATATGGGCTCTTGGTTAAATCAACAATAGTGCATATAAGAGCCACTTCAACAATTTAATCATGGTCTTCTCCTATCGACCTCCAAGGAAAAGAAAGAAATAAAACTATTTACACGGGAAAGCTCCCAACAAGCAAAAGAAGAACAGGAAATATTTTTGGGTTTTCTTTTTAATTATTACTACTACAGCAGGAAAAGTAAACTAACTAGAAGTAACTACTAATTTTGTTGTTGTTTTCTTAAAGTTTAACAAACACACAAGAAGAAAGAAGGAAAAAGAAAATAAACTAGCATGGATATTACAGTGAAAGAGTATGAGCACCGACATCTAGCAATGAGTGTGTGTGAACATAAATGTAATGTCGGTGAGAAATACGTACTCTCCCAAGCTTAGGCTTTTGGCCTGTTGGTTCATTGCCGAGGATAGCCCGCAGATACCCGTAGGTGTAGCCGGGTCGCATTACTATGATGAAGAGGACTCGATCGCCACCGACCGCAGCCACCTCCGGATCCCAAGAATAAATAGACTGGCGTGGAGGCTCATATTGTGGTTCCGGCTCCGGGGCTGGTGCAGGATTCTGATAGGCTTGAACGGCCACCCACGGAACGAGGTAAGGACCTGCAGACAACTTAAACAAAGAAGGACCAGGCAAAGTAATAGTCTCAGGGTGATGTTTATCAAAGTACAATTTATATTTGAGCTCCCCTTCACGACTCTTAACAATAAAATCATGTGCTAGCATACTCTTATAATCTAGATAAGCACTAGGCAGCAATTTTTCTTCTTTCTCAAAATGCCTAATAGGTATGCCAAAATATTCAGCTAGGCGTGAAGCATAAATGCCTCCAAAGATGGGGCCCTTAGTACGGTTCAGACTTAATCGTCTAGCAACAATTCCACACATACTAACAAAGTTATTGCGGTATAAACCATGGAACAAAATGATAATATCAGGAACACTAAGGTTTCCATAGTTTCCGCAACCAATCAAGCAACGACTAGCAAATAAGGCAAAGTAGCGTAAAACAGGAAAATGTATGCTAGTAATTCTTGCATCAGAAACTTTCCTGGTTTCTCCCACAGTGATAGTGTTAATAAATGCTTCCACTTCATTACGGTATGGTTCATCTAAGGTACTCTCAAAGGGTATTTGCAAACCTCGCAAAATACAGCTAATGGCATCTTCTTAACAACGTCATATAAATGAAACTCTATTGATGGAGGTGATTCCTTAGGAAAATAGTAGAAGTTTTCCACAAAAGTATTCGTGAGTAAGAGATACTGATGACGTTGGTCGCGGAGGAAGTCGGTGAGGCCAGCATTCTCAATCTATAAATAAAAATCCTCATAAATTCCGGCTCTCCTCAAGAAGTCATTGGAAGGCCATTCACACGGCCGGACCTCCGCGGCACGAGGCAAATTATATTTGGCCTTCTCTGCTTCTTCATTTTGTTTTTCCTTCGAGCTTCGGCTCGACGAGCCCCTCAAAAGTCTCCTCATTATTTTCTGAAATAATCTGAAATTTTTAATAACTTCAAATGAATCAACTTCAATAAAATTGATGGCAACTACTCCTACAAGTGACTAGAGCCTATATCAAGCATTAGAACTACTTGGAACCATATAAATTTGACATGCAAGCTCAAGAACATCGTCACCTATGCAGCACAAATTTGCGATGAATAAAGCACTAGAACAAGAACTAATTGGACCAATGGAGGAGTCACATACCAAGGAACAATCTCCCCAAGCAGTTTTCTGAGAGGTGCTTTGAGCAAGGAGATCGAAAATCACAAAGAACGGGGCCGGAACTCGTGTTTGAGCTGGTTATTCGTGTTTGTGGGAGGAAGAAGAAGAGGATGGGTGCAGGAATAAGTGGAGGAGGGCCACCGTGGGCCCACGAGGCGTGGGCGCGCCAGGGGTAGGGCGCCCTCCACCCTCGTGGCGAGGTGGCAGCTCCCCCCGTAATTTTTGCACTAAAATCCTCAAATATTCCCGAAAAAATCATATTAAATTGGCATGGCATTCTGAGGACTTTTATTTTCGGGATATTTTTATATTGCATGATAAACCAGAAATGCATGTAAAAAATGCTATTTTTACTTTATTTCAACTAAATAACAGAAAGTATAAAAAGGGTACAGAAGGTTGTGCCTTCTAGTTTCATCCATCTCATGATCATCAAAAGGAATCCACTAACAAGGTTGATCAGGTCTTGTTAACAAACTCATTCCGATTAACACGGAACCGGAGAAACTTCGAATAACACTATGTTACCTCAACAGGTATATGCACATCCCCTATAATAAGAATATCATATTTCTTCTTGACAGTAGGAAGAGGAAATTCAAAACCTCCAAATATAATCGATGGAATTTTTCCAATAGAGTTGATGCTATAAACTTGAGGTTGTTTCCTCGGAAAGTGTATCGTATGATCATTACCATTAACATGAAAAGTGACATTGCCTTTCTTGCAATCAATAACAGCCCCTGCAGTATTCAGAAAAGGTCTTCCAAGAATAATAGACATACTATCTTCCTCAGGAATATCAAGAATAACAAAGTCTGTTAAAATAGTAACGTTCGCAACCACAACAGGCACATCCTCACAAATACCGACAGGTATAGCAGTTGATTTATCAGCCATTTGCAAAGATATTTCAGTAGGTGTCAACTTATTCAAATCAAGTCTACGATATAAAGAGAGAGGCATAACACTAACACCGGCTCCAAGATCACATACAGTAGTTTTAACATAATTTCTTTTAATGGAGCATGGTATAGTGGGTACTCCTAGATCTCCAAGTTTCTTTGGTACTCCACCCTTAAAAGTATAATTAGCAAGCATGGTGGAAATTTCAGCTTCCGGTATCTTTCTCTTATTAGTAATGATATCCTTCATATACTTAGCATAAGGGTTTGTTTTGAGCACATCAGCTTAATCGTGACACGCAAAAAGATAGGTCTAATCATTTCAGCAAAGTGCTCAAAATCCTCATCATCCTTTTTCTTGGATGGTTTGGGAGGAAAAGGCATGGGTTTCTGAACCCATGGTTCTATTTCTTTACCATGTTTCCTAGCAACAAAGTCTCTCTTATCATAACGTTGATTCTTTGATTGCGGGTTATCAAGATCAACAACAGGTTCAACTTCTACATCATTATCATTACTAGGTTGAGCATCATCATGAACATCATCATTAACATTTTCACTAGGTTCATGTTCATTACAGATTGTGTTTCAAAGATCGAAATAGATATATCATTTGGATTATCGTGTGGTTCACCAATAGGTTCACTAGAAGTTTGCAAAGTCCTATCATTTTTCTTTTTCTTCCTTTTAGAAGAACTAGGCACATCAAGATTATTTCTCCGAGAATCTTGCTCAATTCTCTTAGGGTGGCCTTCAGGATACAAAGGTTCCTGAGTCATTCTACTAGTTCTAGTAGCCACTCTAACAGCATAATCATTTTTCTTACTATTCATTTCGTTGAGCAAATCATTTTGAGCCTTAAGTACTTGTTCTACTTGAATGGTAACCATAGAAGCATGTTTGCTAATGAGTTTAAGTTCACCTGTAACATTAGCCATATAATCACCCAAGTGTTTAATCATATAGGTATTTTGTTTTAATTGTCTACCAAAATAATCGTTAAATTTTTCTTGTTTCACAATAAAATTATCAAACTCATCCAAGCATTGTCTAGCAGACTTATAGTGAGGAATATCACCTTCATCTGATCTATAAAGAGAATTTACCTTTACTACCTGTGTCAGGTTATCGGGATCAGGAGGTTCTTCAATAGGTAAAGGATCAAGATCATATGTTTCTTCAACAGGCGGTAAATTAAGACCATGTATTTCTCCAATAGGAGGTAAATTCTTAACATCTTCAGCTTTAATACCTTTTTCTTTCATAGATTTCTTTGCCTCTTGCATATCTTCGTGGATCGAGAAATAGAACACCTCTCTTCTTTGGAGTTGGTTTAGGAATAGGCTCAGTAATTGGCTCAGGAGCTGGCTCAGGAGGTGACCAATTATTTTCATTTGTCAACATGTTATTCAATAGAATTTCAGCTTCATCCGGTGTTCTTTCCCTGAAAAGAGAACCAGCACAACTATCCAGGTAATCTCTGGAAGCATCGGTTAGTCCATTATAAAAGATATCAAGTATTTCATTTTTCTTAAGAGGATGATCAGGCAAAGCATTAAGTAACTTGAGGAGCCTCCCCCAAGCTTGTGGGAGACTCTCTTCTTCAATTTGCACAAAGTTGTATATTTCCTTTAAAGCAGCTTGTTTCTTATGAGCAAGGAAATATTTAGCAGAGAAGTAATAAATCATATCCTGGGGACTACGCACACAACCAGGATCAAGAGAATTAAACCATATCTTAGCATCACCCTTTAATGAGAACGGAAATATTTTAAGGATATAAAAGCAGCGAGATCTCTCATCATTAATGAACAGGGTGGCTATATCATTTAATTTAGTAAGATGTGCCAAAACAGTTTCAGATTCATAACCATGAAAAGGATCAGATTCAACCAAAGTAATTATATCAGGATCAACAGAGAATTCATAATCCTTATCGGGAACACAAATAGGTGAAGTAGCAAAAGCAGGTCAGGTTTCATTACATCTCTAAGAGATTCTTTACTCCATTTAACTAACAACCTCTTAAGTTCAGATTCTATCACGCCGCAAAAATAGCTGCAGAAGATTCTATATCAAAAAGGTAGCCCTCAGGAATAGCAGGCATATCTTCATCATCACTTTCATCAACATAATCAGTTTCAATAATTTCTTTCTCGCTAGCCCTAGAAATTTGTTCATCAAGAATTTCACCAAGGGGCACAGTAGTATCAAGTATAGAAGTAGTTTCATCATAAGTATCATGCATAGCAGAAGTGGCATCATCAATAACATGCATATATCGTAACTAATAGCGAAGCAGGTGTTTAGGTGTCGCAAGCTTACTCATAATGAAGGTGAATCAAGTGCAGAGCTAGATGGCAGTTCCTTACCTCCCCTCGTAGTTGAGGGATAAATTTTTGTCTTAGTGTCTTTCAAATTCTTCATAGTGTCCAGCAGATATAAATCCCAAGTAACTCAAAGAATAGAGCTATGCTCCAAGAACGGCGCCGTAAATTTGTCTTGATAACCCACAAGTGTAGGGGATCGAAACAGCTTTCGAGGGTAGAGTATTCAACCTAAATTTATTGATTCGACACAAGGGGAGCCAAATAATATTCTCAAGTATTAGCAACTGAGTTGTCAATTCAGCCACACCTGGATAACTTAATATCTGCAGCAAAGTATTTAGTAGCAAAGTAGGATCATAGTGGTGGTAACGGTATCGAAAGTAACGGAAGCAAAAGTAATATTTGTGGTGTATTGTAGTGATTGTAACAATAGCAACGGGAAAGTAAATAAACGTAAAGCAGTATATGGAAAGCTCGTAGGCATTGGATCGGTGATGGATAATTATGCCGGATGCGGTTCATCATATAACAGTCATAACATAGCGTGACACAGAACTAGATCCAATTCATCAATATAATGTAGGCATGTATTCCGAATATAGTCATACGTGCTTATGGAAAAGAACTTGCATGACATATTTTGTCCTACCCTCCCGTGGCAGCGGGGTCCTAATGGAAACTAAGGGATATTAAGGCCTCCTTTTAATAGAGAACCGGAACAGAGAATTAGCACATAGTGAATACATGAACTCCTCAAACTATGGTCATCACCGAGAAGTATCCCGATTATTGTCACTTCGGGGTTGTCGGATCATAACACATGATAGGTGACTATAGACTTGAAAGATAGGATCAAGAACTCACATATATTCATGAAAACATAATAGGTTCAGATCTGAAATCATGGCACTCGGGCCCTAGTGACAAGCATTAAGCATAGCAAAGTCATAGCAACATCAATCTCAGAACATAATGGATACTAGGGATCAAAACCTAACAAAACTAACTCGACTACATGATAGATATCATCCAACCCATCACCGTCTAGCAAGCCTACGATGGAATTACTCACGCACGGTGGTGAGCATCATGAAATTGGTGATGGAGGATGGTTGATGATGACGACAGCGACGAATCCCCCTCTCCGGAGCCCCGAACGGACTCCAGATCAGCCCTCCCAAGAGGTTTTAGGGCTTGGCGGCGGCTCCGTATCGTAAAATGCGATGATTTCTTCTCCTTGATTTTTTTTCTCCCCGAAAGCCAATATATAGAGTTGGAGTTGGCGTCGGAAGGTCTCTAGGGGGCCCATGAGGTAGGGGGCCGCGCTCAGGAGGGGGGCGCGCCCCCCACCCACGTGGACAGGGTGTGGGCCCCCTGGTCTTCATCTTTGGCGAGATTTTTTATTATTTTTTGTAAGATGTTCCGTGGAGTTTCAGGTCATTCCGAGAACTTTTGTTTTCTGCACATAAAACAACATCATGGCAATTCACCGAAAACAAATACCATCCGTGTTAGTTCCATTCAAATCATACAAGTTAGAGTCCAAAACAAGGGCAAAAGTGTTTGGAAAAGTAGATACGACGGAGATGTATCAACCTCACAGTCTTCCAAGAGGTATGCTTGTTTAATACATGCTTAGGCATGAGTCTGGAGTGTTAAAAGTCTCCTTTCATCCTTGATATCACGAGGAGTACGCGGTAGACGGTAGGAAAACACCCAATTAGCCGAATGTCCGCAAATCCGGTACCGGACTCGCCAACTAAGATGAGACCCAATGCAATGCCAGTTCTGCCTCCTCAAGAGGATTCGGATGACGTATCAGTCATGAATTTCGAAGTGGAGAGTGTGATGAATCACCGTCGATTGAAAGAGGCTATGCGCGCTCCGGCCTTTTCTGAGCAAGAGTAATTCATGACTTTATGGTTAATGAATTTATGAAGTATTCATGTTGTTATTTTATCATTCTTGGATGTTTTACAATCATTTTATAGCAACTTTATATCATTTTTTGGGACTAACCTATTGATCTAGTGCCAGTTGTTGTTTTTTGCTTTTTTTACATCGCAGGAAATCAATATCAAACAGAGTCCAAACACCACAAAACTTTTTGGAGATTATTTTTGGACCAGAAGACATCCATTAGGCCAGAGCAGCACCTGGGGGGTGCCCCGAGGGGGGCACAACCCACCAGGGCACGCCTGGGGGCCTAGGCGCACCCAGGTGGGTTGTGCCCACCTCGGTGGCCTCCCGCACCCCCTCTTTACCCTATAAATTCACAAATATTGCAAAACCCTTCGGGGTTACCCTAGATCAGAAGGTCCGCCGCCACAAGGCTCTGTAGCCACCGAAAAATAATCTAGACCCCGTTCCGGCACCCTGTCGGAGGGGGAATCATCTCCGGTGGCCATCTTCATCATCCCGACGGCCACCACGATGAGGAGGGAGTAGTCCACCCTCGGGGCTGAGGGTTTGTACCAGTAGCTATGTGTTTAATCTCTCTCTCTCTCTCTTGTGTTCTTGAGATGTCACGATCTTGATGTATCGCTGGCTTTGTTAATATAGTCGGATCATATGGTGTTTTCCCCTCTCTATCTTGTTCTAATGAATTGAGTTTTCCCTTTGAGATTTCGTTGTTCTCGGATTGAATACTTTTATGTATTTGAGAACACTTGATATATGTCTTGTAATTGAATACTCGTGGTGACAATGGGGTATCGTATTGATTCACTTGATATATGTTTTGGCACTCAAATCACGGATTCCCGAGGTGACATTGGGGTAATCTATGCATAGGGGTCGATGCACGTTCTTGTCTTTGTTTCTCCGGTAGAAATCTTGGGGCACTCTTTGAAGTTCTTTGTGTTGGATTGAGTATTATGAATATGAATTTTCTTTGGTGTTATTTTAGTATGAACTCTAGGATAGATCAAACAGAACGAATAGCTTTGTGTTATTTTAGTATGAACTCTTGAATAGATCGAACGGAAAGAATAGCTTTGAGGTGGTTTCGTACCCTACAAAAAATTTATTCTTATGTTCTCCGCTAGATAGGAACTTTGGAGTGATTCTTCATCGCACTTTGAGGGGTGGTTATATGATCCAATTGTATTAGCACTGTTGAGAGGTTGCACTAGTGAAGTACGGACCCTAGGCTTCATTTTCAAGCATTGCAATACCATTTTTGTACCCGTTTCCTATTTGCTACCTTGCTGTTTTTTATTTATTCAGATTATAAAAATATATTTCTACCATCCATATTACACTTTTATCACCATCTCTTCACCGAACTAGTGCATCTATACAATTTTCCATTGTACTGGGTGTGTTGGGGACACAAGAGATTTCTTGTATTTGGTTGCAGGGTCGTTTGAGAGAGACCATCTTCGTCCTACACGTCTCACGGATTGATAAACCTTAGGTCATCCACTTGAGGGAAAATTGCTACTGTCCTACAAAACTCTGCGCTTGGAGGTCCAACACGTGTCTACAAGAATAAAGTTGCGTAGTAGACATCAACCGCACTCAGCTCGGTGGATGCATATATCCGAGCCGCTCGAGACGGACTTGCCGGAGTCACTCAGCTGTTCTTGAAGGATGTACATGTAAAAGTTTACGCAATTTTTTATAGTCATGTGCCAGTAGCCCCCAAGACTTGAAGCGGTGAGGTAAACCGATTTAAGGATCGATGTGACCCACAGGTTCTCAAAGAGAAAAATATTGCACTACCCCAGGAGCTAGAAAGCATCAACTTTAGCTTTGTCAACTTCAATACCTCTTTCAGAAATTTTATGCCCCAAGACAATACCTTCATTAACCATAAAGTGGCACTTCTCCCAATTCAAGACAAGATTAGTTTCTTCACATCTCTGCAAAACTCGATCAAGGTTGCTCAAGAAATCATCAAAAGAAGTTCCATATACGGAGAAATCATCCATGAAAACCTCAACAATCTTTTCACAAAAATCAGAGAATATAGCCATCATGCATCTTTGAAAGGTAGCAGGTGCATTACATAAACCAAAAGGCATATGTCTATAAGCAAAGGTACCGAAAGGGCAAGTAAAAGTGGTCTTTTCTTGATCCTCTTCTGACACAGGTATTTGAGAGAAACCAGAATAACCATCTAGAAAGCAAAAATGTGTATGTTTGGATAATCTTTCTAGCATTTGATCAATAAAAGGTAAAGGGTAATGATCCTTTTTAGTAGCTTTATTTAATTTGCGGAATTCAATTACCATTCTATAACCTGTAACAATTCTTTGTGGGATCAATTCATCTTTATCATTAGGAACAATAGTAATACCTCCCTTCTTAGGGACACAATGGACAGGACTTACCCACTGACTATCAGCAACAGGATAAATTATACCTCCCTCCGGAAGTTTTAGTATTTCTTTCCTTCCCACTTCTTTCATCTTAGGATTTAACCGTCGTTGGTGATCAACAACTGGTTTAGCATCTTTCTCCAATTTTATTTTGTGCTGGCATAGAGTGGGACTAATGCCCTTAAGATCATCAAGAGTATATCCAATAGCAACACAGTGCTTCTTCAGAGTTTTCAATAATTTCTTTTCTTCATGCTTCGAAAGGTTAGCACTAATAATAACAGGATATATCTTCTTCTCATCAAGATAAGCATATTTAATAGTATCGGGTAGTGGTTTAAGCTCGAACATGGGATCACCCTTGGGTGGAGGGGGATCCCCTAGTATTTCAACAGGCAAGTTGTGTTTCAAAATATGTCCTTGTTTAATGAATACTTCATCTATTTCCGTTCTTTCATTCATAAACATATCATTTTCATGGTCTAGCAAATATTGTTCTAAAGGGTTATTAGGAGGCACGACAATAGAAGCAAGACCAATACTTTCATCTTTACTAGGCAATTCCTCGTCACGGGGTTGTCTACGAAATTTAGCAAAATTAAACTCATGAGACATATCCCCCAAACCAATAGTAACAACATCCTTTTCGCACTCTATACTAGCATTAACATTATTCAAGAAGGGTCTACCAAATATAATGGGACAAAAGTCATCTTGTTGGGAACCAAGAACAAGAAAATCAGCAGGATATTTAACTTTCCCACACAAGACTTCAATATCTCTAACAATCCCAACTGGTGAAATAGTATCTCTATTGGCAAGCTTAATTGTAACATCAATTTCTTCTATCTCAAAGCGGTGCAATATCATGCATAATTTCTTTGTATAAGGAATGAGGTATTGCACTTGCACTAGCACCCATATCACATAAGCCATGATAGCAGTGATCTCCTACTTTAATGTAAATAATGAGCATGCCTACAACAGGTCTATGTTTATTTTTAGTATCAGGTCTAGCAATTCTAGCAGTTTCCTCACAGAAGTAAATAACATGCCCATCAATATTATCACCCAAGAGATCTTTAACCATAGCAATACTAGGTTCAACTTTAATTTGCTCAGGGGGTTTGGGTGTCTTAATATTACTTTTGTTGACTATAGTTGAAGCTTTAGCATGATCCTTTATTCTAACAGGGAAAGGTGGTTTCTCAATATAAGCAGTAGGAACAACAGGATCATTATAAGTGATACTCTTTTCTTCAACTTTAATAGGTGCAACCACTTTTATTTCAATGGGAGGATTATATTTAAACCACTTCTCCTTAGGGAGATCAACATGAGTAGCAAATGATTCACAAAAAGAAGCTACTATCTCAGAGTCAACTCCATATTTAGTGCTAAATTCACGGAAAACATCGGTATCCGTAAAAGATTTAACTCAATCAAACTTAGGTATTATACCTGACTCCTTACCTTCATCGAGATCCCAATCTTCAGAGTTGCGTTTAATTCTTTTCAATAAATCCCATTTGAATTCAATAGTCTTCATCATAAAAGAGCCAGTACAAGAAGTATCGAGCATTGTCGCGACCAGACCTCAAACAGTCTGATCTTTGTGCATCAGTGTCATCCCTGGATCAGTAATGTTGACACGCACAGTACTCGAAGGATTTATAACAGAGTAGCAATCACACACTTATTACATCGAATGTCTCAAAAGAGAACTTATTACAATAAATATGGCTAAAGGCCATCTAATAACGATAACAACAGAAGGCTTGGAAGATAAGTGAGTCCATCAACTCCAACGGCATTACTGAGTATAGAACCACGACCTAAGGCACCTTACTCGTCGTCTAAAAAGTCTGTAACATGAACGTTGCAGCCCAAAAACGGGTCAAAGACATGGAATATGCCGCAAGGTAACACGAGAGAGTAATATGAAAGAGTAATGCTATACTACATGCATATATGGCTGGTGGAAAGCTCTATGGTTACACTTTTGCGTAAAGCCAATTTTCCCTCTTTGCAAAGGAATAAATTTTATTTAACTATCATGGTGGTTGTTAAACATTGAGAATGGTTGACAGCATTCTCAATCCCAATTAAGCATCATCATTAAACAAAACAATATTAAATTTAAGTAACATGATGAGATTCACATGATAATCCAAGTACTAGATACTCAATATGTCCATAACCGTGGACACGGCTAACCATGCACTCTGCAGAGGCTTGTGCACTTTTCCCCACAAGACTCGATCTCCTCTGTTGGGATTCTCGCACTACAAAGTGTTTGAGAAACGAATGACCGAGACATAGCCTTTCAGAAGCGCTAGCACCTTACGACCGGGTAGACAATACCAACCTACATCCCCTACATCTGCTAGTCTACCACTGTAAGATTTCGCACGACTTAGTCAACTATGCTAGAGCCCATAGTAGCTTGTGGCTGCACACGGAAGTTTCTAGCATCAATAATCTCATGATCCCTTTGAGCCTGGGTGGCGGTCCAAAAGAAGCAGGCAATCTGGAATACCCAGGTACCTCAATCCACCCAGATGTGTGTTTAAGTTGCCACCTTAAATAAACCATTAAATAACAATCTCACATCCGTCATGGATACACTCACCCAATCCACGTCTACTAGCATAGCATGGCATAATAAGCGAACGTAGAAGTAACTCGCAAGGGTTTGAAAATAAAACAGGTAATACGTACTACCTCATCTACTTACCCAAAACCCACAATTTAATTTGATCCTAATCATGCAATGTTTGAGGATTGATCTAATGCATAAATACTGGGTATGAAAGGGGATATGATCAAAGTGTTACTTGCCTTGCTGATGATCCGTGAAACCTAGCGATTCGAAGTAGCAAGCGGCGCACTCCGGGTACTCTATCGCAAACAAACAATCATACAATAAGTACTCATCTAATGCACAGGTAAAACTCGAATAAAATATCTAACCAGATAGTTCAACTTAAGAACTCCGGTTTGCAAAAAGAATCAAATCGACCGAAGCAACGAAAGTCAAACGACGAAAGAAAAAAGCTTCGTTTACTAATCTGGACCTAAGTCAAATTTTACAGAGGCAAAAACTTTTTTTGAGTTGATTATTAAGAAAGAGGGTTTCGAGACGAAACTCTAGGCGCTTGAATCGCCTAATTCCGATAAACGAGCGAAAAGTTATACTAAATCGAAAATCGGATCAGAAATCACGATCGGAAATAATCGTGGAAATCCAAGAAAAAGAAAATCGGGTGAACAGGCTAACGAACGAACGTTCGTTAACTGAAACTAAACGACAAAAATCGTTCGTTAAAACGAACTAATGAGCGAACGCTCGCTAAATAATTAAACCTATAAAACCGAGCTAAAAAATGAAAACCTAGAGTTTTTTTAAAACCGGTTCGGTTTTCTTTAGAAAGCCGGGCGACGGGGCGGCTACCTCGGCTCGGCTCCATGAGGTCCCGAGGTCCAGCGGGTTATGGGCGGAGTGGCGGGGCGGCGCGGCAAAGGCCGGGCGGTGACGAGCGGGCGGCGGTGGAGTCTTGGCGCGGTGGCGGCGGTTTGGGCTCTGTGGGGGCCCGGGCCTTTTAAAGGGGAGGCGGTGGCTTGCGGAGGGGGCGGGGAGGCGGAGTCCTCCCGGACTCGGGCGGCGGCGGCGATCGGGACTCCGGTCCCTATCCGGAGCGGGAGACAATGTGAGTGGGCCTGGTTTGGGCCTTTCCCGAAGTCAAAAGGGTGCGTTTTTAAATGATTTCCATGAAATAAGAAAAATTCTAGAAAATAAAATAAAATTCTAAAAATGCCAAAATAAATTTTCACCGCCTAAACGAAATATTTAGGATGAGGTGAACATTTTCTTGGCCCTAAAATGCAGTTTTGAAAACGTGCAATTTTTCCTAAATTCAAATAAAATAGCGATAAACTCCAAAATAAAACTCTTATTTGATTTTTTATTAAGCCTTCAATATTTCTTTATTTTGGGAAATTCATTTTATTCCCTCTCTCATATTTGTATAACAGAAATAATTGAAGATAAAATAAATAAAATCAAATGATCCCTTTTTTTCAGAATTTGAGAAAACTCAAATATGAAAATAACGAAATCTCTAACTCTCTCCGTGGGTCCTTGAGTTGCGTGAAATTTTTAGGATCAAGCCAAAAGGCAATAAAAATATGATATGCAAATGGTGATCTATGTATAACATTCCAAATTGAAAATTTGGGATGTTACAAACCTACCCCCCTTAAGATGAATCTCGCCCTCCAGATTCGGGTTGGCTAGAAAATAGGTGAGGGTGGTCCTTCAGCAGACCTTCCTCTCGCTCCCAGGTGGCTTCATCCTCGGTGTGGTGGCTGCACTAGACTTTGCAAAACTTGATAACCTTGTCATGGGTGACTTACCGGCATACTCGAGAATTTTGACCGGTTTCTCCTCATAGGTCAAATCATTATCCAACTGAATCGCTTCGGTGACACAATATCCCTCGGTGGTATATCACCATCTCTGCGTGGCACTTCTTCAATCGGGAAACGTGGAACACATCGTGAACTCGACAATCCTTGGCAATTCCAACTTGTAAGCAACTTCTCCCATGCGTTCCAAAACTTTGTATGGTCCCACAAAACGTGGGCGCTTAATTTTCCTTTAACTCCAAAGCGCTTAACTCCTCGAAGTGGAGATACTCAAGATAGACTCTATCTCCGATTTCAAAACTGTCTCATGCTTTTGAATCTGCATAGCTCTTCTGCCTAGATTGGGCTACCTTGAGCCTATCGCGAATCAACTTCACCTTCTGTTCAGACTCCTTAATCAAATCTGGTCCAAACAACTGGCGGTCTCCAACCTCATCCCACAATAGCGGGGTTCTGCACCTCCTTCCGTACAAGGCTTCGAAAGGGTCCATCTTCAAACTGGATTGATAAATGTTGTTGTAAGAGAACTCTGCATATGGCAAATTGTCGTCCCAACTAGATCCATAATCTAGTGCACAAGCTCTCAGCATATCCTCCAAAATCAGATCGACTCTCTCGGTCTGTCCATCTGTGTGCGAATGAAAAGGCATCTTGAACTCTAGTCCGGTACCCAAAGTTTCGTGCAACTGATTCCAGAACTTTGAGGTAAACCGGGTTCCTCTATCTGATACGATGCTCCTCGGAACTCCATGCAGACATACGATCCTGGTCATGTATATCTTAGCCAACTTGGCACTGCTGTAAGTGGTCTTCACTGGGATGAAATGAGCTACCTTCGTCAAGCGATTGTAGCGACCCGACCCGAATGGATCAAGTCTCTGTGCTCAGGTGTCATCCCTGGATCAGTAATGCTGACACCACACAATACTTCGAAGGATTTATAACAGAGTAGCAATCACACACTTATTACATCGTTGCCCAAAAGAGGACTTTATTACAATAAATATGGCTTAAGGCCATCTAATAACGATAACAGCGGAAGACTTGGAAGATAAGTGAGTCCATCAACTCCAGCGGCATCACTGAGTATAGAACCACGACCTAAAAGCACCTTACTGGTAAATGCGAAAAGTCTGCAACATGAAAGTTGCAGCCCGAAAACGGGTCAAGACATGGAATATCTTGGCAATGTAACACATAGAGAATAATGAATGATAAGCCTATACTACGTGCATATATGGCTGGTGGAAAGCTCTCTGATTACAGCTTTTGCATAAAGCCGCTTTTTCCTCATCGCAAAGGAATAAATTTGTTTAACTATCATGGTGGTTGTTAAACATTGAGAATGGTTGACAGCATCCTCAATCCCAATTAAAAGTACTCATTAAAAACCCAACAATATTATATAGAGTAACATGTTGAGATTCACATGATATTCAAGTACTAGATACTCAAGATGTCCATAACCGGGGACACGGCTAATCATGATTAGTTTATACACTCTGCAGAGGTTTGCACACTTTTCCCCACAAGACTCGATCGCCTCCGTTTGGTTTCTCGCACTACATGGTGTTTGAGAGACGGATGACCGAGACATAGTCTTTCGGAAGCGTTTGCACCTTGCGATGGGTAGACCGTACCACCTACAACCCCTACATCAGCTAGTCTACCACTGTAAGATTTCACACGACTTAATCAACTATGCCAGAGCCCATAATGGCTTGTGGCTGCACACGGAAGTTACTAGCATGAATGATCTTATGATCCCTTTGAGCACAGGTGGCGGTCCGAAGAAAAACAGTAAGTCCTGATAGAAACCAGGTGCCTCAATCCACCCAGATGTGTGTTTAAGTTGCCACCTTAAATAAACCATTAGTTTAACAATCTCACATCTGTCATGGAATACACTCACCCAATCCACGTCTACTAGCATAGCATAGCATAATAAGCAAACGTAGAAGTAACTCCCAAGGTTTCATAAGTAAAACAGGTAATAGGTACTACCTCATCTACTTCCCATCCCACAATTTAATTAGATCCTAATCATGCAATGTTTTGAGGATTGATCTAATGCATAAAAACTGGGTAGTAGAAAAGATATGATCAAGTGTTACTTGCCTTGCTGACGATCCGCGAAACCTAGAGACTCGAAGTAACAAGCGGCGCACTCCGGGTGATCTATCGCAGACAAACAACAAGCATACAATAAGTACTCATCTAATGCACCGGTAAATCTCGAATAAAAGATCTAACCAGAAAGTTCAACTTAAGAACCCTGGTTGCAAAAAGAATCGAATCAAATAAAGCAACAAAAGTGAAACGACGAAAGAAAACAACTCGGTTATAGCAAGTTGAAACTAAGTCAAATTTTATAGTAGCAAAACTTTGTTTAAGTTGATTAGTCGGAACAACAGTTTCGAAACGAAACTCCAGGCGCTTGAATCACCTGATTCCGATAAACGAGCGAGAAGATAGACTAGAAAGAAAATTGGATCTGAAATCGCTATCAGAAAAATAGCGGAATAAATCCGATGAGAAAGAAAACGCATTTAACGGTTGAACGAACGGACGTTCATTAACGAAGCAAACCGGTGATCACGTTCGTTAGGACGAACGGTCCGTGAACGCCATAAACAAAACCGGAAAGAAAACCGGCGAGAAAACCGATCTAGGGTTTGGAAAGAAATCAAACGAAAAACCGATCTAGAAAACTGAACGGAAACCGGACCGGAAACCGAAAGGTGACGCTGGGCTAGTACCTCGAAAGGCGAGGGCTCCGTGGCGGCGGCAGGGCGTGGCGGCGGGTGTGGGGCGGCGGTGGTGTGGGCGGTGTAGAGAGGAGAGGAGAGGTGTGGGTTTGATGTGTTAGAGGGGGGGGTGCTTGGGTATTTATATTGGGGAGGGGAGGGTTTTTGCTTGGGGTAGGGGGCAAGAAATAGACTAGGATTAGGAAACAAAGAGGGAAAAGATCTAGAAACAAATACGGAATAAACGGAAGTAGGACAAGAGTCCTACTAGGATTAGGAAAAGAAGCGGCGGCTCCCTGGCTCCCTGGTGCGCGCGCGATGGCCTTGGCCGGCCGGTGGCTTGGCGGCTTGGGCCTTTGGCCCAAGGCGCTGAGGTTTTTTTTTATTTTAAAAATCGGTTTCGCGCACAGAAAAATACAGAAAAAAAAATCTAAACGAACTCCAAAATTAATAAAGTAAACTTTCCCCGACTCGTAAAAATGAGTCGAACAAAATGAACTTTACTCGGGCCAAAAATGCAATTTTTTGAAAACACGCATTTTTCCCTAAGGCAAATAAACTCCGAGAAAAATCCAAAATTTGATTTATTTATTAAATCTTCATTTTTCCTAAATTTTTGGAAAGTCATATTATTCCCTCTCTTATTTTGATATTGGAAAAATATTTGAAGATAAAATAAATGAATCCAACGATCCTCTTTTCATAGTTTTGAGAGAACTCAAATATGAAAATTTCGAAATCTCCAACTCTCTCCGAGGGTCCTTGAGTTGCGTGAAATTTCTAGGATCAACAAAATGCAAGAAATATGATATGCATGATGATCTAATGTATAACATTCCAAATTGAAAATTTGGGATGTTACAAACCTACCCCTCCCTTAAGATGAATCGCGCCCTCGAGATTCGGGTTGGCTAGAAAATAGGTGAGGTGGTCCTTGAGCAAATCTTCTTCTCTTTCCCGTGTGGCTTCATCCTCGGTGGTGGCTCCACTGAACCTTGCAAACTTGATAACCTTGCTGCGAGTAACTCTCATCGGCATATTCGAGAATCTGTTGGTTTCTCCTCATATGTTAAATCATCCTTCAACTGAATTGCTTCAAGTGGCACTTTGTATCCCTTAAGCGGTACTTCCGCCATCTCGACGTGACATTTCTTCACCGAGAAACATGGAACACGTCATGAACTCCTGACAGTCCTTCTGGTAATTCCAGCTTATAAGCAACTTCTGCCATGCGTTGCAAAATCCTATATGGTCCAACGAAACGTGGTGCTAACTTTCCTTTAACTCCAAATCGCTTAACTCCTAGAAGTGGGGATACTCTAAGATAAATTCTGTCTCCAACTTCATATTCTATCGCTTTGCGTTTTGAATCCGCATAGCTTTTCTGTCTGGACTGGGCTACCTTGAGCCCGTCGCGAATCAACTTAACTTTCTGTTCAGACTCCTTAATCAAATCCGGTCCAAACAACTGACGGTCTCCAACTTCGTCCCATGATAACGGTGTCCTACACCTCCTTCCGCAGTAAAGCCTCGAAAGGTGCCATCTTCAAGCTGGTTTGGTAACTATTGTTATAAGAAAACTCAGACACGGCAAGTTATCGTCCCAACTAGATCCATAGTCTAGTGCACAAGCTCTCAAAGATATCCTCCAAAATCTGATTGACTCTCTCGTCCATCCGTCTGCGTGGGTGGAAAGTCGCATGAATTCCAGCCTGGTTCCTAACGTTTCATGCAATCGATTCCAAAATTTTGAGGTAAATTGGGTTCCTCTATCTCGACACGATACTCCTCGTAACTCCGGTGCAAACACACAATTCTGGTCATGTATATCTTTGCCAACTTAGCGCTGCTATAGGTAGTCTTGATCGAATGAAATGCGCTACCTTCACAAGCGGTCGACTATAACCCAAATCAAATCATAGCCTGAACGAGTCTTTGGCAAACCTGTGATGAAATCCATGCCTAGTTTATCCCACTTCCATTCGGGTATTGGCAATGGTTGCAACAATCCTGGGGCTTCGATGTTACGCCTTCACTCTCGACATACATCGCAAATCGCTACATACTCCGCGATATCCTTGTTCATTCCGGTCCACGAATGTTTCCTTCAAATCTAAATACATCTTGGTATTTCTGGTGAATCGAATAGGGTGAATCATGTGCTTCTTGCAAAATCAACTTCCTGATCTCCGGGTCATTTGGCACATAAACACGGTCCTCAAACCATAGGGAATCGTGCTCATCCTCACGAAATCCCTTAGCTTTTCCTTCGCTCATTTTTTCTTTATATCCGCAATCTCTTTGTCCTTTTTCTGAGCTTCCCTGATTTTATCCATCAAGGTAGACTGAATCTCCAATGCTGCTACGTAGCCTCTTGGAACTATTTCCAAACATAGCTCACGAAGATCTTCGGCTAACTCCTTGGGTATTCCTCCCGTCAATAGCGTATTGACATGGCTCTTGCGGCTCAATGCGTCAGCTACTACATTAGCCTTTCCGGGATGATAATGCAATCTCATATCATAATCCTTGATGAGTTCCAACCATCTACTTTGTCTAAGGTTTAACTCATACTGCGTGAAAATGTACTTCAAACTCTTGTGATCCGTGTATACCTCACAATGATTTCCAATGAGGAAATGTCTCCATGTCTTCAATGCATGCACTACGGCTGCTAACTCCAAATCTTGTGTGGCATAATTTAATTCACGAGGCTTCAGTTGTCGTGAAGCATACGAAACAACTCTTCCTTCCTGCATAAGCACTGCTCCAAGTCCTCAACGTGAAGCGTCGCAATACACCTCATAATCCTTGGTCTGATCTGGCAAAATTAACACTGGTGAGGTAACCAATCTTTTCTTCAACTCCTGAAAACTTGCCTCACAATCCTCAGTCCATATGAACTTGGTATCCTTCTTCAATAATTCCGTCATAGGCTTTGCAATCCTTGAGAAATTCTCAATGAATCTTCGGTAGTATCCTGCGAGTCCAAGGAAACTCCGGATCTCTCAAGCTGTCGTTGGTGCTTCCCATTTGGTTACGGTCTCAACCTTTGTGGGGTCAACTGCTATCCCTTCTCCGGATATAACATGTCCAAGAAATCCAACTTCCTTTAGCCAAAACTCACATTTGCTGAACTTGGCATATAAGCGATGTTCCTCGGTTTCTCCAAAACCAATCACAAATGTTCCTTATGTTCTTCTTCATTCTTTGAGAAAACCAAAATATCATCTATGAACACCACGATTTAACTTATCCAAAAACTCCATAAACACTTTGTTCATCGGGTTCATGAAATAGGCTGGTGCGTTAGTCGGTCCAAATGACATAACGGTGTACTCATACTGATCCATATCTTGTGGTGAACGCTGTCTTAGGTATGTCCTGCTCTCGAATCTTGTTGTGTTGGTACCCTGATCGCAAATCGATCTTGGAAAACACTTTAGCTCCTTGCAAACGATCAAACAGATCATTTATCATTGGTAGTGGGTACTTGTTCTTGATTGTTACTTCATTCAATCCTCGATAATCAACAACCATCCTTAACGATCCATCCTTCTTCTCCACTAACAGTATGGGTGATCCCCAAGGCGAAGAACTTGGGCGTATATAACCTTTATCCAATAGCTCCTTAATCTGCTTCTTGATTTCCGCCAAATCCTGTGCGGGCATCCTGTATGGTCGCTTCGATATCGGGCCTGTTCCTAGCAACAACTCAATCAAAAACTCAATGTCTCTATCCGGTGGCATTCCTGGCAATTCCTCAGGAAATACATCAGGGAAATCCCTTACCACTGGTACTTCTTCCTGCACAACTCCTGATAAGGAATTTATTCGTGCTCTCCTCGGCTCATGCCGTGATACATACTTGATTCTCCTCCCTTACGGGGTGGTCAACAAAATTGACTTAGTGGCGCAATCTATGTTCCCTCCATACTTGATAACCAATCCATGCCTAATATCACATCCAATCCTTGGGATTCCAGAACTATTAGGTCCGAGGGAAAAACATAGTGTCCAATCCTTAATGGCAGTCGATCACACCATATACTAGCCATGTATTCTGCTCCGGGTGAGGTTACTAGCATGGGTGACCTAAGGGCTTGGGTTGGTAATTTGTACTTATCCACAAATCCTCTTGATATGTATGAATGTGATGCACCAGTATCGAAAAGAACTAGTGCAGTAAATGACTTAACCAAAAACTTACCGATTACTGCATCGGGCTGATCTTCAACCTCCTCCACATCAATGTGGTTCACCTGTCCCCTGTTGAAAGAGTTTGGCTTCTTTCCAGAGTTTCCATTTCCAACTTGGCCTTCGGGACACTCATTTGCATAATGTCCGGTCTTGGAACACTTGTAACAGGTGACATGGCTCAAGTCTTTCTTGGCTGGGGTTGATGGTGTGGTCCGGTTCTGGCCGTTGCTTCCTCCATTCCCATTTCCATTTTTGTGGCCATTATGGTTGTGCGAACTACCTCCTCCATGGGTATGCTGAAACTAAAATCCCTGTTTAGGGGTATAACGGGGCTTCTGCTTTGGGCTCCAGTTATACTTCCCCTGCCCATACTTCCTCTTGCGGTTCTCAATTTCTTCTTGCTTTCCTTCAATCATGAGGGCACGGTCTACCAACTGGTAGTTATTGAAACTTGCTACCATCAATCGCATGCTTAACTCATCATTTAGTCCTTCGAAACTTCTCCGCTTAGCAAAGATCTGTAGTAACGTCATCCGGGGCATAACGTGCTAACTTACTAAAATCATCCACATACTGACCAACAGTCCTTCCTCCTTGGCGTAAATTGCGAAACTCACGCTTCTTCATGGCCATAGCTCCTGCTGAGACATGGGCGGTGCGGAAAGCTTGCTGAAACTGATCCCATGTGACAGTGTCTACAGGGTAAGTGGCTGTGAAATTCTCCCACCATGTTGCTGCGGGTCCTTCAAGTTGGTGTGCAGCAAACTTCACCTTTTCTCCATCTGTACATCCTGCGGTGGTCAACTCCCTCCCTACCTTACGGAGCCAATCATCTGCTACTATCGGCTCGGTGCTACTGGAAAACACCGGCGGGTTCAGCCTTAAGAAACGAGTCAAGTGATCTGCAGGTGGTGGTGGCGGTGGGTTGTTGTTGTTGTTGCCTTGGTTCTGTACCAATGTTTGGATCAAAGTGTTCTGCTGCTGGATCAACTGGGTGATCTCTGGCGGGAAAACAAACTCGGGGTCGCGTCTCGGAGGCATCTGATGGGTTTAGAAAAGATGAGAAATTAAGAAATAGAGTGAGGTCTAAGGAGAAACACTACCCAAATGTATATGAGCAAATGCACACAAAATCACTTCATTCAATTCAAACAAAGGGCTTACAACGATCTAACTATCGCAAAAGTGCGTGTACTATGATGTTTACAAGGAGGTAATACTACTAATATGTGGGGGTCATCTATTAATTTGAACCGGTGGAAGACTCCATGATGTCTGCTCCAGCTTCGTCTTCAAAGTCGGGTTCACTTGGATCCGAATCGGTGTCGTCGATGATGATGTAGTTGCTCGGACAACCGACGTACTTGTCTTCATTCTTGAGCGCCAATTTCTTCTTGAGTTCTTCAATCTCACACTTAAGATCGTTATTGTGTCTTGCTACAGCTACGATCTCGTCTATGTAGTCCTTGCGTGTAGACTTTAGTTCTCCTTCAAGTTCGATGATCCTTCCCTTCGCATCCTTCAATTCGATCATATCATTGCACATCTGGTTCTCCTGGCGTCGAATGTGCTGGTTTAACTCCTGGATGAAAGCTGCAATGGATTGGTCCTTCTTGGTGCTGACTATCTCCCATTGTTCATTCCGGCGTCCGCAAATCTGGTAGATAGTGTCCTTGAGATCTTCTTGATAAACTTCTCCAATGCGTCCCATGGTGATATGAGCTGCCATGCTCTTTCCCAGACTCTGGGTTGGTGCAATCGAAAACACTATCTATAGGCTTGGTGATTGGGGCAAATGTCCTTCCGGAACGTGAGCTTGAATCTTCCAGCGCTCCTCTTCAGCAGAGTGGCGTTGAAAGTCCGGTGAAACTTGGTAGTCCAATGTTCGGTACTTGGTGACTTCCTTCAAGTGAAATCCAAAAGGTGTGCCTTCATCTGGTTGGGCGTACTTGATCTTCGCGTCCTTCATCCTAAAAGAGTAGAAAAGATGAGGAGTTAGAAAATGAGAAGAGAGTAGTGATCTATGGCTTTAACTTAGTGGTCGTGTCCTACGATCGGCGTGTGCTCGATACCATCTCTCAGTAGCGACCGGACCCGAATGGATCAAGTCTCGTGCTCAGTGTCATCCTGGATCAAGAATCTTTGACACCACATAGTACTTTGAAGGATTTATAACAGAGTAGCAATCACACACTTATTACATCGTTGCCCCAAAAGAGGAATTATTACAATAAATATGGCTTAAGGCCATCTAATAACGATAACAGCGGAAGACTTGGAAGATAAGTGAGTCCATCAACTCCATGCATCATCCGAGTATAGAACCACGACCTAAAAGCACCTTACTCGTAAATGCGAAAAGTCTGCAACATGAAAGTTGCAGCCAACAATTGACACATGGAATATGCGGCAATGTATCACATAGAGAATAATGAATGATAAGCCTATAATACATGCATATATGGCTGGTGGAAAGCTCTCTGATTCTGATTTTGCATAAAGCCAGTTTTTCCCTACTGCAAAGGAATAAATTTGTTTAACTATCATGGTGGTTGTTAAACATTGAGAATGGTTGACAACATCCTCAATCCCAATTAAAAGTACTCATTAAAAACCCAACAATATTAATTAGAGTAACATGTTGAGATTCACATGATATTCAAGTACTAGATACTCAAGATGTCCATAACCGGGGACACGGCTAATCATGATTAGTTTATACACTCTGCAGAGGTTTCATGACTTTTCCCCACAAGACTCGATCGCCTCCGTTTGGTTTCTCGCACTACATGGTGTTTGAGAGACGGATGACCGAGACATAGTCTTTCTAAGCGTTTGCACCTTACGATGGGTAGACCGTACCACCTACAACCCCTACATCAGCTAGTCTACCACCGTAAGATTTCACACGACTTAATCAACTATGCGAGCCCATAATGGCTTGTGGCTGCACACGGAAGTTACTAGCATGAATGATCTTATGATCCCTTTGATCACAGGTGGCGGTCCAAAGAAAAACAGGCAAGTCCTCGATAGAAACCAGGTGCCTCAATCCACCCGGATGTGTGTTTAAGTTGCCACCTTAAATAAACCATTAGTTTAACAATCTCACATCTGTCATGGAATACACTCACCCAATCCACGTCTACTAGCATAGCATAGCATAATAAGCAAACGTAGAAGTAACTCCCAAGGTTTCATAAGTAAAACAGGTAATAGGTACTACCTCATCTACTTCCCACCCCACAATTTAATTAGATCCTAATCATGCAATGTTTTGAGGATTGATCTAATGCATAAAAACTAGGTAGTAGAAAAGATATGATCAAGTGTTACTTGCCTTGCTGACGATCCGCGAAACCTAGAGACTCGAAGTAACAAGCGGCGCACTCCGGGTGATCTATCGCAGACAAACAACAAGCATACAATAAGTACTCATCTAATGCACAGGTAAATCTCGAATAAAAGATCTAACCAGAAAGTTCAACTTAAGAACCCTGGTTGCAAAAAGAATCGAATCAAATAAAGCAACGAAAGTGAAACGACGAAAGAAAACAACTCGGTTATAGCAAGTTGAAACTAAGTCAAATTTTACAGTAGCAAAACTTTGTTTAAGTTGATTAGTCGGAACGGCGGTTTCGAAATGAAACTCCAGGCGCTTGAATCACCTGATTCCGATAAACGAGCGAGAAGATAGACTAGAAAGAAAATCGGATCTGAAATCGCTATCAGAAAAATAGCGGAATAAATCCGATGAGAAAGAAAACGATGAACGGTTGAACGAACGGACGTTCATTAACCGAAGCAAACCGGTGATCACGTTCGTTAGGACGAACGGTCCGTGACGCCATAAACAAAACCGGAAAGAAAAACCGGCGAGAAAAACCGATCTAGGGTTTCAGAAAGAAAACTGAAACGAAAAACCGATCTAGAAAACCGGAACGGAAACCGGACCGGAAACCGAAAAGGTGACGCGGCGCGGGGCTAGTACCTCGAAAAGGCGAGGGGCTCCGGCGGCGGCGGCGTAGGGCGGCGGCGGCGGGTGTGGGGCGGCGGTGGTGTGGGGCGGCGGTGTAGAGAGGAGAGGAGAGGTGTGGGTTTGATGTGTTAGAGGGGGGGGGGGGGGTGCTTGGGTATTTATATTGGGGAGGGGAGGGTTTTGGGGGGGGTCGGGGGCAAGAAATAGACTAGGATTAGGAAACAAAGAGGGAAAAGATCTAGAAACAACATACGGAATAAACGGAAGTAGGACAAGAGTCCTACTAGGATTAGGAAAAGAAGCGGCGGCTCCTCGGCTCCTCGGTGTGCGCGATGGCCTTGGCCGACGGTGAGCTTGGCTTTGGGCCTTTGGCCCAAGGCGCTGAGGTTTTTAAAAAAAAAAATCGGTTTCGCGCGCAAAAAAATACAGAAAAAAAATCTAAACGAACTCCAAAATTAATAAAGTAAACTTTCCCCGACTCCTAAAAATGAGTCGAACAAAATGAACTTTACTCGGGCCAAAAATGCAATTTTTGGAAACACGCATTTTTCCCTAAGGCAAATAAACTCCGAGAAAAATCCAAAATTTGATTTATTTATTAAATCTTCATTTTTCCTAAATTTTGGGAAAGTCATATTATTCCCTCTCTTATTTTTGATATTGGAAAAATATTTGAAGATAAAATAAATGAATCCAACGATCCTCTTTTCATAGTTTTGAGAGAACTCAAATATGAAAATTTCAAAATCTCCAACTCTCTCCGAGGGTCCTTGAGTTGCGTGAAATTTCTAGGATCAACAAAATGCAAGAAAATATGATATGCATGATGATCTAATGTATAACATTCCAAATTGAAAATTTGGGATGTTACAGCGATCAACTACAACCCAAATCGAGTCATAGCCTGAACGAGTCCTGGGCAATCCCGTGATAAAATCCATGCCTAATTTTTCCCACTTCCATTCGGGTATTGGCAGTGGCTGTAACAGTCCTGCTTGCTTCTGATGCTCTGCCTTCACTCTCTGACATACATCACAAACTACTACATACTCCACAATATCCTTCTTCATTCCGGTCCACCAGAAAGTGTCCTTCAAATCCAAATACATCTTGGTATTTCATGGGTGAATCGAGTACGGCGAGTCATGGGACTCTTGCAAAATTAACTTCCTAATCTCCGGATCATTAGGCACGTAAACACGGTCCTCAAACCATAAGGTATCGTGTTCATCCTCACGAAATCCCTTAGCTTTTCCCTTGCTCATTTTCTCCTTTATTGAGGCAACCTCCTTGTCAGTCGTCTGAGCTTCTCTGATCTTATCCATCAAAGTAGACTGAATCTCCAATGCTGCTACATAGCCTCTCGGAACTATCTCTAAACACAGCTCCCGAAGATCCTCGGCTAACTCCTTTGGTAAATCTCCGGTCATGAGTGTGTTGACATGGCTCTTGCGGCTCAACGCATCGGCTACTACGTTAGCCTTTCCGGGGTGATAATGCAATCTCATATCATAGCCCTTGATGAGCTCCAACCATCTCCTTTGCCTAAGATTCAACTCCTTCTGCGTGAAGATGTACTTCAAACTCTTGTGATCCGTGTACACCTCACAATGGTTTCCAATGAGAAAATGTCTCCAAGTCTTCAATGCGTGTACCATGGCTGCTAACTCCAAATCATGAGTAGCATAATTCATCTCATGGGGCTTAAGCTGTCGTGAGGCATACGAAACAACTCTTCCCTCCTGCATAAGTACTGCTCCAAGTCCTCGATGTGAAGCGTCGCAATACACCTCATAATCCTTGCGCTGATCTTGGCAGAATCAACACGGGCGATGTAACCAAACGTTTCTTCAACTCTTGGAAACTAGCCTCACATTCTTCAGTCCAATTGAACTTGGTATCCTTCTTTAACAACTCCGTCATAGGCTTCGCAATTTTCCGAGAAATTCTCAATAAATCTCCGGTAGTATCCTGCCAGTCCAAGGAAACTCCGGATCTCTCCTACTTTCGTTGGTGCTTCCCACTTTGTCATAGTGACAACCTTGGTGGGATCTACTGCTATACCTTCTCCGGATATAACGTGTCCGAGGAATCCAACTTCCTTCAACCAAAACTCACATTTGCTGAACTTGGCATATAACTGATGTTCTCTGAGCTTCTCAAGTACTAAACGCAAATGCTCCTTATGCTCTTCTTCATTCTTTGAATAAACCAAAATATCATCAATGAACACCATGACGAACTTATCAAAAACTCCATAAATACCTTGTTCATCAAGTTCATGAAATAGACAGGTGCGTTAGTCAGACCAAATGACATAACGGTATACTCATACAGTCCATACCTGGTGGTAAAAGCCGTCTTGGGTATATCCTGCTCTCGAATCTTCAACTGATGGTATCCACGATGTAAATGGATCTTGGAGAATACCTTAGCTCCTTGTAATTGGTCAAAAAAATCATTGATCATCGGCAACGGGTACTTATTCTTAATGGTCACTTCATTCAATCCTCGATAATCAACAACCATTCTCAATGATCCATCCTTCTTTTCCACTAGAAGTACTGGCGATCCCCAAGGCGAAGAGCTTGGGTGAATAAAACCTTTATCTAGTAACTCCTTAATCCGCTTCTTAATTTCTTCCAAATCTTGTGCGGGCATCCGGTACGGTCTCTTAGATATCGGCCCTGTGCCTGGCAAAAGCTCAATCAAAAACCCAATGTCTCTATGTGGTGGCATACCTGGCAACTCTTCTGGAAATACATCAGGGAAATTCTTCACCACTGGTACTTCCTCCTGCACAACCCCTGAAATGGAATTTACTTGTGTCCTCTTCGGCTCATGCCGTGATACATACTTGATCCTTCTTCCTTCTGGCGTTGTAAGCAAAATTGTCTTACTGGCGCATTCAATGTTCCCTCCATACTTTGATAACCAATCCATGCCTAATATCACATCCAATCCTTGCGATTCCAATACTATTAGGTCCGAGGGAAACACGTAGTTACCAATCCTTAATGGTAATCGATCACACCATAGACTAGCCATATATTCTCGCTCCAAAGTAGGTTACTAACATGGGTGACCTAAGGGCTTGGGTTGGCAGTTTATACTTATCCACAAATCCCCTTGATATGTATGAATGCGATGCACCCGTATCAAAAAGAACGACTGCAGTAAATGACTTAACCAGAAACTTACCTATTACTGCATCGGGCTGGGCTTCAACCTCCTCCACGTTAACGTGGTTCACTTGTCCCCGGTTGAAAGGGTTCGGCTTCTTCACAGAGCTTCCATTGCCATTTCCATTCTGGGATTCAGGACATTCATTGGCATAATGTCCAGTCTTCTGACACTTAAAGCAAGTGACTTGGCTCAGGTATCTCTTGGCTGGGGTTGACGGGTTGGTGTGGTTTTGTCCGTTGCTTCCTCCATTTCCGTTACCATTCCTGGAGCCATTATGATTGTGCGAGCTACCTCCTCCATGGGTATGCTGAAATTGTCCTCTCGGTTTCAGGGTAAAGCGTAGCTTTTGCTGAGCTCCACAATTGTACTTCCCTTGTCCATACTTCCGCTTGCGGTTTTCAATCTGTTGCTGCTTCCCTTCAATCATAAGAGCATGATCTACCAACTCCTGGTAGTTGTTGAAAGTTGCTACCATCAACTACATGCTCAGCTCATCATTTAGTCCTTCCAGGAAATTCTCCTGCTTAGATGCATCTGTAGCAACGTCATTTGGGGCATAACGTGCTAACTTACTAAAGTCCTCCACATACTGGCTTACAGTGCGTCCTCCTTGGCGTAAGTTTCGAAACTCACGCTTCTTCATGGCCATAGCTCCTGCTGAAACGTGGGCAGTACGGAAAGCTTGTTGAAACTGATCCCATGTGACAGTGCCAATAGGGTGTGTGGCTGTGTAATTCTCCCACCATGATGATGCGGGTCCATCAAGCTGATGTGCGGCAAAACGCACTCGCTCCGGATCTGTGCATCATGCAGTGGCCAGCTCCCTTCCAACCTTGCAGAGCCAATCATCTGCAACAATCGGCTCGGTGCTACTGGAAAACACCGGCGGATTTAGCCTCAAGAAATGGGTCAGATGGTCAACAGGTGGTGGTGTTGGTGGGTTGTTGTTGTTGTTGTTGTTGTTGTTGCCTTGGTTCTGTACTAGTGCTTGCATCAAGGCATTCTGCTGCTAAATCAACTGAGTGATCTCCGGTGGAAAAACAAATCCAGTGTCGTGTCTCGGAGGCATCTGAGGGTTTTAGAGAAGATGAGAATATAGAATAGAATGAGGTCTAGTGAGAAAACACTACCCATATGCACATGAGACAAATGCAAACAAATTCAATTCAATCAATTCAAACAAAGGCATACAACGGTCTATCTATCATTACAAAAGTGCTCGGACTAAACTAGATACATGGGGAAAATACTACTACTGTTATGGTGGTCAACTAGAAAAACTGCTCCGATGAATACCCCATTATATCCGCTCCGGCTTCATCAACATAGTCATCATCGCTGTCGTCGGGGTCCGAGTCGGTGTCATCGATGATGATATAGTTATCCGGGCAAGTGGAATCATCGTCTTCTCTTCCTGGTGTGGGGTCTCCTGTGAAAACTCCTAGCTTCCTCGTTAGGTCGTCATTCTTCTCCACTAGCACTTCGATTTCTTCCATATAATCTTCATGTGTAGCTTTGAGTTCTTCTTCTAGCTCCATGATCTTAGTCAAGGCCTTCTGCAGATCCATCATGCCTGCGCACATCTGGTTCTCCTGGCGTCGGATGTGCTGGTTTAACTCCTGGATAAAAGCTGCGATTGATCTATCCTTCCTGGTGCTGATCATCTCCTATTGCTCATCTCGGCACCCACAAATCTGGTAGATAGTATCCTTGAGATCATTGCGGTAAACTTCTCCAATACGTCCCATGGTGATGTGGGCTGCCATGCTCTTTCCTAGATTCCAGGTTGGTGCATCAAAGGAAAACTCTATGGGCTCCGTGACTGGCGCGAACGTCCTTCCTGGAACTTGAACTTGAATCATCCAGCGCTCCTCTTCGGGTAAAGTGGCGTTGTAGGTCCCGGTGAAGCTTGGTACTCCGATGTTCAGGTATCTAGTGACTTCCTTCAAGTGACGTCCAAAGGGTGTATCATCATCTGGTTGCATGAACTTGTTCCTTGCATCCGCCATCCTAAAAGAGTAGAAAAGATGAGGAGTCAGAAATGAGAAGAAAGAGTAGTGATCTAGGGCTTTAGCTTAGTGGTCATGTCTCTGATCGGTGTGCTCTGATACCATCTTGTCGCGACCAGACCTCAAACAGTCTGATATATGTGCATCAGTGTCATCCCTGGATCACTAATGCTGACACGCACAATACTCGAAGGATTTATAACAGAGTAGCAATCACACACTTATTACATCAAATGTCTCAAAAGAGAACTTATTACATCGAATGTCTTAAGGCCATCTAATAACGATAACAGCGGAAGGCTTGGAAGATAAGCGAGTCCATCAACTCCAACGGCATCACTGAGTATAGAACCACGACCTAAGGCACCTTACTCGTCATCTGAAAAGTCTGCAACATGAACGTTGCAGCCCGAAAACGGGTCAGCACATGGAATATGCTGGCAAGGTAACACATAGAGAGTAATATGAAAGAGTAATGCTATACTACATGCATATATGGCTGGTGGAAAGCTCCACGGTTACATTTTTGCGTAAAGCCAATTTTTCCCTACTGCAAAGGAATAAATTTTATTTAACTATCATGGTGGTTGTTAAACATTGAGAATGGTAGACAGCATTCTCAATCCCAATTAAGCATCATCATTAAACCCAACAATATTAAATTTAAGTAACATGATGAGATTCACATGATAATCCAAGTACTAGGTACTCAATATATCCATAACCGGGGACACGACTAACCATGATTAGTTTGATACACTCTGCAGAGGTTTGTGCACTTTTCCCCACAAGACTCGATCTCCTCCGTTGGGATTCTCGTGACTACACAAAGTGTTTGAGAAGCGGATGACCGAGACATAGCCTTCGAGCGCTAGCACCTTACGAACGGGTAGATAGTACCAACCTACATCCCATACATCAGCTAGTCTACCACTGTAAGAGTTCGCACGACTTAGTCAACTATGCTAGAGCCCATAGTAGCTTGCGGCTGCACACGGAAGTTTCTAGCATGAGTAATCTCATGATCCCTTTGAGCCTGGGCGGCGGTCCAAAAAGAAACAGGCAATCCTGGAATACCTAGGTACCTCAATCCACCCAGATGTGTGTTTAAGTTGCCACCTTAAATAAACCATTAAATAACAATCTCACATCTGTCATGGATACACTCACCCAATTCACGTCTACTAGCATAGCATGGCATAATAAGCAAACGTAGAAGTAACTCCCAAGGGTTTGATAATAAAACAGGTAATAGGTACTACCTCATCTACTTTCCCAAAACCCACAATTTAATTAGATCCTAATCATGCAATGTTTGAGGATTGATCTAATGCATAAATACTGGGTATGAAAGGGGATATGATCAAAATATTACTTGCCTTGCTGATGATCCGTGAAACCTAGCGATTCGAAGTAGCAAGCGGCGCACTCCGGGTACTCTATCGCAAACAAACAAGCATACAATAAGTACTCATCTAATGCACAGGTAAAACTCAAATAAAAGATCTAACCAGATAGTTCAACTTAAGAACTCTGGTTTGCAAAAAGAATCAAATCGAATGAAGCAACGAAAGTCAAACGGCGAAAGAAACAAGCTTCATTTACTAATCTAGACCTAAGTCAAATTTTATAGAGGCAAAAACTTGTTTGAGCTTGAATCGCCTGATTCCGATAAACGAGCGAAAAGTTATACTAGATCGAAAATCGGATCAGAAATTGCGATCGGAAATAATAGCGGAAATCCGAGAAAAAGAAAAACGGACGAACAGGTTAACGAACGAACGTTCGTTGACTGAAACTAAACGACGAAAATCGTTCATTAAAACGAACGAACGAGCGAACGCTCGCTAAATAATTAAGCTGTTAAAACCGAGGTTAAAAAACAAAATGCTAGGGGGTTTAAAAAAAACCGATTCCGTTTTCTTTAGAAAACCGGGCGACGGGGCGGCTACCTCGGCTCGGCTCCGGCGAGGTCCGGCGGGGTTGCGAGGCGGCGTGGGGTGGCGGTGGCGGGGTGGCGGCCGACGGTTGGCGGCGGCGGGCGGCTTGGGGCTCAATGGGGCCCCGGTCAGCCTTTAAAATGGGGGAAGGCGGCGATTCTTGGGCCTTCACCCGGTCTTGAGGCGTTTTTTAAACAGATTTACGCCGAAACAAGAAAAATTCTGGAAAATAAAATAAAATTCCAAAAAATGCCAAAATAAATTTTCGCCGCCTAAACGAAATATTTAGGACGAGGTGAACATTTTCTTGGCCCTAAAATGCAGTTTTGAAAACATGCAATTTTTCCTAAATTCAAATAAAATAGCAATAAACTCCAAACTAAAAATCTTATTTGATTTTTTTATTAAACCTTCAATATTTCTTTATTTTGGGAAAGTCATTTTATTCCCTCTCTCATATTTGTATAATAGAAATAATTGAAGATACGAATGATCCCTTTTTTTCAGAATTTGAGAAAACTCAAATATGAAAATAACAAAATCTCCAACTCTCTCTGTGGGTCCTTGAGTTGCGTGAAATTTCTAGGATCAAGCCAAAAGGCAATAAAATATGATATGCAAATAGTGATCTATGTATAACATTCCAAATTGAAAATTTGGGATGTTACAAGCATGGAGCGGTTATTGAGAGAAAGCCAAGCATAAATTTTTTGAATAATCATTTCTCTTGAGAGCTCATGATTGGGGCATGAATATAACATTGACTTAAGCCTCCCCCAAGCTTGAGCGATGCTTACTCCTTCGCGAGGCAAAAAATTATACATATAATTGCAATCACGATGTATAAGATGCATAGGATAAAATTTCTGATGAAATTCCAATTTCAGTCGGTTGTAGTTCCATGATCCCATATCATCACATAGCCTAAACCATGTCAATGCCTCTCCCTTCAAAGATAAAGGGAAGACCTTCTTCTTGATAACATCCTCGTGCATACCTGCAAGCTTAAATAATCCACAAACTTCATCCACATAGATTAAGTGCAAATCGGGATGTAATGTTCCATCTCCTGTAAAAGGATTAGCTAGCAGTTTCTCTATCATACCCGAAGGAATTTCAAAGTAAACATTTTCAGTAGGTTCAGTACGTTGAGGAGCAACTCTTTGCTCTACTGGTCGGGGTGAAGATACCCCGAACAAGCCCCTCAAAGGATTATGTTCCATAGTAACAAGTGACAGTAAATTTCAACACACTATATAAATTTTTCCTCACCAAATTCCACCTACCAAAGGCGCTTCGCTCCCCGGCAACGACGCCAAAAAAGAGTCTTGATGACCCACAAGTATATGGGATCTATCTTAGTCCTTTTGATAAGTAAGAGTGTCGAACCCAACGAGGAGCAGAAGGAAATGACAAGCGGTTTTCAGTAAGGTATTCTCTGCAAGCACTGAAATTATCGGTAACAGATAGTTCTGTGATAAGGTAATTTCTAACGGGTAACAAGTAATGAAAGTAAACAAGGTTTAGCAAGATGGCCCAATCCTTTTTGTAGCAAAGGACAAGCCTGGACAAACTCTTATATAGAGAAAAGCGCTCCCGAGGACACATGGGAATTATCGTCAAGCTAGTTTTCATCACACTCATATGATTCGCGTTCGTTACTTTGATAATTTGGTATGTGGGTGGACCGGTGCTTGGGTGCTGCCCTTTCTTGGACAAGCATCCCACTTATGATTAACCCCTCCTGCAAGCATCCGCAACTACAAAAGAAGTATTAAGGTAAACCTAACCATAGCATGGAGCATATGGATCCAAATCAGCCCCTTACGAAGCAACGCATAAACTAGGGTTTAAGCTTCTGTCACTCTAGCAACCCATCATCTACTTATTACTTCCCAATTCCTTCCTCTAGGCCCAAATAATGGTGAAGTGCCATGTTGTCGACGTTCACATAACACCACTATAGGAAAGACAACATACATCTCATCAAAATATCGAACGAATACCAAATTCACATAACTACTTATAGCAAGACTTCTCCCATGTCCTCAGGAACAAACGTAACTACTCACAAATCATATTCATGTTCATAATCAGAGGGGTATTGATATGCATAAAGGATCTGAACATATGATCTTCCACCAAATAAACCAACTAGCATCAACTACAAGGAGTAATCAGCACTACTAGCAACCCATAGGTACCAATCTGAGGCTTTGGGACAAAGATTGGATACAACAGATGTACTAGGGTTTTAGAGGAGATGGTGCTGGTGAAGATGTTGATGGATATTGGCCCCCTCCCAATGGGAGGATCGTTGGTGATGACGATGGCGATGATTTCCCCCTCCCGGAGGGAAGTTTCCCAGCAGTAACAGCTCGGGAGCCCTAGATTGGTTCCGCCTCGTGGCGGCGGAGTTTCTTCCCAAAGCTTGCTTATGATTTTTCCAAGGTAAAAGACTTCATATAGCGTAAGATGGGCACGGAGGCTGCCAGGGGCCCACGAGGCGGCGCGCCAGGGGTGTAGGGCGCGCCCCACCCTCGTGATGTGGTGTGGGCCCCTCCGGTGGATTATTTCACAAGATTTTTTATTAATTCCAAAAATAACTTCCGAGAAGTTTCAGGACTTTTGGAGCTGGGCAGAATATGTCTCTAATATTTGCTCCTTTTCCAAATTTCAGTATTTCAAATGCCTAAGCATTCTCCCTCTTCATGTAAACCTTGTAAAATGAGAGAGAATAGGCATAAGTATTGTGACATAACATGTAATAACAACCCATAATTCAATAAATATAGATATAAAAGCATGATGCAAAATGGACGTATCAGCGAGGCTACTGGGTCGGGCGGTTCGACCGTGGTGGTGGCGGCCTGTGGGGTGCAAAGGTTGAAGATGAACTGCAGACCCTCCCTAAACTACATGTCAAGTGCCTCTCTGCTACCATTGCGTTCAGTTTCGACAGTAACATTCAGATTCCACAGTAAATTTCAGTTTCGGCAGTTAAATTCAGAGTCAACAGATTTTACCTCATATGTTGTAGTCAGGTGGTTTTTGGCGTTGTAAATTTTACATCTATTTTACATCATCTATTGGAGATGCTATTAGAATCCCACTTGAGATTGACGATGTCTTTCTTGTGTTGCTTCAGCCTTGACGTCTTACGGCTCACCGGAGCTGCTCCGACGACAGAACGATCCATCACAACAGAGCAGTGCCCTGGACGCCGTCTACAGATTCCTCAAATCTTCCTCCACACCTCCGACAGACACCTCTGCCTCAACTGCTTCAACGATCAACCCAATGATGTTGAGGTCGACACGGCTACGGTAAAGAGGTTGTACACTTGTTGCATCACTTATTACTATACATTCATGTCGATCCATTAGGGCTATTTTGGTTCAACGGAAAAACATAGCAATAGGGAATTTTCCAATGGCACTCTACTATTCAATTATTCATGCATTTTGTTGAAAGGAATGAAGCAAAACATCCACCTGGACCTACTTTTCAAAATCCTATGCATGAAAACAAGACCAAGTGCATTAATGGCAGAATAACTAACTATACACGCTTTCATATGGTTTCTCTTTATTTTGGCCATGTTTCTTTGCATTCCTCTGCTCTTCCAGTTCTTGTAAACCAAACATCCAAGTTGACAGAAATCATGTGCTTACAAATGCTCTGTTTACCATGTGCATTCCTATCCTATTCCGGTGTTTTTCCTATCCCTGCGTTTTTAGAATCATGCTAGCCAAATGAGCCCTTACAGAATTACTTCAGTTACAGGTAGGTGTTGAAGGGAACTTTGTGTAGTTTGTCCTGCTCCTGCCGCGACGTCGTCCACCTCACCTGAGCTGCTCCATCGAGAGAAACATCCACCAAACCAGACATCATGACTCCTGACCGTCTTTCGCCGCCTCAGATCTCCTTCCCTGCCGTCGGCACCCACCACAACGGCATCACCATCATCGACTCGGCAGATGAACCTGAGGAGTACACGGGTCTACAAGAGAGGTCGCACTCTTTTGTTTCTGCTTATGTTATGCATTGCTTAAAATTACCTGCTACTTTATCGTCCTGTTCACCTCTTGGACTCCAAGTCAGGTCCAAATTAATGTTCAACTTGAGTTTTGAATTAGTTGTGGGGCACATATCGAGGAAGCAATGAATAATATCTCTGTCTAATATCTGGTTCACCTAGGGTATGCCTATGTTGTTCATCTTGGGTGGGAAACAAATAGTAAAGCAATCATCATCTGTCTTTTTATTAAATTAAAGCAATCATCAACCTGCTATCATTATTTTTGGATCCATCCACTGGTTGTTACCATCACTCTAAATTTCTGCATGCTCTCCTTACATAATCTCACCTTATTTTTTTCGTATGCATGTCAGATATTGTACATAGTCATGCTGAACATGTAGAGAAAAAGAGAAGAGTTTTGTGCGTCAATACAATGTCATGTAGACATCGCTCCATGGTGGGTTCAATGGCAAACCCTCCCCACCCCTCTCCAGATTGTAATCCAGACGAAGATACCTGTTCTGAGGCGGATTCAGACGCCGCTAACCTCTCCTATTTACCCCCCAAGGTGTTTTCTCTACCATGGCATGATGATGTTAGTCATATCATGCATATGTTGCCTTGCTGTGCCTACTTTTGACATCATATATGTCATCTGCTTAGTTTAGACATGTTCTGTAATGCCACCTGTTTAGTTTCTATATCATATATGGGAATTATGTTGTCTCATGTCTTTTAGCCAGCCATAATATATGTGAAATGTGCAATGCCCTCCTGTTTAACCAGACATTATATATTTGAATGATATCTTTCCCATCCTTTTCTTCATTACATTTCGATTTGTCAACATTGTTTGTACATTAAACTACTCTTCCTGTGAATCAGCCATTTGGGTGGGAGATTGAAAAATCTGGAGTGAAAACAAGGCCTTCAGAGCAGCAGGTGCTACCCGTCAAGGCAGATCTCTTGTTGGGTCTCAATAGCTACTTAGAGATGGATTAGAGAGCAGATGACCGGTCATATTCCCCACTGAGGTGTATGCTCTAACTTGGCACGGTTATACTGCTCATATCATGCATATGGTGTCTTGCATTGCATAGTTTAGACATCATATACACAATATTCAACACCATGTTCTTAGTTCAGAAATCATATCGAATGCCCTCTGTTTAGCATATAAATCACATATGTGAATTAAATGATGCGATCCTGATTACTTAGATAACATGTAGGTGAATTATGCCATGCGATCCTATTTAGTTATTCATCACATCTTTGAATTATGTTATGCTATGCTATCCAGTTTAGATAGACATCATATATGTGAAATTATGTCATGCTATCCGTTTTAGTTAAACAATATACATGTCAACTATTTGATGTCCTCTTTTTCCACACTATCTATTGCATACATCTCTCATACAATATCTGTACATTCAACTATGTTTCCTGTTTATCAGCCATTTGAATTGGAGCGGGTGATGCCAGTATCTAGCGGACTAAAAACACGGCCTTCAAATAAAACAATGCTACCTCTTGGTGGAGATAGCACCCCGGTTGTACATGCACGAGAACCAGCCTTACCACTCATAACCCAAACTCTCGCAGATTGTAATCCTACTGCGATGGACAGAGAACCAGCTTCACCCAATCTAACCCCAACCCCAGCAGATAGTAACCCAGTTCCTGTTGACACAACACCATCTCCACCACAGATCTCCCAAACAAGAGCAGTTAGTAAGGCAGCTCTAGTGCCCAAAGGACCAGTACTACCACGGCGAACCCCAACTACATCAGTTAGTACGCCTATTCCTATGGAGGAAGCACAACCAGCTAGTCGTAGTTTAGCATCTATCGCATTTGATGTTGTTAAATCGTGTGTGCATATCTTCCCATCTTGGAAATATTATACTGAAGATGAAGGAAAATGCCAGTTTCAGGTGTTTGTCCAGGAGTTATGTGTAAGTAATGTTATTCGTGGCAATTACTTTGCTTTGTCCCATGCATCCTACCTCCATGATGGTTATAATACAACAAATTTCCCCATTTTTCTCTATAGAGAAGGACCGATTTGGAAACTCAGGATGAGGTAACCTGTGCTAATACCTCTGCTATCTTCAAGAATGCTTGGTGGCAGTATCGGAATTACCTGAAGAAAACGTACTTCACCGGCAAAGAAACTCATCAAATTCCCTTTCGTTCTCCTGAGACACATTTACTGGACGATGACTGGGAACGCCTTGTTCTGTACTGGTCCCGAACCAAGAATGTGGTAAGGTCTATGAGCTCATTTTCTATTTTAAGTACTATATTCTTGCGTCTTACTGTACTTTGTTCATGTAGAACAAGTGCCTAAACCTGAAGAACAATTGTTCTAATTTAAGATTCAATTGCTATCATAGTTCAAAAAAGCGCTAGGCGTTAATTGTGCGTTTTGCCACTGCCTTGCGCTTTATTGACCAAAGCGCATGTTTATGTGATTATACCTGAATTAAGCGTAGTTATGCGCAATGCGTTTTGCCAACGCCTAGAGCCTAGGCGCGCTTAAGCGCTCGCTTAGGCGCGCCTTTTTTAACAATGATTGCTATCGTGCATACTGCTTTGCTCTTGTATCACTGTATTTACTCATACAAACATATTTTTTAACTGAAGGATCCAATCAAAACTCCAATCGCACAGCAGGTATGTTCACGCATGTTTCTTTAACATGTTAGCTCTTATCAATAGCTATGTTGATTTCAATTTCAATTGTGTATGCAGTTGACTTCTCATATCATGCACATTACTAGCATCACAACAGAGCCAATAGTGTTGTTGTACATGTAGACCCGTGGTACCCATCTGAAATCTTGTTGTGTCGTGTAGTTTCCCACGCTTTTTATTCTTTCGCTGCTGCTTTGTCTTGAACTGATGTGATTTGAACCGTGTCTCTATTTTGATTTGGCAAGACAATGCAGTAACCATAGGACATAGATATATGTTTGTTTGATGCTTTTATTATGTACTAGTACTTGGCAATAGAAGACTTGGTAGTTTAATCCTGTCCACCTTACTAATGAACTGGTTCACCGAAATGAGTTTCATATACTAGTACATGCTAAACCTGTTATGTGTCCGCTTGTTTCTTCTTTTAGAATGCTGACAGAATATTGGGGAAGAGTGCCTTATTAAGCAATGGTAAAGGAAGTGATGCATATAAGGTTCAGGATAGTGACACATCCTTGTTGGTCTCCAACAAAGCTGATAAAACAGCTAAGGAAGACTATTTCGAAGACAGTGAGACAACCCCAAAGTCCTGTCTTGGTTTAGTGTTCGAGTTACTGGCTACTACCGCTTGCACAAGCTATTCAAACTCACTGTCTGAATCAGTTCGGTTTCTTGAGTCTCAACTACAAGCTGAAAGACATCGATCACCGTGTCGCGACAAGAAGCGGAAGGACTGCGAAAGTCCCTGGAGCATTCAGATGCATACTTTCTGGTGCAATAGCAAGCGTTGGAGGATTTTAGCGCCAAACAGGACAAAGCTAATAATCTTGCTAAGCTTATTGCCAGCATGGTGGATACCCAGGATAACGTTTCTTGAGCTCTTCTGAAGTTGTTTCAGTTATGCTGTCGCGTTTATTTGCACTGGTGGCCAATTTTGACGGCCAGTGTATGTAATATGCTGCTTTGTTCCCTATATTTGCACTAGTGGTGAACTTTGATGCCCAATGGATGTAATATGTGTAATAGCGGTAATAGGCTAGCGTTAATTGCTTGCTTATTTATTTCCTTATTGTCTTGTTTAGTTGTTTGCTTGTAGTCACTGCAGTTCTTTTTCTATGTTTTTCTAGTGGCCACAATAACCTATTTTTGGAAACTAGGCCAAAATAATCATGGCAACACACGGACTGTTGTAACCATGGGCCTCCTGCGGGCCGTATAATCCATGGGACTTCTACAGGCCGTAGGATCCATTGGGCTTCTATACGGGCCGTAGGATCCATGGGCCTTCTACGGGCTGTACGATCCATGGGCCTTTTACGGGCCGTACGATCCATGGGCCTTCTACGGGGCGTATCATCATTTCGCCAATAATGGGTCGTACTATTCGTGGACCATAACGGGCCATTCATAGGCCGTATTCGATAACTCTATGAAAACAGCCCAGCGGGTTTTTTTACATGAAAACGGCCGAACGTATTAACGGGCCACAAACGGGCCGACTGTAACAACGGGCTGAATTTGGCCCACAAGCAAAAATGACAGTAACGGGCCGTAAGTAACCAAATGCTGGAAATGAGCCCAAGAATAAATGGGCCCTGAGAAGGCCGAAAGATAACATGGGCTGGAAACGGCCCAATGGAATAATGGGTCGTTAATGGGTATGAAGTGTATACACTGTTCATTACGGGCCAGTTTCACCACAGGCCGTTAATGGGCCAAGAGTTACAAAGGGCCTCATATGGGTCGAAAGACGTCATGGGCCATACATGGGCCGGAAGTTAAAATAGGCTGGAATCATATTGGATGGCCCAGATGATGGTACTGGGCCTAATTCGGAGAGGGCGTAACGGGCCCGGGCTGTAAATGGGCTATATGCGAACAGACCGTTAACATGCTTTCCATGGGCCGGCCCGTCACCTTTTGACCAAGTCAAACGGGTCGGCCTTTTTACGGGAATGGGCCTCTCTTGGGCCGTGCCACGTGTCGACGTATCATAGGCGCCTTGGGTCCAATGAGTGGATGACATTTGTCCCAACAGTGAGCCGGCACGTGTTTCCTCCAGCCAATGATGATTTTACACGTGGAAAATCCCCACTGGTCGGGGCTGTTAATGGGTTATCGAATCCAAAATCGGACCTGATAGCTTAACGGCGTTTCGTTATGGTGGATGCCACGTGTCGGTCACCCTTGACGAAAGCACTTCTATGACACACGATTTATCGTCATGGAAGTGGACACTTCCATGATGATAATTTTGGTAATGTCATGGAACACTTCTAGGACATCACAGGTATGACTATCTTGATTCTGTCATAAAATCGTCATGGATGTACATGCATGACAAAAAACGTGACCTACTATGACAAACATGTATCATCATGGAAGTGTATTTTTTTGTAGTGTTAGTCATCAAACAATTGCAATTCATCTTATTTTCGGGAAGGGTCTATGTAAGAGCTTTGATTCAGCAAACTCCACATACTCAACTATCATTTAATATTTCACAATTGCTAACACTCACATGATATTTGTGGGTTCAAAGCTTTAATCGGACACAAAGAAAGATAGGGGCTTATAGTTTTGCCTCCCAACCTTTTACCTCAAGGGTAATGTCAACAATAATAGTTCATGATAACTTACATCCGATTGGATATATATATATATATATATATATATATATATATATATATATATATATATATATATATATATATATATATCGTGATCTTTGCAACACAATGTTCTTGCCAAAGGATAAAATGTAAGAAGGAAAGGTGAAGATCACCATGACTCTTGTATAAGGTATAAGACGAGAATAAAAGATAGGCCCTTCGCAGAGGGAAGCACAGGTTGTCATGTGTTTTTATAGTTGGATGCACAAAATCTTAATGCGGAAGAACGTTACTTTATATTGCCACTTGTGATAGGGACCTTTATTATGCAGTCCGTCGCTTTTATTGCTTCCATATCACAAGATCATATAAAGCTTATCTTCTCCACACTACTAGATCATACATATTTAGAGAGCAATTTTATTGCATGCAACAATGACAACTTACTTGAAGGATCTTACTCAATCCATAGGTAGATATGGTGGACTCTCATGGTAAAACCGGGTTTAAGGATATTCGGAATCACAAGTAGTATTTCTACTTGGTGCAAAGAATTTGGCTAGCATGAGGGGGAAGGGCAAGCTCAACATGTTGGATGATCCATGACAATATACTTTATTTCGGATATAAGAAGACATAACCCATTATGTTGTCTTTCTTGTCCAAAATCAATCTTTTAGCATGTCATATTTTAATGAGTGCTCACAATTACAAAAGATGTCCAAGATAGTATATTTATATGTGAAATCTCTCTTCCTTCAATATTCTTTCATGAATAGTTCAAGTGACCAATTCTTCGTTTGCTAACTTTCAATAAGTTTACTACCTATACTAATTTTGTGTGAAGTCATTACTCTCCATGGTATAAGCATATGAAACATATATAAATTCAGATTTATGATATTCAATTCATTCAACCATTTACTCATAGGATATACGTGAAGCACATGAGTAAATGACAAACTACTCCAAAAGATATAAGTGAAGGACACTGAGTAGTCAAATAATTAACTAGCCATGGGAGGATTCTTTTGCATTCAAGATTTCAGATCTAATGATTTTATTCAAACAGCAACTAAAATTTAAAATACGCTCCAAGCAAAACACATATCATGTGACGAATAAAAATATAGCTCCGAGTAAGGTATACCGATAGTTTTGAAGACGAAAGAGGGGATGCCTTCCAAGGCATCCCCAAGCTTAGGCGCTTGAGTCTTCCTTGAATACTACCTTGGGGTGCCTTGGGAATCCCCAATCTTAGGGTCTTTCCACTCCTTATTCTCCTCATATCAATATCTCACCCAAAGGATGAAAACTTCAATCACACAAAACTTAACGGAACTTCGTGAGATAGGTTAGTATGATAAAGAGTAAACCATTCACTTTGGTACTGTCAAAGACAAGGTTCATAATTTTTATCACACGATTCCTACTGTACCATATCATTTCTACAATTTATATTGAGAAATATAATCCATAGAAACTAGAAAATAAGCAAACTATGCAACGAAAACAGAATCTGTCAGAGACAGAACAGTCTGTAATGATCTGAACAACAACCATACTTCTGCTACTCCAAAAATTATGAAATAAATTGGTGGACGTGAGGAATTTGTCTATTAATCTTCTGCAAAAAGAATCAACTCAAAACGCTCTTTTGTAAAAAAATGACAGCTAATCTCGTGAGCACAAAGTTTCTTTTTTTTTACAGCAAGATTACATTAACTTTCACCCAAGTCTTCCCAAAAGTCTTACTTGGCACTTTTTGAAACAAAAGCTATAAAACATGATTACTACAGTAGCTTAATCATGTAAACACACAAAAACAGTAAGGGTAAATATTGGGTTGTCTCCCAACAAGCGCTTTTCTTTAATGCCTTTTAGCTAGGCATGATGATTTCAATGATGCTCACATAAAAGAAAAGAATTGAAACATAAAGAGAGCATCATGAAGAATATGACTAGCATATTTGAATCTAACCCACTTCCTATGCCTAGGGATTTTGTGAACACATGATTTATAGGAACAAGAATCAACTAGCATAGGAAGGCAATGCAAGTATAACTTCAAAACTTTAAGCACATAGAGAGGAAACTTGGTATTATTGAAACTCCTACAAGCATATATTCCTCCCTCATAATAATTTTCAGTAGCATCATGAATGAATTCAACAATATAACCATCACATAAAGCATTCTTTTCATGATCTACAAGCATAGAAATTTTTCTACTCTCCACATAAGTGAAATTCTTCTCATTCAGAATAGTGGGATCACTAATTCCTAAAGTTGACACTCTTCCAAACCCCCCTTTAGATGATAGTATTATTCTTACTCCAAAATATATAAGTGAAGTTCATGGAGCATTCTACAATTAATATAGACTAACCAATATCCAAGCTCAAAATACATAAGTGAAGCACACGAAGCATTCTATAAAACCATACTCAAAAGATTTAAGTGAAGCACAAAGAGCATTCCATAAGGTCATACTCAAAAGATATAAGTGAAGCACATGAATCATTCTATACATTGATGAAGGGACATCTTATACTAGCATGGTTCTTAAGGAAGAAGAAAAATACAAAAGACGCAAATCATGTGAACAAAACAAAAACCGAGGTATACCGATAATTGTTGAAGAAGAAAGATGCACTACAAAAAAATACACTTCTGTGATGATACATGTTTGTCACAGTAGGTCACGTTTTCTGTCATGCATGTACATCCATGACAAATTTATGACAAAATCAAGATAGTCATACCTGTGTTGTCGTAGAAGTGTTCCATGACATTACCAAAATTATCATCACGGAAGTGTCCACTTCCATGACGATAAATCGCGCGTCACAGAAGTGCTTTCGTCAAGGGTGACCGACACGTGGCATCCACCATAGCAGAATGCCGTTAATCTATCGGGTCCGGTTTTGGATCCGACAACCCATTAACAGCCCTGACCAATGGGGATTTTCCACGTGTAAAATCATCATTGGCTGGAGGAAACACGTGTCGGCTCACCGTTGGGACAGATGTCATCCACTCATTGGACACAAAGCGCCTATGATACGTCGACACGTGGCACGGCCCAACAGAGGCCCATTCCTGTGAAAAGGCCGACCTGTTTGACTTAGTCAAAAGGTGGCGGGCTGGCCCACGGCTAGCCTGTTAACGGCATGTTCGCATATAGCCCATTTACATCCCGCTAACCCAGGGCCCGTTTACGGCCTAATCGAATTAGGCCCAGTAGCGGCATCTGGGCCATCCAATATAATTCCAGCCTGTTTTAACTTCCGGCCGATGTATGGCCCATGATGTCTTTCAGCCCATATGAGGCCCTTATTACTCTCGGCCCATTCACGGCCCGTGGTAAAACTAGCCCGTAATGAACAGTGTATCACTTTATACCCATTAACGGCCCGTGGTGAAACTGGCCCATAATGAATAGTGTATCACTTTATACCCATTAACGGCCCATTATTCCGTTGGGCCGTTTCCAGCCCATGTTATCTTTCGGCCTTCTCGGGGCCCATTTATTCTTGGGCTCATTTCCACATTCGTTTACTTACGGCCCGTTACTATCATTTTCTGCTTGTGGGCCAAATTCAGCCCGTGGTTACAGTCGGCCCGTTTGTGGCTCGTTAATACGTTGGGCCGTTTTCATAGCGTCATCAAAATGCGGCCGATTAATGATGGCCCTTTATGGTCGGCCCATGAACGGACGATTTCAACTATATCCCATTTACGGCCATAATGTGTTCTGTTATTGACCCATGTTTGGCCAACCGATCATAAGGCCGTAGAAGGCCCATTGATGATACGACCCATAGAAGGCCCATTGTGTCTACGACCCGTATAAGGCCCATTGTTTCTATGCCACGTAGAAGGCCCATTGTTTCTACGGCCCTTAGAAGGCCCATTGTTTCTACGGCCCATAGGAGGCCCATGTAAACTACAGCCGGTGGGCATCAAAGTTCACCGCCAGTGCAAATATAGGGAACACCCTACACTATACAAAAATGGCTTGCTGTTTTCTTCAGCCGGTGGCTGCACGTTAAGAACAAATTTTGTATCACACCAAAACAAATTACAACTATAAAAAAAAGGAAGGTTGGCATAAAAGTTAACAGTCTAGCAGATAAATGCACCACCAGAAGTTCAGAAGCTCAGTTCATTTGACCCAACTGTTACGTTTTCATGATGTATTGTCCGATGGAGCACCAGAACCTTCGCCTTCAGTTCTCCTAGGCTCCTGAACAACATAGCAAATGTCTGATAGTCTGGTTTCAAAACCATGCATATCTTGACAACATCGAAAGATGTCTCTCCTTGTTTCACAAAGGGTCTCTGTTAGGAAATGGACTTGTGTCTAGACCGCAGATACAACATTGTTTTGAGCTTGCATATCTTGATCATGAGGCAATTTGGACGAGATTGCCTTAACAACCAACCCAGTATTACACAGGAACATGCTTACGCACTCGTTAGTGGGCAGGTGTATCGACCCACCGCAAAGAAGAGCTGACATTGCGGTTATAGTTGCCTCGCCACCTTCAGAAGGTGGCGGTTCCACCATTTTTTCCATAGCTCGCTGAAAAGTTGTGGTTTTACATTAGTAGTACCAGAACAGAAGATATTAAGGACGCAGCAAAACCAAAAAAAATAGCTTTGGTCTATGTACAGAACTTATTCTGGTGAACCCATGTAAAATAAGAGTTGTATTTTATTGCAAAGTACATAATAAAACCAGGTTCCAAACATATGACCATGTACCATCGCTAATGTATTGTCTATTTCCTCACATTGTATTGAGGGCTAAGGATAAAGAGACAAAGTTTATAATACGGTAAGCATAGTATGACATCATTCATATCACAAAACAATTGAGAACAGACAAACAGACAATTGTAACGTTGTGTGGGCAAGTCCAGCACGAAACTAGATTACATGTCAAGATCAAAGGAACATCACTCCTCTCTTTTAAACCTTGTAAGGTGCAATGATACGCTAAGACAATTGTGTATAAAATTGAAAAGAGTAATAGACATTGGCTGCAAAACCATGCAGTTCAAGGCACAAGTCAGAGTAAGTAGTAGTTAAAACGCGACGAGGATTAAGGACTTACAACAATGACTTTTGATCGGTGTAGTCATGCCCTTCTTCTTGCTGGTGTGTGGTCCTTGAAGATTTCCACAACATTTGGTTCAGGTACTTTTGGTCCTTGCGGGCTTTCCTCTGCATTTGGAACAAGTCAATATAGATCTGATAATATGGTACAACAAAAAGAGTGAAACATCGCCTAATTATAAGAGCCTCGCAAGGTGCAATATAGCTACGAGATCCTCGTCTGCATTGGAATTTCACTTTAAATGCAGTTGGCCTTGTTCTTTGAACAGTTCACCTACAAGAAGATAGATTTGTCTGGCACATGCATAAATAGGACTTCAACATGTGATCCAATGATATATATATATATATATATATATATATATATATATAATGTACCTGATACTTCGGATCGGACCAGTGTTTAACGAGGCCTCTCCAGTCTTCATCAGATATATTTTCCACTGGAGATGTTTGGGCAAGTTCACCGTTAGCCTTGCCTTCAAAGTGAGTTTTCCTCAAGTTATACCGACATCGCCGCAGTAGTAGACTTGAAAACATGGGTGCAAGCTTGTCCGGTTGCATCATCTTGGCTATCAAACTTGAACCTCATCTGTTGAAAATTATGGGAGTCTCATTATCAGGAACCTAGAAAGTACTGGACAGAGCAAGACGATATTACTAGTTTCCATACATAACCATACTTACAGATAAATGGTCGAGGAAGGTGTTGAACTGGGTTTCGTCTTTGTCATTCTGCATCTTGAATCCAAGTTGGGAGGATACGTACATGACACCTAACAGCAACCGCTGCCTCTGATACTAACTTGGCTGACTCTGTAGCATCACGTGGCCTTTTTAAACCTGCCTCAAAATGGATCTCTATTCTTCCTCCTCTAGATTTAGTTAACCTATCGAGCATTATCCCTGATGTTTGTTTCCTCTTGCGCCTAGGTGCTAGTCCAACAACAAACATAGGAAGTGTTAGTGTACATCAAACTGTGAGACAACATATAAAGAAGCATGCAACTGTAACTGGACTCCAGCAACTACCTTATTGATGTTGAAGCTCACAAAGTTCATCTGATCTTGCCAACTCATCTTGTGTCAAGAGTGCTTCGGAAGTAGTGTCAGGTGGCAAGGGAGCTTGGGAACGTGCTGCTAGTCGAGTTGATTTAACGAGTAAATCGTGCAGTGGTGGTACTATGGAAGGTGTTGCAACAACTAGGGTTGTCTCTACTTGTTTGGTGGCAGCTATTTGTTTACATTTGGCTTGTTCTGCAGATCGTGTAGCATGGGATACCCTGTCGGTACAATTTTCCGCTAGACTTTGACCTTCTATTGCACCATCAGTACCAGTAGAATCTGCAGGATTGTTCCGCTTCCCTTTCCCTGTCGTTCTGTCTTGCTTCCTCTTTCTCTGTGCCATGTTAAGTCAAGCCGACAAGAAAAACGAATAACAATTTAGTTCTTCAGAACAAATGTACTTTGATGTAAGAACATGGTGTGATAGACAGATATTGTATGTTCTAGAAACAGGAACACGTGTCTTAGTCACAAGTATAATGTGTAAAGTAAGCAGATGCAATTCAACAAAATTAGAAGCAATACAAGCTAGACATCATACATAACATGCAACCACATATAACAGTGCCAAGTTAGAGTGAGCACCTGTGACGGTGCACTAGGGGAGACGTGCTCATCACCAACACAGCTACGTTGAGTGTCTATGCATGTGTTGTCTTGGAAATCATCTTGGGGGAATGGAAGAGTATAATCTGTAGAGGCCCTCCATTTGGAAGGAGCACCTTCATTCGCTGCCTTGCTAACTTCCTTCCGGTTTATTGATTTTGAATTGTCAAGTAAAACCGACAAGAAAAAGCAATAAAATTCACTCTTCAGAACTCATTCGTGCATGATACTGACAATCACTACTTTAATGTAAGGCAAACACATGATCCCGGGATGGAATAATACGAAAAACAGGACATGGCATATTCACAACTGTTTGTGTAAACTAAGCAGAAACCATTTCACCAAATAAGAAGCAATGCAAGCTAGACACCACGTGAAACATGCAACCAATATGACTCTGCCAAGTTAAAAGTGTCCCATCATAAATGGCATTTCAACAAATTAGAAGCAGCGCATGCTATAAATCATATCAAAGATGCAACTAATATCACACTACATATACTGAAGGTGTCTCGTCATATTGATTTATGCGGGATACAAAAAAACAATAGTTTTATGTGAGGACATGCTTAATAGACAGATGTACTATGTACTAAATACAAGAAGGCATGTCACATTAACAGGTATAATGTATAAGCTAAGCAGAATAGCACATGCAGTTTAACCAGATTGGAAGAATTACAATCTAGACAACATATGCAACATACAACCACATATCACACTGCCAAGTTAGAGCAAGCACCTGCGATGCTAGTGTAGGGGAAATGCGGTAATCAACTACGGAGCTACGTTCACTATCTTCATCTAGCCTTGTTGTTTCTTGAGAATCATGTCGGGAGGATGACGCTGCATTCTTTAAATAAGGAGTATTCGACTTGCCTGACTGCCTCATCATAAGTGATTGATGAGGGATACACAAGAACATTAGTTTGATGTAAGAACATGGTTAATACATAGATGTACTAGTATGTACCAAAAACAGAAAGGCATGTCATATTCAAAGGTATAATGTATAAGCTAAGCGGATGCAATTTAACCAAATTGGAAGCAATACAAGCTAGACATCCTACTGGAGTGGTGAGCATGATCATCTAGGACCCGAGAGCTCGGTGGGAGGCGAGCTGCTTCGCCATCATCATCGCGACTTTTTAGTTGGCTTCGGTGATGCCTCTCTTTGTTGGGCTTGTCATCGGCTCGGCCAAAGGCCTCGACTAGCTATTTGTCTTCCGGTGCTCACGGGATAGTGGTTCATGTAAAAATATCTTTCCTTATCTCAATAAAGACCGACTTGACCTTTCGAATACAAGCTAGACACCATATGGAACATGCAACCACATATGACACCGCTTGAAGTTAAAGCAAGCACACAGGATGTTGGTTCATTGCGGCGAGGTCATCAACTCCAGAGCTACGCCATCGTCTCCATCTCACGACATCGCACCTATTATAAGGCTGAAACGTGTCTGGCCTATCCGCGTATGACGCTGGAGTGACTTCTCTCTTTTCTTTTTTGCTTCTCTCATAGCAGCAGAGTCTGAAATGCCCTTGCATAAAAATACAATAGTGAGAGTATGGGTGAAGTGTGTGCAGAACTAGTGCACTGTAAAAGTAGCAGATAGCAGGTGGCTGAAAAATAAAGGACAGGAGACATATGATAGCTCTACAACATTGCATGGCAAACAAAATTAGATTCTTCTCCGTATGATTTTCTAATATATGAGCACAGGAAATGCAGGTACTCCTCCAAAGACACCACCACATGTGGTCATGTCGGGATAACAAATGATCGAAAAATAAATAGGTCAGCCGATTTTTTTAATGAACAGTCCGATCTATAAGGAACGGGCAGATGGCCTTCGTCTACCTCCCGCCAGTCACCGTTGACGATCTTTCTCGAACCGCCAGCGACCACCGGCCCAAACCCCTTGTAGGATCGAAAGTATGTCTAGAGGGGGGTGATTAGACTACTTGACCAAATAAAAACTTATCCTTTTCCCAATTTTAGTCTTTGGCAGATTTTAGCTATCTTAGCACAAGTCAAGCAATCTTAGCACAATTCAAGCAAGCACGCAAAGAGTATATGAGCAGCGGAAAGTAAAGCATGCAACTTGCAAGAAATGTAAAGGGGAGGGTTTGGAGAATTCAAACGCAATTGGAGACACAGATGTTTTTGTCATGGTTCTGATAGGTGGTGCTATCGTACATCCACATTGATGGAGACTTCAACCCACGAAGGGTAACGGTTGAGCGAGTCCACGGAGGGCTCCACCCACGAAGGGTCCACGAAGAAGCAACCTTGTCTATCCCACCATGGTCGTCGCCCACGAAGGACTTGCCTCACTAGCGGTAGATCTTCACGAAGTAGGCGATCTACTTGACCTTACAAACTCCTTGGTTCAACTCCACAATCTTGTCTGAGGCTCCCAAGTGACACCTAGCCAATCTAGGACACACCACTCTCCAAGAAGTAACAAATGGTGTGTTGATGATGAACTCCTTGCTCTTGTGCTTCAAATGATAGTCTCCCCAACACTCAACTCTCTCTCACAGGATTTGGATTTGGTGGAAAGGAGATTTGAATGGAAAACAACTTGGGGAAGGCTAGAGATCAAGATTCATATGGTAGGAATGGAATATCTTGGCCTCAACACATGAGTAGGTGGTTCCTTCTCAGAAACAACAAGTTGGAAGTGTAGGTTTATTCTGATGGCTCTCACCATGAATGACGAGGAGGTGGAGGGGTATTTATAGCCTCCACACAAAATCTAACCGTTACACACAACTTGCCAAACTCGGTGGGACCGAATTGGTAAACTCGGTCGGACCGATTTGGCAAATCTAGTGACCGTTAGGATTTTCGGTGGACCGACATGCAACTCGGTAGGACCGATGTGGTTAGGGTTAAGGCATAACGTAATCTCGGTGAGACCGATTACACAAACTCGGTGAGATCGATTTTGGTTATAAGCTAACCAGAGAGTTGGTCAGGTAAACTCGGTGGGACCGATTCGCTCATTTCGGTGAGACCGAAATGTTACGAAAAGGAAACAGGGAGTTTACATAGCAATCTCGGTCGGACCGATCGCTCATCTCGGTGGTACCGAAACGTTATGAAGGGAAATAGAGAGATTACAATCCCATCTCGGTGAGACCGAGATCCCTATCGGTGAGACCGATTTGCCTAGGGTTTGTGGCAGTGGCTATGACATCCCGAACTCGGTGGCGCCGGGTAGAAAGAATCGGTAGGGCCGAGTTTGACTTTTGGTTTAGGCCATATGTGGATATGAGAAAGTAGTTGAGGGTTTTGGAGCATATCACTAAGCACTGTAGAGCAACAAACTCATTAAGCAACACCTCATCCCTCCTTGATAGTATTGGCTTTTCCTATAGACTCAATGTGATCTTGGATCACTAAAATATAAAATGTAGAGCCTTGAGCTTTTGAGCTTGAGCCAATCCTTTTATCCTTAGCATTACGAGGGATCCACTTTTCTCATCCATGCCATGCCATCCATTGAGCTTTTCCTGAAATATTCATCTTGGAATGATGTTAGCTCAATGAGCTATATGTTGTTAGGAATTACCAAAACCACCTAGGGATAGTTGCACTTTCAATCTCCCCTTTTTGGTAATTGATGACAACATATAGATCAAAGCTTCGACAAATGATAATAAGAGTGAAAAACATTGTCGCTTTGAGAAGTATGTGATAAGCAAGAGCTCCCCTAAATTTGTGCATAGTTTAAGATTTGCTTTGGACTGCAAATGCACAAGGAGTTAGGCTCATGGGTAACTCTTCCATGTCACATACATCTTGGTGGAGCGCTCAAAATGATAATGATTGAATACATGCACTCATCACCAAGCAAAGTGAATGATCATATAGAGATAAAAGGATAATGTCATCCAACAAGCATAAATGTAGCATATGCATGATCATCCGGTATCACACACAGACATAGAGTATCTCAAACAAGCAAATAAAGTTCAACCACCAAAGCAAGAGAGAATAAAAAGCAACACTCTCTCTCGAAGCCTATGATCTATACATTTTTCTCCCCCTTTGGCAACAAGTTAGCAAAAAGTTCATAGAAAATGCATAGTACTAAATCGTCTCTCAGGCTTGATCTTCAGGTGGTGGGTAGACAGAACGCCAAGGAGGAAAGCATCAGTAGATGTAGATGGAGCTGGAGGTGTAGGTGCTGAAGCTGGTGGCACTGAAGCTGTAGCTGGTGCAGATGAAGTGGCTCTGGTGTCTGTCACTGGCACTGCAGCTGATCTCTGAGCTCTAGGAACTCTAGCAAATGCCTTAGTGGTTGACTTGCCCTTCCTCTCCTGCATATCATCCTGAAGTTGCTCAACAATGGACTAGATCTCTGTGACCTTCACATCCATGTCATAGAACTTCTGCTCCATGATCCTCTCCAAGCTCTCCTGGTTTCGAGTCAAGGTGGCCAGCCCCTTCTAAATCCTCAGAGTGGATGCAATCAAGTAGCCAAGTTGATCCTGTTTGCTCTTCAAAAAGTACTGAGATGCCTCTTCCACTGTTGGCATCTTGGCAGCCTTCTCTGTCCTTGCCTTCTCCTTCTTAGCTTCTCCTTCTCAGCTACAGGATGAGCATCATTATGATCTAGAATTTTTGGCTTCAATTTTCTCAAGACATGTGTCTCATCATCTTCTTCCTCAGCAGCAATTTCAGGCATTGGAGCCTTGTTCTTCTCAGCAGCTGGAATGTTTCTAGTACTCCTCTATGGTGCAATCTTGGGTTTGGAGGCAGCTTTGGGTGCTTCTTTGGGCTTTGATGATGCAGCCCCTGTCCTGATAGCATCACCCATAAGCTTCTGAGCCTTGGGTCTTTGGTGCAGCAACCTCTTCTTCTTCCTCCTCTTCCATCATGGAAGGCTTTCCAATAACTCTGGCCATGGTCTTCTTGACCCTTTCCTTCCTCTTCTTCCTTTCAGCAGCAGCCTCTTTGGGTTCAGATTCCAATGATGCTTGAGTGGTGGCTCTCGCTTTAGACATGGGAATCCTTTTGGCAGGTACTTTGGTCTTCATACTAGGCTTGGTGGCAGCAGCTGTGCCATACTCCTTTTTGAGCACCTTTTTCTTGGAAATCGCCTCATCCTCTCTGTACCACATAGTCTTCATCCTCAGATTCTGAGGTTCTCTTCTTTCTTGTCCTGGTGGCAGCTTTGGGTAAGTTGCTTGGAGTGCTCCTGCTACCCTCATCAGAGCTGCTCGAGGGACTAGTGCCCTCACTCATTTGAATCTGCTCCTCTGACTTGTTCTGGCTGTCACTTTGATCAGACATGTTGCACACACTGACTGCAGACCCTGTGAATGGATATAGACGAGATAGAGTGGATGAGCATCACAAAATACAGAGGTTTTTGCAAAGAAACTTAGTTTTAGTTTTCCACAGAAAGCATTTCGGATCAACCGATTTGCAAACTCGGTGATACCGAAGCAGCTTTTGGAACCTAAACTAGTGAACTCGGTCAGACCGAGTCACAGTTTGGTGGCACCGAGACTGCTAGGGTTTCACAAAGTCCTGAACTCGGTCACACCAATTTGTAATTCTTGGTTAGACCAAGAATCACTTGTGCAATGGCCTTAGCTGAATCGGTGGAACCGAGTTCTGCAACTCGGTGGGTCCGAGATGGTTTCAGCGGAAACCTAACCCTAAATTTTCAATTCACTTCTAAACTATGGATTGCTTTGACTGGATAGAATAGTTTCAATCGTGGCAAGAATCATGATGAACACTATGTGCTAGGAATCGGACGGGGATAGCACTATGATCGAGTCCATACCCTAGCTTGGCGATGAACTCGCTACAGCGGCAACGGCGGGGGTGAATTCCATTGACGGCGTCGGAGACCAGCGACTGGAGGCTTCTGTCGACAAGGAGGACGATACGGAGACCCTGGAGGCAGAGCGGGCTACTCGCGGGTGAAAGAGTTTGGAAAAAGTTTCCAAATTTTTGCCCGTGGGTATATATAGCCCGACCCTGTCGGTGTGACCGAGTGGAACAACTCGGTGGCACCGAGATGCATAATCGCTGACAGCTAAAGCAACTCGGTGTGACCGAAGTTCAAATCGGTTGCACCGAGATTGAAAACCTAGATCGACTTAGTGATCTCGGTATGACCGAAATGGAGGAATCGGTCAGACCGAAACGCACAAAGAAGTTTTGGAAGTTTAAGTTTATGATGAATCGGGGACTCCGAGTGCTCCTCACACGGAGTGGTTCGAATCTGACTTGATCAAATTTTGTGATGTAGCATGAATAGAGTTTGAAACAAGAAAATCATAGATAGGTAGAGAAGATTCTTAGGCATTCTTGTCCATCCACTTGGCAAAAGAAAAAGAAACCAATCAATCAAACAACAAGTGGATGTCCTCAAATGAGTAAAATATGCAACCAACATGCTCACACAATAAAATAGCAAATGAAATATGTGACAAAGCATGCACAAACAATTCTAGCATCTATCAAACAATTGGCGATGACTAGGTCATCTATATATGAGTATATTGACTTAGGAGTCAAATAAGAACATTTGATCATAGGTCATACTCATCGTTTAAGCTCAAGTGGGGTTACCACTTTTACATAATGCATTGATGTGTTCACACCATTAGAGTTGCTTTAACTCAATTTTTAGAGTAAAGCTCCCCCTAGATGTGAGATCCCCCCTTAGAGGGATGAACTAACCTTGGGTTTTGTCAATGATGACTTCATGTAGGTGTTGAAGATGTGGATGCTCAATGTTGATGAAGATCATTTGGAGCAATCCTTTGGAGTGAGTTGCACTTTCAATACCTACACGAGTTAGTCCCACAAGGAACAAACAAGGATATCCATAGACATAGAGTGATGCACACACAAGGTGATGTCTATGAAAGCATTAGATTACCTTGTCCCTTGTCATACCAACAAGAGGGTTTGTGACTCCTTGAACTAGTGCAAGATGTGGAAGTTGATTGCACTTGTTGTTGCCAAAATGATATGAGTGAAATATGTTGGCGGAGTCACCCTCAAGAACTCTCTAGTTCTTCTTCTTTGGGATACACATCATCTTGATGGGAATCCTTGGAGTTGTAGTCATACTTGATGAAGTAGAACTTGTCGTAGTCTTGGGAACCCACTTGACCAAGGCCTTAGGAGCTTCTTCAAATGCATCAATCTCCTCTTGAACATTTTCCTTGCCTTTTTGCTTGTGGTCTTGTGGTGGAAGATCATCTTGAGCTTGTGTCCCCTTGAAGGAAGTAGGATCATACTTCTCTTGTTGAGGAACAAACTTCGTCTTGGGATATTGATTTTCTTCCCACTCAACTCCATTGGCATTGAACTTTCGTTCAAAACCAACATCTTGGTTCTTCCGGTGCCTTCCTTGCTTGCGTACAATTTCCTCAAATTGCTTACTCCCTAAGGCTCTTGTAAACACCTTTCTCTATAATTCCCTTCAATAAGCTATTTTCTTTCTCAAGTGTAACTTGGCTAAGAGAATCATTAGTGGAATCAAGAGAACTACTAGAAGCAACAACATTTGATTTAGCATGATTATTCTTACTACTAGAGGAAGAATCCTTCTTGTTTTTGTTAATGGACTTGACTTGAGGCATGTAAGTAGATAAGAGTAAACGATTGGCAATGTAAGAAGAACTTTTCTTACGAATATCATCATTGATTGCCTTTAAGAACTCATGCTCTTGCTCAAGATTGAGCTTTTCAAAGCGTAACTTCTCATGAGTCCTTAAAGTTCTCGATGATCTTCTAAGATAGTTTCATGAGCTAAGTTAAGAGTGTTTAGTTCTTTAGTTAGAAGCTCAATCTTCTCCTTATCATTGTCATTCGTTTTATCTTGATTAGCATGATTAATTGACGTTTCATCATAGTATTCATCACTAGAGTTGTCAACAAGTAAATCATCATCACCTAGCAAGTCATCTTCATCACTATTGAGATCAACATACTGGGTGTGTTACCTTTGGGCCTTTAGCCATGAAGCATCTTCAAATTCCTTCATTAGGTGAATCAAATATGTCATAGGAGTTGGTTGACACAAGTGCTAGACCGGCAACACCTTCATCTTGAGTATATTCGGAGTCGGAGTGATAGCTTCTCTCGGAGTGATTGTCGGAGTCGGAGCCGGACACCCATTCACCAACATGAGCTTGATGTCTTCATTTTGTGTAGCTCCTTGATGACTTGTCCCTCCTTTCCAAATCCTTGCTCCTCCGGGATGTTCTTCGTTCATAACAATCATATCTACTCCTCCTCTCTCTTGGTGGTGATTCCTCTCTTCTACTTCTCCTCTTGGGTGATTCTTCTCTTCTTTTGTAGGGTGCCGTACACTCATTGGAATAGTGTCCGGGTCTCCCACAATTGTAGCAATTACGCTTTCGACTAGAAGATCTTTTGTCATTGTAGGACCTTGACTGGGAGATTCTCTCTTTGCTTCTACTCTTGTAGAACTTGTTGAAGTTCTTCACCATTAAGCTCAATTCTTCATTGAAGATTTGTTTCTCACTTGATGATGTGGGGGATTCACATGAGGCTTTGTAAGCACCACTTGACTTGTTGTGAAGTTCCTCCTTATCCTTGAGTGACATCTCATGAGCAACAATTCTTCCAATGACTTCTGTTGGCTTGAGATCTTCGTAATTGGGCATCATTTGGATCAATGTGCACACGGTATCATATTTTCCATCCAAATCTCTTAGGATCTTCTTGATGACGAATTTGTCAGTCATCTCTTCACTTCCTAGGCCGGCAATCTCATTTGTGATAAGAGCAAGCCTAGAGTACATTTCAGCGACACCTTCACCATCCTTCATTTTGAACTTGTCAAGTTGACTTTGGAGCACATTCAACTTGGATTCCTTGACGGAGTCGGTACCTTCATGCATATCAATCAAAGTATCCCAAATTTCCTTTGCATTCTCAAGACGGCTGATTTTGTTGAATTCTTCGGGGCACAATCCGTTGAAGAGGATATCACAAGCTTAGCGTTGTATTGTAGCATCTTCCAACTCTTCCACACTAGCTTCACGGTTCGGTTCTCTCCCAGCAAAGAATTCACCTTGCAAGCCAATACACACAATAGCCCAAACGGCGGGGTTATGTTCAAGAATATGCATTTTCATCTTATGCTTCCAACTAGCAAAATTAGTACCATCTAAGTAAGGACCTCTACGGTGATAATTTCCCTCGCTATACGCCATACTCTCCTAGGTTGTGAAACCAAGGCTATGACTACCAAAAGCTATGGAAATCTAAGCAAATGGAGACCAAAGCTCTGATACCACTTGTAGGATCAAAAGTATGTCTAGAGGGGGGGTGATTAGACTACTTGACCAAATAAAAACTTATCCTTTTCCCAATTTTAGTCTTTGGCAGATTTTAGCTATAGCACAAGTCAAGCAATCTTAGCACAATTCAAGCAAGCATGCAAAGAGTATATGAGCAGCGGAAAGTAAAGCATGCAACTTGCAAGAAATGTAAAGGGAAGGGTTTGGAGAATTCAAACGCAATTGGAGACACGGATGTTTTTGTCGTGGTTCCGATAGGTGGTGCTATCGTATATCCACGTTGATGGAGACTTCAACCCACAAAGGGTAACAGTTGCGCGAGTCCACGGTGGGCTCCACCCATGAAGGGTCCACGAAGAAGCAACCTTGTCTATCCCACCATGGTCGTCGCCCACGAAGGACTTGCCTCACTAGCGGTAGATCTTCACGAAGTAGGCGATCTCCTTGCCCTTACAAACTCCTTGGTTCAACTCCACAATCTTGTCGGAGGCTCCCAAGTGACACCTAGCCAATCTAGGAGACACTGTCGGATTTCGGGTTCCGGCAGACCCTTAAGGTTCGAACAGTGGGTTGCGCGCGGAGATCTTTCCCCTACGAGTTCATGCGTGTATGGATTGCGAGGGATCTAAACTACGAACGATGAACAACACACAGACATGAGGTTTATACTGGTTCGGGCCACTGATGTGGTGTAATACCCTACTCCAGTGTGTGGTGTGGTGGATTGCCTTAGGGGCTGATGATGAACAATACAAAGGGAGAACAGCCTCGCGAGGGGCTGTTCTTGAGCTGGTGCGATGAACTGCTTGGGTGAGTTCGATCGCCTCTCTTTCTCTCTGCTAGGGCTCTATCTGTTAGGTCTCTTCCAGATTGATCGACCCCTCTCTTTGTGGTGGCTAGTCCTATTTATAGAGGGAGGCCCTGGGCCTCTTCCCAAATAATGAGTGGGAAGGGCGCCAACAATTGGGCCTTTTGAAGGGGAACATCTAGTACGCTTATCCTGACTAAAGTTGGTCTTCGGCTGCCAAAGGCTCTGACGGTGACGCCGTCCTGGGCTCCACGATGACCTCCATCCTGCCGTTCTGCTGGTCTTGGTCTTGTTGCACCTAAGCGGCAACCTTTGCCTGATGCCTTGACCTGTGCTTGCCTCCTTAGCACTAAAGGGGAAAGGAGGACACTACGCGGGCTGGCGCCCGCCTGGTCTCGATCGTCATGGCTTGCGTCACAGGGCACCCTCGCGAGGTACCCTGCCTTGATCTCTCCGCCTCCTCGCGAGCCTGCCTGACGAGGCTGCTCCTGAGGAAGGTTCCTGTCATCCACCCCACGAGGCTTGGCCCCTCGCGAGGGTCTTGAGCTTGAGCAGATGAAGCTGGGCCATGTTGGGCCCCCACTTGAGCTACGCCGCAGGCAGGCAAGTCTGGGGACCCCAGTTCCCAGAACACCGACAGTAGCCCCCGGGCCCAAGGCGTGCCCGGGCTTGGCTTAGAGGAGAAGCGAAGGGGCAAGTGCGAAGCGCCGCGGGCCCCAACAGCCTGCGGCCTTGGGCGCCGCATGGCGATTGATTGGTTGTGGGCGTCTCCGCTTCCCCACGATGCCTCGGCAACCGCATGACTTGACAAGTCCCTACATGCAGAAATGGGTCATGATTACCTGCGATCGTGGAGGCCGACAGTTGGCCTCCTCTGGCTATAAGTTCGGAATGGCGCGAGGCCTTCTAGTCCATCTCTCCCTGCGGCTCCTTCCTCTCCATCCTTGCCCTTGCTCCATATTGCGAAAATGGCTCCGATCCGCCGGTTTCCTGCAGAAGAGAAGGGAAAGGCCCCCCGAGAGGGTCCCGATCCGCTTCCGCCGAAGAAACGGCTAGTCCTCTGCCGCCGAGATGAGGGCGCCCGGCAGGAGGTGTCGAGGCCCTGGTACGAGCGGCCACCGCCAGGGTTCCTACTGCCCTTGTACGCCCGTATTGAGGGCCCTGGAGGAGTTGACGCCGAGCACCACGGACGACGCCGCCGTCGGCGCCGGCGGGTCACGGCTGTGCGCGTCGTTCCTCCTGGAGTCCATGCCGAGGGCTCGTCCCGAGAGCTTGTGCTTCACGCCGCCATGCCTCCTCAATCTTGGATTCGCCTTCCTCCCTCCTTCGCCTTCCTCCCTCCTTCGCCTTCGAGATCCCGTAGAGGGGCTCCCTGGAGCTCTGGTTGCACCATGCTGGCTGCAGTACCCCTGCGACCGGAGCGGAGGTTGCGGTCGTCGCTCCGGGCAAGGTCTTCATGACCCGAGGCTGGGGCGAGATTGCCTGGGTCTGCCGGACGAGGGGCACCCTCGTGATTCACCTGGAATACGATGGCGCCTCCTTGATGTTCCTCAAGGTCTTCGACACGGAAGGACGTCGTCTAGAATGCTGCCCCAAGAAGGGCGGTCGGGGCACCATCGTCGCGAGGACTAGGCCCGCCGGTCGCCCCCTCGGCAGCTCCTCGAGCAGTAGCGAAGGGGATGGAGGGTCCAGCGCCTCCGCCGAGCTTCTGGCGACTCCGGAGACGAGTGACGACAGCTACGAGCCCCCGAGCTCGCACCGTGCTCGGAGCCGAGCGGACGCTTCAGGCTACCAGCGCCGGTGATCTGGATGGGGTTTGCGCCGGTGCCTGGCGGCTCACTGTTGATGATGGCGTCTCCTGCGGAGGCTTGCGTAGTAGGCGTTCCTTAGGATTAGCACCTTTTATTTCCTGCAATGAATCGAAGTAGCACCCCGCGGGGGTATGTAAGGCGCTGGCCATGTTTCTGTGAATATCATGTCCTTATGATGAATCGGTGCGAGATGCTTGTTCTGTCCCAACTCAGCTCCCCCTTTCTTTCGTCACGAGGGCTTGGTGCTCATACGACAGTCCCGGTCCCTGTGTAGGCTTCACCGCTGGTATGGTATGACAGGTCGCGATGCCGTGGGCCAAGGCCAGGAGGTGAGCGGCCCGAGGTCCAGTAAGAGCCCCTGAGTCACGATGCTCAGGAGGTCCCCTTTAGCGCTCAAGCAGCCTCCGCTGAGAAAGAAAGGTAGGCAGCTTCGTCATGACAGAGCAGCGGTAGGCGAGGGTTTGGTGCTGAGTCGGATCCGTTTTTGGCGTGACTTATCTTGCGAGTTTGGAGCGGCGTTCGACGAGGTGTCGTGTCTGCACGATGGCAACTGAGGTGTTGCTGGGTCGGGACCTTGCGAGCTTCTTCCCTCTCCCCCGCGCTTTCCTTAATGCTCTATGTCCTCAGGTCCCGGCCCTCAAGCGAGCTCAGCCGCCGCTGGTATGACAGGTCGCGATGCCGTGGGTCAAGGCCAGGGGGTGAGGGCTGGAGAGCCAGTAAGAGCCCGTGAGTCGCGATGCTCAGGCGCCGCCTTTTAACGTGCAAGCAGATCGCGCCGAAGAGGAGGAGAGAAGGCCCGTAGGCCGCCAGCGTTAATCCTGGAGCAGGTCCTGCATACCAATCACAAGGGGAAACAAGGTTCGTCGTTACGGTTGCCAGCCAATCATTGGTCGCTCCGAGGGAGTGATCAGGGGCACTGAGGGCTTGGTGAGGTGGCACCTTGCGGGGCTGCCGCGGCCAGAGCTCAGCCACTCAGGTTTATCAGTGTTGCAGGGACGGACCCATGCGCAAGCACCGTGCCGGAGCGAGCGGCTCCAAAGGTAGGTGTCAATCGAGCAGGCGATGAGGTCAAGCACGTTATGTATGAATAAGCAAATCCATCTAGGTAGGTGTGGAGGAAGCATACGCCACTGTGTCTGGCCCGAGCAGCTTGGGGATAATGCAGCACGAGGGGCACCCCAACAAGGTAAGTAAAGAACATAAGCAAAACGAATACATGCCGCAGGGACGGACCCACACGGCCTGGGAATGATGCAGCCCGAGGGGCGCTCCCAGCTGAAAACGAAACTTGGAAAGGTGTCACCTGATATGGTCGGGGGTGAAGGGATGTTGAGGTAGCGGACGATGCGCGATGAGGACGCCGACCCTCACGAGTCCTCCGGACCTGGAGCCTCGGGAGGCTCCGGGGGCACGGGGGGTTCCTCGAGAGCCATCTCCATCTCTGCGAGGACCGCACGTTGCTTGACCTCCTGAGCCTCCAGAGCACGCCTTAGCAGGCACCGGTGGGCGGCGACCGCGTTCGGCAGGCCGAAAGGCACGCGAACGTGGCTGTGAGGCGGACCCTCGCAACGTCCCACGCGTGAGGGCCAGGCGCCCCGAGACAGCCTGGTTGATCCCTGGTATGTCGATGTAGATTCGCAGCTCAGCATCCTCGCCTGGATGCGTGGCCACGGCGGGCAAGCGGCAACAACCACGCATGACTCTTGAATCCTGTAGCTCCTGGGTGCTCCTCGCGATGAACTCCTGAGGGTTTGTCCCTCCTTGCCTCATACCTTCCTGAGGGAAACGTGCCTTGAAGCACACCTCCAAGTGGTGCCCGAGCGCCTCCCTCGTGACTCCGGCTAGGTCGGTGGTTCACCATGAAAGAGCCCCCGAGCCCTGCCTAAGGAGGGCGCCGTGCGCGCCTTCCTATGCGTCAGAGGGTGGCGCCCCTTGAACGGGCGCGGGTCCTGTTGCCATGCCTCCGGAGATGCCTACCCCACGAGGGCTTGGACAAGGTGAAGCCTTCTTCTTCTTGGGGATCGCCTCAGGAAGTCTCCCACTCCTGTGATCTGGGTCTTCGATTGCTGCGGCTTGGAAGGCACGCTCAAGAGAGCACACTGCATCCCTTTCCTCACAAGGCACTGTGATGACTCCCCCGCTTCCTGGCATCTTGAGGACATTGTAGCCATGGTGAGTCACTGCCATGAACTTGGCCAAAGCTGGGTACCCGAGGATGGCATTGTATGGTAGGCGAATGTGGGCGATGTCGAAGTTGGTGATCTCGGTGCGGTAGTTGTTGCGCTGTCTGAAGGTGACGGGAAGACGAACTTGCCCTATCGGGATGGTGGAGCCATCGATGACTCCTGAGAAAGGCTTGGTCGGCTGAAGCTGATCGTATGGCACTTGGAGATCGTTGAATGTCTTGACAGATAGGACGTTGAGCCCTGCTCCGCCGTCGATGAGGGTCCTGGTGACTTGCACGTTGCTGATGACTAGTGAGCAAAGCATGGGGAGGACTCCTGCCGTTGCTGCGCACTTGAGCTGATCCGCTGAACTGAATGTGATAGCGCACGACGACCACCTGAGAGGGCGAGTGGCCTCTGGCCTGTTCAGGACTGCATTCACCTCGCAAGCAAACTGCTTGAAGATGCGCTGAGAGGCTGGGGCCTGAGCACCACCCAGGATGCAAGCGATAGCGCGCGGCTCCTGGAAGCCCCCAGCCCCCTCGTCCTGATGATTGTCTTCGTACCTCCTTGGCGGGCGGCAGAGGTGGGAGCCCTGCGTTGCCTTGAGGGCGATCCTCGCGAGGTTGGCCCCTCCAACCTCCCTCACGAGGCTGGTCCTGCCAGCGGTCCTCGCGAGGTTTGTCACGCCATCCTTGGCGAGGGCCACGGTCTTCCCAGCGTCCTGTGCCTCTTCCTCCTCCTCGGCCGTAGCCTCGATCACTGCGGTCGGGGTGTCGGCCGATTCTCCCTTCTCGCACGGCCCTGAGCTCTTGGCATTCGTTGGTGTTGTGGGTGTGAAGATCGTGGTACACGCAGTACCGGCTGCCCTCTCATCGATTTGTTCATACTAGCCATCGACAGCAAGCACGGCATTTGCTACACCCATCTTGAGAAACTTCCAGGTAAGACACCGATCCGCCGCATACTTGCACAAACATATTCCTTTGTTTATAGCTCTATTTTTTTAGACGCAGACCTGGTGAAGCAATTACAATTTGACAGTTAATAAAAAGTGAAACAAGTGACTGCAACATGCCAAAGATGTTATGAAAATGCCAACTACGTACACTAAAAACTCAGATTCGATAATACCGCAGGTATTACAATCGAGTGGCCTAAGCAAGCATTTCTTCCAGCGCAATTCCTGTATGCGTTCAAAGGGGCACGCGGACGCGTCGCATGATACAGTCGGAGTGCGGCATGCATGCGATGTGGCACAATACCGGCAATACCTTGCTGGTGATGGTCAACGGCCGGCAGACGGGCAGCAAAAAGGTTTTGGTGCTACACACCAACAAGAACTTCGACCAGCAGAGGACCAACTAGGTGATGCACTAGTACCACCTCGGGGACCTGGAGCAAGAGAAGGAGCGGGAGCTGGTCCTCTGCAAGATTTTCTACTGCGAACACCAGTGGCTGTGGAGTAAAAGATTATAAGTTAGTTTGGTATTGGTACTTGTACTACCTTGTCATCTGCATGTTGGTATTGTTGTTAACGATCTTTTGGTATGAACTTGGCATTTGCTTCCAACCATCATGCCGAGGGTCGACGTGGATATAAAGCTGAATCATTTGTTTCAAAACGAATTTTCAGGCATCTGAGTTTTATTTGATGGGTAGCATAAGCACCTGCCGTTCGAATTCTCAGTTCTCCAATTTTTTTGAAACAAGTGCATGCTCTTATTATCATGATGAAAAAACAATATCCCTGCTGCATCCCAGTTATCAGTCTGTACTTGCAGAATTCTCTCGTTTATTGAGCACGTATATTGTTTTTTCAGGTCGAGTAAGTTTCAACTGGGTTGTAGACTACCCAGGCTTGGTTTTGTTTTTAACAGGCCCAGCCCATGACGACAACGGGGCACAAAGATCCAGCAGGTATCTATCGGCCTCTCGCCCGCCAAAGATTAGTTATATTGTGTCTTACAACATCCTCAAGCAGTTTTTTTACTGAATCAAACACACAACCCAGTTCTATTTTCCTCTAGAAACGCATGTCCTACATCCGTTTTCTAATCTCTACCTATAGTTTTACTAGTTCATATACACGTATCATTATATTGAAAATACATAAAAGTCCCTTTTCATATTTACATACTTATTTTTGTTGTTGTTTTCCCTCCTAGCGCTGATTTTTTTACCACTGGTTTTCCCTTAAACCAACTCAATTGTCCCACGTCTTATTTGCTTACAAAAACAAAACGATTTTTTTGGAAAATCAATAAGTTCTTAAAATAATGTTTATCATTTCGGGATTACAAAAGTTTGGACTCCATCGAAATATGCAAAATAAGGTTGAACTTTTTGACCGTGGTCCTGAGCAAGAAAATGGGCTGTAATAAATTACTTAAGAATTACCAAATGGGCTGTAAATTATTAAAAAAAATAGCAAATGGGCTCTATGTTGTCTGCCACAGATTTGGAGGCTAACTTGTGAGCCTACTAAGTTCATGCGTACACAAGGTTTCTCAAAAAAGAAACTTAGTCAAAAATCGACTCTACCAGCGTCAGACCGTTAGATGTCAATCTAAAGGCAATCGTGCTTCTTCGATCCTCGATCTTCCCCGCCTGACCGCCCAAACCAGCACCGCCGGAACCGCCGCTCTCCGCCTCCGTGGCCGATCAGGTTGCCGGGCAGGCCTCATGGCCCCATCATATACTCGCATCCTCGGCCCGTCTATCCTCTACTCACCCACACCTCCTATTATTTTTGGCGACGGCAAATTAACCAACAACCTCAGATTGCAGACTGCGTGGGCAGCCATCGCCGTGTCTTCCCGGCCCGTGTCGCTCCTTCAGAGGCCTCGCCGTCGTCCATCGCCCTGGTGCTCTCGGCGCGGGATGGTCAACGTGGTCAACGAACGACATCCATCGGAAGTGGACTATACGTGGAGAGGCTGACAACTAGGTCCACGGCTGCACACAAGGAAATGCCTCCTTATTACGCGCAAAATAATGATTCCTCCACCTGACATCTGGGACCCGCTCGGACCCACCAACTATATCTTCACACGCAAGGAAGTGCCTCCTTATTGCGCACAAAAAAATGAATACCCCCTGCCAGCTGGGACCCACCATAGTGGGAGGCTGACTTGTGGGCCTACTAAGTTGACGGGGACGGAGGGCTTTGTCAACTTAGTCAATATGAACGATTCTAGCTCCAGTGACCGTACGATGTCCATCCAACGGCCTTAGTGCGCCGGTCGTGCCGCCTGCTCCTGCCTCTCGTGGCCGGCTGTGCTGCCGCGGAGGCCTCACCGCCCCCATACTGCTCCCACCGCTGGCCAGGCCATCCCTCCACTCACCCACACCCCATGTTATTCTGCGGCGATGGCAACCTGACACCGTAGCCAAAACAGTGAACCCTCGTACTCCTCTCCGCGTGGGTATCCACTGCCGCGTCTTCCCCGGCTCCGCGTCGTCGCCTTACTAGGTCTCGTCGTCGCCTTACTAGGTCTCGCCGTCGTCCACCGCCTTGGTGCTCTCGGTGCGGCGTGGTCAATGTGGTCAACGACCGACTTCCATCGGAAGAGTACTGTACGTGGAGAGGTTGACAGCTGGGTCCACGGCCACATCCCAGTTTTTTTGTGATTTGCCAAGTAAGACGCTTTGTCAGGCCTGTTGGGCTGCAAATCTTTCAAGACGAGGAGAGCTTCATTCGGCTGGCCGAGAAAATGGCCTATCAGTAATGAGAAATGGGTTGTACATTTTTAAAACACATCAAACCGACAATTAGTTTCAAATTTCCTTTTTTCATTTCGAGATTTTAAATTGCATTGATTTTTATGCATGGACAATTTGTTGGATTTTATATTGATATACATTTATTTTTAAAATCAGTTTGAATGTGGCTCGAAATTTCGGGATTAAAAACAGTTCGGACCACACCAAAATATGCAAAATTTCGTATAATTTTTGAACCGTGGCCACAATATGGGCTGTAATGCTAACAAAAATAGTATGGGCTCCAAAAAAACCTTAATAATTAGCAAATGGGCTGTAAATTATTAGAAATAATGGCAGATGGGTTGTATGATGTTTTCCATAGATTTGAGGCTTCCCTAAAAAAAAGGTTGACGACAAGCGGATCGTTGGATGTCCATCCAATGGCCGTCGTGCTTCTTCAATCTCTGCTCTTCCTACTCCGGCCCGCTCAAGCAAGCCGGGCGAGATCGCTGCCACTCCTCCACGCTGACGGTCAGAAGGCCGCTGCAGCCTCATCGCCCCATCAGATTCCCATCGATGGCCTAGCCATCCCTCTACTCACCCACACTGCTATTATTCTCCGGCGACGGTAGGCGAACCAAGAAAACCCTCGTTCGGTCGTACTCCTCCGCATGGGAAACAATCACGAAGTCTTCCTGCCTCCGTGTCGTTCCCTTCCTAGGCCTCGCCATCGTCCACCACCCTGGTGCTCTTGGCACGTCCTGGTCAACATGGTCAACGACCGACATGCATCTGAAGTGGACTGTACGTGGAGAGGTTGACAGCTGGGTCCACGGCCGCACGCAAGGAAATGCCTCCTTATTACGCGCAAAATAATGATTCCACCACCTGACATCTAGGACCCATCTAAAGGGCCTCTGTATTTCGCGAAAAAACGTTACCGCCGCTGACAGCTTGGACCCACCAGCTATATCTTCGCACGCAAGGAAGTGCCTCCTCATTACACACAAAAAATGAATACTCCCCCTGCTAGCTGGGACCCAGTATAGTGGCAGGCTGACTTGTGGGCCTACTATGTTGACGGGGACGGAGGGCTTTGCCAACTTAGTCAATATGCACGATTCTAGCTCCAGTGACCGTACGATGTCCATACAACGGCCGTAGTGCTTCTTCAACCTCTGGTCTTCTTGCTCCGGCCGCCCAAACCAGCGCCGGTCGTGCCTCGTCCTCCTGCCTCCCATGGCCGGCTACGATGCGGCGGAGGCCTCACCGCCCCCTACTACTCCCACCGCTGGCCAGGGTTATTCTGCGGCGACGGCAGCCTCACACCACAGCGAACTAGTGAACCCTCATACTCCTCTACTCGTGGGCATCCACTATCGCGTCTTCCCCGGCTCCGCGTCGTCCACCGCCCTGGTGCTCTCGGCGCGGCATGGTCAACATGGTTGAGGGAGTCCTGGATTAGGGGGTATCCGGACAGCCGGACTGTGTACAACGTCCGGACTATTGAAGCATGAAGATACAAGACTCAAGACTTCGCCCCGTGTCTGGATGGGACTTTCCTTGGCGTTAAAGGCAAGCTTGGAGATCCGGATATTATATTTCCTTCCTTGTAACCGACTCCATGTAAACCCTAGCCCTCTCCGGTGTCTATATAAACCGGAGAGGTTGGTCCTTAGAAGGCCGATCACAATTACAATCATACCATCATAGGCTAGCTCTTAGGGTTTAGCCTCTACGATCTCGTGGTAGATCTACTCTTCTACTACCCATATCATCAATATTAATCAAGCAGGAGGTAGGGTTTTACCTCCATCGAGAGGGGCCGAACCTGGGTAAACATCTGTGTCCCTTGCTTCCTATTACCATCAGCCTTGACGCACAGATCGGGACCCCCTACCCGAGATCCGCCAGTTTTGACACCGACATTGGTGCTTTCACTGAGAGTTCCTCTGTGTCGTTGCTGTCAGGCTCAATGGCTCCTTCAATCATCATCAACGACGCTGTCTAGGGCGAGACTTTCCTCCCCGGACAGATCTTCGTGTTCGGCGGCTTCGCAATGCGGGCTAACTCGCTTGGCCTTCTGGAGCAGATCGACAACTATGCCCCTGGCCACCAGGTCAGGTTCGGAAACCTGAACTACACGGCGGAGATCCGCGGAGACTTGATCTTCGATGGATTTGGGCGTATGCCAGGAGCACCAGACGGTCACGACGAGCACGGGGTATCACCCCCGTAGTATCCCCGGACCTAGATCTGGAGCAGGCTGCGCTGCCTAAGGACGGAGGGATGGACCCCGCCCCGCAGGTCCCACACTCATCGGCGGTGGAGCCCAACACGGGTCTTACCTCTGTGGTGGCCTTTGATTTCGAACCCCCGGATTCGTATCCGGACGTTGGTTCCAGTCCGCACACTCCCGAGCCCGTCGGGCCAGGATGGGCTCCGGTAATGGAGTTCACCACTGCGGATATCTTCCAGAACTCGCCCTTTGGCGACTTGCTGGACTCATTAAAGTCTCTCTCTTTGTCAGGAGGCTCTTCACCGAACTATGTCTGGCTCGAATGGGAGGCAGGCGATGATGGAATTCGTTGCCCACCCACCACCCACTTCATTGCCTCGGTCGATGAACTAACCGAGGAACTGAACTTTGACTCCGAAGACATCGACGGTATGGACGATGATGCAGGAGAAGAACATGAACCACCGCTCACTGGGCGGTGGACAGCCACCTCTTCTATATATATATATATATATATATATATATATATATATATATATATATGGTGGACACTCCGAAGGAAACAAATGGCGATGAGGCAACGGAGGATAAAACCTCAGGGAAAAAAGCAAAGAATGGGCGTCGTCGGCGCCACTCCAAGCCCCGCCACACCAATACCGGCCCAGGAGACGAAAACAATCCGGATGTTGCCGAAGAAGAATACAACCCCGATCAGCGTGCCTTCGAGTAGGCCGAACAAGAGGATGAGCAGGTCAGCCCAGAAGAACAGGCGACGGACGAATACCCGGAGGAGGACATCTACATGCCCCCCTCCGAAGACGAGATTAGCCTTAGCGACGACGAGTTCGGCGTGCTTGAGGATACCATAGAGCAGGAACGCTTCAAGCATCGGCTTACAGCCACTGCGAGGAGCCTGAAAAAGAAGCAGCAGCAACTCCAAGCTGATCAAGACCTGCTCACAGACAGATGGACTGAAGTCCTGGCAGCCGAGGAATACGGACTCGAGCACCATACGGCTGACCGGCCACCTCGTGGCCGGGATAAAACGGCATACCAGTTCGCATACCAGCCAACATCCCCACGCCAACATACTACGGCCCGGGGCAACAAATCAGGACAGCCAAGATCGATCTACGGATCGCGGGGGCGCGCCTCGGTACGCGACGAGGACCGTCACGCCGGACACACCTTCAACAAGTCCGGCCGGGCCGAATATAGCCACCCAGAGCAATTCGACCTGCGTAGCCACATAGCCCGGCACAGAGGCGCCGCGCACCCCCTCTGCTTCACTGACGAAGTAATGGATCATGAATTCCCAGAAGGGTTCAAACCCGTAAACATCGAATCATACGATGGCACAACAGACCCCGCAGTATGGATCGAATATTTTCTTCTCCACATTCACATGGCCCGCGGAGACGATCTGCACGCCATCAAGTATCTTCCCCTTAAGCTCAAAGGACCAGCCCGGCACTGGCTAAACAGCCTGCCAGCAAATTCCATTGGCAGTTGGGAGAACCTGGAAGACGCATTCCTCGACAACTTCCAGGGCACATATGTGCGACCACCTGACGCCGATGACTTGAGCCACATTACTCAACAGCCCGGAGAGTCAGCCAGGAAATTCTGGACTCGGTTCCTAACTAAAAAGAACCAAATAGTTGACTGTCCGGACGCCGAAGCCCTGGCGGCTTTCAAGCATAATATCCGTGACGAGTGGCTCGCTCGACACCTCGGCCAGGAAAAACCCAAGTCCATGGCAGCTCTCACAACACTAATGACCCGCTTTTGCATGGGCGAGGACAGTTGGTTGGCTCGCAGCAGCACTACGCCGGAGTCTGGCAATTCGGATGGCCGCGACAATAACGGCAAGCCACGGCGTAATGCATATAAGCGACGTAACAACGGCGACAAAGATCAAGACACGGCAGCCAACGCCGGATTCAAAGTGGATCTAAGTCCGGTCAGCGGAAGAAGCCGCTCAAAAGAAATAATCGGGGACCGTCCCTGGACCGACCGTGATATCGAGCGCTCGTGCCAAATTCATGGCACCCCGTACAAGCCAGCCAACCACACCAATAGAGATTGCTGGGTATTCAAACAGGCCGGCAAGATAAACGCCAAAGACAAGGACAAGGGGATGCACAACGACAATGACGAGGAGCCCCGACGTCCAAACACGGGGGGACAGAAGAAATTCCCCCCCCCCCAGGTGAAAATGGTCAACATGATCTACGCCACGCACATCCCCAAGCGGGAACGGAAGCGGGCACTAAGGGACGTCTATGCGATGGAGCCAGTCGCCCCCAAATTCAACCCATGGTCAGCTTGTCCGATCACCTTTGATCATAGAGATCACCCTACTAGCATCCGTCACGGCGGCTCGGGCGCATTGGTCCTAGACCCAATCATTGACGGATTCCACCTCACGCGCATCCTTATGGACGGTGGCAGCAGCTTGAACCTGCTTTACCAGGACACAGTGCGCAAAATGGGCATTGACCCTTCAAGGATCAAGCCCACCAAAACCACCTTTAAGGGTGTAATTGCTACGTCTTGAGCTTGCGTTGGTTTTCCCCGAAGAGGAGAGGATGATGCAGAACAGTAGCATAAGTATTTCCCTCAATTTTTGAGAACCAAGGTATCAATCTAGTAGGAGGCCACGCACAAGTCCCTCGTACTTGCACAAAACGATAGCTACTCGCAACCAACGCGATTAGGGGTTGTCAATCCCTTCACGGTCACTTACGAGAGTGAGATCTGATAGAGATAATATTTTTGGTATTTTTGGTATAAAGATGCAAAGTGAAAAGTAAAAGAGCAAAGTAAAAACAAAGCAAGTATAAAAGTGATGGAGATTGATATGATGAGAATAGACCCGGGGGCCATAGGTTTCACTAGTGGCTTCTCTCAAGAGCATAAATATTCTACGATTGGGTGAACAAATTACTATTGAGCAATTGATGAATTGAGCATAATTATGAGTATATCTAGGTATGATCATGTATATAGGCATCACGTCCGAGACAAGTAGATCGAAACAATTCGCATCTACTACTATTACTCCACTCATCAACCGCTATCCAAAGATGCATCTAGAGTATTAAGTTAAAAACAGTAGTAACGCCTTAAGCAAGATGACAAGATGTAGAGGAATAAATTCATGCAATATGATAAATACCTCATCTTGTTATCCTTGATGGCAACAATACAATACGTGCCTTGCAACCCCTTCACATCGGGTAAGGACACTGCAAGATTGAACCCAAAGCCATGCACTTCTCCCATTGCAAGAACTACCAATCTAGTTGGCCAAACCAAACGGATAATTCGAAGAGACTTGCAAAGATAACTCAAACATACATAAAAGAATTCAGAGAAGATTCAAATATTATTCATAGATAAGCTAGATCATAAACCCACAATTCATCGGTCTCAACAAACACACCGCAAAAAGAAGATTACATCGAATAGATCTCCACGAGAGAGGGGGAGAACATTGTATTGAGATCCAAAAAGAGAGTAGAAGCCATCTAGCTACTAGCTATGGACCCGAAGGTCTGAAGTAAACTACTCACAATTCATCGGAGAGTCTATGGTGTTGATGTAGAAGCCCTCCGTGGTGGATGCCCCCTCCGACGGAGCTGCGGAACAGGCCCCAAGATGGGATCTCGTGGATACAGGAAGTTGTGGCGGTGGAATTAGGTTTTTGGCTCCTGTTCTGATCGTTTGGGGGTACGTAGGTATATATAGGAGGAAGGAGTACGTCGGTGGAGCATCGGGCCCACGAGTGGGCGCGCCTAGGGGCGCGCCTCAACCTCGTGACCGCCTCGATGTTCCTTGGTGTAGGGTCCAAGTCTCTGGATCATGTTCGGTGAGAAAATCATGTTTAGAAGGTTTCATTCCGCTTTGGACTCGCTTGATATTATGTTTCTTTGAAACACTTTGAAAAAGGCAAAAACAGCAATTACAGGCTGGGCCTCCGGTTAATAGGTTAGTCCCAAAAGTAATATAAAAGTGGAAAATAAAGCCCATTATAGTCAAAAACAATAGATATAGTAGCATTGAGCAATCAAAATTATAGATACGTTGGAGACGACGGCATCCCAAGCTTAATTCACCGCCGTCCTCGAGTAGGTAAATGATAAAAAGAGAATATTTGATGCGGAGTGATACTTTGGCATAATTTCAATGTAAATCTTCTTAATTATGGTATGAATATTCAGATCCGAAAGATTCAAGACAAAAGTTCATATTGACATAAAAATAATAATACTTCAAGCATACTAACTAAGCAATTATGTCTTCTCAAAATAACATGGCCAAAGAAAGTTATCCCTACAAAATCATATAGTCTGGCTGTGCTCCATCTTCCCCACACAAAGTATTTAAATCATGCACAACCCCGATGACAAGCCAAGCAATTGTTTCATACTTTAACATTTTCAAAACTTTTTCAATCTTCACGCAATACATGAGCGTGAGCCATGGATATAGCACTATATGTGGAATAGAACGGTGGTTGTGGAGAAGACAAAAAAAGGAAGATAGTCTCACATCAACTAGGCGTATCAACGGGCTATGGAGATGCCCATCAATAGATATCAATGTGAGTGAGTAGGGATTGCCATGCAACGGATGCACTAGAGCTATAAGTATATGAAAGCTCAACAAAAGAAACTAAGTGGGTGTGCATCCAACTCGCTTGCTCACGAAGACCTAGGCCATTTGAGGAAGCCCATCATTGGAATATACAAGCCAAGTTCTATAATGAAAAATTCCCACTAGTATATGAAAGTGATAAAATGAGAGACTCTCTATCATGAAGATCATGGTGCTATTTTGAAGCACAAGTGTGGTAAAAGGATAGTAACATTGTCCCTTCTCTCTTTTTCTCCCATTTTTTTATTTGGGCCTTTTCTCTTTTTTTATGGCCTCTTCTTTTTTTTCGTCCGGAGTCTCATCCCGACTTGTGGGGGAATCATAGTCTCCATCAACCTTTCCTCACTTGGGACAATGCTCTAATAATGATGATCATCACACTTTTATTTTTCTTACAACTCAACAATTACAACTCGATACTTAGAACAAAAATATGACTCTATATGAATGCCTCCATGTGTACCGGATATGCAATGAAACATGAGTGACATGTATGAAATAATTATGAATGGTGGCTTTGCCACAAATACGATGTCAACTACATGATCCTCGCTAGCAATATGACAATGATGGAGCGTGTCATAATAAACGGAATGGTGGAAAGTTGCATGGCAATATATCTCGGAATGGCTATGGAAATGCCATGATAGGTAGGTATGGTGGCTGTTTTGAGGAAGGTATATGGTGGGTGTATGATACCGGCGAAAGGTGTGTCGGAGTAATGGGCCACGGGTAGGCAAACCCGAGCCCCCGGACCTTTCAAGACATCGGGCAGGCTGCGCCCCTCAAGGCCCCAAGACGAAGAGCCGCCTTCTGAGAGTCGGCGGCAGAGCCGCCGACTCCCCCTCACGACCGAGTCCCAACTGGCGGCTTCCAGAGAAGCCGACTATGGGGAGTCGGCCCGCGACTCCAACCACCTCCTGCCTACACAACTACGGACGGGATGGGGTGCGGCCGCCGCGCGGCCCATCCCTGCCCCGTTCACGAAGGGCAGGCATGGCCACAGATGTGCGACCGATGGAGATCTCCATCCGGCGGCATCATGGCACGCCGCCCTGATATCAGCCCTGGGCGGCGCCGAGCCCACGACGCCTGTCTGACGACCCGAAGACGGCGGGATTACCGTCGGCGGGTGCGATAGGCGGCGAGCGCCACAAGACGGACCCGTTGGGAGTCGGCCCCCAAGAGTCGACCGGCCCTCCCACGGGCTCCGCACGCCATTAACTGACAAGACAGGAATGGCAGCGGTGATTGCCCGTCAGCGGCGGCACTGCTGCCATGACCCCATGACTAAGCCAGCGTCATTAGAGGCGCAACTACAAGAATCCGCGGCCGGCAAGACTACCATGGCGGACAAGGCTTGTCGGCCCCATGTCGGGCCGTCAAGGTCGGCGGGCCCCAGCGTGAGAAGACGGCGATCAGAGAGACAGACGGCTGGGACCCAGCACCAGATTACCATTGTACTCGGGGTAGGCCTATATAAACCCCCGGCACCCATGCAAGAGGTTGGACCCTAATAGCTTTAGACGGACATAGAGGGAAGAGAAGAGCTAGCCGTGCCTTCTCCTTCCTCGCCTCAACAGCTCGAGGAGCAACCTTGTACCCACTTTACCATAGTGATCATGCGGAGACCCGCAGAGCAGCAAGAGGGGTATTATCTCCACGAGAGCCCTCAAGCCGGGTAAGATCCGCCGTGCGGCATGCCTTCGCCTCATCCGGTTTCTGTGCACCGGCGACGTTCTACTCGCCCCACCGTGATAAGCCATCCTTTGGCATATATCGCACTCCAACCCCGACATTTGGCGCCCACCGTGGGGCTAGGTGCACCGTCGTCCGGAGACCTGCTCGACGGGAACCTTTTCCTCCTCGGGCGAAGCGCAGCCAGCCCGCACGCCATATGGAGTCTGGCGCGACGCCACAGACGGCGTTGAGGTCGCCTGCGCGCCAGCTGCCTCGCCGAACTTGTAGGCGTAGATTCGCCTCCGACGAGCCTCGCATCCGACGCAGTGCATCGGGCGCCCCGAGCCTCCTCCGGGCCTCCTGGACCAACTCCACGTCGCCGGCGAGCCTGCCACGGACTTGGAGTCCGCAGGCTCCACCGACCCGATGCTGGTCGACTCCGACACCGCGTCGCTCGACGCGTTCCCCACCAACGTGGTGGTCTACGACGAGCCGCTCCCTCATGCGGGGAGCGGCGGAAGCACCGTCACAGAAGTGCTCGTCATTGGTCATGGCGAGCATTCCGGCGAAGGAGCTCATGACCCTCTCGACGCGGCTCTGCGAGACCTGACCGCGCCTATTCCGGAAGACGCTGACGCCGAGATGCTGGAGGCACGCCGCCTTCAGCTCGTCGAAGGCGCGAGGAAGCTGGCAAGCATGAGACGCTTGTCACAAGCCTACCAGCGCGAGATGGATCGCGCTATGGGCGGCTCGCCGGCCCCGACCGGGCCTAGCCGCCTAGGCGCGGTCCAACAGCGTGGCGTGGCCATCGCCAACCTGTTTGGGGCCAATCGCCCTGTGTACGCCACGCCTGCGGAAAACATCCGCGCCACCCAGGCGGCGGCAGACGAGCTGGACAACTTCGAGGGTGAGGAGCGCCGCCTGATGACGGAGCGAGTCCAGCAGCTCGACGCTGCCGCCGCCAAGCGTAACGAGGCCGGCCGCCGCTGCATGAGGCGCCAAGAACGACAAAACGACAACATGCCTCCCCGCCGAGATCAAGGCGCGACGTCACGGACGCCGACTGGCGGTGTCCGCGGAAGAAAAAACAAGGATCTGGCTATCAACCACAGTCGGACTCACATCTCCATCGAGCGCGACCAAGACGGCCGCCTAAGAGCAGTGGAACAGAGGGACGACTATCTGCCTCCTCCTCCTCGAAAAGAAAGGAGAGTCTCCCTGCCACCCCTCAAGCATCCGACTCTCGGCGACCGCCTTGGCCGCCTAGAGGGAGTCGGAGAAAACGATGCCCGCCACCGGATCGACCGACTCCACCGATCCCTGGCGCTGGAAGAAGAAGACGAGTTGGGTCCGCCCTGTTTCGGACCTCGCATCCGAGACGAGCCCTTTCCCAGAGGGTTCACGCCCCCGAGATACGCCTAAGTACACCGCCCGTGAAGCCGGAAGATCGGCTGGTCGACTACTCCACGTCAACAATATAGCTTAACGGCAACAAGCGTGTTGCCGTAAAGTATGTTCCTCTCATGCTCTGTGGCACGGCCCGGACATGGTTGAACAACCTGAAGCCCCGCAGCATCAACAGCTGGGTCGACTTCACCGAAGCCTTTGTCCGCAACTTCACAAGCACGCATAAGCGACCCCCAAGCCTCGCCAAATTTTCCTTGTGCGCAAGGCCTCAACAAGTCGACTCGCGACTACCTCACGCTACTGGGCTGAGCTTCGGAACTCCTGCGAGGGCGCACGAGGTGCAAGCTATCGAGTACTTTCATCACGGGTGCAGAGAAGGCACCTCCTCAAGCACAAGCTCCTTTGCGACGAGCCGGAGACCCTCGACGAGCTGCTGATCATAGCGCATAAGCACGCCATGTACCGACTCCTCCATGAAGGCGGAGATTGAAGTCGGCGACATCGCAAAGTGGCTCCTCGGGCTCCCGTAACTCCGCCGAGACACCAAATGGCGACAATGAACGATCACAAGCGCAAGGCCCCACAGCCAGCTTCCAGCAGCCGGCAGGTTGCGATAGTTGAAGACCAACAGCCGGAGGGGCAGCCTCCGGACAAGCGACAGAAAGGCGGCAAGTCCAACTGGTTGCCGGCCTTCTCTTACGAGCAGACTCTAGATGGTCCCTGCAAGTTCCATAGCGGCGCAAAGCCGTCAAACCACACCACCCGGAAGTGCCACTCGCTCACCAGGATCGCCAAGGGAGACGGCCTCCTACCTCCCCTCACCGGGCAGCCGCCTCCACCGCCGCCAAAGAGTCGGGTCGAGCCGGGCCGGCGCAGAAGGCAAGATGAGTACCCGTAAGAGCACGGAGCCTATGTGGTGTTCACCGGTGGCCGATGATCGACGCGAGAAAGCGGTCACCGCAAAGAAGAGGTGAATGCGATGGCGTCGAGATACTCCAGAGTTCATGCACTGGTCCAAGAGGCCTATCGGTTGAGCAGAGCTGATCACCCGTAGGTGATGTTTAACCGGGCTCCTACGCCTGGTCTTGGGAGCCACCCTTGCCGGATAGGCGGGCCGCTCGCTTCATGAAAGTGCCGATAGACGGAGGTAGTAGCATCAACATCCTGTACAAGGACACGATGGAGAAGTTAGGAATCAAGCAAAGACAGCTTCAGAGCAGCCGGACCGTGTTCCACGGCATTGTACCTGGCCTTTCCTGCTCACCGATCGGCAAGATCCTGATAGATGTCCTCTTTGGGGACAAAGATCATTTCCGCCGAGAGCCAGTTTGGTTCGAAGTGGTGGACCTCGAAAGTCCGCACCATGCTCTGCTTGGCCGACCTGCTTTGGCCAAGTTCATGGCGGTCCCCCACTACGCCTGCCTCAAGATGAAGATGCCGAGTTCCAAGGGGATTCTGACCGTAGCCGGCGACTACAGAAAGTCGTCCGCTTGTGCACCTGAAAGCAGTCGGCTAGCCGAGTCCCTGGTGATCACAGCTGAGAAGCGGCTTCTTGATCGGGTTGTGGCGATGGCCGGCAAGCAGCCCGAGATATCGCCCAACCCCAAGGACTCGGAAGCTGAGGGCTCGTTCAAGCCGGCCAAAGAAACGAAGAAGATACTGTCGGCGTTCTGGGAACGGGGGTCCCCAGACTTGCCTGCCTACGGCCTGCTGCGTGGCTCAAAGGAGGCCCAGGACGGCCCATCTTCATCAACACAAGCTCAATACCCTCGCGAGGGGCCAAGCCTCGCGGGGCGGATGACCAAGAGCTTCCTCAGGCACGGCCTCGTCAGGCTGGCTCACGAGGAGGCGGAGAGTTCAAGGCGGGGTACCTCGCGAGGTGCCCGTGATGCAAGCCATGACGACCAAGGGCGCTGGCCGAAGCGCCAGCCAGCAAGAACGCCTCCTTTCCTCTTTGGTGCAAAGGGGCAAGCGCAGCAAGGGCATCAAGCAAAGGCATCCGCTTCGTGCAACAAGACCAAGACCAGACCCAACGGCTGGAATGCGCCATCGTGGATCCCAAGCAAAGGCCATCACCGGAGCCTTTGGCATGCGAGGACCAACTTTAGTCAGGATAAGTGTACCCGCTGTTCCCCTTCAAAATGGCCAATTGTTGGCGCCCTTCCCGCTCAATATTTGGGAAGAGGCCCAGGGCCTTCGCCTAAAAATAGGGGTAGCCACACTCAGAGAAAAAGGGAGAAAAGGAGGAGGGTACGAAGGACGATCGGATCGAGCATTCGGAATCCAGAGAGAGAGAGAGAGAAACCCGTTCCTCAAGCTAGAGCGGCGGGGCACCACTTAGCAGTTCATCACACCCACCAAGAACAGACCCTCGCGAGGCTGTTCTTCCCTGTATTTTCTTCGTCAGCCCCAGAGGCAATCCACACACCACAAACTAGAGTAGGGTATTACACCACAACGATGGCCCGAACTAGTATAAATCTTGCGTCTCTTGTGTTGTTCTTGTTAGTAGTTTAGGTCCCTGCGATTCGGGCGAAGTTACGAGACGGTGGAGGGTTGATCTCCACGCCGCACCCCTGAGTTCGAACCTTAAGGGTCTCGGAACCCGTGATCCGACATTTGGCGCGCCCAGTAGGGTGCGCCGGAGTCCGCCTTTCTTCCACCTCAAGGCCCCGTCAGCATCATCATCGCCATGACCGCCACTGCGGGCAACCCAGATCCATGGGCAACGTGGCCCGCCCACGCAGAGCCGCTTCGGGGCGACCCTGCGTTCGCCCAGTCCATGTCCGCAGGGTGTCAAGGGGTCATGGGCGACGCGACAGTTCCGACGACGCTCACAGGCGACAAAGCGCGCCGGGCAAAGAAGAGCCTTCCAACCACGCCGCGACCACTTCACCCTACACCGCCGGAGCAGGCGAACTCGAGGGCCGCGCCATAGTGGCCCGAGAGCTGCTGCAGCAGGCTGGCCGGAGAGCGGCAGCGACATGCTGCTTGGAGCGAGTGGCGGAGCTCCTGGCTTCGCCGCCTCGGGGCTCACCCTTCGCACCCAACTCCCACCTCGGGCCGAGGGTGGCCCAGACGGGGCTCCACAGCGCGCTGGCTCCAAAGCTACTCCAGCACCGGGCGAATCTGGTTGCCGGGCCGGTGGGCGGGTTGCCCCCGCCTGCCCGGGAGAAGAAGGACTCGACGCAACTCAGCCCTGGTGGACCGCCACGCCACCACCCCACGGCTGGGCGATCGAAGAGCAGCGGCACGCCAAAGACTACGGCGTGGCCTTCGGATGACGGCCCCGGAGGAATACGTGCCCCACATGATGGACCAGGGGCACCCGCATGAGGGAGAACAAGACTCGCTCCCCAGCCCAATTGGGGGGATGAGGCGCTAGAAGCCGCGCTCTTCCAGGAGTCTCGAGATGGTCCCACTGGCCACACCGGGGGCGACGATTATTGGGTACGCTACTTCCTCAAGAGCAAACATACGCTAACCATGGGTCGCAGGAGGTACAGGTCGCCACGGCGAGCGGCTGCCCCGCTCCCGCAGTCTCCTACCCCTCGGGAGGGGGGCGCAGGGGGCTGCCGGAGAGGGGAAGAGATCCGGCATCACCACCACGGCGTTCGGAGCAAGGCGTTCTCAGGAGGTAGGCCCTCTGCTGGGGAGGTGCCTCAGGGCCTGCCCCTCGCGGAGGACCCGAGGTCGTCGGGGAGGCTGGCGACCGCTCTACCCCACCGGGCGGCGCCCCGGTTTCCGGGTCGTCGTTGGTGGCACTAGAGTGTGGCGCAAGGCGGGGGCCCTCGTATGGCGATATGAAGCAAGGCGGTACACTGTGAAGAAGGCCCAAGGTCTGTGTGAAGCTTCGCCTGCGTGACACTCTCACGTAATAATGAGTGGGGCTGTACACGCCCGGAGTCTCAGGGTGCTGCCTCAGCCCCTGGGCTCCCTCCTACGCCCAAAGAGCAGCACTTAGCTCCGCTGGTGAGAAGACGCCCAAGACTAGACTAGGTGCCTGGACGCGCCTTTTTCTCGCTTTCATTTGGTTTTCCTCCGTCTGTCTGCTTTTCCCGCTGGATTTAAGTTGAATTTGAGCTTGAAGATTTGCGTGTATTCGGGAAGGGGTGCTTAGTCTCGCTCGAGCAAATCTCTCGCGTTCGTTACAACTCCGCCTCACCGCCTCCCCTCGAGAGCCCTCGTGAGCCGGGCGAGCCAAGCTTGCGCACAGCCCAGCCTGTCGCCGCCGCGTCCTCTCCGGAGGGTTTTTGCTGTAGGTCCTACGGATTCGATCGATATACACTCGGATTGCCGCAGCCTCCCGCAGGCTATCTCGGGGCTCGTACGAAATGAAGGTAAACAATCAAACTAGCACGTCGCCTGGCCTACCACTTGGCGCGGGTGTATGGGCGATGTAACACCTGCTAATACGAAGAGCACAAGTTTTACATGAGGGGCTCCCCCTCCCAAAATGCTCTCACCTCCATCAGGTCAAAACCTGAGTTCTATCCATGCAGGGTAATGGAACAAGGACAATAGATGATCAGTCGGATAAATCCCCCAATGCATCCTCAGGAGCACCTCCCGAGCCGTTGCTGGCATCGCTGGCCTTGCCGTCGCTGTCTGCGTGATCGTCGGCGGCGTCCAGGCCATTCACCGCGCCGCCCTCATCGGGGGCCACGACCAAGCAGTCGTCATCCGAAGCAAAGGCCCTGACGAGGGCATCCACGTTGTCTTCCACCCAGTGCGCCAGGTCACCCCGGACGGCCTGGGGAACTGGGGCGATGGCTGCGTCAAAGTCGAAGTGGGGGTCCATGTCCCGGAGATGACTGAAGACACGAGAAAAGGCGAGCCCAAGCAGCGAGCGGCTCCTCTCCTCCACCAACCTGTCGGCCCTAACCGACCGCGCCTCCAGCTGCGCCACCACGTCGGTGAAGAACTAAAGGTTGCCGGCGTAATTGGTCGCGTGCGGCTGGCCTACCGCCGCCTCGCAGATATTATCCAAGGCCAAGTTAGCTCTTTCCCGGAGTGTGGCGAGCATGGGGCGGTGCTCATGCTCCAAGACCCGGCCACGACGATCTCGTCTCGCATTACGGCGCAAGAATAGCCTCGGCCTCCTCCACCCGTGGCGAAGGAGCGCCTCGGCCCGAGAAGTGGTGGACTCCTCCGCGCCACCTCAAGGGCGGCCTGAAGAGCATCGCCCGCCAGATAGCCTCCTCCAGCTTTGTCCTCAAGGCAGCAGTCCCGCCCCCAGCCTCGCCTTGATCAACCCCAACCGCTCCTCAAACTCAAGCGCCGAGGTTTGAGCGCCGCCACCACTCGGGCGTCCGACCTCCTCCATGACGCTGGCTTCCCGTGCTGCAACCTCATCCTCCGCCTGCCGCCAAGCTGCCTCGCTCTCAAGCCAGTACGCTGCTGGGCGGCTTTCGGCGCCGGCGCCTCTTCACGCTTCTGGAGCTCCGCCGAGTCGCCAGAGACCACCTTCATTGACGCGAGGGCTGCCTCGCGCAGCTCTGCTTGCTCCTCCAGCGAGTGGCACCGGGCTGGCTTCCGTGCCGCTCCGCCGCCTCTCGCCACTGTCGGCTGCCGGGCCTCTCGACGGCCCGAAAAGCCTCCGAGAGGCTGCCGGCTGACGCTTGGCCTCCTCGTCATCAAGTTCGGCGGCTGGCGGCAAGAAGCGGCGGCGGCCCTCCGGCTCACGCCTCTCTGCGACCAGCGCAGGCCCTCGGCCTCAAGGCGCGTCTTCGTCGACAAGCTCTTCACCAAGAAGGCTCACCGCGTCGGCCGCCCTTCAAAGAAATCCTTGGCGAAGGCGCGACGCTCCTGGAAGGCCACAAGACGTCCTTCCACACTACCGACCGCCAGACGGGCGCCGGAGCCACGAATCAACACTCCCCTCCGGGCGGGGGGCTGGGGCTGGCACCTCGTGGCCAGACGGACGCGCCGCCCATGAGCTCGGCTCGAGCCAGCCCATCCCTGTGCAAGGGTGCAGGAAGCGCCACCCAATCGCCGTCCACGACCAGCGAGAAGCCCACGGCAGGCTAGCTATGCCTCGGGAAGGCTCACGAGGAAGGATCGCGAGGCGTGCAGGGCCACGACGCGCCTCGGGACGGCTCACCTCCCCGGTCGCCCTCACCACAAGAGCTCCGCTGCTTGGGGCACCCGAGGACTGGGGAGGGGGCGAAGCCGGGGAGGACGTCTCCTCACCTGTCTCCATGAGCTCGGCAGGAAGGGGCCTGCAGGGCAAGGATCAGTACAAGCAGCCGAAGAATCAGGAGTTGGAGAAGAAGAAGGCTTACTCACAAGAGCGGGCAGTAGTTCTCGCGCTTCAAAGAAGCGACAAGGGTAATCATCGCCCTCCGCCTCCCTTCTCCTCCGGAGGCCCACGAAGATCACGCGGAATCGGCCCAAGATTTGGGCGCAGGGATCAGCCTGCAACAAGGGAGAAGCAACAAGGCGGCTTGCGCTGGGCGTCACCGACGCTGCTGCTAGTCGCCTCACCGGGAGAAGCAGCAGGGGCCTCGGGGGCTCCAACCGTGGGCGCTGCGGGCGGCTGCTTGCCGCCCTCAGCCGCAGCGACATGAGCCTCAGGAGTTGCCCCCTCACGAGCATCGCTAGGAGTTGCCACCCCGGCGGGGGTCCATTCAGCCTCTGGCGGCTCATGCCTCCCTGCTCCGCCACTTGAGGAGGAGCCGCCTTGGCCGGCTGGGAGGGCTGTCACCACCACTGGATTCTCGCGAGGCCCCTGGAGACCAGTGGGGCGCAGCCCCCATTCATCAAAGATAGGAATCTGGTTCACCAAATCACCCCTATTCCGGCAGCGGTACAGCAAGGCCCCTTCATGCTGAATGCCACCAGGGTTAGGATCGCCAGTCAGGATCAGGAGCACCTTCCTTAGCGCTTCTGGCGTCAGGTCTTCTTCCTAGAGCCTCATCCGATCACCGGGCCCGCCGAAGGCCCACATCCGGTGGGAATGGCGTTGGAGAGGAGCGATGCGGCGCGTCAGGAACTCCTTCACCACCTTGGGCGCTGTCACTGCGAGCGACCTCAAGAATGCGAAGCGGCGCCAGACGAAGAATAGCCGAGGGCTTGAAAGCTGCCCTCCGCCCCAGCAGAATTGGGGACAACAGCGGTTGGCTCCGATAGCAGGGGGCTGGGCACCCCCGCATCCACGTACACCCACCTCTCACGGAACCCAGCCGCGGGCGGAGGCAGGCTGAAGTCAATCCCTGAGGCCGCGGTCTCAGGCGCGGCGACGAAGCTCATGCACGCCGAGCATTGAGCGGGGTCGACAAGGCGCAGAGAGAAGAAGTGGCGCAGCAAGGCAACCGAGGGAAGGATGCCCATCATTGCCTCACAAACGGCGAAGACTGAGAGAAGAGTAATGGACTCAGGACCCAGATGCATCATGTGGATCTGATAGTGGGAAAGCATGGCATTGAAGAAATCAGAGAAAGGGGGAACCAGCCCCGCCCACAGGGCGTCAGCGAAATACCGGACCTCGGCGACTGTCTTGTCGATGGTAAAGTGGGACGCGGGCCAGGCCGTCGTCCTCCCGCATTCATTAAAGGAAGTGGCCAGAGCCGAACTGACCTTGCCCAAGCCCTCCAGATTGATTATGACCGACGGGTCGACAGCGGAGGCCGCCGGCGGCGAAGGCGGGCGCAAAGAGGTTTTTCCCTTTCCCTTCTTCGCTTGAGCCATGGCGATCGAAGGGGGAAGGGGAGATTTGAGATTGGATTGGAAATGGAAACCGGAGTTCGAGAGAGGGAAGGACCGGAGCGCGCAAGCAGAGAGAGGGGAATGTATGTGTGCGGCGTGTTCGCCTAGCAAGGCACGAAATAAGGAGGCGTGGGGAACAAAGGCCGCCCACGCCCAATCAACCGCCACGCTGCCGCCCAAGGCCGCAGGCTGTTAGGGCCCACGACGCTTCACACTTGCCCTTTCGCCTCTGCTCGGCCAAGTTCGGTGCGCCGTGGGCCCGGGCTCTTGTCGGCGTTACGGGAACGGGGTCCCCAGACTTGCCTCGCTCGGCCCGCTGCGTGGCTCAAAGGAGGCCCAGACGGCCCATCTTCATCAACACAAGCTCAAGACCTCGCGAGGGGCCAAGCCTCACGGGCGGACGACCAAGAGCTTCCTCAGCACGGCCTCGTCGAGGCTGGCTCACGAGGAGGCGGAGAGTTCAAGGCGGGTACCTCGCGAGGTGCCCGTGGACGCAAGCCATGACGACCAAGGGCGCGGTTGGGCTACGCCAGCCTGCAAGGCCCCTCCTTTCCTCTTTGGTGCAAAGGGGCAAGCGCAGGCAAGGGCATCAAGCAAAGGCATTTGTTTCGGTGCAACAAGACCAAGACCAGCCCCAACGGCTGGAATGCAGTCATCGTGGAGCCCAAGCAGGCGTCATCACCGGAGCCTTTGGCAGGCGAGGACCAACTTATGTCAGGATAAGTGTACCCGCTGTTCCCCTTCAAAATGTCCAATTGTTGGCGCCCTTCCCGCTCAATATTTGGGAAGAGGCCCAGGGCCTTCACCTATAAATAGGGGTAGCCACACTCAGAGAAAAAGGAAGAAAAGGAGGAGGGGACGAAGGACGATCTGATCGAGCATTTGGAATCCAGAGAGAGAGAAACCTGTTCCTCAAGCTAGAGCGGCGGGGCACCACTTACCAGTTCATCACACCCACCAAGAACAGACCCTCGCGAGGATGTTCTTCCCTCAGATCGTTTCTTCGTCAGCCCTGTGAGGCAATCCACACACCACAAACTAGAGTAGGGTATTACACCACAACGGTGGGTCTTAACTAGTATAAATCTTGCGTCTCTTGTGTTGTTCTTGTTAGTAGTTTAGGTACCTGCGATTCGGCGAGGTACGAGACGGTGGAGGGTTGGATCTCCGCGCGCACCCCAGAGTTTGAACCTTAAGGGTCTGCCGGAACCCGTGATCCAACAGATACCCTTGGACCCGGAGCACCCGGAGAGGTACGCTGTCGTAGGTGCAAACCTTGACAGCAAATAGGAAGGAGAGCTCGTCGATTTCCTCTGTGAGAATCGGGACATTTTCGCATGGTCCCCTAAAGACATGCTGTGTACCGACGGAATTCGCCGAGCACAAGTTACATGTCCGATCTGATGTGAAGCCTGCCAGCAGCCCTTTTGCGCCGCCGTAAGAGAAGAGACGAGTTGTTGGAGAAGAGATAGCCTGGCTCCTAGCAGCCGGTTTCATTATGGAAGTGTTCTTTCCAGAATGGTTAGCAAACCCGGTCCTGGTACTGAAGAAGAACAAGCAGTGGCGGATGTTTATTTACTACACAAGCAGTGGAGGAAAAAGCCATAGGAGCAATGTGCAAGGAAAGATAGAATTAGGATAATATTTACACAACATAGGCCCTTGGCCGAATCTTCGAGGGGAAGTTCAAAATACTATCAAAGCAGATAAAATAAAGGCAAGATGGCAGCCTAGGAAGCGGCAGACGGGTTTGGAGGGCCAGAGGAGACGGCGGTGTCAGGCGCCGGGGCGGCCGGCTGGACAGTCTCGGCTTGATCATCTCCGGCGGCAGCCGGCCCAGACGGGCGCGGCTCGTTGCTGGAGACGCGGTCAAGCCGAGGCTGGTCGCCCGCCTCCGCCTTTCTCGGGCGCCCATCTCATCTCCATCCTCCGCCTCGCTTTCCTCCTCGGCGCTGAGCCGATCACCTCCGCCGAAGTCCTCGCTATAATCCGGGTTCATCTCAACCACTCCGGGCGGCGCCTCCCGCCGCCCTCAGCCCGCCAGGGGACGAAGATTTCGGTGTCCGTAGTAGTCGGCGATCGACACCGTGACGCCGACAAGGGCGTCTTCCGCAGCTAGCAGCTCCGCTGGGCCTTCGACCGAACGCAGCTACCGGTCCAGATCCAGCCTCGGTACGACGATTGATTTAATTCCAAGGCCCGGCGCGTCCGGCCAGGCCGAGGAACCTTCCAGCCTCAAGACGGGCCACCATGACCTCCAGCGCTTGGCAGTCCGACTGGGAGTGCGCAGAACCGGCATGTCTGGCCATAAGGCAGCGATCGCCTGGGCGCCGACACGTTGAAGACGGCGCAACATCCGATGGGCCGGCCGCAGACGAGCCTCGATGCTTAGAAGCTGCTCATCAAGGGTCCGGGGGGCGTTGGCAGCAATCTCCGCGCCATTTTCCTTCCGCGCCTCGCGATCAGCCTCGAGGGCTTGATTGGCCGCCTGCGTGTGGCCGGGGAAGAAGTCTGCCAAGACAAAAAAAGAAGCAAGTCAAAAAACCAGGAGTCGGCCCGACCTATAGTCAGCGGCCTAAAGAAGGAAAGTAAAGAAACTCACCGTCGACGATGTCCTCAATTTCATGGAAGCCGGAGGTCAGCTGTGCCTCCTTGTCGGTCCAGGAGGAGCGCTCGCTTTGAACTCGGCCAGGAGAGCAGCCTCTTTCTTTCTCCGCCTCGCCTCTGCGCTTTCTTAAGCAGCTCCTTTGCTCCGCCAAATGCGTAGCCAAGCAGGTCACGCTCAAGGGCGAAGCTTGCTGCACTCCTCCACCTTAGCACGCAGGCGGTGTCGGCTGCGCCAAATGCCGCCGGAGAGTGGCGTTGGCCTCTCAAGAATAAAAAGAAAAATGGCGTTAAGTCACAACTAAGAAGGTCGCCAGAATATCCGCCCAACTGCTCGCCAGCCTCGCTCAATCTCGGGATTACAGCTGGTGCGCCAGGCGTGCCCGCTGAAGAAGAAAGAAGACTCACCTCGCCCTCGACAGTCGGCAGTCCGCTTGCCCAGCTCCTCAACATTGCGGTTGAAGGCAGTGGCGCGGAGGTTGTGATACTCCCGTGATAAGCATTTCGCATAAAGGTAAATGTTTGAACTGCCAGATAGAGTTCCGAGTCACCGCCAAAGCAGCCAGCCCAAACTCGGGGATTACACTCTAGTGGAGCTGCCGGCGCCTCACAGAGAAGAACAAGAAAAAACTCAAAGAAGAAACATACCCGAACGGCGGTTCGCGATGCCAGGTGTGCCTTGGTGCAGCTTCGATGGCGCCGCCGCTCAGCTTCGCCTCGACGCCCGTGGTTACCGTTCAGCTGGGATTCAGGTTGCCGCCTCGCACCCACCCAATGGGTGCGACGCTTGTCGCCTCGGCGTCTGGGATGGCCGAGCTGGCGGCGCCGGTCTCCAAGGGGCGTGGCGCCGAAGTCGCTTTCTCAAGACGGCGGCGTGCTCACGAGGCGACTTGAAGGAGCAGCTTTGCCACGGCTCGTTTTCGGGCCGGGCGGCACTGCTGGTCCGCTTGCTGCTTACCTCGCGCTCTCGACGGCGGCGCGGAGGCGGCGGGGCGGCACGGCCGCGTTCGACACGGTGGTCTCACCGCTTTCCTTCTCCATGACGGGAACTCATTGCCGGCTCCCTCCGCTCGCTTCGTGAACTCCGGCGGTGGCGGCGCGGAGCTCAGCGGGGTGACGAGCAACGCCGATTGGAGGCGCGCGGCCTCCTCGGCCCGCCGCTTAGCCGCGACGGCGGCTTCGGCCTCCTCTAGCTTCCTCTGGGCGGAAGCCGCTGCCTTCTCGGCCTCCGCCTTCTCCAGACGGGCGGCTTCTTCCTCGTCGCGCTTCTCCTGCGTTTCCGTCTGGCCGCCTCCCGGAGGTCGGCGGGGTCAATCCGCCGATTAGTGGCGGACGTCTCTGCCGACCCCATGACGGAGGCGGCGGCGAACCTCTCTAAAGTAAGGGGAGCCCTGATGCGAAGAAGACGTGTAAAAGATTTGGACAAAGTTCACCAGAAGAAAACAAGACAAAGCAGAAGCACTTACGCGGAGACCAGCGGCAGCTTTTTCACGTCCTTGCGGAAGCGGTTAGCCTTTGCGACCGCCTCTTCCCGCTGGGTCGCGGCGGCCGTCCCCTTAAACTTCTTCGACCGGCCGCCTAGCAAGCTCGGCCCGGCCCGGCGCTTCTTCGCGCCGCCTCGACCACCCAAGCCGGCGGAGGAACTCGCACATGGTTGGCCGACCTTCGGCTGGCGGCGTGGGATGACTTCCCCCTCGCCGTCATCTTCAGGCCAGTCGGCGAAGGTAGCCGAGGGCCTGAAGTCGTCAGCCCCTCCTCCTCCTCCTCCTTTGGCGTCAGCCTCCATCGCCGCCGCCCCCAAGTCAGGGTCGTCGTCATCGCTCTCCGCCGGTGAGGGGACGACCACGGGCCGGCCCGTGGTGCCTACCGAGGGCTGCATGAGGGGTTCTAACTTGAAAAACCAAAGAAGATCAGTCGGATTCGCTGAAAAAAGAAAATGAAGAGGAAAAGAGACGACTTACCACGGGCGGGGGGTTGGCGCGCGAGTACGGCTCCTTGCCGAACTGCCAATCCGCCGTGAGATTGCAGTTTGCCATGAAGTTCACCGTGTCCGCCACCTCCGCGTGGGGCATGTCCTTCGAGCATAGCCGACTGGGGTCCCGGTGGCCGCTCATCTGACAGATCATATGAGGTCGGCCTTGGAGCGGGAGGACTCGGCGCCACGGGCGGTGCCACCGGTCGGCCCCAAGCTCCCTCCGATCGGCCAAGACTGGAGTCACGCTGACGGCGGCGCCGCCAGCAGGAGTCGGCGCCCCGGCGGTGGGACCAGCCGGGAGCCTCCCCGCCAAGACGCCGCTTTGAAAGGCGGCAGATTGACCTGGGCCGCCTTCCGAGCGACGCTTCTTCACGAGAAGTAGGATCGCTGCCACATCTTCACCGACTTGATCATCGGAATGGCGGAACGGGTTGTCGGCCACCGCCTCCGTGAGATTGCGATGAAGGTGCCGTGACAGAAGCCGCACGCCGACGCATGCGTGCCGAGCTTGACTGAAAGAATTCCCCCACAGCTCGATGGTGGGGAGAACGCCGAGGAAGCCTCGCACAAGGCGGCGAGCAGCAGCCAGCAGCACCACCGTATTCGGAGTGAGGTGGTGCGGCTAGAGCCCGTGGAACTCCAAGAAGGCGCTGAAGATGCCGCCGCCGCAGCCCTAGGCCGCGCATGAGGTGCGAGCGAATACCCGCCGCCTCCTCCGCGCCCGTTATTTCACCCGCCGGGCGCGCTGGTCCGCACTAGGCTCTTGCCGGGGATGCGCGCTGGCGCGGAGGAACTCGATGTGGTCGCTGCCCACCTCGGAGCCGCCCCACACGCCGGAGCGCGGGAGGTGCAGCGGCGGAGGAAGAGCTCATCTCCGCGGGCGTGGCGTGGCGTGGGCGGGCGCATAAGAAGAAGAAAAAGCGAGAGGGAGAAGGAGCAATAGGAAGCGGGGGAAGCGGGGAGATGGGTGCGCGTGCTTGGCCGCCCCCCCCCCCTCCTCCCGCCTACTTATAGGCTCACGGGCTGAGAAGCCGATGGGGCGGGCGTGGGATTAACTGCACCCAGTACCCCCACGCCCCCCACGAAGTTACTGCGCGCAGTAACGACATGGGAACCCCAACCGCCCGCACGACCGCAACGGATCCGGTCGCGTCCCGAGGCACGGTAGTGGCGGGTCCCGTCTGACGGCCTGTCTCGTCACGTGTGTGGGTGGGCAGATCGACCGCCCTGCATGCCGTGGCGACGGGCCTGTAACGGGTCGCCGCCGGGAAGCTTATCAGGCACGCTACCTGGTTCCCGCTGCGACTTTCAAACCTTTTAAGGAGCAAGACGGCCTCCTGCGAGTCCGACTCCAGCTAGTCGGCCTAGAGGAAGACGGCGAGCAAGGCCCAGATTCTTCCACCAGAGGGATGAAACTGTTGAGGCTCCTCGACATGTTGCCCTTGGCGCCTCACCAGCTTCGGGGACTACTATCGGAGTAATGGGCCACGGGTACGCAAACCCGAGCCCCCGGACCTTTCAAGACATCGGGGCAGGCTGCGCCCCTCAAGACCCCAAGACAAAGATCCGCCTTCTGAGAGTCGTCGGCAGAGCCGCCGACTGCCCCTCACGACCGAGTCCCAGAGACGGCTTCGAAATAAGCCGACTCCCAACTGGCGGCTTCCAGAGAAGCTGACTATGGGGAGTCGGCCCGCGACTCCAACCACCTCCTGCCTACGCAACTACAGACGGGATGGGGTGCGGCCGCCGCGCGGCCCATCCCTGCCCCGTTCACGAAGGGCAGGCATGGCCAAAGTGCGCCATACCGACGGAGATCTTCGTCCGGCGCGGCACTGTTGCCACGCCGGCCCTGACATCAGCCCCGTGGGCGGCGCCCTGAGCCCACGATGGCCTGTCTGTACGACCCAAAGACGGCGGGATTCCGCCGGGCGGGTGCGTACGGCGGCGAGAGCGCCACAAGACGGACCCGTTGGGAGTCGGCCCCCAAGAGTCGACCGGCCCTCCCACGGGCTCCGCACGCCATTAACCAGACAGGACATCGAATGGCAACAGTGGTCGCCCGTCAGGCGGCGGCACTTTTGCCATGACCCCATGACCAAGCCCGCGTCATTAGAGGCGCACTACAAAGAATCCGTAGTCGGCAAGACTTACCAAGGGCGGACAAGGATTGTCGGCCCCATGCTGGGCCGTCGGCGGGCCCCAGCAGTCGGCGGAGAAGACGGCGACCAGAGAGACAGACGGCTGGGACCCGTGCCCAGCCGGATTACCATTGTACCCCTGGGGGTTAGGCCTATATAAACCCCACGGGGAACCCATGCAAGAGGTTGGACCCTAATAGCTTTAGACACACATAGAGGGAAGAGAAGAGCTAGCCGTGCCCTTCTCCTTCCTCGCCCCGAACAGCTCGAGGAGCAACCTTGTACCCACTTTACCATAGTGATCATGTGGAGACCCCGCAGAGCAGGAGTAGGGGTATTATCTCCACGGAGAGCCCTGAAGCTGGGTAAGATCCGCCGGCGTGCATGCCTTCGCCTCATCCCGTTTCCAGGCACCGGCGACGTTCTACTCGCCCCCACCATGATAAGCCATCCTTTGGCATATGTTGCACCCAACCCCCGACAAGGTGCGCGGTATTAGAGAGGCTAGCAATGGTGGAAGGATGGGAAAAAGTGTGTATAATCCATGGACTCAACATTAGTCATAAAGAACTCATATACTTATTGCAAAAAATCTAGAAGTTATCAAAGCAAAGTATTACGCGCATGCTCCTAGGGGGATAGATTGGTAGGAAAAGACCATCGTCATTCCCCGACCGCCACTCATAAGGAAGACAATCAATAAATAAATCATGCCCGAGTTCATCACATAACGGTTCACCATACGTGCATGCTACGGGAATCACAAACTTCAACACAAGTATTCTTTGAATTCACAACTACTCAACTAGCATGACTCTAATATCATCATCTTCATATCTCAAAACAATTATCAAGCATCAAGCATCAAACATATCTTAGTATTCAACGCACTCAAAAGAAAGTTTCACATATCTTGAATACCAAGTATATTAACATTAAGCAAATTACCATGCTATTAACGACTCTCAAAATAATCTAAGTGAAGCATGAGAGATCAAGTTTCTTTAAAACAAATCCACCACCGTTCTCTAAAAGATCTAAGTGAAGCACTAGAGCAAAAATTATCATGCTCAAAAAGATGTAAGTGAAGCACTATGAGCAAAAGTATCAAGCTCAAAAGATATAAGTGAAGTACATAGAGTATTCTATCAAATCCCAATTCATGTATGGCTCTCTCAAAAGGTGTGTACAGCAAGGATGATTGTGGTAAACTAACAAGCAAAGATGCAAATAATACAAGACGCTCCAAGCAAAACACATATCATGTGGTGAATAAAAATATAGCTCCAAGTAAATTATTGATGGAAGTGGATTTAAAGAGGGGATGCCTTCCGGGCATCCCCAAGCTTTGACTTTTGGTGTCCTTGATTATCTTGGGGTGCCATGGGCATCCCCAAGATTAGGCTCTTTCCACTCCTTGTTCCATAGTCCATCAAAAGAATTCACCCAAAACTTGAAAACTTCACAACACAAAACTCAATAGAAATCTCGTGAGTCTGCTTAGAGAAAGAAAAAAAGACTACTTTAAGGTACTGTAATGAACTCATTATTTATTTATATTGGTGTTAAACCTACTGTATTCCAACTTCTATGGATCATAAACTATTTTACTAGCCATAGATTCATCAAAATAAGCAAACAACACACGCAAAACAGAATCTGTCAAAAACAGAACAGTCTGTAGTAATCTGTAACTAACGCAAACTTCTAGAACTAAAAACATTCTACCAAAATTAGACGACCTGGAATTTTTTTTTATTTATCATCACCAATTGGAATCAGTATTTTATCACGTTCTGGTGATTTTTAACAATTCAGGCACTGAGCGCAAAGTTTCTGGAAATTACAGCAAGATCAAATAACTATCATCCAAGAAGATCCAATAGGTTTAACTTGGCACAGACACTAATTAAAATATAAAACCACATATAAACAGAGGCTAGATGGATTATTTATTACTAAACGGAAGCAAAAACAAAAAACTAAAAATAAAATTGGGTTGCCTCCCAACAAGCGCTATCGTTTAACGCCCCTAGCTAGGCATAAAAGCGAGGATAGATCTAGGTATTGCCATCTTTGGTAGGCAATCCATAAGTGGCTCTCATAATAGATTCATATGGTAATTTTATTTTATTTCTAGGGAAGTGTTCCATGACTTTATTTAATGGAAATTGGAATCTAATATTCCCTTCCTTCATATCAATAATTGCACCAATCGTTCTAAGGAAAGGTCTACCAAGAATAATAGGACATGAAGGATTGCAATCTATATCAAGAACGATAAAATCTACAGGCACATAATTCCTATTTGCAACAATAATAACATCATTAATTCTTCCCATAGGATTTTTAATAGTGGAATCCGCAAGATGCAAGTTTAGAGAGCAATCATCAAAGTCACGGAAATCTAGCAAATCACACAAGGTTTTGGGAATAGTAGAGACACTAGCACCCAAATCACACAAAGCATTAAACTCATGATATTTAATTTTAATTTTGATAGTAGGTTCCCACTCATCATATAGTTTCCTAGGGATAGAAACTTTCAACTCAAGTTTTTCTTCATAAGATTGCATCAAGGCATCAACAATGTGTTCGGTAAAGGCCTTATTTTGACTATAAGCACGAGGAGAATTTAGCACGGTTTGCATCAAGGAAATACAATCAATTAAAGAGCAATTTTCATAATTAAATTCCTTGAGATCCAATATAGTGGGTTTAGCAACATCTAGATTTTTATTTCTTTCAATCCCACTTTTATCAATTTCATCATCAAGATCTAAAATCTCCGTATTCTTAGACCGCCTTCTAGGTATTGGAAGATCATATTCAGTTTCATCAAGATTCATATTGCATTACAAAGTTTTAATAGGGGACGATCAATAACTTTTAGATCTTCATCTTGATTTTCATAGGAATTAGAAGAACACGCTTTAATAAAGGCATCTTTGGAAGCACGCATCCTAGCGGTTCTTTATTTGCACTCATCAATGGAAATTCTCATAGCTTTGAGAGACTCATTGATATCATGCTTAGGAGGAATAGATCTAAGCTTTAAAGAATCAACCTCAAGAGAAAGTCTATCAACGTTCCTAGCCAAATCATCAACTTTAAGCAATTTCTCTTCAAGCAAAGCATTAAAATTCTTTTGTGAATTCATAAACTCTTTAACACTACTTTCAAATTCAGAGGGCATCTTATTAAAATTTCCATAAGAGTTGTTGTAGGATTTTCCATAATTATTAGAAGGATTACTAGGATAAGGCCTAGGATTAAAATTCCCTCTATACGCATTGTTACCAAAATTATTCCTACCAACAAAATTCACATCCATAGATTCATTATTATTCTCAATCAAAGTAGACAAAGGCATATCATTAGGATCATAAGAAACACTCTTAGTAGCAAATAATTTCATAAGTTCATCCATCTTTCCACTCAAAACATTGATTTCTTCTACCGCATGCACCTTTTTATTAGTAGATCTTTCAGTATGCCATTGAGAATAATTAACCATAATATTATCTAGGAGTTTAGTAGCATCCCCTAGAGTGATTTCCATAAAAGTGCCTCCCACGGTCGAATATAAAAGATTTCTAGAAGCAAAATTCAATCCGGCATAATCTTTTTGTATAATCATCCATAAGTTCAAACCATGAGTAGGACTATTACGTATCATTAATTTCATTCTCTCCCAAGCTTGTGCAACATGTTCATGATCAAGTTGCTTAAAATTCATAATATCGCTTTCTAAGAGAGATAATCTTAGCGGGAGGAAAATACTTAGAGATAAAAGCATCTTTGCACTTGTTCCAAGAATCAATACTATTTTTAGGCAAAGATGAAAACCACGCTTTAGCACGATCTCTAAGCGAAAAACGAAATAGCTTCAATTTAACGACATCATTATCGACATCTTTTTTCTTTTGCATATCACATAAATCAACGAAGCTATTCAGATGAGTAGCGGCATCTTCACTTGGAAGGCCGCTAATTGATCTTTCATAACAAGATTCAACAAAGCAGTATTGATTTCACAAGATTCAGTATTGGCAAGAGGAGCAATCAGAGTGCTAAGGAAATCATTATTATTGGTATTGGTGAAGTCACAAAATTTGGTAGCATCTTGAGCCATTGCGACAAACAAGCAAACTAACACATGAGCAAACAAGCGGACGAGGAAAAAGGCAACGGGAAAAAGAGGAGGAGATTGTGAAAGAGAGGGCAAATAAAACGGCAAGGGTGAAGTGGGGGAGAGGAAAACGAGAGGCAAATGGCAAATAATGTAATGCGAGAGATAGGGATTGTGATGAGTACTTGGTATGTTGACTTTTGCATAGACTCCCAAGAACGGCGCCAGAAATCCTTCTTGCTACGCCTTGAGCTTATGCTGGTTTTCCTCAAGAGGAGAGGATGATGCAGCACAAGAGCGTAAGTATTTCCCTCGCTTTTTGAGAACCAAGGTATCAATCCAAGAGGAGGCCACGACAAGTCCCTCAGACCGCATTAAAACGATAGCTACTCTCAACCAACACGATTAGGGGTTGTCAATCCCTTCACGGTCACTTACGAGAGTGAGATCTGATAGAGATAATATTTTTGGTATTTTTGGTATAAAGATGCAAAGTGAAAAGTAAAAGCAAAAGTAAAACAAAGCAAGTATAAAAGTGATGGAGATTGATATGATGAGAATAGACCCGGGGGCCATAGGTTTCACTAGTGGCTTCTCTCAAGAGCATAAATATTCTACGGTGGGTGAACAAATTATTGTTGAGCAATTGTCGTAATTGAGCATAGTTATGAGTATATCTAGGTATGATCATGTATATAGGCATCACGTCCGAGACAAGTAGATCGAAACGATTCTCAAGCATCTACTACTATTACTCCACTCATCAACCGCTATCCAAAGATGCATCTAGAGTATTAAGTTAAAAACAGAGTAACGCCTTAAGCAAGATGACATGATGTAGAGGAATAAATTCATGCAATATGATAAATACCCCATCTTGTTATCCTCGATGGCAACAATACAATACGTGCCTTTGCAACCCCTTCTCACATCGGGTAAGGACACCGCAAGATTGAACCCAAAGCCATGCACTTCTCCCATTGCAAGAACTACCAATCTAGTTGGCCAAACCAAACGGATAATTCAAAGAGACTTGAAAAGATAACTCAATCATACATAAAAGAATTCCGAGAAGATTCAAGTATTATTCATAGATAAGCTGGATCATAAACCCACAATTCATCGGTCTCAACAAACACACCCCAAAAAGAAGATTACATCGAATAGATCTCCACGAGAGAGGGGGAGAACATTGTATTGAGATCCAAAAAGAGAGAAGAAGCCATCTAGCTACTAGCTATGGACCCAAGGTCTGAAGTAAACTACTCACACTTCATCGGGAGGCTATGGTGTTGATGTAGAAGCCCTCCATGGTGGATGCCTCCATGGAGCTCCTAACAGTGCCCCAAGATGGGATCTCGTGGATACAGGTGAAGTTGCGGTGGTGGAATTAGGTTTTGGCTCCTGCTCGATCGTCTGGGGTACGATGTATATATAGGAGGAAGGAGTACGGTGGAGTAGCAGGGGGCCACGAGGCCGGGGGGCGCGCCCCCCACCCTCGTGACCGCCTCCAATGTTCCTTGGCGTAGGGTCCAAGTCTCCTGGATCACGTTCGGTGAGAAAATCACGTTTCCGAAGGTTTCATTCCGTTTGGACTCCGTTTGATATTTTTGTTTCTTCGAAACACTGAAAAAGGCAAAAAACAACAATTCTGGGCTGGGCCTCCGGTTAATAAGTTAGTCCCAAAAGTAATATAAAAGTGGAAAATAAAGCCCATTATAGTAAAAAACAATAGATAAAGTAGCGTGGAGCAATCAAAAATTATAGATACGTTGGAGACGTATCAATAATTCCTGGAGTAGAGGCCCGCTGTACGGGCTCTATAACACGGGAAGTGGTCTTCGGGTCCCCGGACAGCTTCCAGAGCTAAGAGTTAATCTTCAACATCGTCCCTTTCCTCAGTGGTTACCATGCACTGCTCGGACGAACCGCATTTGCTAGATTCAATGCAGTTCCACACTACGCATACCTCAAGCTCAAGATGCCAGGACGGCAGGGGTGATCACTTTATCCAGCGAAATATGGACCGCTCCTTGAGCGGAAGAGCATCTGAGCAGCCCTTGTGGCAGAAGTAATCTCTGACCCTCTCAAACAAACCAATCAGCAACAACGAGCATAGTCAAGCAAGTCAAGCACCCATAGCAGGATCATCGAGCTGCGCCAAGAAGCGCGACTAACAGTCCGGCCTCCGCTTAAGCCCCATCAAAGGAGCATTCATGCCACGCACACAATTACGCACTTAAAATACCATGGGCATAGGCGGGGCGCATCAACGACTTCGGTCAATAGTGGGTAACCGCCAAAATAGTTTCATACTCTTTCCCTCTTACCTTCGGAGGACCTTTGCGTTGGCTTGACATCCTCAAAAAGGCAGTGCGGACTTATAGGGAGAGACATCCAAGGAGGCAGGGCGTTGTGCACGAGAAGGAAATACCAGGTGGAATCTATTTACGATCATTATACCTTTAGCTATCTATCTGAACACAGACACGCCCTGGATAGGACATGTCAAATAGTCTTGTTTTATCTCTGCTTAACGCATCCATTGTAAATGTACGCTTAAACGTATTTTTCGTCAATGGGAGATTATGTATAGAGTTAGCTTATTATTCTTATTTGAGATTTTTTTTCTCTTATAAATGTTTATTTGATATTGCATCCGTACACCTTGGTGCGGCCGGTTTGCCAGGGGCTTCCTATGGCGCCCCATAATATGGCAACTAAAGTCCGAACACTTTCAGCGATCGGCACCCGAACTTATAGCACTATATGCATCAGCTCGAATCATGTCTTGGGTCTGGTTAGGATAGCCCGGCTCCCTTGTTTTGGTGCCTTACGTTCCGTTATATCGGCTAAGGTAGCCTTGAGGAGAACTCTTTGTGATTGTGTCCGGTTCTTCGGACGAGCACCTCGATGAAAGCGGCCCGGCCGGCATGATGTGGCGAGCTGGTCGCTGTTGAAGGTTTTAAAATCCTTAAAGATTTTCGCTTTAGGTGATATATAAACCGTCCGATCTAGGCGTAATATAAGCGCCCGATTGATCTTCCGTTCTGAGGGCTTATGAAATTTAAAATTGTATGAACTTCTATGGCTAAGTGAAAGTTATAAAGCCGCATAGTCAATTGCCTTGTTCATTAGCTGGACACCTCCTTAAGGGACCAAACATTTGGATAAAAAATGTCCGGGTTTTTCCACTAATACCCAGTGCTAGTCACGTGGGGGAAGCCGACGATTGGCCTACTTTCGAGGATTTATAAACAGCCGCCTGAGGAAGGTAATATTTTAAATAACAAAAGCGCTACATAAGCGTAAGTAACCCCAAATCTTTAATTACAAACATGACGAAGTGAATTCATTCCAAAATGGCGTCCTTGGTACACTCGCCGGCTGACAAGGCGAGCACCCTTCATCAAGCCATCGTGGTACATTCGGGATGGCGTCGCCTTGCCCTCCGGCCCGTCCTTGACCGGCTTCTACGCATCGGCTTGCCCCAATGCACCTTGGCGGGCAAAAGCTGGTGGAGGCACCGCCGATGCAAAGCGGATCAGCAGTCACTTCAAGCAGCGGGCGGGCATCCACCATCCAGCTTGGTCGAGCCAAAAGTAGCTCTTTGGGCGAGAAGCTCACCCAGGCCACATCTTTGACTATGAAGTCCTTCATAGCGGTTCGGCCCGCCACAATGAGTTCGATCAAGCTGCCCGGTTGATTAGCTTTCGAGAAGGCATCGGATGATCGACTGACATATTGGGACGAGAACAGCTTCTCGTTGAGCTCCCCTCACAGGAGCAGTAGAACTCATTGACGTCTGGTAGCTTTGCGTGACAATGCAAATGCCGTGGAAGCTCCGTATTGAGTAAGTAAAAAGCGCCTCCTCCACATGGTTGCTTTGCATAAAATTTCTTTCTGCTATCTTTTTGGCCTCCTGGATCTCCTGCTTGTGCTTTCGGCTTGACCTTGGCATCTTTCAAACTTACAAGGGCGCCCATGGCTAGGTCTCCTTCATCTTGAGATCATGCTCAGTGGACTCGCATTTCTTGCGAGGTCACAGGAGCTCTTCTTTACCCTCGCCTACCCCTAACACTTTGCTTTTGGCGCTCCTTACACTCGAGGCCGCCTTTTCTTGACCTCAGACGGCATCTCGTTCGGGGGCGCCACTTGGCAGTGGCCCACATTACCGCAGTCCACGACACTTAGGTGTTAGACTCACCAATTCTGCCTATCCTTATATGCATAAGGCGGGAATCACTTACCCTTGTTCTCTTGAGCGCCTCTTCGTGAGGCAGATCTCTCCCTACGCTGCTCTAGGGTCCCGCTTGCAGTTCGGCAACCTCGGCGATGCAGGGCAGCTGGCGACAAGCTGCACAGCCTGCTTATTCACAACAATGCTTATTATTAGACTCCTGCGGATTATATTTGACCCTCCGTTTGGCTTTCTTTTGAACACCAAGCAGTGTCGAGGGGCTACTACCTGTCGGGTGGCAATTTTGCACATTTTATTACTTCCCTCAAAGCGTCGGGGAAGCTTGTGCGAGGCTTAGGTTAGTCCGTTTTTGGTGGGCCAGAACCTTTTGAATCACCGCACTCATAAGAGTCACGGTGCTCTTCTTCTATGGGCGCTGAAGCCCCTTCCACCCCGGACTATCCGGCGCAGTTGATGCACGTGGAAGGAGTCCTCGCCAAGCGGCTCGCCCTCCCTAACTAGGGGCTCACGCTGAGTCCGGAACCGTCGGAGGTTCGGAGCAGTGTTGATCGAGAGTCCGTCTGGTTGCAGCTCTCATCGGCCGCGATCTGCGGGGATCTTGAACCCGCATATGCGGCATTGGAAGACCGCATAGAGGCGTCTCGAGTCACCTCCCCTGCTCGGGGAACCTTCGGGATAACACCTCCGTGTCATCCGCAGGCTGAGGAGTGGTGGCCATTGGGAGCGAGTTCATCTCTGAAGCGCTCAGAGACCCATCCGAAGGTGACACCTCCGGATGAGCCCGGGCCGGACTGCATCAATGTTCGGTGTTATTAAACGATTATGAAGTGAAAATCACGGTAGAGTGCGGACACTTACGATCGCGCCAGGGGCTACCCCCTGGGCAGCCACCCTTCCTTGCTATGAGCCCCTGGCGCGATCGTAAGTGTCCGCACTCTACTGTGATTTTCACTTCATAATCGTTTAATAACACCGAACATTGATGCAGTCCGGCCCGGGCTCATCCGGAGGTGTCGTCTTCGGATGGGTCTCTGAGCGCTTCAGAGATGAACTCGCTCCCAACGGCCACCACTCCTCAGCCTGCGGATGACACGGAGGTGTTATCCCGAAGGTTCCCCGAGCAGGGGGAGGTGACCCTGGAGATGCCCCAAGGCGGTCTTCCAAATGCCGGACATGCGGGGTTCAAGGTCCCCGCAGATCGCGTCGATGAGGGCCGCAGCCAGACGGACTCTCGACCGAACACTGCTCTGGAACCTCCGACGGTTCCGGACTCAGGCGAGCAGCCCCTCATTAGGGTGGGCGAGCCGCCCGTGCCAAGGACTTCCGTCGCATCAACGGCGCCGGATAGTCTGGTGGAAGCGCTTCGAGGCGCTTACATGGAAGAAGAGCACCGTACTCTTATGAGTGCGGTGATTCAAAAGGTTCTGTCCGCCAAAAACGGACTAACCGAAGCCTGCACAAGCCTCCTGACGGGCTTTGAGGTAAGCAATAAAAATGTGCAAAATTGCCACCAGATAGGTAGTAGCCCCTGATACTCTGTTTGGTGTTTGGAAAGAAAAGCCAAACGAAGGGTCAATTATAATCCGCAGGAGTCTAATAATAAGCATTGTTGTGAATAAGGTGTCAGGTTGTCACGCCGCTGCCTGCATCGCCGAGGTTGCCAAATCAAGCGGGACCCGAGCAGCGCAGGAGAGCTCATCCTCACGAAGAGGCAGCTCAAGAGAACAAGGGTAAGTGATTCCCGCCTTATGCATTTAAGGATAGGCGTAATTGGTGAGTCTAACACCTAAGTGTCGTGACTATGTAACATGGGCCACCGCCAAGTGGCGCCCCCGGGGGCAGTGTTGTCCGAGGCCGAAGAAAAGGCGGCCTCGGAGTGTAAGGAGCACGAAAAGCAAAGTGCTAGGGTAGGCGAGGTACAGCAAGAGCTCCAGGACCTCGGCAAGAAATGCGAGTCCGTGGAGCATGATCTGAAGATGAAGGAGACCGAGCTTGCGAAGGCCCTTGTAAGTTTGAAAGATGCCAAGGTTGAAGCCGAGAAAGCACAGCAGGAGATCCAGGAGGCCAAAAAGATAGCAGCGGGTAAGAAATTCTTTATGCAAAGCAAACATCTGGAGGAGGCGTTTCTTTACTTACTCGAATATAGAGCTCTCCAGGGGCATTTGCAGATCTGTCACGCAGCGCCTCAGACGCTACAGAGTTCTTCCGTGCCCAGGAGGGGAGCTCAACGGAGAAGTTGTTCTGGTCCTAGTATGCTGGGGCCGATCATCCGATGCCTCTGAGCGACCAACTGAAGCAGTTGATCGAACTCCACAAGGCGGCCGAACTGGCTATGAAGGACTTCATAGTCAGGATGTGGCCTGGTGAGCTCCTCGCCAAAGAGCTACTTTGGCCCGATTGCCGGATGGTGGATGCCTGCCCGCTGCTTGAAGTTATCAAGCGATCCGCTTGCATCGAAGGTGCCCGCCGAGCTTTTGCCCGCCAAGGTGCATTGGGGCAAGTCGGATGCGAGAAGTCGGTCAAGGACGGGTCATTGAGGGCAAGGCGCATCGCCATCCTGAAATGTACTACGATGGCTTGATGAAGGGTGCTCGCCTCGTCACGGTGAGTGTACCAAGGACGCCATTTTGGAATGAATTCACTGCCATGTTTGTAATTAAATACGGTTACTTGTGCTATGTAGCGCTTTTGTTATTTAAAATATTACCTTCAGGCGGTTGTTTATAAAATCCTGAAAGTAGGCCATTGTCGGCTTCTCGCCACGTGACTAGCAATCGGGTATTCGTGGAAAATTCGGACACTCTTTATCCAAATGTTTGGTCCCTTAAGGAGGTGTCCAAAGGCAAATAACAAGGCAATCAGACTATGCGGCTTTATAACTTTCACTTAGCCATAGAAGTCTACAATTTTAAATTTCGACGAAGCCCCTAGAATCCGGAAGACCGAATCGGGGCGCTATACACGCCTAGATCGGACGAAGTCGATTTATCGCCTAAAGTGGAAAATCTTTAAGGATTTTAAAACCTCTCGAACAGCGACCAGCTCTCGCCACATCATGCCGCCAGTTTTCGCTTTCATCGAGGTGCTCATCCTAAGAACCGACACAATTGCAGAGTTCTCCTCGCGCTACCTTAGCCGATATAACGGAACGTAAGGCACCAAAACAAGGAGCCGGGCTATCCCAATCAGAGACCCAAGAGATGATTCGAGTCGATGCATATAGTGCTATAAGTTCGGGTGCCAGACCGTTGAAGTGTTCGGACTTTAGTTGCCATATTACGGTGCGCCATAGGAAGCCCCTGGCAAACCGACCGCACCAAGGTGTACTGATGCAATATCAAATAAACATTTATAAGAGAAAAATGCTCAAATAAGAATAATAAGTTGACGCTATATATAATCTCCCATTGACGAAAAAATATGTTTAAGCGCACATTTACAATGGATGCGTTAAGCGAGATAAAATAGGACTATTTGACATGTCCTATCCAGTAAGCTGTATTCAGATAGATAAAGCAGGTATAATGATCATAAAGAGATTCCACCTGGGTACTTCCTTCTGTGCACAACGTCTGTTGCCTCATTGGATGTCTCTCCCCTATGAGTCCGCACGGCTCTTTTGAGGATGTTGCGCCAACGGTCCCGAAGGTAAGAGGGAAAGAGTATGAAACTATTTGGTGGTTACCCGCACTATCGATCGAAGTCGTTGATGCGCCTCCGCCTATGCCCATGGTATTTTAAGTGCGTAATTGTGTGCGCGTGGCACAAATGCTGCTTTGATGGGGCATAAGCGGAGGCCGGACTGCTAGTCACGCTCTTGGCATGCCTGTTGATCCTGTTGCGGGGTGCTCCAGACTCGCTTGACTATGCTCGAAGTTGTCGCCGGATTGGTTTGTCGGAGTAGGCCGCGTTGTACTTCTGCCACAAGGGCTGCCGTATGCTCTTCTGTTTGAAGGGAGCAGTCCGTATTTCCGTTGACAGTGATCACCCCGCTCGGTCCTGGCATCTTGAGCTTGAGGTATGCGTAGTGTGGTACCGCATTGAATCTAGCAAATGCGGTTCGTCCGAGCAGTGCATCGTAACCACTGCGGAAAGGGACGATGTCGAAGATTAACTCTTCGCTCCGGAAGTTGTCCAGGGATCCGAAGACCACTTCCAGTGTTATAGAGCCCGTACAGCGGGCCTCTACTCCGGGAATTACACCCTTAAAGGTGGTTTTAGTGGGCTTGATCCTTGAAGGGTCAATGCCCATTTTGGCGACCGTGTCCCGGGTAAAGGTGTTCAGGCTGCTGCCACCATCCATAAGGACGCCGTGAGGTGGAATCCACAATGATTGGGTCTAGGACCAATGCGTCCGAGCCGCCGTGACGGATGCTAGTAGGGCGATCCCTACGATCAAAGGTGATCGGACAAGCTGACGATGGGTTGAATTTGGGGGCGACTGGCTCCATCGCATAGACATCCCTTAGTGCCCGCTTCCGTTCCCGCTTGGGGATGTGCGTGGCGTAGATCATGTTGACCATTTTCACCTTGGGGGGGGGGGGGGAATTTCTTCTGTCCCCCCGTGTTCGGACGTCGAGGCTCCTCGTCATCGTCGCTGTGCAGCCCCTTATCCTTGTCTGCGGTGTTTATCTTGCCGGCCTGTTTGAATACCCAGCAATCTCTATTGGTGTGGTTGGCTGGCTTGTCCGGGGTGCCATGAATTTGGCAGAGCGCCCAAAGATGCGGTCCGCATCGACGGTCCTCGATTATTTCTTTTGAACGGCTTCTTCCGCTGACCAGGCTTAGATCCACCGAATTCGGCGTTGACCGTCGTGTCTTGATCTTTGCCGCCGTTGTTCCGTCACTTATGTCTGTTACGCCGTGGCTTGCCGTTATTGTCGCGGCCATCTGAATTGCCAGTCTGCGGCATCGTGCTGCTGCGAGCCAACCAACTGTCCTCGCCCACGCAAAAGCGGGTCATTAGTGTTGTGAGAGCTGCCATGGACTTGGGTTTTTCCTGGCCGAGGTGTCGAGCAAGCCACTCGTCACGGATATTATGCTTGAAAGCCGCCAGGGCTTCGGCGTCCGAATAGTCAACTATTTGGTTCTTTTTAGTTAGGAACCGAGTCCAGAATTTCCTGGCTGACTCTCCGGGCTGTTGAGTAATGTGGCTCAAGTCATCGGCGTCAGGTGGTCGCACATATGTGCCCTGGAAGTTGTCGAGGAATTCGTCTTCCAGGTTTTCCCAGCTGCCAATGGAATTTGTTGGCAGGCTGTTTAGCCAGTGTCGGGCTGGTCCTTTGAGCTTAAGGGGAAGAGACTTGATGGCGTGCAGATCGTCTCCGCGGGCCATGTGAATGTGGAGAACAAAATCTTCGATCCATACTGCGGGGTCTGTTGTGCCATCGTATGATTTGATGTTTACAGGTTTGAACCCTTCTGGAAATTCATGATCCATTACTTCGTCAGTGAAGCAGAGGGGGTGCGCGGCGCCTCTGTGCCGGGCTATGTGGCTACGCAGGTCGAATTGCTCTGGGTGGCTATATTCGGCCCGGCCGGACTTGTTGAAGGTGTGTCCGGCGTGACGGTCCTCGTCGCGTACCGAGGCGCGCCCCCGCGATCCGTAGATCGATCTTGGCTGTCCTGATTTGTTGCCCCGGGCCGTAGTATGTTGGCGTGGGGGTGTTGGCTGGTATGCGGACTGGTATGCCGTTTTATCACGGCCACGAGGTGGCCGGTCAGCCGTATGGTGCTCGAGTCCGTATTCCTTGGCTGCTAGGACTTCAGTCCATCTGTCTGTGAGCAGGTCTTGATCACCTTGGAGTTGCTACTGCTTCTTTTTCAGGCTCCTCGCAGTGGCTGTAAGCCGACGCTTGAAGTGTTCCTGCTCTACGGGATCCTCACGCACACCGAACTCGTCATCGCCGAGGCTAATCTCGTCTTCGGAGGGGGCATGTAGCTGTCCTCCTCCGGGTATTCGTCTGTCGCCTGTTCTTTTGGGCTGACCTGCTCATCCTCTTGTTTAGCCTGCTCGAAGTCGGGCTGATCGGGGTTGTATTCTTCTTCGGCAACATCCGGATTGTTTTCGTCTCCTAGGCCGGTATTGGTGTGGCGGGGCTTGGAGTGGCACCGACGACGCCCATTCTTTGCTTTTTTCCCTGAGGTTTTATCCTCCGTTGCCTCATCGCCATTTGTTTTCTTCGGAGTGTCCACCATATATATATCATAAGAAGAGGTGGTTGTCCACCGCCCGGTGAGCGGTGGTTCATGTTCTTCTCCTGCATCGTCGTCCATACCGTCGATGTCTTCAGAGTCCAAGTTCAGTACCTCGGTTAGGTCATCGACCGTGGCACTGAAGTGGGTGGTGGGTGGGCAACGAATTCCATCATCGCCTGCCTCCCACTCGAGCCGGACATAGTTGGGCGAAGAGCCTCCTGACAAAGAGAGAGACTTTAATGAGTCTAGCATGTCGCCAAAGGGAGAGTATTGGAAGATATCCGCAGCGGTGAACTCCATTACCGGAGCCCATCCTGGCCCGACGGGCTCGGGAGTGTGCCGACTGGAACCAAAGTCCGGATACGAATCCGGGGGTTCAGAATCACAGGCCACCGCAGAGGTAAGACCCGTGTTCGGCTCCACGGCCGATGAGTGTGTGACCTGTGGGCCGGGGTCCATCCCTCCGTCCTTAGGGCAACATAGCTCGCCACGGATCTAGGTCCGGGATACTACAGGTGATACCTCGAGCTTCATCCGACGATGTGTCTAAGCCGTGCTTTGCCGTGGATCGTCCGATGCTCCTGGCATAGGCCCAAATCCATCGAAGATCAAGTCTCCGCGGATGTTCGCTGTGTAGTTCAGGTTTCCGAACCTGACCTGGTGGCCAGGGGCATAGCTGTCGATCTACTCCAGATGGACAAGCGAGTTGGCCCGCAGTGCGAAGCCGCCGAACACGAAGATCTGTCCTGGGAGGAAAGTCTCGCCCTGGACAGCATCGTTGATGATGATTGAAGGAGCCATCGAGCCTGACAGCGATGACACAGAGGAAGTCTCAATGAAAGCACCAATGTCGGTGTCAAAACCGGCAGATTTCGGGTAGGGGTCCCGACCGTAAGGCTAAGGCGATGGTAACAGGAAGCAAGGGACACAGATGTTTACCTGTGTTCGGGCCCTCTTGATGGAGGTAAAACCCTACTTCCTGCTTGATTAATATTGATGATATGGGTAGTAGAAGAGTAGATCTACCACGAGATCGTAGAGGCTAAACCCTAAGAGCTAGCCTATGATGGTATGGTTGTTATTGTGATCGGCCTTCTAAGGACCAACCTCTCCGCTTTATATAGACACCGGAGAGGGCTAGGGTTTACATGGAGTCGGTTACAAGGAAGGAAATATAATATCCGGATCGCCAAGCTTGCCTTCCATGTCAAGGGAAGTCCCATCCGGACACAGGCCGAAGTCTTGAGTCTTGTATCTTCATGCTTCAATAGTCCGGACGTTGTACACAGTCCGGCTGTCCGGATACCCCCTAATCCAGGACTCCCTCACCCCCAGCAACCCTCACCGTTCATCCATAGGCAGCATCGATCGGCTTCAGTTAGCAGCAGTAGCGAAGGAATCGCTCGATCGGGTTCAGTTAACAGCCATCGATCGATCGCTCGGGTTCAAGAACGCTGTAACTTTCTTGCAATCGCCGGGTTCGATTAGAGCCCAACGCCTCGCCGAAGTTCGATTAGAGCCCAACGCCGCACACACGCTGTGCGGTACGAGAAAGCGTGCATCGCCGGCCCCGACCACCCACCGTAACCGGGAACACCCTGATATTTTCCTCGCCCTCGCTTCTACCACGGTTTTTTCCGTCATGGACGGCCCAAAGAATGTCATGCAGCTGCGTCTCCGGCCCGCCCAGGATGAAAATCCCATTTTCTGTCATAGAAGTAGGAGCTCGCCACATCTATGATGATACCAGGTTTTGTCACAATTAGCGTCATAGAAGTGTCATAAGTATGACAGAAAAAATTTCGTTCGGCCCAAAATGTCCTGGATGTGTCTTTTTTTTGTAGTGGTAACATTGTCCCTTCTCTCTTTTTCTCTCATTTTTTTATTTGGGCCTTTTTCTCTTTTTTCTGGCCTCTTTTTTTTCTCCCTTCCTTTTTTTTCTTTTCGTCCAGAGTCTCATCTCGACTTGTGGGGGAATCATAGTTTTCATCATCCTTTCCTCACTTGGGACAATGATCTAATAATGATGATCATCACACTTTTATTTACTTACAACTCAATACTTGGAACAAAATATGACTCTATGTCAATGCCTCCGGCGATGTACCGGGATATGCAATGAATCAAGAGTGACATGTATGAAAGAATTATGAACGGTGGCTTTGCCACAAATACGATGTCAACTACATGATCATGCAAAGCAATATGACAATGATCAAGCGTTTCATAATAAACGGAACGGTGGTAAGTTGCATGGCAATATAACTCGGAATAGCTATGGAAATGCCATAATAGGTAGGTATGGTGGCTGTTTTGAGGAAGGTATATGGTGTGTGTATGATACCGGCGAAAGGTGCGTGGTATTAGAGAGGCTAGCAATGGTGGAAGAGTGAGAGTGCATGTAATCCATGGACTCAACATTAGTCATAAAGAACTCACATACTTATTGCAAAAATCTATTAGTTATCGAAACGAAGTACTACGCGCATGCTCCTAGGGGGATAGATTGGTAGGAAAACACCATCGCCGCCCCGACCGCCACTCATAAGGAAGACAATAAATAAATAAATCATGCTCCGACTTCATCACATAACGGTTCACCATACGTGCATGCTACGGGAATCACAAACTTTAGAACAAGTATTTCTCAAATTCACAACTACCCAACTAGCATGACTCTAATATCACCATCTTCATATCTCAAAATCATTATCAAGTATCAAACTTCTTATAGTATTCGATGCACTTTATATGATAGTTTTTATTATACCCATCTTGGATGTTCATCATATTAGGACTAATTTTATAGCCAAAACAAACTACCATGCTGTTCTAAAAGACTCTCAAAATAATATAAGTGAAGCATGAGAGGTCAATAATTTCTATAAAATAAAACCACCACCGTGCTCTAAAAAAGATATAAGTGAAGTACTAGAGAAAAATTACCTAGCTCAAAAGATATAAGTGAAGCACATAGAGTATTCTAATAAATTCCGATTCGTGTGTGTCTCTCCCAAAAGGTGTGTACAGCAAGGATGATTGTGGTAAACTAAAAATCAAAGACTCAAATCATACAAGACGCTCCAAGCAAAACACATATCATGTGGTGAATAAAAATATAGCCCCAAGTAAAGTTACCGATAGACGAAGACGAAAGAGGGGATGCCTTCCGGGGCATCCTCAAGCTTAGGCTTTTGGTTGTCCTTGAATTTTACCTTGGGGTGCCTTGGTCATCCCCAAGCTTAGGCTCTTGCCACTCCTTATTCCATAATCCATCAAATCTTTACCCAAAACTTGAAAACTTCACAACACAAAACTCAACAGAAAATCTTATGAGCTCCGTTAGTATAAGAAAACAAACCACCACTTCAAGGTACTGTAATGAACTCATTCTTTATTTATATTGGTGTTAAACCTACTGTATTCCAATTTCTCTATGGTTTATACCCTATGATACTAGCCATAGATTCATCAAAATAAGCAAACCACACACGAAAAATAGAATCTGTCAAAAACAGAACAGTCTGTAGTAATCAGAATTGTTCGAATACTTCTGAAACTCCACAAATTCTGAAAAACTAGGACAACCTGGAAAATTTGTATATTGATATACTGCAAAAAGAATTCGTATTTTATCACGTTCTGGTGAATTTTAACAAGTATTTTCGTGAGCGCAATGTTTTTGTCTTTTTCACCAAGATCAAACAACTATCACCCAAGAAGATCCTATTGGTTCTACTTGGCACAAACACTAATTAAAACATGAAAACACATCTAAACAGAGGCTAGATGAATTATTTATTACTAAACAGAACCAAAAATCAAGAATTTAAAATAAAATTGGGTTGCCTCCCAACAAGCGCTATCGTTTAACGCCCCTAGCTAGGCATAAAGGCAAGAATAAATCTAGGTATTATCATCTTTGGTACGCAATCCATAAGTGGCTCTCATAATAGATTCATAAGGTAATTTAATTTTCTTCTTAAGGAATTGTTCCATGCCTTTCCTTAACGGAAATTGGAATCTAATATTTCCTTCTTTCATATCAATAATTGCACCAATCGTTCTAAGGAAAGGTCTACCAAGAATAATAGGACATGTAGGATTGCAATCTATATCAAGAACGATGAAATCTGCGGGCACATAATTCCTATTTTCAACAATAAGAACATCATTAATCCTTCTCATAGGTTTCTTAATGGTGGAATCCGCAAGGTGCAAATTTAAAAAAACAATCATCAAATTCACGGAAACCTAATACATCACACAAAGTTTTTGGAATCATGGAAACACTAGCACCCAAATCACATAAAGCATAGCATTCATGATCTTTAATCTTAATTTTTATAGTAGGTTCCCACTCATCATAAAGTTTTCTAGGGATAGAAACTTCTAATTCTAGATTTTCTTCGTAGGATTGCATTAAAGCATCAACGATATGTTTGGTAAAAGCTTTATTTTGACTATAAGTATGAGGAGAATTTAGCACGGGTTGCAACAAGGAAATACAATCTATTAAAGAACAATTATCATAATTAAATTCCTTGAAATCCAAAATAGTGGGTTCATTGCTATGTAAAGTTTTGACCTCTTCAATCCCACTTTTACCAAATTTTGCATCAAGATCTAAAAACTTTGAATCATTGGGACGCCTTTTAACTAAAGTTGACTCATCTCCAGTACCATCATTATCAAGATTCATATTGCAAAACAAATATTTAATAGGAGACACATCAATCACTTTTAGATCTTCATCCCTATTATCATGAAAACTAGAAGAACACGCTTTTACAAAGCAATCTTTCTTAGCACGCATCCTAGCGGTTCTTTCTTTGCACTCATCAATGGAAATTCTCATGGCTTTGAGAGACTCATTGATATCATGCTTAGGTGGAATAGATATAAGTTTCAAAGAATCAACATCAAGAGAAATTCTATCCACATCCCTAGCCAACTCATCAATCTTAGGCAATTTTTCTTCAAGCAAAGCATTGAAATTCTTTTGAGAAATCATAAATTCTTTAACACTAGTCTCAAAATCTGAGGGAATCTTATTAAAATTTCCAAAAGAGTTGTTGTAGGAATTACCATAATTATTAGAGGAATTACTAGGAAACAGCCTAAGATTAAAGTTTCCTCTATACGCATTGTTGCCAAAATTGTTCCTACCAACAAAATTCACATCCATAGATTCATTATTATTCTCAATCAAAGTGGACAAAGGCATATCATTAGGATCAATAGGAGCACTCTTATTAGCAAACAATTTCATAAGTTCATCCATCTTTCCACTCAAAACATTAACCACTTCTATCGCATGAACCTTTTTACTAGTAGATCTTTTGGTGTGCCATTGAGAGTAATTAACCATAATATTATCTAGGAGTTTAGTAGCTTCTCCTAAAGTGATTTCCATAAAAGTGCCTCCCGCGGCCGATTCCAAAAGATTTCTAGAAGCAAAATTCAATCCGCCATAAAATTTTTGTACAATCATCCATAAATTCAAACCATGTGTAGGGCAATTATGTATCATTAATTTCATCCTTTCCCAAGCTTGCGCAACATGTTCATGATAAAGTTGCTTAAAATTCATAATATCGTTTCTAAGAGAGATGATCTTAGCGGGAGGAAAATACTTGGAGATAAAAGCATCTTTGCACTTATTCCAAGAATCAATACTATTTTTAGGCAAAGACGAAAACCAAGTTTTAGCACGATCTCTAAGCGAAAACGGAAGTAGCTTCAATTTAACAATATCATTATCCACATCTTTCTTATTTTGCATATCACACAAATCAACAAAGTTGTTTAGATGGGTAGCAGCATCTTCACTAGGAAGGCAAGAGAATTGATCTTTCATGACAAGATTCAGCAAAGCAGCATTAATTTCACAAAATTCAGCATCGGTAAGAGGTGCAACTGGAGTGCTGAGAAAATCATTGTTGTTGGTATTGGAAAAGTCACACAATTTAGTATTTTCTTGAGCCATCGTGACAAACGATCCAACACAAAAGCACACAAGAAGCAAGCGAAAAGAGACGAACGGAAAAAGAGGGCAAATAAAACGGCAATGGTGAAGTGCGGGAGAGGAAAATGGCAAATAATGTAAATGTGAGGAATAAGAGTTGTGATGGGTACTTGGTATATCTTGACTTGGTGTAGATCTCCCCGGCAACAGCGCCAGAAATACTTCTTGCTACCTCTTGAGCATGTGTTGGTTTTCCCTTGAAGAGGAAAGGGTGATGCAGCAAAGTAGCGTAAATATTTCCCTCAGTTTTTGAGAACCAAGGTATCAATCCAGTAGGAGACTACACGCAAGTCGCCTCATACCTATACAGACAAATAAGAACCTTGCAACCAACGCGATAAAGGGGTTGTCAATCCCTTCACGGCCACTTGCAAAAGTGAGATTTGATAGAGATAATAAGATAAATATTTTTGGTATTTTTATTATATAGATTGAAAAGTAAAGATTGCAAAAATAAACATCGACAGAAATAGCAAGTTGGCGGGAGATTAATATGATGGAAGATAGACCCCGGGGCCATAGGTTCCACTAATGGCTTCTCTCAAGATGGAATAAGTATTACGGTGGGTGAATAAATTACTGTCGAGCAATTGATAGAAAAGTGCATAATTATGAGAATATCTAGGCATGATCATGTATATAGGCATCACGTCCGCGACAAGTAGACCGAAACGATTCTGCATCTACTACTATTACTCCACACATCGACCGCTATCTAGCATGCATCTAGAGTATTAAGTTCATAAGAAAAGAGTAACGCATTAGGCAAGATGACATGATGTAGAGGGATGAACTCAGGCAATATGATATAAACCCCATCTTTTTATCCTCGATGGCAATAATACAATACGTGCCTTGCACTGTCATCCTTTGGGAAAGGACACCGCAAGATTGAACCCAAAGCTAAGCACTTCTCCCATTGCAAGAAAGATCAATCTAGTAGGCCAAACCAAAATGATAATTCAAAGAGACTTGCAAAGATAACAAATCATACATAAAAGAATTCAGAGGAGATTCAAATATTGTTCATAGATAATCTTGATCATAAACCCACAATTCATCAGATCTCGACAAACACACCGCAAAAAGTACATCGAATAGATCTCCAAGAAGATCGAGCAGAACTTTGTATTGAGATCCAAAGAGAGAGAAGAAGCCATCTAGCTAATAACTATGGACCCGAAGGTCTGTGGTAAACTACTCACACATCACTGGAGAGGCTATGGTGTTGATGTAGAAGCCCTCCGTGATCGATTCCCCCTCCGGCGGAGCGCCGCAAAAGGCCCCAAGATGGGATCTCACGGGTACAGAAGGTTGCGGCGGTGGAAATAGGGTTTTGTGGTGCTCCTGGATGTTTTTGCCGTATATGGGTATATATAGGAGGAAGAAGTAGGTCGGTGGAGCTGCGAGGGGCCCACGAGGGTGGGGGCGCGCCTCCCTGCCTCTTGGCCTCCTCGCTTCTTTCTTGACGTCCACTCCAAGTCCTCTGGATCACGTTTGTTCCAAAAATAACTCTCCCGAAGGTTTCATTCCGTTTGGACTCCGTTTGATATTCCATTTCTGCGAAACACTGAAATAGGAAAAAAACAGCAATTTGCACTGGGCCTTCGGTTAATAGGTTAGTCCCAAAAATAATATAAAAGTGCTTAGTAAATCCCATTAAACATCCAAAACAGATAATATAATAGCATGGAACAATAAAAAATTATAGATACATTGGAGACGTATCAGGTGTGGGAGAGTGGACCGCGTAAAATAGATGAGGATGGTGATGATGATGGTGATGTTGATGAATACGATCACCGCGGCGATGATTCCCCTCCCGATGGCACTCCGGCACCACCGAGAGAGAGGAGGAGAGGTTCTCCCCCTTGAGCTTCCTCCTCCATGGCCTCCCCCATGGATGGGGAGAGGTTCTCCCTCTGGTCCTTGGCCTTCATGGAAATGATGGCCCCTCCGGGATCGTCCTCCATGGCCTCCAGTGATGATGGCCCCCTCTGGCAGGGTGCCAGAGAGGGACTAGATTGATTTCTTGTGGCTACAGAGGCTTGTGGCGGCGGAACTTCTGATCTAGGTTAATTTCTGGAGGTTTGGGTATTTATAGGAGAGGTTGGCGTCGAGAACAAGTCAGGGGGCCCCACGGGTAGTCCACGAGGCACAGGGGCGCGCCCAGGGGGGTGGGCGCGCCCCCCACCCTCGTGGGGCCCACGGGACTCCCCTCCGGTAGATTTTTGTTCCAGTATTTTTTATATTTTCCAGAAAAATTCTCCGTTGATTTTCAGCGCATTCCGAGAACTTTTATTTTTGCACAAAAACAACATTACGGTAGTTCTACTGAAAACAGCATCAATCTGGGTTAGTTCTAATCAAATCATACCAAAATCATATAAAACAATAGTAAACATGGCATGAATACTTCATAAATTATCGATACGTTGGAGACGTATCAGGCGACGTCGATCGTTGGGTCCAGCTGTGCTCCGATGGAGGCTGTCTTGTTAAGATCCATCGGGTGCACTTGAAATTTGACTATTTCGTCTGCTGGTTTGAAATAAGTGGACTTCGACCTCTTATCGAGGATTGCATCATGTCTGTCCACTGTGGAACGCAGAGAGGTTGGCTCCTCGACCGCGAGGGCTTCAGATAGTGCCTCGAGGGCCAAGGATGCAGTTTTATTTTCGGCACGGAGTGCTATATCCGGATCACTGGTGATGGTGATAACTCCGCTAGGCCCTCGCATTTTGAGCTTCATGTATCCGTAATGGGTATGGCTTGAAAGCGTGTAAAGGCGTCTTGCCCCAACAGGGCGTGACATCCGTTGTTGAAAGGTGCCACGTGGAAGAGCAACTCTTCGGACCAGTAGTTCTCCAGCGTGCCGAATATTACGTCAAGTTTGATTTTCCCTGAGCATCGTGCTTCTCGACTGGGGATAATGCCTCGAAAGGTAGTGCTGCTTTGCTCGATGTGGCTCTTATCCATTTGCATTTTATTGAGCGTGTCTTTATAGGTGAGGTTCAGTCCGCTGCCGCCATCCATGAGCACTTTGGTGAGTCGAGAGACATCCACAATTGGGTTTAAGACCAAGGCGACTGGTGCTCGGACTAATCTGGCCCTTGGTTCGTCATCGGCAGTAAAAGTTATTGTCGTATCATTCCAATGATTTATTGCGGCTACTTGGTTGACTTCGGCGAGGTTGTGGAGCGCCCTTTTGCTCCGATTATTTGAAGGAAGGGTCTCGAAGACCGTAAAGACATTGAGATCGTCATCCTCGGAAGAGTGCTTCTTCGGGGTAGTGTTGGTGAGGATGGCTTCGCCGCTCTTAGCCACTTTCCAGAGCACCCAACATGCCCGAAGGCTATGTGTTGGTTTGGTATTCGGCGTAGTGTGTATCTGACTGTCGGATTTCGGGTTCCGGCAGACCCTTGAGGTTTGAACACTGGGGTGCGTGCGGAGATCTTTCCCGGCTCACGCGTTAATGGATTGCGAGGGATCTAAACTATGAACGATGAACAACACAAGGGACACGAGGTTTATACTGGTTCGGGCCACCGTTGTGGTGTAATACCCTACTCCAGTGTGTGGTGTGGTGGATTGCCTCAGGGGCTGATGATGAGTAGTACAAAGGAAGAATAGCCTCACGAGGGACTGTTCTTGAGCTGATGCGATGAACTGCTTGGGTGAGTCCAGTCGCTTCTCTCTCTCTCTCTCTCTCTAGGGCTCTATTAGATGCCTCTACTCTGTGGTAGCTAGCTCTATTTATAGAGGGAGGCCATGGACCTCTTCCCAAATAATGAGCGGGAAGGGCGCCAACAATTGGCCATTTTGACGGGGAACATCTAGTACACTTATTCTGACTAAAGTTGGTCTTCGGCTGCCAAAGGCTCTGACGGTGACGCCGTCTTGGGCTCCACGATGACCTCCTTCCTGCCGCTCTGCTGGTCTTGGTCTTGTTGCACCGAAGAGGTAACCTTTGCCTGATGCCTTGGCCTGTGCTTGCCTCCTTTGCACCAAAGGGGAAGCGAGGACATTGCGCAGGCTGGCGCCCGCCTGGTCTCGGTCGTCTTGGTTTGCGTCACCGGTCACCCTCGCGAGGCACCCTGCCTTGATCTCTCCACCTCCTCGTGAGCCTGCCTGACGAGGCTGCTCCTGAGGAAGGTTCCTGTCGTCCGCCCCGCGAGGCTTGGCCCCTCGTGAGGGTCTTGAGCTTGAGCTGATGAGGCTGGACCGCGCTGGGCCCCCACTTGAGCCACGCTGCAGGCCGCAGGCAGGCAAGTCTGGGGACCCTCGTTCCCAGAACACCGACAGTAGCCCCCGGGCCCAAGGCGCGCCCGGACTTGTCTTAGCAGAGAAGCGAAGGGGCAAGTGCGAAGCGCCGCGGGCCCCAACAGCCTGCGGCCTTGGGCGCCGCGTGGCGATTGATTGGTCATGGGCGTCTCCGCTTCCCCACGATCCCTCGGCAACTGCATGACTTGACAAGTCCCTGCACGCAGAAATGGGTCATGATTACCTGTGATCGTGGAGGCCGACGGTTGGACTCCTCCGGCTATAAGTACGGAACGGCGCAAGCCCTTCCAGTCCATCTCTCCTTGCTACTCCTTCCTCTCCATGGCTCCGTCGAAGAGGTTCTCGGTCGCGGAGAAGGGGAAGGCCCGCCAGGTTGGGCCTGACTCTCCCCCGGCCAAGCACGGTCGAGGCCGTCCTCGCAAGCATCCTGCGGCTCCCATAGCGGCCTCCCGTGGTCGTGGAGGTGATCCCCTGCGCGGCGATGGACGCCAAGTTGTCGATGGGGGGCGTGCCGCGACTGCGCGACCCCCTAGGCCGCGCTTCCATTCGGCGGAGGTGCTGCCGGAGTTCGTCGTGTGGTCGGTGGAGCCGACCAGCACCTGGCTCCAGCTTCCCCGCTTCTTTCTGGGTGAACTTTCGGCCGGCGCTCCGGGCGGCCTTTGGCTTCAGGCAGACGGTTGTTGCAGCAGGGCCTCCTGGGCTTCGCTAGAGGTCTCCGTTGCCGGGAGTGTGGCCCTGACCCGCGGCTGGCAAACGTTCGCCCGCGCGCGCGGCATGAGCCGGTGGTGCACCCTGCACTTCAAGTTCGATGGCGACGCCACCCTCTACGTGAGGGTGTTCGGAGAAGACGGTCGCCGTGCCGGGTGCTGCCCCGAAGAGATGACCACGGCCGTGGACCCAGCCCCGGCGTTGATCGGGATGAAGATGACAGCAGGCGCGTGGTCTGCGGCGCTCGGGGCTCGTCGAGCTTTGGCGGCTCCCCTTCGGATAGCAGCTCCTCCAGCGGTGGCTGTCGGTGTTCTAGGAACGGGGGTCCCCAGACTTGCCTGCCTGCGGCCTGCGACGTGGCTCAAGTGGGGGCCCAGCACGGCCCAGCTTCATCAGCTCAAGCTCAAGACCCTCGCAAGGGGCCAAGCCTCGCGGGGCGGACGACAGGAACCTTCCTCAGGAGCAGCCTCGTCAGGCAGGCTCGCGAGGAGGCGGAGAGATCAAGGCAGGGTACCTCACGAGGGTGCCCTGTGACGCAAGCCATGACGATCAAGACCAGGCGGGCACCAGGCGGGCGCCAGCCCGCGCAGTGTCCTCCTTTCACCTTTGGTGCAAAGGAGGCAAGCACAGGCCAAGGCATCAGGCAAAGGTTACCTCTTCGGTGCAACAAGACCAAGACCAGCAGAACGGCAGGATGGAGGTCATCGTGGAGCCCAGGACGGCGTCACCGTCAGAGCCTTTGGCAGCCGAAGACCAACTTTAGTCAGGATAAGTGTACTAGATGTTCCCCTTCAAAATGGCCAATTGTTGGCACCCTTCCCTCTCATTATTTGGGAAGAGGCCCAGGGCCTCCCTCTATAAATAGGACTAGCCACCACAAAGAGAGGGGTCGATCAATCTGGAAGAGACCTAACAGATAGAGCCCTAGTAGAGGATAGAGATCACGCAAAGAGGGAAAGAGAGGCGACTGAACTCACCCAAGCAGTTCATCGCACCAGCTCAAGAACAGCCCCTCGGGAGGCTGTTCTCCCTTTGTATTGTTCATCATCAGCCCCTGAGGCAATCCACCACACCACACACTGGAGTAGGGTATTACACCACATCGGTGGCCCGAACCAGTATAAACCTCGTGTCTCTGTGTTGTTCATCGTTAGTAGTTTAGATCCCTCGCAATCCGTTCATGCATGAACTGGTTGGGGAAAGATCTCCGTGCGCACCCCAGTGTTCGAACCTTAAGGGTCTGCCGGAACCCGAAATCCGACATTTGGCGCGCCAGGTAGGGGTGCGCCGGAATCTCTCTTCCGCTGGTCGTGTGTGATCTTCCGTCGTGTCCATGGCTGACGCTCGCCGAGCTCACACCGAGCGTCGGGCTACTCGCGCCGATCGAGTCACCCAGACGGCTCCCGTCGGCGGACACCCCTGTCTTTCCCCGTCGCCTGCCGCCAACGCCGCCACCGGCCCGGCGAGGAACGAGTAGCAAGCCTTGTCCCAGCATCCGCCGGTGAGGTGAGAAGGCCGCACCGCTACTCCTTCGCTCTCCTCAGCTGGTTCTTCGTCCCGCGCGCTTCGCGCTCCCGTGGAGGCTCGAGCCGTGCTCATCGCGGCAAACGAGCTCCTGCGCTACCGCCCCGTCGACGACGTCTACGAGGAGTGGCTCGACCGCGTCGCCGAGCTCGTCCGCGTCGCAGGGGGGCTCCCCCGTGCCGTCCCTCTCGCTACATCGCCCCACACCACGCGCGGGAGGCAGCTAGCCGGAGGTTCCCCCGCCACCTCCTTCCCAAGAAGGCGCCCTGGCTCCAAGGCGCGTGGCCTCGGGCCGAGACCCTCCGCGTCCGGCGCCCGCGCACCAGGAAAGGAGCTGCCAGGAGATCCCTCGTCCCCAAGAAGGTGCTCGCGTGCTCCCAGCACCGAAGCGCCACGAACACGCTCCAGCGCCACCACGTCAAGACCCCACAATTCTCCAGGCAGCGGTGCACGAGAACCCACAAGAGCAAGCCCCGCATCAGCAGAGAGCCCCAGTGGCCACCGCAGGCTGCCGCGCCTTCACCGCCGAGCTACGCAGCGTCGCATGGCCCGGCAAGTTCAAGCCAGACCTTCCTCCTCGCTACGACGGCACCGCCGATCCTGCGGAGTTCCTCCAGCTCTACGAGCTGGGAATCGAAGCCGCCAACAGGGACGAAAAGGTCATGGCGAATTGGTTCCCCATGGCGCTGAAGGACGGTGCCTGAACCTAGCTCCCGGCACGATCTCCTCCTGGGACAAGATGTGCACCCGCTTCATCGCCAACTTCCAAGGCACTCGCGACCGGCCTCCGGCCGTGAGCGACATGCACCGCATCAAGCAGCAGCCAGGAGAGACCCTGCAGAAGTACATCCAGCGCTTCAACAACGCCCGCCTCAAGATTCCCAAGGTGACTGAGGAGGCCATCATCTCAGCCTTCTCCGATGGTGTGCGCAACGTCAAGATGAAGGAGGAGCTGGCGACGCATGAAGACCTGTGCACATCACTAGAGTTGTTCAACTTGGCGACCAAATGCGCCAGGGCTGAGGAAGGGCGCATCTCCCTCCTCGAGCTTCCAGCTGCCAGTCCAGAAGAGAAGAAGCCCAAGGCCAAGGACGTGAAGCGCAAGGGGGCTGCCGTGCTCATGGCAGTAACCGCATACCAAGCGAGGCAGGGATCAGCCCGAGTCTTCCAAGGGCAGCTGCATGCTGCGTGTACCACGATCTTCACACCCACAACACCAACGAATGCCAGGAGCTCAGGGCCGTGCGAGAAGGGCGAATCGGCCGACGCCCCGACCGCAGTGATCGAGGCTACGGCCGAGGAGGAGGAAGAGGCGCAGGACGCTGGGAAGACCGTGGCCCTCGCCAAGGATGGCGTGACAGACCTCGCGAGGACCGCTGGCACCTCGTGAGGGAGGTTGGAGGGACCAACCTCGCGAGGATCGCACTCAAGGCAACGCAGGGCTCCCACCTCTACTGCAGCCGCCAAGGAGGTACGAAGACAATCATCAGGACGAGGGGGCTGGGGGCTTCCAGGATCCGCGCGCTATCGCTTGCATCCTGGGTGGCGCTCAGGCCCCAGCCTCTCAGCGCATCTTCAAGCAGTTTGCTCGCGAGGTGAATGCAGTCCTCCCCAAGCCAGAGGCCACTCGCCCTCTCGTGTGGTCGTCAGGCGCTATCACATTCGGGCAATGGATCAGCTCAAGGCGCGCAAAGAACGGCAGGAGTCCTCCCCATGCTTTGCTCACTACCATCAAGAACGTGCAAGTCACCAGGACCCTCATCGACGGCGGAGCAGGGCTCAACGTCCTATCTGTCGAGACATTCAACGATCTCCAAGTGCCATACGATCAGCTTCAGCCGACCAAGCCTTTCTCAGGAGTCACCTATGGCTCCACCATCCTGATAGGGCAAGTTCGTCTTCCCGTCACCTTCGGACGGCGCAACAACTACCGCAGCGAGCTCATCGACTTCGACGTCGCCCACATTCACCTGCCATACAATGCCATCCTCGGGTACCCAACTTTGGCCAAGCTCATGGCAGTGACTCACCATGGCAATGTCCTCAAGATGCCAGGAAGCGGTGGAGTCATCACAGTGCCTTGTGAGGAAAGGGATGCAGTGTGCTCTCTTGAGCGTGCCTTCCAAGCCGCAGCAATCGAAGACCCAGATCACAGGAGCGGAAGACTTCCCGAGGCGATCCCCAAGAAGAAGAAGGCTTCACCTGGTCCAAGCCCTCATGGGGTAGGCACCTCCAGAGGCATGGCAATAGGACCCGCGCCCGTTTAAGGGGCGCCACCCTCTGACGCATAGGAAGGCACGCCCGACGCCCTCCTCAGGCAGGGCTCGGGGGCTCTTTCATGGCGAGCCACTGACCTAGCCGGAGTCACGAGGGAGGCGCTCAGGCACCACTTGGAGGCGTGCTTCAAGGCATGTTCCCCTCAGGAAGGTATGAGGCAAGGAGGGCCAAACCCTCAGGAGTTCATCGCGAGGAGCACCCAGGAGCTACAGGATTCAAGAGTCATGCGCGGTTGTCGCCGCTTGCCCGCCGTGGCCCCGCATCCAGGCGAGGATGCTGGGCTGCGAATCTGCATCGACATACCAGGGCTCAACCAGGCCGCGTCTCAGGAGCGCCTCTGGCCCTCACGCGTGGGACGTTGCGAGGGTCCGCCTCACAGCCACGTTCGCGTGCCTTTCGGCCTGCCGAACGCGGTCGCCGCCCACCAGCGCCTGCTGAGGCGCGCTTTGGAGGCTCATGAGGTCAAGCAACGCGCGGTCCTGGCAGAGATGGAGATGGCTCTCGAGGAACCCCCCGTGCCCCCGGAGCCTCCCGAGGCTCCAGGTCCGGTGGGCTCGTGAGGACCGGCGTCCTCATTGCGCGTCGTCCGCTACCTCAACATCCCTTCACCCCCGACCATATCAGGTGACACCTTTCCAAGTTTCATTTTCAGTGGAGAGCCTCGGCTGCATCATTCCTGTGCCGTGGGTCCGTCCCTGCGGCATGTATCCGTTTTGCTTATGTTCTTTACTTACCTTGTTGGGGGCGCCCCTCGGGCTACATTATCCCCAGTGGCGTATGCTTCCTCCGCACCTACCTAGATGGATTTGCTTATTCATACATAACGTGCTTGACCTCATCGCCTGCTCGATTAACACCTACCTTTGGAGCCGCTCGCCCCAAGACAAAGGCACGCCAAGACGGGTCCGTCCCTGCAACACTGATAAACCTGAGTGGCTGAGCTCTGGCCGCGGCAGCCCCGCAAGAAGCCACCTCACCAAGCCCTCAGTGCCCCCGATCACTCCCTCGGAGTGACCAATGGTTGGCTGGCAACCGTAACGACGAACCTTGTTTCCCCTCATGATTGGTATGCAGGACCTGCTCCAGGATTAATGTTGGCGGCCTCACGGGCCTTCTCTCCTCCTCTCCGGCGCGATCCGCTTGCACGTTAAAAGGGGGGCGCCTGAGCATCGCGACTCATGGGCTCTTACTGGCTCTCCAGCCCTCACCCCCTGGCCTTGACCCACGGCATCGCGACCTGTCATACCAGCGGCGGTTGAGCTCGCTCGAGGGCCGGGACCTGAGGACGTAGAGCATTAAGTAAAGCACAGGGGAGAGGGAAGAAGCTCGCGAGGTCCCGACCCAGCAACACCTCAGTTGACGTCGCGCAGACACGACACCTCATCGAACGCCGCTCCAAACTCGCAAGATAAGTCACGCCAAAAACTGATCCGACTCAAAGACCAACCTCGCCATCACGCTGCTCTGTCACACGACGAAGCTGCCTACCTTTCTTGCCCGGAGGCTGCTTTGAGCGCTTAAAGGGGACCTCCACGAGCATCGCGACACAGGGGCTCTTACTGGACCTCGGGCCGCTCACCTCCTGGCCTTGACCCACGGCATCGCGACCTGTCATACCAGCGATGGCTGAAGCCTACGTGGGGATCGAGACCTGTCAGTGCAGAGCACCAAGCCCTCGTGAGGAAAGAAAGGGGGAGCTGAGTTGGGACAGAACAAGCATCTCACACTGATTCATCATAAGGACATGATATTCACAGAAACATGGCCAACGCCTTACATACCCCCGCGGGATGCTACTTCGATTCTTTGCAGGAAATAAAAGGTGCTAATCCTAAGGAACGCCTACTACGCAAGCCTCCGCAAGAGACGCCATCATCAACAGTGGGCCGCCAGGCACCGGCACCAACCCCATCTAGATCACCGGCGCTGGTAGCCTGAAGCGCCCGCCCGGCTCCGAGCGCAGCGCGAGCTCGGGGGCTCGTAGCTGTCGTCGCTCGTCTCCGGAGTCGCCAGAAGCTCGGCGGAAGCGCTGGACCCTCCGTCCCCTTCGCTACTTCTCGAGGAGCTGCCGAGGGGGCGACCGGCGGGCCTAGTCCTCGTGACAACGGCACCCCGACCGCCCTTCTCGGGGCAGCATTCCAGTCGGCGTCCTTCCGCGTCGAAGACCTTGAAGGACATCAAGGAGGCGCCATCGTATTCCAGGTGGATCACGAGGGCGCCCCTTGTCCGGCAGACCCGGGCGATCTCGCCCCAGCCTCGGGTCATGAAGACCTTGCCCGGAGCGACGACCGCAACCTCCGCTCCGGCCGCAGGGGTACTGCAGCCAGCATGCTACAACCAGAGCTCCAGGGAGCCCCTCTGCGGGATCTCGAAGGCGAAGGATGGAGGAAGGCGAATCCAAGATTGAGGAGGCATGGCGGCGTGAAGCACAAGCTCCCGGGAGGAGCACTCGGCATGGACTCTAGGAGGAACGACGCGCACCGTGACCCACCGGCACCAACGGCGGCGTCATCCGTGGCGCTCGGCGTCAACTCCTCCAGGGCCCTCAATGCGGGCGTACAAGGGCAGCGGGAACCCTGGCGGTGGCCGCTCGTACCAGGGCCTCGACACCTCCTGCCTGGCGCCCTCGTCTCGGCGGCAGAGGACTAGCCGTTTCTTCGGTGGAAGCGGATCGGGACCCTCTCGGGGGGCCTTTCCCTTCTCTTCTGCAGAAAACCGGCGGATCGGAGCCATTGTCGCAATATGGAGCAAGGGCAAGGATGGAGAGAAAGGAGCCGCAGGGAGAGATGGACTGGAAGGCCTCGCGCCGTTCCGTACTTATAGCCAGAGGAGGCCAACCGTCGGCCTCCACGATCGCAGGTAATCATGACCCATTTCTGCATGCAGGGACTTGTCAAGTCATGCGGTTGCCGAGGCATCGTGGGGAAGCGGAGACGCCCACGACCAACCAATCGCCACGCGGCGCCCAAGGCCACAGGCTGTTGGGGCCCGCGGCGCTTCGCACTTGCCCCTTCGCTTCTCTGCTAAGCCAAGTCCGGGTGCGCCTTGGGCCCGGGGGCTACTGTCGGCGTTCTGGGAACGGGGGTCCCCAGACTTGCCTGCCTGTGGCCTGCGACGTGGCTCAAGTGGGGGCCCAGCGTGGCCCAGCTTTATCAGCTCAAGCTCAAGACCCTCGCGAGGGGCCAAGCCTCGCGGGGCGGACGACAGGAACCTTCCTCAGGAGCAGCCTCGTCAGGCAGGCTCGCGAGAAGGCGGAGAGATCAAGGCAGGGTACCTCGCGAGGGTGCCCTGTGACACAAGCCATGACGATCAAGACCAGGCGGGCACCAGGCCGGCGCCAGCCTGCACAGTGTCCTCCTTTCCACTTTGGTGCAAAGTAGCCAAGCACAGGCCAAGGCATCAGGCAAAGGTTGCCGCTTCGGTGCAACAAGACCAAGACCAGCAGAACGACAGGATGGAGGTCATCGTGGAGCCCAGGACGGCGTCACTGTCAGAGCCTTTGGCAGCCGAAGACCAACTTTAGTCAGGATAAGTGTACTAGATGTTCCCCTTCAAAATGGCCAATTGTTGGCGCCCTTCCCGCTCATTATTTGGGAAGAGGCCCAGGGCCTCCCTCTATAAATAGGACTAGCCACCACAAAGAGAGGGGTCGATCAATCTAGAAGAGACCTAACAGATAGAGCCCTGGTAGAGGATAGAGATCACGCAGAGAGGGAAAGAGAGGCGACTAAACTCACCCAAGCACTTCATCGCACCAGCTCAAGAACAACCCCTCGGGAGGCTGTTCTCCCTTTGTATTGTTCATCATCAGCCCCTGAGGCAATCCACCACACCACACACTGGAGTAGGGTATTACACCACATCGGTGGCCCGAACCAGTATAAACCTCGTGTCTCTGTGTTGTTCATCGTTAGTAGTTTAGATCCCTCGCAATCCGTTCGCGCATGAACTGGTAGGGGAAAGATCTCCGTGCGCACCCCAGTTCTCGAACCTTAAGGGTCTGCCGGAACCCGAAATCCGACAGTGGCCGCGATCAGCCCCCGTGCCATCGCGCACACCTGGAGGGAGGTAGCGGGCCAGCCCGCCGTCGCACCTCGGTGAAGCGCGAGCTGGAGTCTGACTGAGCTCCGGAGGCAGTGCGAGACTTCGCTGCGAGTTGGCGCCGAGCAAGTCGTGCCTATTTTGTTTTTCTCCCTTCCCTGCGCAAAGAGCAAGTAGTGTAGGGCCCCGTGGGGGCGTGCTGAACTGTTGCTGTTAATTATCATGATGTTTCCGCTATTTCTGTGTTGTGCTTTCGTGCCACATGCCCGCGTGCAGGATTTACTTAGCTTGGGGGGACTTGTCGCGGTCTTCGCCTCCCGAGGCCGAGGCCTCGTCGAACGCTTCATGTCCTGCAAGGATTAGTCAGGAGGGGTAACTTCCGGCCTTGGCTGTGGAGGCGGCCGACCCAGGCCCCGTGTCCACGTCGCGATGCCCGTGGGGCTCGGACTGGGAGGGGTGCTCCCGTAGTGGACACTACAAAAAAAATACACTTCCGTGATGATACGTGTTTGTCACTGTAGGTCGCGTTTTTTGTCATGCATGTACATCCTTGACAAATTTATGACAGAATCAAGATAGTCATACCTGTGCTATCGTAGAAGTGTTTGATGACATTACCAAAATTATCATCACGGAAGTGTGCACTTCCATGACGATAAATCACGCGTCACAGAACTGCTTTCGTCAAGGGTGACCGACACATGGCATCCACCGTAACGGAACGCCGTTAAGCTATCGGGTCGGGTTTTGGATCCGATAACCCGTTAACAGCCCCGACCAATGGGGATTTTCCGCGTGTAAAATCATCATTGGCTGGAGGAAACACATGCCGGCTCACCGTTGGGACAGATGTCATCCACTCTGGACAGAAGGCGCCTATGATACGTCGACATGTGGCACGGCCCAATAGAGGCCCATTCCTGTGAAAAGGTCGGCCCGTTTGACTTGGTCAAAAGGTGGCGGGCCGGCCCATGGAAAGCCTTTTAACGGCATGTTCGCATATAGTTCATTTACAGCCCGCTACAAGGCCCGTTACGCCCTATCCGAATTAGGCCCAGTAGCGTCATCTGAGCCATCCAATATGATTCCAGCCCGTTTTCACTTATGGCCCATGTATGGCCCATGACGTCTTTCGGCCCATATGAGGCCCTATGTAACTCTTGGCCTATTAACGGCCCGTGGTGAAACTGGCCCGCAATGAACAGTGTATCACTTTATACCCACTAACGGCCCGTGGTGAACCGGCCCGTAATGAACAAAGATATCACTTTATACCCATTAAAGGCCCGTTATTCGATTGGGCCATTTCAAAGAAATGTTATCTTTCGGCCTTCTCGAGCCCATTTATTCTTGGGCTCATTTCAAAGATTCGTTTACTTACGGCCCGTTTATGTCATTTTCTGCTTGTGGGCCAAATTCAGCCCGTGGTTACATCGGCCCGTTTGTGGTCCGTTAATACGTTGGTCCGTTTTCATAGCTCATCAAATACGGCCTATTAACGATGGCCCATTATGGTCATACGGCCTGTATGAGGCCCATTGATGATACGACCCGTAGAAGGCCCATTGTTTCTATGGCCCGTAGAAGGCCCATTGTTTCTAAGGCCCATAGAAGGCCCATTGTTTCTACTGCCCATAGAAGGCCCATTGTTTCTACGGCCCGTAGGAGGCCCAGTGTCACTACAGTAAATATTAGCCCATGGTCATTGTGGCCTAGTTTTAAAAGGAACTGCACTGACTACAAGCAAACAAATAAATAAGACAACAAGGAAATAAATAAGCAAGCAACTTATGCTAGGCTATCACGGCTGTTACACATATTACATCCATCGGGCATCAAAGTTCGCCAATTGGTGCAAATATAGGGAACAAAGCAAAGATATCATATACACTGGTTGTCAAAGTTGGCGACCAAAGGCAAATAAACGCCAAGAAAACAAATCCGTAATTGCAACCACTTCAAGATCTCAAGAAACAATATCCCAGGTACCCATAATGATGGCAAGATGCTTAGCAAGCTTATTAACTTTCTCTTGTTTGGCGCTTAAATCCTCCAAATAGCTTGTTGTTGCACCGTAAAATATGCATCTCAATTCTGCAGGGGACTTCTCGGTCCTTGACTTCTGTCATAAAGACATCCGATCGATGTCTTTCAACTTGAAGTTGAGACTCAAGAAGACGAACTGATTCGTGTAGCGAGTTCAAGAGCTTGTGCCAGCAGTAGTGGCCAAGAACTCGAACACTACATCAAGACATGACTTTTGGGTTCCCTCACCGTCGCCAAGATAGTTTTTATCAACTTTCTTGGAGACCAACAGGATGTCTCACTATCTTGAACCTTATCTGCATTACTTCCTTTACCATTGAATAACGCTGATCGTTTCTCCAATATTTTGTCCGCATTCTAAAAGAGAAACAAGCGCATACATCACATGTTTACCATGTTGTATATGAAACTCATTTTGGTAAATGAGTTCAAGAGTAAAGTGGACAGGATAACAAAGATGAAACAAACATATATCTATGTGCCATGGTCTATATCATTCTAGTTTTTGTTGCCAAATCAAGATAGAGACATAGTTCAAATAATATTTGTTCAAGACAAAGCGTAATAGATGTAATATAAGTGTGGGTAACTATAGAGCAATAACAACACTTGTAATGTGCATGACATGAGAACATAACTGTTTATTCAATTGAAACTGAAATCAACATAGAGCAGGTTACAACAAAGAAACCAGTTAAACAAACAGGTTTAAAACATACCTGTTGCGCCATTGGAGTTTCAATTCCATCCTTCAAATTTGAAAATAGTTGGTATGAGTAAATATAGTAATGCAAGACCAAAGGAGTATGAACCATAGCTACAGAACATGACCTGAGAACAAATCTTCTTCTCCTTTAAGCGTTGAGTTGGGATTCGGAGTGGTGGTCCTCGTGCTTTGGGCACTGTAGTTCCCTTACTAACCGCTCGTGTTTGGGTGCTCGTGGTGCAGACGGTGCCGTGTCAACTGGAACTGGGTTACTATCTCGCCGGGTTGGGGTTAAAAGGGGTGTAGCCGGTTCTCTCGTCCAACCGGGTAGGGGTACAATCTATGAGAGTCTGGGTTATGTGTGGTGGATCTGGTCCTTGGGCAAGTACAACCATGGTTCTATCTGCATCAACTGGTAGCACAATCTTTTCTGAAGACCGTGTTGTTACTCCCTTAGATATTGCCATCACGCTCTCCAATTCAAATGGTCGATAAACAAGAAAAGTAATTGAAAGTATAGACATTGTATGATAGACAGTGCAATGGATAGTGGGGAATAAAAGAGGGCATGAAGTAATTCATATTTATGTTGTCTAACCAAACAGGATAGCATGACACAATTTCACATATATGATGGCTAACTAAACAGGATAGCATGACACAATTTCACATTATGATGGCTAACTAAAAAGATGGAAAGACATAGTTCAAAATATGAGACTATGTAAACAGGATGACATGACATAACTATATAATGTGTTTATTAAATAGGTTGGCATGCCATAATTCACATAAATTCATGGATAGAATGCCATAATTCTAAATATGATGACTGTAAACACTAAACATGATGAGATGATATAACTACATGATGTCTTTATTAAATGGGTTGCCATGCCATAATTCAGATAGATGATGTGTATGTACTATGTAAACTTGATGGCATGATATAATTCAAATATATGATTTATATAGTAAGCAAGTAAGCAGATGGCAATCTATATATGATGTAAAAACTAAGCAATGCAAGACAACATGCATGACATGGGTAATATAACCCTGCCAAGTTTGAGCACAGACCTCAGAGGGGAAATATGACTGGTCATCGCCTCTAATCCTCCTCCGAGGAGCTCTCAGAGCCAAAGAAGATGTCTGCTTCAGCAGGTAGCATTGTCTGCTCTGAATACCTTGTTTTCACTCCAGATACTTCCATCGCTGCTTCAAATGGCTGATGCACAGGAAGATTAGTTGAATATACAAACGTTGTCGACAAATGGAACACGTAATACAAAAAATGATAGCATGATATAATTCACATACATGATGATTGGCTAAACAGCATGGCATTGCATAATTCACATATATAATGCCTTTGCAACAAGATAGCATTGTATAATTCACATATATAATGTCTTGCAACAAGATGGCAATGCATAATTCACATATATGGTAATTAGACACCTAACAGTGGCATTCACACAAAGCATGTCTAAACTAATCAAATGGCATAGCAATGCGAGACACCATACACACGATATGAGCAACATAACTCGCCAAGTTAGAGCATACACCTTGGGGGAATAGGACTAGTCATCCGTCTCGAATCCTCCTCACGAGGAGCTATCTCAGAACCAGCCGAGATATGTGCTTCGTCGAGATAGCATAGTTCCGCTTTCGTAAGACCTTGTTCTCACTCCGAATTTGCCATCACCGTGTCAAATGGCTGATGCACACAAAGAGCAGCTTGAATGTACTAACATTGTTGACGAATGTAATATTTAGCGAAAAAAAGATGGCCCGTATAATTTACATATAAGATGACTGCTAAGGTGATGGCATTGCAAAATTCACATATATGATGCCTGGCTAAACAAGGTGGCGTTGCATAATTCACATAAACGATGAATAAACTAAACAGATGGCATTCGCACAAAGGGTGTCTAAACTAAGCAGATGACATATTTGATGTATAAAGTAAGCAATGCAAGACACCATATGCATGATATAACCAACATCAGCATGCCAAGTTAGAGCGAAGACCTCAGGGGGTAAATAGGAGTTATCTTCTCCTTCTGAATCCCCCTCAGAACAGATATCTTCCTCTCGATTACAATCCGAAATGCGTGGAGGGGGCTGCCTTTGCGCCTACCATGGAGCGACGTGGGCAGGAAATTATATTGCCACGCTCGGCTCGTCTCTTGTGCGCTACCTGTTCTGTTCCATTGTTTACAATAACTATCATGCATAGTAATAAAACATAGTGATATGATGTAAGGAGTGCATGCAGAAATCCGTCGTGATGGTATCAACCAGTGGATAGACCCAAAACCACGAATAGCAGGCAGATAATGGCTTCAGTTAATAAATACAAATAATGGCTTCTTTATCGCTTTGTTGCCCACCCAACATGAAACTCATAGTAGACACCGGAGATTAACCAGATAGTAGATAGATACTATTGATAGCGGCCCCGATATGTACCCCATAACCATTTAAAAACTCAAGTTTGACCATTAGTTTGGAGCTGACTCAGAGTCTAATCGGTGAACAGGACGATAAAGCAGCATGTAATATTAAGCGATGCATAACGTAAGTAGACACGAAAGAGTGCGACCTCTCTTACGGACCCGTGTAGTCCTCGAGGTCATCTGCTCGTTTGATGATGGTAATGCAGTTTTCATGGCTGCCAGCGGCGGGGAAGAAGATCTGAGGCGGCGAAAGACAGTCTGGAGGCCGGATCTCGCTTCTGCTGGACCCTTACGTCGTTGGAGCAAATGAGCTGGGGTGGACGACGGCGCAAGAAGAGGACCGGGACAAACCACGCAAGGTTTTCTTTGACAACTATCTGTAAGAGAAGTAATTCTGTAAGGGCTCGTTTGAATTGGAGGATTCCAACAATGCAGGGATAGGAAATAGACATGAATAGGATAGGAATGCACGTGCAAAACAGAGAATTTAAAAACACAGGATTTCTACCAATCTGGGTGTTTGATTCACAATAATTGGAAGATCACAGGATGCAAAGAAGCATGGTGAGATTAAGTCAAACCACAAGAAAATGTACGGTTATAATGCTATTATGCTACTATCTCTTAGTCTTGTGCTTCTTGAATAGGAATTTGAAAAGGAGGACAAGTGAAAATTAAAATTCCTACGTTTTTCTTTCAAGGAGACACTAAAGGAACAAATCCGTGTGCTCAGTGGACAATATATATAACATGTAGAGTAAAAAATAGATGCAACAAGTGTACAACCTCTTTGGCGAAGCCATGTCGATCTCAGCGTGATTGGGTTGGCCAGTGACGATGCTCCGGCTGACTTTGTTGTCGGAGGAGGGGAAGAAGATCTTAGGCGTCTGGAGATGGAGCCCGAGGTACTACTCCGCTGTGATGGAGGGTTTAGTCGTTGGAGCAGCTCCGGTGAGTTGTACGACGCCGAGGCTGAAGCAGGACAAGAGAGACAACGAACAACGTTAACCTGAGTGGAATTCTAATAGCATCTCCAATACATGACGTAAAATACATAACCACAAAGTGCTAGATGTAAAATACATCAGCCGCTCATCTCTCGAACTTAATCGCCGAAATTGAACCTAACTGTCCAAACTGAATTTTCTTTGTCCGAACGAAACGCACTAGCAAGGTGAGGCTACACGTCGGTCGACTGACTTTTTCATCTCTGGTTAGTCGATTTTGCAGCCGTTGGATACGAAATCAAGGGCCTGCGGTTCATCTTCAACCTCCACCCCCCTGAGCCGCCAGCCACCACCGGCCAAACAGCAGCCCCCCGCTGCCCGCGGCCGGCGGTGCGCCGCCCCGCCCGCCCCGAAAACACTCCCCACCGCTGGTCCACCGCCGCCCCGGCCATCCCTCTAGGCCCCCACGTGCCGAGCTTTTTCTCCGGCGATCCCCACGCCACCGCCCCGCCAACGCCCCGCCACCGGGCGACCACCGCCCCATCCTAAACCCTAAGATAGATAGTGGGGTACCTCTCCGTGAGCCCCCTCCCCACTGCGTCTGGTTCTTCCTTCACCCCAAATGAGCCCACCTTTGGAAATCGATGACCCAAAAGTTGATTCATCGATGAAGTGTAGCCAAATCGGAGCAAAGATCGCAAGCAAGAGCAAGAGCGAGAGTAGCAGCGCGAGCAAGAGCAATAGCAAGAGCAGACCAGGCAGGGGACCAAGAGCAAGAGCAGAGCAGCAGCGTGAGCGAGAGCTAAAGCAGCAGCAGCTCCTACTGATGTGGACGTCGCCGCCGAGGGAGCGACGCTGTGGAGGAAGTGGCCGGCGACACTGCCGTGGATGGAGCCGCGCCGTGTCGGCTCATGACCGAGCGCCGGTAGCACCGTGAGATCGAATCAAGAAGAAAATGCGGCGATTAGTGTACAACCTCTTTGGTGGCGCCGATTAGGCCGCAGCTTCACCCGAGGAAATGGTGATGATGATGCTCTTCCGGTGGTGCAGGTGAAGACGGCGGTGTGGGAATGGAGGTGGCGCGAAAGACGAGGGGAACATCGCGGCAGCTCCTTGGAGGTGGAGGACGGGGTGGCTGAACTGGCGGGACGATGAGATCGACGACGGATCCTCACCGATGCACGGTGGATGAGGGACGCCGAGGTGTTCTTGTTGACGATGTCGTCGGGGAAGAAGCTCCGGTGGGTGGCGGACGAGCAGTGTGGGGTTTCGTCATGGGTTTTCGCGGCCTCGGTGTATGAATGGGTGGGCGGATGGGATGGCAGTGGGGAACCATGGCTTAGAGACGCGCTTGTCCGAAATGTGGGGTAAGTTACGCAAGTACCCCCCACCGATTTGAGGCGGTTCTTTCGGTTCAGGGGTATCACGGGCATTTCACGTGTCGGGATTTCACAGGAGGTGGGAGTTTTCGCGCGCGTTGTAATTTCGAATAGCAAGGCGGGTTGAGATGGAGGGAGTTGTCGGAGCACAACGAGACAAAGATATATCTTAAATATTTCGGGCTAACAAGGCGGCGGGTTGAAATTTCCGGACAAGCCTAACGTGTCTTGTACCAAATCAATGCGCACTACAAATGTCATTCAAAACTTTGAATTCATGTTATGTTCAATTAAAATATTTCGCTACGTGTATAATGCATGCAACCTAGTACTCAAATGAATGTTTTAGTGCATTCCAAACGTATATACTACCGCTTCAATATGAACTAAATTTGAATAAGATCTACAGTAATGATTGTTGTGAAGTCAAAGCATTTGAATTCATTTCTCTGTTTTAATAAGATCTACAATCATCATTATTGTCAAGTTAAACCATCATTTGTGTATTATCTTCACAAAGACACCACATGATCGATGTCGAGTTACATATGAACTATGTGTACTATATGAGCTCGAACTAGATTTTTTGAATCCACTTTATTTTGATTTAAAATCACATTACATTTCTAGCTCTAGCTAGATCTTCATAATTTAAACCATGTCTCATATGTATAATGTGTTTATCACATTATGTATGGTGCCCCGCCCCCTACACCTACAAGTATTTAGATGTGAGTTGCAAACACCACACATTACCACAAATTCAAATAAAATGTGAGAATGTTCGATATATAGTAATGTTTAGATTGCTTGATATTTAGTTGTAAGTTGCAAACGCCGCACATTATCTCAAATTCAAATAAAATGTGAGATTGTTTGATGTATAGTATGGTTTAGATTGTTCGGCATTTAGTTGTGAGTTGCAAACGCCATGCATTATCACATTATGGTATAACATGTGCACAGCACGTGTATCACCGCTTATATTCATGCATGCAATGTTTAAAACACTATGATCTCCTATTCAAATATATGAATCCGCTTTCATATCAAATTATGATCTTTGTTAGTCTCTTACACCCACACAGTCCTCTAACCTTTGTAGCTACCACTAACTTTCTCTCGTGCATGCACACGCCCTCCTCGCCCTCCCCCTCCCTCGGCATTCTATCTACCGGGCACATTCATTTTTTCCTTTAGGCCGTTCTCTCAGAGTCTCCACAACTCCTTTCCGACACACACCGATCGATAAACCTCTCCAAATGATGCCTGCCTACAAAGATACACACACAGCTTCAATCTCCTCCTTTATGTGGCCTTACCTCGTGTCTCTCATATGGTCAGACACACGTGTAAACTCTCACCCCTCTTTTAATCGATCTCACAACCACACACTCCTCCCCCTATCCAGCTAGTAGTTGGGCCTCTCGCACCACCTCCTAGCTCCATTCTCTCTGTCTATCCGTCTCGCTGGGCCTTATTTGCCTCTAACAAATGGACGTACACCGATCGATCTCTCGCTATAAATATAGCCAGCTAGGTCCTTATAACTCCTTTTTACCCACACATCGATTGATCTACCTCATTAGTTGTGTCTCTCCCTTCCTTCGACAAACAACAATTGATCTACCGATCTAGTTAAGTTTGCTTACCAAACACATGGTTCCCCTTCATCATCCATGGATGCGTCCCGACAGATCTATCACGCACAGGCACACACGGAAACACATCCCCACTCTTATTGATAACATTGCAGTTCCACCCTCAGTTTGTCTAGTAGGCCTCTCCCAACATCTCCGAGAAGCAACTCCATCACCCATCCAGCACTCTACCCCTCTCCTTCCCTCTCCCTCCCTCTCTATCTCCTCTCTCTCTCTGTCCCATCATATTTCCCGTCCTTCAGTTATGTATGGATGTCGACCGATCTCCCTCATGACATAGCTGGGTCTCTCCTTCTCAACACATATACGAGTCGTTCTACCTCTATAGTTAGGCCTCCGCCTACCCCTCCCCCCACCCCCTCCCCCCACACACACCGATACATCAAGCGCTCTAGTCATGTATCCCTGCCACACACAAACTTGACATGTGCCCTCTAACGTTCCGGTAGGCCAGTCGCCCTATATCTTTGACTTGCACACACACACACACGCAATTTTGATGGCTCTCTTCATCGATCTCGCACCCACCCGTACTTGATCCTCTCTTCGACTCTATCGATAGCTATGACCCCTCCCTCTCTTCTCGTGGATTGCCCGACCCTCTATGTATGATATGGATAGGCCTCCATTTCACACACATTGCATGCAAAATTTTGTTTGAGATGTCATCGACACATATTCCCACAAATAATTCACGAAATCAGCCCCCACCCCACACCCACCCCCAAACAAAAAACACTCACTTAACGCTGGTTGTATCTCTCACACACACCCACGTGGGTGGGGACGTGCACGAAGAGAAGAGGTGCATGCAGCGCACATACTCCCGTCTCTTTCCCAACCACACCCGCGGGTACACGGTGGAGCTCGTTTACGTCTGAAAAAAGGCAGCCCATGTGGTAATTTGGCACGTGTCTGGTTGTCCACTTGGTGGAGGGAGGATCGTCTACCACGGGTGAACAAACAAATTGCGACTTGACGCGTTATGTTAAATTAAAAAAGAGGCAAACCATGTGGGGCCTACCTTAGAGGCAAGGCTCTATACACTGGAGTACTTTTGATGTGTCCCGTCAACTCGCAGAACGAGGAGAAGCTTGCTTAGTACGCCGTCTCCCCGCCCACGGGCGCGGTGGCTCGCAGGATGAGGTGAAGCTTGCTCCTCCCTCGCCCATGCGCGCGGTGGCTCGCAGGACGAGGAGAAAAATTTACTACTCCCTCCGTTTACTCCTCATCCCTACTACCTTGGTTATAGAGATTATATCATATTGTTTGGAAAATATATGTCCTTACTAGATTTCAATATAAACTACTAGTACATACTCCAAACACTGATGTATATAGACGTATTTTAGAGTGTACATTCACTCATTTTGCTCTGTATGTAGTAGCACTCTCCCTCGCCCCTCGACCCTCGCCCACGTAGTGGACGTGCAGCAATTCATTCGGTCTCATATAGTCAGAACGATATATACTGCACTACCATTATTGCTCGACTTCCCGAAGAGGCAAAGAGCCAATCGCAAGGTTAATATTTTGGAGATGCCAAGCGCAAGGTTATAGGAGAACAAGTAGTAGGTGCCGCGTCATTTATAAATAATTTTGTTTTCTTCAGTGGCACGTACACAATATGATAGGTTCATATGGAGAGAAAAGGAAACCGCTCCACTATATACATAGTCAGGACGGGCCAGCCTACAGTGTTGCTTGTTGGGGTTGCTCTCTTCACACTCTCTCGCACAAAACGACTGTGGCCACATCTCTAACATCTCGGCGGATCACGTCCGCTTGGGGAAGGGGTGGATGCTTAGTGTAGATGCGGTGTCCGTCGCCGACGGTGAAAACCCACTGTCGGCACGTCCCGATCAGGGGTCCCCGCCGTTCTCTCTCACAAAGCCGGTGAGGTTGCCTTCGTCCCTTGCTCACTGCCGCGACGTGGGCAGTTGTCGCCTCCCGCCGCCCTCCTCAAGGTCGAGCTACGTCCCTCAGGTACAACTCCCTTTACAGCCGGCTTGCACCACTGCTCCAGCTGCCCACATCACTCCTTGTAGATATTTATCTACTTCTTTGCCCCGCACATACCTGATACCTCTACTGACTTCTACGTATTGTATTTGTGATGAGTTTATGTCTCATCAACTAGTCCTAGTAATCTTATTCTAATCACGCTTCTTCAATTTCTTTGCCACGGGGATGCTCATCTCGATTTTGGTGAAACTGCACAAAATGATCCGATGGTCAAAAGGTTGCAAACTTCATTTATTAGGAAGCTCGAACATTGCCAAAGAAATTGAAGCCCAGTCGGGGTTCACGGTTCAAGGGCTAGGGACTGCATGGATCGTTTTTTCTTTAGCTGCCTCTGCTCCAAAATAAGTGTCAACTTTAGTAGTAGTACAACTTTGTACTAAAGTTTGCACAAAGTTGAGACACTTATTTTGGAGCGGAGGGAGTACATATTTGCTATGATCATCAATCATTGAGATGCAATAGCATGCATGTTAGTCTCCTTTGTATTTGATGAAATGTTGCAACGGGCAACCTTGGACGCAAGATACATGTAACAGAGCTGGAAGCTTCATAGCATTGTACAAATTTATCTCATTGATAAATTACAAGACGCATTACTAGTACTATACTAGTACTTCCTCCATTCCTAAATATAAGTCTTTGTAGAAATTTCACCATTAACCACATGCGGATGTATATAGATGCATTTTAAGTGTAGATTCATTCATTTTGTTCCGTATGTAGTTCACCTAGTGGAATCTCTACAAAGACTTATCTACTAGTAATAGCTAGCCCCACTACTAGGAATTCTCTATCCTCTCCTTGAGCCACATCATCAAAATTGACGTAGCCGTTAGATGAAGTAAATCAGTCATAATAGCCGTCTGATCTAGACGTTGAGAGGCTCAGCACTAAGCCACATGCAAGCATGCAGAAATACCGTGGCACATGCATGGTAGTGGGTTTTAAATCACATCAACATGTCTGCATGCAAGCATGCACCGATATCATGCATGTAAGTGAGCTTTTAAGTCCCATTAACATGTCAAAAAGAAAAATATAATCCCATTATGCAGAAGGAGTTGGATGATATTTGTTCCTTATGTGGGATGATCTAAATGATGATGGGAGTTTATTTAGTTTGGCTACCACATTTTTCATGCGGTTATAGATTTTTTAGTTCTATGAAATCGATAATTTTATGAGAGAGATATACCGTTGTTCATGGCAACGAGTGGGGACTCATCTAGTAATATTTAGGAACGGAGGGAGTACTATGTAAAGAGTTAGGTGTCGCACGGTGATAGTGTGAGGTGGGCCATGTAATCACTGAGCCTGCATGTTTTCACTGCTCTTGCACTCCTTATTTGTAAGAATGGAGAAAATTGTAATCTACTACCTCCTTTCGCCGAAGCGTGGGACATCCAAAATCCTACCACCTCGAATAAAGACCAATGAGTCGTCAAATCACATAGACCCAAAGATAAGTTGGACGGACGAAGCAACCATCACTCTTGCGCCCGGTGAGAGGTCGCGTCCGCTCTGCCCGGGCATGAATGCGGCACCGATTCTTTGGGCGGCGGCGCTGACCGTTTGAGGCGGGAAGCGGCGGTGGAGGGAGCTTTGGGTGGGCCAGGCTGGTCGAGGCGGGCGTGGCAGCTGTCCGCATGTCCCTACCGGACACGCCCGGAAACGAGAGGATGCACCAACTCTTGCGGCTAAAATCGTACACTACACACCATATCCCTGTAGGAGTAGGTCGATCTGTCGCACTCTCTAACACACACATGCTGTTAAACACACACACGCACACGCACGCACCTTGGTCCCGTTGCACCTTCTAACGTGACTTATTACACCTAGACGGAGGGAGTAGTAAGTATCACGAGATACGGTGGCACACCGACTTAAGTCGAATACAAGTGCCCAAAATTTGTGTGCATGTTATAATAAGGATTCACTTAAAATAGTACGTGAGCTAACAGAGGGATCAATTGGACAGTGTTCCCGGCGAGCGAGATGTGTGAGGTAGTAAGATACACCACTGGCGCTTTTAATTTTTCTTATTAATTTGTTTGTTTCACCCTCTGACTGGTGGGACCCAACATACTACGTGGAGAGAGGTAAGGTGACTAAGGCTGCATTATTTCTGCACCACTGTGGATAGTATTACCACCAAAGCCAAATGACACAATTATGATTGAAATCCTAATGACTCCCCCCACACACACACACAAAAACACGGCATGCCTGTTACACGAATGCAGGAATGTATAAAAGGTTATTTTCCTCTCGTTGGACATAACGGGAGGGTTGTGTAGCTGGTTAGCCTGTTCGCTCATCAAACTTGAGGTCTCGGGTTCGATAACTACACTTGAGCATAATTTTTGCGGGAGGATTCTTTGACTGGTCAAAATGTTTTCTAGGGTTTGCATGCTTCACACTCTCTCTCCAGTATATATATACACGCTGGAGCCTCAGTGCTTGTAGTTGCTCTCTTCACACTCTCTCGCCCTCTCCCACTGGAGCTGGATCCTCGGCGCTTGTAGTTGCTCTCTTCACACTCTCTCGCCCTCTCCAGATCTAAACAAGACTTTGTTGGCCTCTCTCTCCCCTCACTGCTGCTCAAAGAGCTGGCAGGATCCGTCCGCCGGGAAGGGAAGGAGGCTTAATGTTGTCGCCGTCGTAGGGAGGGAATCCACCATCGGCTGTTGTTCACTTTCCACCCAACGGCAGACGGAGGGCCTCCGACACTTCTTCTTCGACGTTGTCCCGTCGCCCACCGAACCACGCCCCAAGAACCTTAACGTATATTTTACTTACTCCACATGCATTGCTCTAGCTGCATGTATACCATGAATCTAGGACGTGGTTCAAAGAGGAAAGGAGTGGGGGAAATAGTGGGAAAAGTTGTATATAGCATGAATCTAGGACGTGGTTCAAAGAGGAAATGAAGGGGGAAAGTTGTATAGCATGAATCTAGGACGTGGTTCAAAGAGTAAAGGAATGGGGAAAAGTAGTGGGGAAAGTTGTATCGCATAAATCTTGGGCGTGGTTCAAAGAGGAAAGGAAGGGGCGAAAGTACTAGTTCAAAAGGAAAGGAAGGGACAAGGCTGTAGAGTTTGAGCGGGACTAGATTTGCTGCGCTCACATAGGGAAAGGTGTCTAAAGATAACAAAACTGGGACCAACACAAATATGCTCCTTGGTTGTTTGTTCTTTGTTGCAACAGATTTGTGCATGACCAAGTACATCGGTAGATGCACATGGTGTCAAAAGGCCCAACTTGTCGTGCAACTCATTAGCTGTTGTTAATCTATGGCCCTGTTTGGTTAAAACTCCCTAGTCCCTACCTGCTTGGTTCGAGGACTAAACATGGACTAGAGGTTATTAAATGACATGATAAAAGACCATGTTACCCTAGTAATGAACTAATAGAAACAAGGTGCGATGCGTGGTGGGCAACTGTTGGAAAAAGTCCCAAAAAGACTCCCTCGGGGTCTTCTTTCTTTAGTCCCAAATGCCCACTTTTAATCCCGAAAAGTCCCTCCTGTTTGGTTTAGATGTGGTGACACGGAGTTTTTAGTCCCTACACCAAAATGTCCCTGTAAACAAACACCCTCTAATAATGTCATTTGGAAAATTGATGCAATGCAATGCTTAAAAGCAAATTACATGTTTAACTAATTTTATTGTTAATATAATCTCTATGTTAATATTAATCAATGCCACCATTTGAGAAATGCTACTTGTCTTGCTTTCTTTCCCATTTAGATAAGGTAGATGCTTCTTTTTGTTGGCTTACGGGTCATCCACCGTTATTGACCACTAATTGTTTTCTTTGCACCTACGTGTAAATAGGGTTATCTACTTCACCTCGTTGCCATTGTGACCTTTTGTTGCCTTTGCACAAAACACTTTTGTTTTAACAGTGTTTTGTGCAGTTCAACCAAAATGTCACACTGACAACGTTGCTTGATTGCTTGATCTTAGTGGAACTGCACAAGAGGAGATGTTACTTCCTATCCGTTAAGGCGAATTTGATTCAGATCTTCTTCTTGTGAGTTGTTTGAATTCCGCATCATGAGAGGTCGATTACTAGCCTTCTTTCACATGATTCTGCGGTGTGCTTTCATATGTTGTGCTACTTATGCGATAATGTTGCTTGATTTTAGTGAACTGCACAAATGGAGACAAGACTTCCAATCTATATGTGCATCGTAATATCCCATTGAGGTAAGATAAGGATATTTCACAACTGCTGGGCCTGTATTTTGCCACTTTCATCGAAAATTAAGTTTAGTACTATACTTGTGCTCCCTATTTGACATGCCAAATCTTACATTGAAGGCGAAGCTTATGCATTATTGAACCAAGTGATGACGGGGAAGAACAAGCGGAAGAAAACAAAAATCAACTCCGGTCTTTGTAATGAAACCTTTGAACTGTGATGACACAAGTAATGATATAGTTTTGCATCTTAATTTATTGCTATGGCTGGAACGAGCAATTGTTTTGCCAACGATTTGATGCCATACGTAATTATCTCTACTTGTGCAAACAGGGATCTTCTTTGAAGATACCATATATTTTAGTGGAACTGCATAAGAAGATGTTGGAAACATTAAACTAATCGAGGAGTATATAGTAAGCATGGCCACCCCCGTAGATAGCAACAGATGGTTCCCGAGAAGTGCTTCATCTGTATGCCCTACACAATCAGCCTCCTGACAAAGGTTGGTACTCGCCCACTGATTTCATCCATATGATTGAGCTTTGTCATCTCTATTGGTGTTGTGCTACTGTTTAGATACTATCATGAAAAAGTGGTATTGTACTTGGGAAGTGCTTCATCTGTGCTGTTTTAAATATTTCCTTTCCTTTTTTTCGAGCAAACATGGATGCTAGCATTTAGTAGTCCTCTTGTCTTTGCACAACAGGATCATCTTCCTTTGAAGAAGAATATGGAGTACGTGAAGTGACTAGTTCCGATTATGCCGGGATGAAGAAGCACATCTATCTTCTCATCGGAAGGAGCAGTTGAAGGATGGTTACATTACTCCCCACAAGACCAAACTAACTTCAGCTCGGAAGAATGACAAATCTCCATTTTTTCTTTGTGATGCGAGTACAATGTTGTTCTAGGATTCTTTCTGGTGAGTTCCATTTTTCTAAAAGTGTGCTCTACATGGACCATGTATGTTCCTGTTGAAACTGTCAATTCATAATACAGTTTGCTTTATACTAATCACTTTTTTGTATGTGTGCAAATAGGGGTGCTCAGCTTGATTTCAACGGGAACTGCACAAAATGATCATGAATACATCGAATCATTCATTTCCACCACAAGAAAGGAGGTGCCCATAAGTTCAAGGCGTTGCAACATATAAGGGCGTAATCATACAAGCTACGCGCGAATTTGGTTGATTTTGGTGGAACTGCACAAAAAGAACAGCTGGTTTATTTAGCACGAGTTGTCATGTCAATGTCCGAACTGATGGCAAATCCTGCCCATTCCACAATTGTAGGCAATTGATATTTTGGAATGGGACAACCTTGTCAAATTTTGCTCATTGATTTTAGCAAGATATGCATTTGATATTTTCGAATGGACGCCCTTTCTTTGTCGGCGGCGATCAATTTTTTCTTTATTCTTTAGTTGTGAAGTAAATATTGCCTCGACATGTGAGTCAGCCGAGATGCATAATCATCGATTGTTTTGAATGTCCTCTATGAATTGCCGACACTGTGTGTTTGATTGCAATGTCTGTAAACGCTAAAAAGCTGCTCAAACTCTTTGTACTCATACATTTCCTTTTTACTTCGCACATTGTGAAAGTGCATACTTTTTTGTATAAGATTGGTCAAAGTAGAGATACTTTGACTGTAGACAAAACTTGTATGCAGACTAGAAAGGACCGGAGGGAGTACATGTGAAACTGCTGCAAACGTGGTGATCACCCTGGGAATAATGCCAGTACGTATTGTTTTGCATGTTCATCCAATGCCAGTGATACATGAATTCGAAGTAATCGAAATAAATTCATTCATACATGGTCGGATTTGATATAAACATGCCGGATTTCATTACATTTCATACATTCTTCAACTAAAAAGGGGTGTTTGTGGCCGCATGCATCTCCCAGATGCAGAGGCCAGGGGTCATCCTCCTTTTCAAAAAAACTAAAGGGGTGAGCTGGAGGTATAATTAGTTAACCGAAGCTACCCACTGCGTGTCCCGCCGAGTCAGAAGCTTTCAAGTGACTTAACTGCAGTGCAGTTATGTGAATCGACATGTGGCATGTTGGGCCCATGTATCGCCACCAATCGCACCTTGATTAAGTAGAAGCGGCGTTCTTCTCGGCGCAGCTCTCGACTCCACGTCGCCGCCAAGAAGCTAACCGGCCGTCAATGGTCAACCCGCCTAGCTTGGCTTCAACCGGAGGGTAGCAGCGGTGGCCTTACTTGGACCCGGCGGCGGCGACTCATCGTGGTTCTACTCTTCCTCGTTTTCTGTGTGGCGCGGCCTCGTTGGCAGCGGGGCGGGGCCTCGGCGGAGCCGGCGATGCCTCTGTCTCGTTGCCGGCGGGCAGTGCCTCAGCGGAGCGGTGGAAATCCTCCCCCACGTTGCCAGCACGGTGGGGCCTTGGCTGAGCCGGCGATGTCCTCTGCCTCGTCGTTGGCAGGGCAGGGCCTCGGTGGAGCCGGCGGTGTCCTCTGCCTCGTTGTTGGTGCCGCGGGGCCTCGGCGGAGCCGGCGGTGTCCTCTGCCTCATTGTTGGCGCCGCGGGGCATCGGCAGAGCAGGGCGTCGTCGACGCCGGCGGAGCGGGGACTCATCGAAGCCGGCATTGTCCTCTGCCTCGTCCTCGGTCTCGCCAAACAGCGCCTCGCCCGCTTCATCGCCCTCATTGCTAGCCTCTTTGTAGGCGGCCGCAGCCTCCGCCACCCGCATGCGGTACCGCCCGGCCGAGGCGGCCCTTGTGGGCGGCGGTACGAGTCGAGCAGCGCCTCCTGCTCCGCCCGCTCATGGCGATCTGCTCCTCCGCCTGCAGGTGCTCCTGGAGGAGATGGTGGTTGTAGGCGGCGTCGGCCTGCGGCTCCCGGAACTGCTCCTCACGCATCTGCCTCACCCTGTCCATATATTGGGCACGGGCCTCGCCGACGGTCATGGTGCAATGCACCGGCGAGGATGGCGTGGAAGAGGGGGTTGGCGCCGGATCGTCGACTACCATGTTCTCCATTGGGACGTCGTCGTCCTCCGGCTGCCTGCCTGCCAGCTGGTCGGCAGCAATTGCTGCTATCTCCTTGTGGTCCGTCGTCCGCCCGTCCCGAAGAGCACTAGAGCGCGAGGAAGCCATGGTGGGCAGTAGTGGTGTGGACAGGAGAAAGGCAACGGATGCGGATGACTGCGGCTATGGCGCGTAGCGGCGGTTTATATAGCAATGGTGGGCGGCGGGGGGCGGACGTGTGACGCCGGAGTAGCCGCCTCGGCAACAGCGTATCATTAATGTGCGGCAGATGGATGACGGATGGCACTTGTGTCGTTTTAAGCGAATCGCTGAACTGAAGCGAAGGCGGCGGCGCTATTTGAGGCGGAAGCAGGGCGAGCGAGGAGATCACTTTACTTCGATAGGATGACAATGGGGACCCACCAGGTCCATTGCCGTACGCAAATGCCTCCTTATTTTATATAACTATAATTTATTTTGCTTCCTCCTGGTTTCCTGACATCACGATCCCACACCATTGTCTACCTATGTACTCCCTCCTTTCCGGTTTATAGGGCTTATCTCAAAATTTTAGTTTTTCCATTTTATAAGGCTCAATTTGGTTGTTTTCCATCACATGTTCAGATTCCAAGGTGCATTAAATCATTGCATGCAAGTATTAAGATAAAATTGACCAATGCATGTACTTTATGCATGCATGCATTGCAATTAATGCATTGATAAACATAATTTTTTGAGTATAACAAGAGCATTAATTAGGTGCTTTTGCAAAACTAGAAAAAGTATTCCACCACTTGCCATCGACCTTGATTGGTGAGATTTTTGAATTGAGCATTATAAACCGGAAAGGAGGGAGTAGTCAATAAACGAGAGAATTGCACAAGAAGCGGCCGACAACTGGGACCAAGCAGCTCGAGCAATATTTGTGTTTTTGAGGTGTGAGCACTGCAGAGTTTTTCGATGTTTACCCCAGATATTAATTTTTCTCCTCTGAACAACAACGAAAACATCGTTGCAGGTATTAACTGGGCGAAATTTGTGGCCCGTCTAGCCCGAGCAGATATCCAGCCCAGATATTAATTTTTTTCAAGTTGAAAATGGCTAGCCCGGCTATACTTTTTTAGGAATACCTGTGCAAGGTCAAGTTGTTATTCTCCGCCCCGCTGGGCTGCAAATCTTTCCTAGGAGGGATGCATTAGGCTTAACAAGAAAATGGGCTTTAAGAAATAATAAATGGGATGTAATTATAAAAACTGGGTAGTAACTATAAAACAATGCACCAAGCAATGATTACTTTATAAAATATTATTTTTGGAATATTGAAAATTTTAATTTCATTAATTGTTGCGAGCGGAATATTTCATTGGATTTTTACGCAATATAAATTTATATTGAAATTGTATTTAATCTGACTAAAATTTCGGGATAAAAATATTCGGATCCCATCAAAATGTGGGAAATTTTATTGAATTCTGTTTTGAACGGTTGGTTGAAATGGGATGTACTTTTAACAAACTGTAAATGGGCTGATCCATTAGAATTCAAAAATGGGCTACACATTCTTACAAATCTCAAATGGGCTATAAGTTCTACGCCACACACTTACGGCCTTACTAAGTTGTGCGTCCCTAAAAAAATAGAGTTGACGGGTATGCAAGGCTTTGTCAACTTATAGTCAACACACGGTTCTAGCAGCAGTGGCCGTTGGATGTCCATCCAACGGATGCCGTGCTTCTTCTTCAATCTCGGATATTCTAGCTTCACCCGCTGTCACATCCCTAGTTCTGGTATGACCTAGACTAGCTAGTCATTTGTGCATCATGTTTAAATTCCATTTAAATTGAAATGAGGATTTGTGAAACCCTCATAATCATTTCTGGAAATGACCCAGATAAAAATTGCTTCAATTTGGCCCAAGAAAATGTTCCTGTTTTCTCTAAAAATATTGGTCAGAGGTAAAATTCCAACAAATATTTTTGGGAGCTCAGAAGTATTTATTTTTGGCCATTTGAATTAATGCAGTAAATATTTGCCTTGGATATATATATATGTTATATATATAATATATGTCCAAAAATTATGCTAGTTGTTGAGGAGTTCTGGAATAATATAAACAGCTCCTACAAAAATTGGCATAAGAAAATAAAATGATTTAGTATTTTAATTAAATCAAAACAAATGTCAAAAATAGAAAAAATAAACAAAAGGGAAGAAACCCACCTGCACTTACCTCCACAGCAGCCAATGACCCGGCGAGCCAGCCCACCGGTGGCTAACGCTTGATCGTCACGACCTCTCGCCCGGGAGAGGGCAGGCGTGTGGCCGACGCAGCAGCACCGCCGTGCCGCCACGCCTCCTGCCTACTGCCCCTCTCCCTCGACCTTTGGGCGCCCCTTGAGGCCACGCGCGCCGCACCGCTCTGTCTCTCTCCTGGCCTCCCTCCTCTCCCTCGCTCTTTCTCGCCTTGTCCGAGCAGCGTCCTTGCCCGCCCGGCCAGCACCACCGTAGCCATCGCCGTCCCCTCGCCCCTCCGTCGTGTCCGGAAGCTCCGCTTCTGACTCCCTCGTCATCTCCGTCGAACTACGCGCCTCGGGAGGCCACGGAGAGTCGCCATCGCCGCCCGTCTTCATCTCCGGTCGCCGGAGATCGTCTTCGCCGCCCGCCGTCTTGGTAGCGTCCCGAGCTTCGCCATCAAGCCCGTCGAGTCCGCGGTGAGCTCCGCCACCGTTCCCCTCTCTCCGTTTAGCTGCCCGCACGCCGTAGCCCTCCTCCCCACCACGGCCGAAGCCTCTCGCCGCCGTCCATGTCACCGTCGTCGTCTCGGCCCGCCTCCGGCCAAAACGAGCACCCCATCGTGCTCCTGGTGCCACGAGGGTGCCACAGAGCCCCTCTGGTGGCCTCCCAGTGCCCCGCAGCCCGCACCCGCTCAAAGCCGAGCTTCGGCCGCCGCCGTAAGCCTTGCTCCGGCGAGCTCTGCCGCCCCAGCAGCCTTCCGCCCCTGCTCCCCTGGATGCGCGGGAGCGCGGGCGACCTCCTGGTGCCCCCAGCCGCCGCTCTCGTGGCCTCCGGTGAGGACTCCGCCGAGCCCGTGGTCGCCCGGCTAAGCGGTGGGGTTGACGGGTCTAACCCCCCACCCTAGTTGACTGGTGTTTGACCGTGTGGGTCGATGCAGTGGGGCAGCCCTCTAATCCTAATTAGACCAAATAAACCCCCCTGTTAACTAACTGAGACACTGACGTGTGGCCCCCACACGTCAGATTTGACCTGGTCAGCACCGTTGACCTGCTGACGCAGGCATGACATCATGCTGACGCAATTATTTATTTTCTGGATTTAATTTAGTCAGGAATTCCAAAAAATTAGCAAAACTTCAAAAAATCATAGAAATTCAACCGTAGCTCAGATTGAAATAATTTATATATGAAAAATTATCAGAAAAATGCAATCTATCCATCTGTACCAGTTTCATGCATGAAAACCAACTTATACCTGCTGTATAAGTGAAACACTAAAATGGCTTATATAAAGAGCTTACTTTGGAAATGCATTTGAATCTTTGGTTCAAATGGACTTCAACCAAATGAACTCTAGCTGCATTAGCTCAAACAGCATCACATCTACATGCCATGTTCATGCATCATATTGTTGCATATGCTTGTGTATTGATTGTTGGCACCGTTCCTTCTCGATAGGTCCAGCTCCGGAGAGTGCTCGAGAGTACCTGTCTGTGAAGCAGTGCCTCCCTTGTTGTTTACCAGGCAAGCAAACCCTCTTGTTCATTCCGATAAAATCCTATTCTCTCGCTCCTGCTCTCAGTTATTGCATTAGGACAACAACGATTCATCTGCTACTTTGTGCTGCGGTAGTTGAACCCATTCCTCTGCATGACCTGGCATTGCCACAGTAAATAGTTGAAACCCACTAGCATGTGTAGGAGTTGATTGAGCCATGTTGTGTTCCTACCATGCTATGCCTGCTATTTCTTAGAGTTGTGTCAGGTCTGAATCATTGGGAATGAATTGGAGTGTTACGATATGTTCCGATGCTGAGAGTGAAGTGTGTGAGCATGATTTGGTAAAGGTAGCGGTGAGAGGCCATGTAGGAGTACATGGTGGGTTGTCTCACTGGAACCGTCCTTAAGCACTGAGTTCTATGTATGTCGTCCAATTACTCGATACTACCACACATTGGGCTCCGGGCGCTCCAAGCTCTCTCGACTTATTAACCAACTTGATCTCTGTCCAGGAGTCGCAACTAGTTTCTGGTGTTTGTAGGTAGTGATATTTTTCTACCAAGTGGCACCGGCAGGGTGGGCTTGGGACAGACTAGGCACAGGTGGCACGGTGTACCAAGTGGCACCCGGATGGTGGGCTTGGGAACCCTGCTCACATCGTTTGGGTCCGTGAGCGACACCCGGCGGATCTCCTTGCGGATGGAACCCGAATAGGCGATAAACCTGGGCTAGAGTCTTGTGTGGTTAGTCAGGTCGTGGCCGACACCCTCGCCAGGCTTCCGCTTGAAGGTTGCCGAGGTACACGACGTGGTGATAAGTGGTGAGAGCATGTGTGAAGAAGTACACCCCTGCAGGGTTATCATGATCTATTCGAATAGCCGTGTCCTTGGTTATGGACTTCTTGGATGCTTACGTGGTACATAGACAACTTGAAGTGGATACTCTAAAATGCTCAAGACAAGTGTGAGTGCTATGGATGGCCTTCTCGTATGGAGACGGAATGAATCCATAGTAGTGTATTGTATGGTGACTAGTGGACTGCAGCGCCATATCACCTCAAGGAAGTTTTGGTAGTCGTGAAACGGGATAGCCACAGAGTCAAAGCTGGCTTGCTGCAACTAAACCCCACATTACCCTCTTGATACAAATGCATGTATAATAGGAACTGATGTAAGTCTTGCTGAGTACCTTTGTACTCATGTTGCTTTATTTATGTTTTTACAGCGGAGATTTCGGTCTTACTAGTAGTTCCGCTTGGACTTCGACGAGTAGCTTGTTACCTCAGCTACGATCTTGTACCCTTGGGAGGATCTTGTAGATAGTCAGGCTTCTCAGCCTTTTTCTTTTGTAGTTTTCTGTACTCAGACATGTAATGCTTCCGCTTGTTGCTTGTATGCTCTGAATGATGGGTCATGTGACCCTGTTTGTATTTATTGCTATGTGGCTCTTCCGAGCCTTTATCTATATGAGTTTGCGTTATGTTGTGATGCCATGTTGTACAACACATACTTGCATGTTATGCGACGTGTAACGTGGTATTGCTATGTGTGGGATCCGACAACCTAGTTGTCTATCCTTGGTAGCCTCTCTTATGGGGAAATGTAGTCTGGTGCTTCCACTGAGCCATGGTAGTCCGCTACAGCCCGGTTCATCGGAGTCCTGCTAGCCCAAAGACTACTTGCTCGGAATACTTGATTGGCGGCATGTGATTCACTTCGTTCTTGTATCCCCTTCGGGAAATGTCACCTTGGTGACAACCGGAGTCCCGCCTAGCCTGCTACAGCCCGGGGTTCCCGGAGTCCTGTTAGCCCAGTGCTACAGCCCGGATTCGCACGCTGCTGACCGACATGCTCGATGTTGATTCATGTATGCCTGTCCCCATAGGTTAGTGCCACTTTGGGTTCACGACTAGTCATGTCGGCCCGGGTTCTCTGTCATATGGATGCTAGCGACACTATCATATACGTGAGCCAAAAGGCGCAAACGGTCGGGCCATGGTAAGGCGACACCAGTCTGAATACCGTGCGTGAGCCCGCAAAGTGATATGAGGTGTTACATGCTAGATCGGTGTGACTTAGGATCGGGTCCCGACAACTTTGGTATCGAGCTGTTGCTGTAGGATTTCCAAGCCAACCTGGTGAAGTTGAGTCTAGAAATGCTTTAGTTATGTAGGGAATTGATTGTGGAAGGGAGCGTAAGGCTCTTTTTACTCCTTATATCTCATGCCCTTCGATCCGAGTCGTCCTATCTTTCCCTCACGGGTTAAGGAACTAGGCTTTCTCTTACGCCTATCGGGATCACGTGTTACTACTCCGTAGTTCCGTGAGGATTGGATGATCGAGTCATACCCAGTTTTCGAGTACTTAGGTGTAGTCTGTTTAGTAATATCTCGTAACCTTGAGTGATGATGTTGAGTATGTTACTACCCCATTTTAGCAGGATGTCTCATTTTGAGCATTTCTTTGCCGTTATGCTGCCGGAATTGCCCTAGGAGTTCGAGAGTTACTAATTTCTTTGTCCTACATTTTACAGTCTGTAGTTGATGTTGATTCCGTCCTTGGTTTCGTTTCTCAGGATGTCACCAGTTAAGCAAAGTTCTGCTGCTCGTAGCCAGAACCATGGAGATGGTAGGGATGAGGATCCTCCCGACCAGCCTTCATTGGCAGAGTTTATGTTAGAGATGGAGAGGAACAAGCGTGAGTCTAACCGCTTGTTGGCACGTATCGAGGAGAATACCGCACAGCAATTCAAAGGGTCTGCAACCATTCATGACTTCATTCGCTCGCACCCACCTACCTTACATCATTAAATCTAGCCACACGATGCAGATTAATGGCTCCGTAGTATCACACGCATAAGCTTAGATTCTGCGAACGTGGCTGAAAGTGACAAGGTCACCTATGCTACTTACCACCGGAAGGTCCTACTAGTCTCTGGTGGCAGAACTATGAGGCTATGCTTCGGCTGGCGATTCCTACCGGAGAGTTTTCACTTTGAGGCTTTTCGCGAGCATCACATTCTGAAGCCCTCATCGATCGCAAGAGAGAAGAGTTCTGTAGTTTCATCCAGGTAAGATGACTGTTGATGCTTGCTGACGAGAGTTTGAGAACCTTGCCCGCTATGCTTGAAGAGGTGTCCACGGACGCCAAGAAGCGAGCTAGGTTCCGGAAGGGTCTCAACCCCAAGTTGCGTCGTGATCTCCACCTACATCATTGTGATACATTCCAGGCTCTTGTGAACAAGGCCATTAATGCGGAGACAGCTCAGCTCACTTACGAGGAGTCTCGTAAGCACAACCGTGATTTGGTTTCTTCCTCTGGTTCTAGTTCGCAGAAGCGCCGGATTTGGATTCGGAACTCCGCTCTTCCTCCTGGATATACACCGAGGCCATCCTATGTGGTGCCTCACCCAGTTCAGTGATATGCTCCACCCGAGCCTATTGGTAGACCGCTTGTCAATGCGGGTCCACGTCCAACTTCGAGGACTTGCTTCACATGCGGAGAGCCAGGACACTATGCACGTGGATCGCTCTCAGGCCAGTTATGCTCCACCCCAGCCCGAGAAGCCTGTTGGCTGTGTTAAGCCATCACGCAAGATGATCAGTGTCAAGTCAGCTCCCACTGAACGTGGACGTGTGCATCATGTCTCAGCTAAAGACACACATGATGATCCGGATGTCGTTCTTGGTACACTCCTTGTCAACTGCCATCCAGCTTCGGTTCTATTCGATACTGGAGCATCTCATTCCTTCATTTCTAAAAGTTATGCTAACTTGCACAACATATCATTTTGTGATATGCCCTCTCCACTAGTCATTCAAACCCCTGGATCCAAATGGCAAACTTCTAGTGTAAGCCATGGTAATGAAATCCTTGTTGACAGACTTGTATTCCTTGCCACACTTATAGCCCTCAAGTCCACAGATATTAACATCATCTTGGGTATGGACTGGATGAAAGCTCATTATGCCGAGATTGATTGTTACACCAGGTCTGTTCAGCTCACACACCCATCTGGCAAGATAGTCAGCGTCTCCACCAGAGTTGCAAAGCCTCAACTCTACTCTCTTAATGCTAACCCTCTTCCAGACCTTGAAGATATCCCGATAGTCCGTGACTTTCCGGATGTCTTTCCAGAGGAACTGCCAGGTATTCCACCTGACAGAGATGTAGAGTTCGTCATAGATCTTATCCCAGGAACTGCTCCAATCTCTAGGAGACCTTACAAGATGGCACCCTTAGAACTAGCTGAGCTTAAGAAACAACTTTATGAGTCCTTGCAAAAGGGTTTCATCCGTCCTAGTTCTTCTTCTTGGGCTTGCCCCGTCCTCTTCGTCAAGAAGAAGGATGGTACGGACCGGATGGTTGTAGATTATCGTCCCGTTAACTTGGTCACGATAAAGAACAAATATCCGCTCCCGGGATCAACGACACAGTATGATCAGCTCATTTGGATCCTCAGTCTTTTCCAAGATGGATTTGAGGTTAGGATACCACCAAATCAAGATCAGAAACGGGGACATTCCCAAAACAGCCTTTGTCACTCGTTATGGCCAGTACGAGTACACCGTCATGTCCTTTGGTCTAACCAACGCTCCAGCTACATTCTCCCGCTTGATGAACTCGATCTTCATGGAGTACTACAAGTTCGTCGTGGTTTACCTCGATGATATTCTTATTTACTCGAAGAACGAGGAAGAGCATGCCGAACATCTTAGACTTGTGTTAGAGAAACTTAGAGAGCACCGCCTTTATGCCAAGTTCTCCAAGTGTGAATTTTGGTTGCGGAAGTGACCTACCTAGGCCACGTAATCTCCGGTAAGGGCATTGCTTTGTCAATCCCGAGAGAGTTCGAGCCGTTCTCGATTGGACTCCACGAAACCGTTAAACAAGTTAGGAGTTTCCTTGGTCTAGCCAGCTATTGTCGCCGCTTTGTTGAAAACTTCTCCAAAGTAGCCAAACCCCTCACGGAACTTCTCAAGAAAGATAAAAAGTTTGAGTGGTCCCCACAGTGTGAGTCTGATTTTCGGGAACTAAAAAGGCGCTGACTTCTGCTCCCATACTTGTGCCACCGGATTTCACTAAAGACTTTGTTATCTCATGCGACGCCTCACAGCGGGGACTAGGTTGCATTCTTATGCAGATCGTCATGTGATTGCCTATGCATCTCGTCGATTGCATCCACATGAGGAGAATTATCCTACACATGATCTAGAGCTTGCAGTACCGTAGTCTATGCACTCAAGACCTGGCGACACTACCTTCTTGGTAAGCGTTGCGAGATCTACACCGATCACGAGTCTCAAGTATATCTTCACCCAACCAGATTTGAACCTTAGGCAAAGGCGTTGGTTGGAGTTGATCTCGATTATGATCTAGGGATTACCTACACCGTGCAAAGCTAATGTCATGGCTGATGTGCTAAGCCGTAAATCCTATTGCAACAATCTCATGTTGCGTGAGGTCAACCACTTCTCCATGAGGAATTATGTAAGCTTAACCTTCACATTGCTCCTCACGAATTCCTTTCTACCTTGGTGGCGAAACCTGATCTTGAGGATCGGATTATCGCCGCTCAAAAGCAGGACACGGGAATTTCCCGGATCAAGAGAAACATTAAGAAGGGAATTGGTGGATGTTTCTCTATGGATGATCGAGGTGTTGTTTTCTTTGAAAACCGCTTGGTGGTTCCCAAGAATCAACATCTGCGAAAATTGATTCTTAAGGAGGCGCATGAATCTCCTCTCACAATTCATCCCGGTAGTACTAAGATGTATCAGGACCTACGCCAGAGGTTCTGGTGGACTAGGATGAAGAGAGAAATCGCTCAGTTTATTGCTAACTGCGACGTTTGTCGTTGCATTAAAGCAGAACATCAGAGGCCTGCTAGCACCCTTCAGCCTTTAGCTATTCCTGAATGGAAATGGGATAAAGTTGGTATGGACTTCATCACCGGCTTTCCTAGGACCAAGAAAGGGAATAATGCTATCTTCGTAGTCGTTGATCGTCTTTCCAAAGTGGCTCACTTCCTTCCTGTTCGAGAGAGTATCACTGCTAGTCAGCTCACTGACTTATACATTTCTCGAATAGTGTCACTCCATGGTGTTCCGCTAGAGATCAATTCAGACCATGGAAGTCTTTTCACTTCTCATTTCTGGGAGAGTTTCCAAGCGCCATGGGCACCCATCTTTCCTTGATGCCGCTTTCCACCCTCGGTCAAGTGGTCGGTGGAAAGGGTCAACCAAATTCTCGAAGACATGCTTAGAGCTTGCGTTATCTCATTCGGTATGGATTGGGAGAAATGTCTTCCTTTCGCCGAGTTTGCTTATAACAATAGCTATCAATCCAGTCTCAAGAAAGCTCCTTTTGAGATTCTCTATGGACGAAGATGTCGAACACCTTTGAACTGGTCAGAAACCGGTGAAAGACAATTCTTTGGATCGGACATGATCCAGGAGGCAGAAGAGCAAGTTCGCATCATTCGTGAGAATTTGAAAACAACCCAATCTCGTCAAAAGAGCCAGTATGACCGTCGTCATAAGGAAGTGGCTTATGAAATTGGCGACAAGGCTTACCTTTGGGTTACTCCTTTGAAGGGTACCCATCGTTTCGGTATCAAGGGCAAGTTGGCTCCTCGTTACATTGGTCCTTTTCGCATTCTCGCTAAACGAGGAGAGGTTGCCTACCAGTTGGAACTACCCCCACATCTTTCTCGAGTTCATGATGTCTTCCACGTCTCTCAACTCAGGCGTTGCTTCTCGGATCCCATCCGTGGAGTGGACCACGAAACGCTTGATCTCCAAGATAACCTCACATACCGAGAGTACCCGGTTCACATTCTTGATCAAGCACAGCGTGTTACCCGACGTCAGAACATCAAGTTTCTCAAGGTTCAGTGGTCTCATCATTCCCAGAGAGAAGCTACTTGGGAGCGAGAAGATTGTCTTATTTGGAGTACCCCACCTTCTTTCCATCGACCTCTGAATCTCTGGACGAGATTCTTTCAAGTGGGGGCGAGTTGTCACATCCCTAGTTCTGGTATGACCTAGACTAGCTAGTCATTTGTGCATCATGTTTGAATTCCATTTAAATTGAAATGAGGATTTGTGAAACCCTCAGAATCATTTCTGGAAATGACCCAGATAAAAATTGCTTCAATTTGGCCCAAGAAAATGTTCTTGTTTTCTCTAAAATATTGGTCAGAGGTAAAATTCCAACCAATATTTTTGGGAGCTCAGAAGTATTTATTTTTGGCCATTTGAATTAATGCAGTAAATATTTGCCTTGGATATATATATATATATGTTATATATATAATATATGTCCAAAAATTATGCTAGTTGTTGAGGAGTTCTGGAATAATATAAACAGCTCCTACAAAAATTGGCATAAGAAAATAAAATGATTTAGTATTTTAATTAAATCAAAACAAATGTCAAAAAATAGAAAAAATAAACAAAAGGGAAGAAACCCACCTGCACTTACCTCCCTGGCAGCCCAGCGGCCCGGCAGGCCAGCCACCGGCTAACGCCGATCGTCACGACCTCTCGCCAGAGGAGGACAGGCGTGTGGCGGCAGCGCACCGCCCGCCGCCGCCACGCCTCCACACTGCCCCTCTCCCTCGACGCATGGATGCCCCATGCGAGGCCACGCGCCGCCCCGCACCGCTCTGTCTCTCTCCCCTAGCCTCCCCTCCTCTCCCTCGCTCTTTCTCCTTGGCGTCCGAGCAACGTCCGCATTGCCACGGCAGAGCACCAGCTGACCATCGCCGTCCCCTCGCCCCTCCGTCGTGTCCAGAAGCTCCGCTCGACTCCCTCGTCATCTCCGTCGAACTCACGCGCCTCGGGAGGCCTGAGAGTCGCCATCGCCGCCCGTCTTCATCTCCGGTCGCCGGAGATCGTCTTCGCCGCCCCGCCGTCTTCAGCGCGTCCCCGAGCTCGCCATCAAGCCCGTCGAGTCCGCGGTGAGCTCCGCCACCGTTCCCCTCTCTCCGTTTAGCTGCCCGCACACCGTAGCCCTCCTCCCCACCACGGCCGAAGCCTCTCGCCGCCATCCATGTCGCCGTTGTCGTCTCGGCCCGCCTCCGGCCAAAACGAGCATCCCATCGTGCTCCTGGTGCCACGAGGGTGCCAAAGAGCCCCTCTGGTGGCCTCCCAGTGCCCCGCAGCCTGCACCCGCTCGAAGCCGAGCTCCGGCCGCCGCCGTAAGCCTCGCTCCGGCGAGCTCCGCCGCCCATGACCTTCCGCTGCTCCCACGGATCTTGTGAGGCGGGCGACCTCTGGTGCCCCGGCCGCCCGCTCTCGTGGCCTCCAGCAGGGACTCCATGAGCCCGTGGTCGCCCGTGACTAAGCATGATGGGGTTGACGGGTCTAACCCCCCTAGTTGACACAGTGTTTGACCCGTGTGGGTCAGTACAGGTGGGGCCCGACGCCCTCTAATCCTAATTAGACCAAATAAACCCCCCCCCCTGTTAACTAACTGAGACACTCACGTGTGGCCCCCACATGTCAGATTTGACCTGGTCAGCACCGTTGACCTGCTGACGCAGGCATGACATCATGCTGACGCAATTATTTATTTTCTGGATTTAATTTAGTCAGGAATTCCAGAAAATTAGCAAAACTTCAAAAAATCATAGAAATTCAACCGTAGCTCAGATTGAAATAATTTATATATGAAAAATTATCAGAAAAATGCAATCTATCCATCTGTACCAGTTTCATGCATGAAAACCAACTTATACCTGCTGTATAAGTGAAACACTAAAATGGCTTATATAAAGAGCTTACTTTGGAAATGCATTTGAATCTTTGGTTCAAATGGACTTCAACAAATGAACTCTAGCTGCATTAGCTCAAACAGCATCACATCTACATGCCATGTTCATGCATCATATTGTTGCATATGCTTGTGTATTGATTGTTGGCACCGTTCCTTCTCGATAGGTCCAGCTCCGGAGAGTGCTCGTGATTACCTGTCTGTGAAGCAGTGCCTCCCTTGTTGATTTACCAGGCAAGCAAACCCCCTTGTTTATTCCGATACAATCCTACTCTCTCACTCCTGCTCTCAGTTATTGCATTAGGACAACAACGATTCATACGCTACTTTGTGCTGCGGTAGTTGAACCCATTCCTCTGCATGGTATCATTGCCACAGTAAATAGTTGAAACCCACTAGCATGTGTAGGAGTTGATTGAGCCATGTTGTTTTCCTACCATGCTATGCCTGCTATTGCTTAGAGTTGTGTCAGGTCTGAATCATTGGGAATGAATTGGAGTGTTACGATATGTTCCGATGCTGAGAGTGAAGTGTGTGAGCACGATTTGGTAAAGGTAGCGGTGAGAGGACATGTAGGAGTACATGGTGGGTTGTCTCACTGGAACCGTCCTTAAGCACTGAGTTCTATGTATGTCGTCCGATGACTCGATACTACCACACATTGGGCTCCGGGCGCTCCAAGCTCTCTCGACTTATTAACCAACTTGATCTCTGTCCGAGTCGCAACTAGTTTCGGTGTTTGTAGGTAGTGCTATTTTTCTACCAAGTGGCACCCGGCGAGAATGGGCTTGGGACAGACTAGGCACAGTGTGGCACGGTGTACCAAGTGGCACCCGGATGGTGGGCTTGGGAACCCTGCTCACATCGTTTGGGGCCGTGGCGACACCCGGCGGATCTCCTTGCGGATGGAACCCGAATAGGCGATAAACACAGGCTAGAGTCTTGTGTGGTTAGTCGGTCGTGGCCGACACCCTCGCCAAAGCTTCCGCTTGAAGGTTGCCGAGGTACATGACGTGTACATGGTGATAAGTGGTGAGAGCGTGTGTGAAGAAGTACACCCTGCGGGTTATCATGATCTATTCGAATAGCCGTGTCCCCGGTTATGGACTTCTTGGATGCTTACGTGGTACATAGACAACTTGAAGTGGATACTCTAAAATGCTCAAGACAAGTGTGAGTGCTATGGATGGCCTTTTCGTATGGAGACGGGAATGAATCCATAGTAGTGTATCGTGTGGTGACTAGTGGACTCGTGTGCGCCATATCACCTCAAGGAAGTTTTGGTAGTCGTAGAAACGGGATAGCCACAGTCAAAGCTGGCTTGTCGCAACTAAACCCCACATTACCCTCTTGATACAAATGCATGTATAATAGGGCTGATGTAAGTCTTGCTGAGTACCTTTGTACTCACGTTGCTTTATTTATGTTTTTGCAGCGGAGATTTCGGTCTTACTAGTAGTTCCGCTTGGACTTGACGAGTAGCTTGTTACCTCGGCTACGATCTTGTACCCTTGGGAGGGTCTTGTAGATAGTCGGGCTTCTCAGCCTTTTCTTTTGTAGTTATGCGTACTCGGACATGTAATGCTTCCGCTTGTTGCTTGTATGCTCACGAATGATGGGTCATGTGACCCTGTTTGTATTTATTGCTATGTGGCTCTTCTGAGCCTTTATCTATATGAGTTTGCGTTATGTTGTGATGCCATGTTGTACAACACGTACTTGCATGTTATGCGTACGTGTAATGTGTATTGCTATGTGTGGGATCCGACAACCTAGTTGTCTATCCTTGGTAGCCTCTCTTATGGGGAAATGTAGTCTAGTGCTTCCACCGAGCCATGGTAGTCCGCTACAGCCCGGTTTACCGGAGTCCTGCTAGCCCAGCACTACTGCTCTGGAACACTTGACTGGCGGCATGTGATTCACTTCGTTCGTGGTTACGTCCTTCGGGAAATGTCACGCGGTGACATCCGAGTCCTGCCTAGCCTGCTACAGCCCGGGTTCCCGAGTCTGTTAGCCCAAAGTGCTACAGCCCAGATTCGCACGCCGACCGACATGCTCGATGTTGATTCATGTATGCCTGTCCCCATAGGTTAGTGCCACTTTGGGTTCACGACTAGTCATGTCGGCCGGGTTCTCTGTCATATGGATGCTAGCGACACTATCATATCGTGAGCCAAAAGGCGCCAAATGGTCCCGGGCCATGGTAAGGCAACACCGTGGGAATACCGTGCGTGAGGCCGCAAAGTGATATGATGTGTTACATGCTAGATCGGTGTGACTTAGGATCGGGTCCCGACACCCGCCCAAAAATGATTCATCCCACGACATCCGGGTGCACCGCTTTGAAGTCGACTGTGGGCCTACTAAGTTGGCGTACCAAGGGCTTTGTCAACTTAGTCAATATAAACGATTCTAGCTGCGGATGGTATCGATGTCCATCCAACGGCCGTCGTGCTTCTTCAACCTCTGGTCTTCTTGCTCTAGCCGCCCAAAGCAGCGCCGGTCGTGCCGCCTGCTCCTGCCTCCCTTGGCCGGTTGTGCTGCCGCGGAGGCCTCACCGCCCCCTACTACTCCCACCGCTGGCGGGCCATCCCTCCACTCACCCACTAACCCACACCTGTTATTCTCATGCGGCGGCAGCGCAGCCGAACCAGTGAACCCTCGTACTCCTCTCCGCGTGTGCATCCACTGCCGCGTCTTCCCCGGCTCCGTGTCGTCCCCTTCCTAGGACTCGCCATCGTCCACCATCGTGGTGCTCTCGGTGCGGCGTGGTCAACGTGGTCAAGGAATGACTTCTATCGGACGTGGACTGTACGTGGAGAGGCTGACAGCTGGGTCCACGGCAGCCGCAAGGAAGTGCCTCCTTATTACGCGCAAAATAATTATTCCTCCACCGCGGCGGGGACCCACCGGACGGGCCACCGTGTTCGCGAAAAAATGATTCGCCCCATTGCTGGGACCCACGAGCTCCATCTTCGCACGCAAGGAAGTGCGTCCGGGAAAAACGATCCGCCCCCCTGACTTTTGGGACCCACCAGCTACATCTTCGCACGCAAGGAAGTGCATCCGGAAAAAAAACGTTTCGCCCCCCGACTGCTGTGACCCATCAGCTACACCTTCGCACGCAAGGAAGTGCGTCCGGGCAAAAAAAACGATTCGCCCCCCTGACTGCTGGGACCCAGCAGCTACACCTTCGCACGCAAGGAAGTGCGTCCGGGCAAAAAAATGATTCGCCCCCCTGACTGCTGGGACCCAGCAGCTACACCTTCGCACGCAAGGAAGTGCGTCCGGGCAAAAAAATGATTCGCCCCCCTGACTGCTGGGACCCACCAGCTACATCTTCGCAGGCAAGGAAGTGCCTGACAGTCGGGACCCACCTGGTCGAAGCGTACGTAGTGTTCTCATCCTAGTCGCGAACATGTACGTACATACTGGTTGATGTAGAGGCGCGCACGTGTCGTAGTAGAGGCGCGCACGTAGCATGTACACGTAGGTACAGCGGCCAGGGTGCAAGAAAGAAAATACGGCCACGTATGTGTACATATGGGCGGGGTCTCGAATGCCTAGTCGCGCATACCGCAAAACGGAGGAAACGGACCTCCTACGGTCGAAACGGGGGTCCTGTTGATCGGGAGGGGTGTGGCGTACTGCAAAACTGAGGAAACGGACCTACTACAGTTGAAACGGGGTCTGTTGATCGGGAGGGTGTGGCGTACCGCAAAGCGGACGAAATGGACCTCCCACGGTCGAAACGGGGTCCCGTTGATCGGGAGGGTGTGGTGTACCGCCAAAAGCAGACGAAAACGGACCTCCTACGGTCGAAACGGGGTCTGTTGATCGGGAGGGTGTGGCGTACCGCCAAAGCGGAGGAAGCGGACCTCCTACGGTCGAAACGGGGTCTGTTGATCGGGAGGTGTGGCGCACCGCAAAAGCGGACGAAACGGACTTGTGTTGGAGCGCTACGGTCGAAGCAGGGGAGGGTGTGGCGTGCATAAGCAGGACTCCACGGGATACTGTTCATCTCCACCGTCGACCTCCTCCAGCCTCCACGGGCTCCTGTTCATCCAGCCTCCACCACGCGCTACTCCACCGGCTACTGTTCAACCACCCCTCCACGGGCACCCCTCCATCGTCTACTGTTCATCCAGCCCTCCACACCACGGGGTCCTGTTCAACCACCCCTCCATGGACACCCCTCCACCGTCTACTGTTCATCCAGCCCTCCACACCACGGGTTCCTGTTCATCCAGAGGCAATGCCACCGCTCACTGTTCATCCAACCTCCCCCCCCCCCCCACAACGCTCACTAGCAGCAGTAGCGAAGGAATCGCTCCATCGGGTTCAGTTAACAGCCATCGATCGATCACTCGGGTTCAGTAACGCGTAGCCTGCAGTGCAATCGCTCGGTTTCAGTTAGAGCCCAACCCCTCGCTCGGCTTCAATTAGAGCCAACGCCTCGCACACACGCGTGTACGTACGAGAGAAACGCGCATCGCTCCGCCCCCAACCTCCCACCGTAACCGGCAACTCCTCGAAATTTTCCTCCCCCTCGCTTCTACCACGGTTTTTTCCGTCATGGACGGCCCAAAGAATGTCATGCAGCTGCGTCTCCGGCCCGCCCAGGACGAAAAGCCCATTTTCTGTCATGATTTTTTGTCATAGAAGTAGGAGCCCACCACATCTATGATGATACCGGGTTTTGTCACAATTATCATCATAGAAGTGTCATATGTATGACCAAAAAAAATTCCGTTCAGCCCAAAATGTCACGGATGTGTCTTTTTTTTGTAGTGGGACCTGGATAGGAAAGCTTCAAACGACCGGTGCCCGCGCAGCTCCTTCGCGAGACTTGTGTGAGAGAAATCGAGGCAAGAGAGCGAAAAAGACAAAGAGTCACAAGCTAAGGACGGCAACAACTCCAATAAAAACTTCAAATAAGAACGAACAAGCCAACTGCGGAAAGCAAATGAAAAAGCCGCATCCGGCACCTAATCTAGTCTTCGACGTCTTCCCACCAGCGCGGAGCTAAGTGCTGCCACTAGGCGTGGGCGGGAGCCCCAGGGCCTGAGGCCGGTGCTCCTAAGACTCCGGGGTGTATACAGCCCCACTCATTATTACGTGAGAGTGTCACGGGCGGCGAGCTTCATAGGCATTGGCCTTCTTCACAGGCTCCGGGCCTTTCTCGGGAAAATGAGCTTCACAGCCGTTGGCCTTCTTCACAGGCTCCGGGCCTTTCTCGGAAAAATGAGCTTCACAGGTGTTGGCCTTCTTCACAGGTTGTCGTGGAATTGTCACGGCAGATGTCCTAGTGTAAGGACTTAGTCGTGAGGCCAACGCATCTATGTGGTAGCTTGAAGGGGTTGAGCGGAATCGAGAGACGCAACACACAAGACGAGGATTTAGACAACTTCGGGCCCCGGGAAACATCATCCGGTAATAACCCTACATGTTGTTTGTGGCTAGGTCTCATTATCATCATGGGGGAGTCGCCGTAAGCCGGCTCTCCTCTTTGGGTCTAGCCCTAGATATTGTTTCTTGTTGCTTGTCCCCCCTTGGGGAGCCCTGCCCCTCCTTATATAAGTTAGAGGGGCGGGTTACATGTGGAGTCCTAGTAGGACTAGGACTAGTTTATCTTCTCTTACAAGTTAAATACAAGTCCGGGTCTTGCTTCCTCATAAAGGAAATATTTGTCATCCCTTTACTCTTAAGCCGACCCATTATAACATGAGCCGGCCTTCTGGGCTTTGGGCCTTGTTGTCCGTCTGACCCGCCAGTCGGGTTACTAATGAGTCGCCAATATCGGGCGGGTTATCTATGAATCGCCAAGCTCCAGGCGGGTCACCAGTGAGTCGCCACGCTCCAGCCGGGTCATACATCCGGTGGATTACACCGCGGGGTACATCCCCGACATTAGCCCCCAGTTTAAGTTGGATTTATCCATGTTAAACTGATCCTGCAAAATAACTCAAGAGCAAATTTGACAGGTTGTGCTCCGGGTTAAATATTCTCCTGAGCCGGGACCTGATCATCCTTAAGTCCAATTGTCGTTTCCTTCTTCTAAAAAATCCGGGTCAATAAGCCAGCTTCATACTCAATTTGCTGACATTAGTTTCTCCCAGAGAAATATTGTGAAGAATAATCCACTTGAGTCGGCTTCCAAAGCGCCGGCTTAAAAAATATTGGTCTTGAAATACTCATCTGATAGTCAGTCGGCTTGAAGATGTAGAATTTGCCGGTTTATCATTACCAAAAACTGCCGGATTATAAAACAGACGATGTCGGGTCATAATTGTTGTTGACACCGGTTTATGTAATTGATCTTCCTGATTTGCTCAAAACTGATAATTTGAAGATTTTTCTCCCTTATATCCATATTACCTGTAGCCCCCGAGTCTTGAGCAGAACAAAGTAAAGGTTTAAGACTTGCTCCAATAAATGTTGCAACCTTGAAGAAATCCAGTTTATTCATCTCAATCATATAAACCGAATATTCCACACATGTAGCCCCCAAGTGTCGGGTTGTCATGCTTGTAGCAACCTGGGACTTGTAATTGCTTTATGCTCATGAAAACTTCAACCAGTGTAGCCCCCAAGGGCCGGGTCATTATGCAATAATTAGCAGGGACTTTCTAGATATAACCATGTAAATTTGAACAGCAATGTGTAGTCCCCAAGGGTCAGCTTAGTAAGACAATACTGAGCTGGGACTTTGTATATAATTGATAATAACATCATATAATATAGTCTCCACCATGGGGCTTGAACCCATGTCCACAAGGTTAATAGCCTTGTACTCCACCAACTGAATAGTGGACCGTTCAATATAATGGATTAATGCTTGTGTACCTTGAATTTTTGACAGGAGCAATGTGTAGCCCCCAAGGGCCAACTCATTTAGAATGTGATGAGTCGGGTCTTCAACAAGTTGAGCAAAAAATGACTTTGCATTAGCCCCCAAGTGCCATGGTGCATGCTGGCAGTGACATGAGACTTGCATATTTGATATAATCCCAATCTGAATAATGTAGCCCCCAAGTGCTAGCTCGTAAGCCTGCAGCGACTCGGGACTATTCCTTCCATTGTAGAATAAACCATATCCATTGATAAAAATAATAGCAGTTGCGCTAAAGCGACTTTGAAAACCTCAATCATAACACTGGTTATTGATAATCACAATAGAAATCCAGCCATGTTGGCTATTCAAGATTTGAATAATATAATCCGGTATGAAAACCTCAATCATTCAATATCATCATGAAAATCCAGCCAGTTTTGGCTATTAAAAATTTGAATACCTCATCGGTTGATAAGTAAATCCGGAGTTTAAATACCCGGCGGCTCTTGGCCGATGGCGATTTAATATGCCTTCATTGTAAGCCGGAATTTTTATAACCCGGCGGCTTATAGCCTTTGAGAAAAATCCAGAACGGATAATCATTTTGAAGCATCAAGTTTGGTAATGAGCTTGAACTTAATCATTTATATGGCATATTTCTGCAAATCCTGCAAAAAGTTTAAACAACATATGCCCTGGCGACTTGGCGTCAAAAGCCAGGGTGGGTAACCACCCAAATGTAGTCTTATCCTGCACACAAGTAGATCACAAGATCCCTATGATCCTTTAAATGACACCGCCGGCTTATGTGACCCAGACAGTGAAGTTGATAACTCAACACTGTAAGAGCCGGCACATATGATATTTGTGACAACTCAAATACTTGCGATTGTATAAAAACGGGTAAAAATTTTGAGGCTTCTGATTCGAATATGATCAGTAAACCGTTCCAAAGGGGTTAAGCTAAGATTCGAATACGATCATATAGCCCCCAGTGGCGTTGGCGTTGTCGGTCAAAGTGGGTATTGACAGCTATGTTCTCTTTGGTTCGAATACGACCTATGTTTGAACAAGAAGCCCCCAAATGACCTTAAAAGTTGTTTAACGACGCTGATTCGAATACGATCCACGTCGATTCCCAAAGGGGTTGAGCTATGATTCAGATACGATCAAGAAGCCCCCAAGTAGGTTCAGCAATTTGCTAATCAAAAGGGTATCGACGGCTATGTTCTCTTTGGTTCAATCGACCTATGTTTGAACAGAAGCCCCAAGTGACCATATAAATTTTGGCATTGCACCGATCAAGAGGGTACTGATAGCTATGCCCGATGAGCAGGAAGCCCCCAAGTGACCATAATAAAGTAAATTGTAAGGCAGGATACCCATGTTTTGAACCGTGCATCATGGCAGCAAGTTCCCTTTGGTAACCATTAATTTGTTCGAGATCTCGAACTTGCGAGAGATTAATTCTTTTGAATCGGAAATTCTTAAACCGGATATTGAGATCCTCAAAGCTTTGTAAGGGACAAATTTACCTTGATCCGGATGTTGAACTGGTTTTGAGAGCTTCAAAGCTTTGCGGGAGAAAGATGTCTCTTGAGCTATATTTTAAACCGGAATCTTCATTTTGAACCGGAAATTTTTCTGATGGCCTTTAAATATTTGCCAATAAAGCAGTAGCCTCCAGGGTAGGGTTATCTTCCTTCAATGACCCGGAGTTCTTGAATTCATTGAAACTGGCTAATTTTGCCGAGCCATACCATTGTAGCCCCCGAGTCTCAAGATGACTCGAAGTGTTGGCTTGAGATTCTCCATATTTGACCATAGCAGAAGGTGTATATCATTGGCGTTGATAGCGCGATGTGAATCCACAGAAGGTTGAGGTGACTGCGGCGGGTTATAAATGATCCCGTATGAACCGTGTCAGCAACTCGGCCAATGGTTCCTTCCAACTGGCTGTTTGAAGTTAACCAAATCGTAGTGGGCGACTTGTGCGCCTGCCCATTGAGCCATCCAGTGCGGACGGCGGCTAATAATACATGATAATTTGCCTCCAATTTGTTGGAAGAAAACCGGGCTTCCCAAGTAGTGACTTGCTCATACTCAATAAACAACTCATGCAGACAGGTGCGGCCCGATGTGTTGATGTAGACCAGGCCACGAGAGACGGACGGTAAAGACGACTGCAACATCTGAGGCGGCACAGACAGATAAACCGGCTGTGGCGTTGTAAGCCGGTGCGGACGGGCAAGTTGTCCTCCTTGTTGTAAGCTGCGTGGTCGCGGGAGATGGCCACGGCGTTGTGACCGGTGCGGGAGTCCGTTGAGTAACGACGACCACCTGTGCCAAAAGATGTAGGCATGCCTCCATCTCCGCGGTATAATATCACTTTTTTTCATAAATAATTGTCCTGCATAAACAATATTGCAGACCAAGGCAAAGATAAACTTGTTCTTTAACAAAAACAATATGCGCTAATAAAACAAACTTGGATGGATATCACCTGATTTGTTTGGACGACGGATGATCTGTTTATCGCAACAGAGGTGGCTCAAGCAGATGAACCGGCCGCGGTGTTGTAAACTGGCGCGGACGGGCGAGTTAACCACGTCGTTTTGATGTAGTGAACAATTGTCCTGCATCAACAATATTGCAGACCAAGACAAAGATAAACTGCTCTTTGACAAAAGATAATATGTACCAATAAAATATATTTTAGTTGGATATCACCTAATGTGCCAGGCCGGAAATAATCCGCCATGAAATTGATGATCGCTAGGTGAAGTTGAAGTCGCTCATGGGTGAACCGGCCACATCATGGTAAACCTATGCGGACGGGTGAGTCGACCGCAACGTTTGTAAGCTGGCGCGGACAGCAAGTCGGTCACGGCGTTTGTAAGCTAGCGCGGACACGTGAACCGGCCGCGAGGGCGGACGGGCGAGTCTTCCGTGGCGTTGTAAGGCGGCGCGGATGGATGAGTCAATCACAGGGACGGTTCCGGTGAGTTGAAGTAGTTCGGGCCACAAGGGTGGCGGCTTGCACGTCTATTTACCGGGTAATGAGGCACGGACAAACACCGGGCGCAATGTTGCAAGTACGTGCTCCGTACCCATGGTATAAACCACAATTGTCCTGTGTATAAAACATACAACAGGGCGGAGTAGTTGTTTGTCGAAGGAAATCAACATGTACTTAACAATATATGTAAGATAAATATCACTTGTTTTTAGGCGACAGATGATCACCATATGGCATCCGTAGATAACCAAGAATTTTTGTGTTGATCCTCTCAAAGGCCTTGCGAGAGTTCGCCGCAGTTTGTATAATCTCCACTGCGTGCAAATTATAATATACTCTTTGGCCGGTTCAGAGGTGTGAAGGCAGTAGATGAAGTCGCTTTGGCCGTGTGGCTCAATGGCAACTCGGTCGGGGCGGCTCGCAACACTTGGAGGCCGGCGGTTTGAGAAGCTTGGGGGCCGGCGGCTCAAAGCAGCAGCGGCGGCACCCTCGAGTCGATGACGGTGGTTGAAGATGACCCAGTGCAGCGGCGGGTCAGAATTGCAGCAGCGGCGACGGCAGGACCCAGTCTAAAGGCGCGGCGATATCTTGATGTAGCGCGTGGAGGCGAGGGCGACTCCGTGCAACCAGATATCCTCCTGGTCATGCTTGGTTTGACCCATCAGTTTGACTAGTGCCTTCATACGTCATAGTGGATGATGGAGTAGTAGTTGATGACTAGATTTTGGTCTTTATGCACAAAGCAGCAGCGGCAGATCATACTGGTAGCTCCACTAGACTTAGCAATTTGAAGAAAAACAAAATCTGAACCACAAGAAGCCTCCACGTGGGAAGTACTAAACTAGAACTCGAATTGATGATGTGGCTTGGGTCTTTACGTGGAGGTGCAGCTGTAGCGCTCGTAGAAGGAGCAGCAACGGCAAGGCGTGCAGGCGAACATCAGCTTGGCCGTCTCGAGGCAGCAGCACAGCCATGGAGCAGCAACGAGGTGTGGGTCGAGGCAGAGGAGGCACATCGGAGGAGGCGAGGCGCGTTTGAACCGGCGGGCTGGCCCTCAGGTGGAGGCGACTTGTGGCTCGGAATGGCGCACGGCTATGGTGACTTGGAGGTGGTAGCTCGGGGGGCGCCGGTTTAAAGCAGCGAGGCCGGGTCGTGGAGGCTGCTCCAGATGCGGCCGTGTAAGCGGAGTAAGGGCGCTCCGGCTGGTCATGGCACATCCACCGCGGCGGGTCAACAACGGCGGGTCAAGGCCGAGGGGCTCGAGACCGAAGCAGGTCTGCGGGCCGGTTTATTGGGCTGCTGCGACGCACAGGCAGAGACCGCAGCGGCGATTCGGCCGCGGCAGAGACGGAGGTGGCCGCGACTGTGGAGGTGGACCGACGAGGCATCGGAGACGGGTATCTGGGCGCGAGGCCGTGGCCGTGGCCGCAGCAGCAGCGGTGCACCGGCGGAGGTGGGTCCCGGCGAACCTCGGCAGAAGAGCAGACCGGCCCCGAGACAAGGCAGGTCCAGCTCGGAACGGCTTCGGGTGTAAATTGACGCGAGTAGTAGTAATTAGCTCTTTCCGGCAGCGACTTAGAGGCCGAGTCGTGGCCGGTTTGACTCCCCATTTACTTATGGCGGCTCAGGGTCGGCGATACAATGGCAGCTGGCCGTGTGGTGAACCGACGGTGGGTGCGGGGCGTCTCGAGGGCGGCTTAACGCGGAGAACGGCGGAGGCGCTCCGGTGGCGGTTCGAGGGAAGCCTGTGGCGACTCATCGTGGCGAACTCAGGTCGCGGATGTTGACTCCCGATCGTGGTCATCTTCGTTTCCGGGTCGTAGGCATCTTTAGAAAATTTACATCTGCTCTTTCTTTTTCCTTGACTTTTCCTTTGCAGTTGATGGTTGAACCGTGACGGCGACTCCAACCGTATGGTTTTTGGCGAGCTACCGACAGAAACTTGACACGCCAGTAGTGTTGGCGATTTGTGACTCATTTTCTTGGCGACTTGCGGCAGCCATCAAATCGCAACCTTAATTTTCCTTAAATTTTCCAAACTATGAATCTGGATCGATGAACTCGAAGCTGATGCAGATCCCCTCCAACCGGCTCGTCTTCATCTGGAAACTGTGAACTCCTCGATCCTTGAGAAAATTCCCTCCAAGAACTCAACACCACTGTGCGCATGCCCCACGGTGGGCGCCAACTGTCGTGGAATTGTCACACAGATGTCCTAGTGTAAGGACTTAGTTGTGAGGCCAACGCATCTATGTGGTAGCTTGAAGGGGTTGAGAGGAATCGAGAGATGCAACACACAAGGCGAGGATTTAGACAGCTTCGGGCCCCGGGAAACATCATCCGGTAATAACCCTACATGTTGTCTCATTATCATCATGACGGAGTCCCCGTAAGCCAGCTCTCCTCTTTGGGTCTAGCCCTAGATATTGTTTCTTGTTGCTTGTCCCCCCTTGGGGAGCCCTGCCCCTCCTTATATAAGTTAGAGGGGCGGGTTACATGTGGAGTCCTAGTAGGACTAGGACTAGTCTATCTTCTCTTACAAGTTAAATACAAGTCCGGGTCTTGCTTCCTCATAAAGGAAATATTTGTCATCCCTTTCCTCTTAAGTCGGCCCATTATAACGTGAGCCGACCTTCTGGACTTTGGGCCTTGTTGTCCGTCTGACCCGCCAGCAGGGTTATTAATGAGTCGCCAATATCGGGCGGGTTATCTGTGAATCACCAAGCTCCAGGCGGGTCACCAGTGAGTCGCCACGCTCCAGCCGGGTCATACATTCGGCGGATTACACCGCGGGGTATATCCCCGACACAGGCTCCAGGCCTTTCTCAGAAAAATGAGCTTCACAGGCGTTGGCCTTCTTCATAGGCTCCGGGCCTTTCTCGGAAAAATCAGCTTCACAGGCGTTTGCCTTCTTCACAGGCTCCGGGCCTTTCTTCAAGGGTAGAACTTCCGGAGGTACTGGATGTTCCACGCGTTCCGGATGGGCACCCCCTCCTGAGTCTCCAAGCATGCGGAGCCGGGCCTAGAAACATGAACAACCTTGAACGGGCCCTCCCACATGGGAGAGAGCTTGTGCAACCCTTCCCTGGAGAAGACCCGTCTGAGCACGAGGTCCCCTACCTCAAGAGTCCTGGGGCGGATGTTGCGGCAGTGGTATCGCCGCAGCGCCTGTTGATACCTTGCCGCTCGCAGCGCGGCCTCTCGACGATGTTCCTCCCCCGGCACGAGGTCTGTCCCCCGCATGGCGTCCTGCTGCGCCTCGTCGAACGCCAGGACCCGTGTAGAGTGACGCTTGACCTTGTGAGGAAGGACGGCTTCTGCTCCGTAGACGAGGAAGAACGGAGTCTCACCAGTCGGCTTGGCCGCGGTCGTGCGGATGGACCACAGCACGGACTGGAGCTCGTCGTGCCAGCCCCTGCTGCAGGCCTCCAGCTTCTTCCTGAAGGTCCTGGTTTTGAGGCCCTTCAGGACCTCCGCGTTGGCTCGCTCGGCCTGGCCGTTACTCCGGGGGTGCGCCACTAAAGCGTAGCATATCTGCGTTCCAAGGTTAGCACAGTATGTTTTGAAGAGATTGCTGGTGAACTGCGAACCGTTGTCGGTGACGATGCGGTTAGGCACCCCAAACCGGCTCACGAGGCCCCTGATGAACTTTACCATAGAGCCCGCTGGGATGGTGCGGACAGCTTCCACCTCAGCCCGCTTGGTGAACTTGTCCACGGTGACGTAGAGGTAGCTATAGCCCCCTGGCGCCCGAGGGAACGGGCCTAGAATGTCCAGTCCCCAAACTGCGAATGGCCATGAGAGGGGTATAGTTTGCAGACCTCCCGCCGGCTGATGGATCTGCTTGGCGTGAAATTGGCAGGCCTCTTAAGCCTTTACCAGCTTAACAGTGTCGCTGAGTGTTGTGGCCAGTAGAACCCGCTGCGGAACGCCTTGCCGACGAGGGTTCGCGATGATGAGTGACGCCCACAGTCTCCGCTGTGTATGTCTTCCAGCAATTCCTTCCCCTGCTCTCTGGGAATGCAACGCAGGCACACGTCATTCGGTCGCCTCCGGTAAAGCTCTCCATCCCTGATGCAATAGGCCGTGGCTTGCCGCGCCACACGCTCCACCCCTTCCTCCTTCTCCGGCAGGGTTCCCTATGTCACGTAGCTCTTGAGCTCTGTGATCCAGCACCCCTCCTGAGGCTCCAACGCCAGGAGTAGGCATGCCCCTGAGGCCGGGCCGCAGGCCGGGGCTCCTGAGGCAGGCGGCTGGGGGAGCTCCTCCCGAGGTTGCGCCTTGCTTGATAGTGATGGTGCCGCTGAGGGCCTGAAGAGTCGCTCTTCAAAGACGCCATGCTCCTGAGGCATCCACCTAGACGCCCTCTTGGCGATGTCATCGCCTCCTGATTGGTGCCGCGAGGCACATGCTGCAGCTCCAGCCCCCAGAACTATTTCTCCATCCCGCGAACCTGCGCGAGGTAGGCTTCCATGTGCTCGTCCTTCGGCTCGTATATCTTGTTGGAGAAGTTGACGAGGAGTTGTGAATCGCCCTTGATGACGAGGCGCTTTACCCCCAAAGCGACTGCGGCTTTCAGGCCGGCTATCAGGCCTTCATATTCTGCAATGTTGTTGGAGACCTTTTCCCCGTGCTGGAAACAGAGTTGCACGGCGTAATAGAGCTTGTCCTGAGTGGGGGATACAAGCACTGCGCCTGCCCCCGCGCCATGTCGGGAGAATGCCCCGTCGAAGTACATGACCCAGCCGTCCGGTGCCTCGCTCCCCATGGAAAGTGATCAGTCTTCGCCTGCTTCAAGGCCGGGTGCCCCCGTCCATTCTGCCATAAAATCTGCCAATGCGGCCCCCTTGATGACTCTGGTTGTGCTGAACTCTAGCTAAAATGCTTGCAGTTCGATGTTCCACTCGGCGACTCTTCCAGCTGAGTTGGGGCTCCTGAGCACCCTCTCCAGAGGGTATGCTGAGACGACCTTGATGGGATGACCTTGGAAGTAGTGCCGCAGCTTGCGTGAAGCTACCAATAGCGTGAGGAGGAGTTTTTCGGGCATGGGGTACCGCGCCCTCGCGTCCCGTAGCATCGTGCTGACGAAGTACACGGGGTGCTCGAGGAGGCTATGGGTGCTGGCGCTGTTTGCGTCCTCCGTAGGTTGGGGTGCCTCTCGAGACGACGGAGCCCCCAGCGCTTGGTCGCTTGGTGAGGCCTCTCCTGCTCCGGGCGCGCTTTCCTGCTGCGGCTGATCCTCCTCGGCATGGCCGGTCTTCGTGAGGCTCTTTGGCTTGGCCGCTTACGCGGAGGGCAGCTTGCCTTGGCCCGATGCTCTTCCCTGACCGCCACCAGGGCTGCGCTGGCGGAGTAGGGAGTGGCCGCGAGGTAGAGTACCAGAGGCTCCCGAGGGTGCGGAGCTACCATCACCGGAGGGCTGGTAAGGTACCTCTTGAGTTCTTGGAATGCCTTGTCGGCCTCTTCAGTCCATTCGAAGGGGCCCTTCTTCTTCATCAGCTTGAAGAATGGTAGTGCTCGTTCCCCCAGCTTGGAGATGAAACGTCCTAGCACGGTCACGCGCCCGGTGAGTTTCTACATTTCTCTGAGGGTCTTTGGCGGGCTCATGTCTTCGACTGCTTTGAACTTTTTCGGGTTGGCCTCGATGCCCCTATGGGACACGAGGAAACCCAGGAGCTTGCCCGAGGGGACACCAAATACGCACTTCTCCGGGTTGAGCCGCAGATCCACTTTATCAAGGCTCGCGAAGGTTTGTTCCAAGTCCTGTATCAGGTTTTTTGCCTCCCGATACTTCACTACGATGTCGTCGACGTACGCCTCAGCATTCCTCCCGAGCTGTCGGCCCAGGGCGATGTGCATCAGCCGCTGAAAGGTCGCGCCTGCGTTGCGCAACCCAAACGGCATGCAGGTATAGCAGTACACTCCGCACGGGGTCAGGAAAGCCGTTTTTCCACGTCTTCTACCGCCATCCGGATCTGGTGATAGCCTCGAGAAGGTATCCAGAAGCACAACAGTCACACTCAGCGGAGTCGACGATCCGTCAATGCGAGGAAGCGGAAATGGATCCTGTGGGCAGGCCTTGTTGAGGTTGGTGAAGTCGACACACACGTTCCTTTCCCCTTTTTTGGCACGACAACCGGGTTGGCCAGCCAATCCGGTAGCGGACCTCGCGAATAACCCCCGCCGCCTCTAGCTTGTAGTCTCGGACGATAAAAGCTTGTTTCTCTGTGGACTGTCTCCTCGCATTCTGCTTCACGGGGCGCACGTTGGGGCACACGTTGAGGTGATGCTCAATCACGCCCCTCGGGGCCCCCGCCAACTGATCAGGTCCCCACGTGAACACCTTGTTTGCGCGCAGGAACTTTACCAAGGCCCCCTCCTGCTTGGGTTCGAGGTTTGCACCTATGGTGAAGGTGGCATCAGTGGACCCGTCCTCGTCGACTGGTACCTGCTTGGTTTCCGCCTTGTTTTGAGTGAATAGCTGCTTCTTCTTGGATGGCGCAGCCCCCTTGGGCTCGGGGCGTCGGGCCGAGCCATGCCGCCGCCGCCGTCAGACCCCGATTCCAAGTCACATCGATCTAGCCGGTAACACCTCATATCACTTTGCGGCCTCACGCACGGTATTCCCACGGTGTCGCCTTACCATGGCCCGGGACCATTTGGCGCCTTTTGGCTCACGATATGATAGTGTCGCTAGCATCCATATGACAGAGAACCAGGCCGACATGGCTAGTCGTGAACCCAAAGCGGCGCTAACCCATGGGGACAGGCATACATGAATCAATCTCGAGCATGTCGGTCAACGGCGTGTGAATCCGGGCTGTAGCATGGGCTAACAGGACTCGGTAACCCGGCTGTAGCAGCTAGGCAGGACCCGGATGTCACCGCGTGACATTTCCCCAAAGGGATGACGCAGAACGAAGTGAAACACATGCCGACTCAACAAGCGCCCCGAGCAAGTAGTCTTTGGGCTAGCGTGACTCCGGTGAACCGGTCAGAAGCGGACTACTATGGCTCAGGAAGCACTAGACTACATTTCCCCATAAGAGAGGCTGCCAAGGATAAACAACTAGATTGTTGGATCCCACACATACCAAGCATTTCAAACATACACACAATATGCTCAATATGTGTAAATACAACATGGCATCACAACATAACTCTACGAATCAAGTATTTATTCATTAGGCTCCGAGGAGCGAGATATTACAAGCATGGGTCTTATGACCCAACATTCAGATCACACAAATCAAAGCACAAGCGAAAGCTTAACATGTCTGAGTACAGACATCTACAAATGAAAAAGGCTGATAAGCCTGACTAACTACCAGATCCTGCCGAGGGCACAAGATCGTAGCTGAGGTATCAAGCTAAACGTCAAAGTCCACGCGGAACTACTAGCGAGACTGAAGTCTCTCTGCAAAAATATAAAATAGGCAAACGTGAGTACAAATGTACCCAGCAAGACTTACATCGTAACTAACTACATATGCATCATTATCAACAAAGGGGTGGTGGGGTTTAACTGCAGCAAGCCAGCTTTGACCCGGTGGCTATCCTGAACTACGACTGCAAGTAACTCTTTTGAGGTGGCGCACACGAGTCCACATATTCACCATATCAATACACCACTATGGATCCGCTCCCGTCTTCCTATGAGAACGCCATCCATAGCACTCACGCTTATCTTGCGCATTTTAGAGTATCCACTTTCACTTGTCTATGAACTGATATAGGTAACCCAGAAGTCCTTTACCGCGGACACGGCTATTCGAATAGATGATGTTAACCCTGCAGGGTGTACTTCTTCACACACGCCCCGCCACTTACCACCATGTACACGTCGTGTATCTCGGCAACCTTCAAGCGGAAGCTTTGGCGAGGGAGTCACCACGACCTGACTAACCACACAAGTCTCTATCCGTGTTTATCGCCTATTCGGGTTCCATCCGCGAGGAGATCCAGCCGGGTGTCGCCACGGCCCCAAACGATGAGAGCAGGGTTCCCGAGGCACCAAACGGGCGTCCCGGTACACCGTGCCTCGTGTCTCTTCCGCAATATAGCCCACCCCTAGGGTCAGCGCTACGCACGGCCCCCAACACATATCCTACAAACACCAGAAACTAGTTGCAACTCCTGGACAGAGATCAAGTTGATTAATAAGTCGAGAGGGGCACTTAAGCATTCCAATGCGTGGTAGTAATCGCTCATGGATCACAAACACATAACTCAGTTTACGAGGACGATCGCAATGAGACAACCCACCATGTACTCCTACATGGCCTCTCACCGCTACCTTTACCAAATCGTGTTCACACACTTAGCTCTCAACAAGAGGGACATGTTCACCACATTCCAATTCATCCCCGATGAATCGGACACGACACAACTCTAAGCAATAGCAGGCATGACAAACAAGCATGAATGAGTAGGCACATCAAGGCTCAAACAACTCCTACTCATGCTAGTGGGTTTCATCTATTTACTGTGGAAATGACAGGTCATGCAGAGGATAAAAGGGTTCAGCTACCGCAGCAAACAACAGATGAATCGTTGTTGTCCTAATGCAGTAAAAGAGAGCAGGAGCGAGAGAGTGGGATTGTATCGGAATGAGCAAGGGGGTTTTGCTTGCCTGGCACTTCTGAAGATAATATAGTTCTTCATCGGTGTCATCGAACTCATCGTCGAATCACGTCTATCGAAAGGGAACAACCACCGACAAACAAGAAGAAACACAATCAATGCCAATGCAACAAAATGATGCATGAATGTGACATGGCAATATGTTGTTGATTGGCCTAATGCAGCTAGCAACAAGTTAAATGGAGTTGGTTTGAACACTAGGTTCAAATTCAAACTCCATATGTGAGGGTTTGAATGCCATTTATATGATTTGGCCTAAACAGTAGCCATAAGTTGTTCTAACATGCATGAAAATGGTACAGATGGATAGATTAGATTTTTCTAATCATTTTTCATATATAATTTGTTTGATTTGGAGCTATGGTTGATTTTCTATGATTTTTAGAAGTTTTGGTTATTTTTTGGAATTTCCTGTATAAGAATAATTCCAGTAATTGAATTAATGCATCAGGGTGACATCAGAAGTCAACGAGGTGGTCCAGGTCAAACTGACCAGTGGGTCCCGTCTGTCAGTAGTTAGTTAAACTAACTAAATTTAGTTAGCGCTAATCCTGGGTTAGTTAGCAGGGCGGGCCCCACCTGTCATAGACTCAGGGGGGAAGTCAACCTGGGCCCACCCAGTCAAGTCAACGGGGTCAAACCCGCCGGACTTGGTCCATGGCTTGTCGCCGGTGAAGCCCGAGACGGCGGAGGGGGTCGGAATTTGCCCACGGTCGACCAAATCGATCATGGGTTTGGTCCCACGGCGTAGGCTGGGGCTCGCGGCATCTAGTAGGCCAAGCGGAGGAGCTGGGTGGTGCGAGTCGACGGCGGTGAGCACGAATGCGGCGGCCAGAGTTCGGTCTCGGCGGTTTCGGTGTTATGGGCACGGCAGAGCAAATGGAGGGGGTTTTGGGCTTCTGGCGTTCTGTTGAGCATGGCTATGTGCTTGGTTGCAGCTCTGTGTGATAGTGGCCACGGCGGCGACATGGCCGGCGGAGCCGAGCTCTAGGGCTCGATGGGAACAGCGGCTAGAGAGGAAAATAGAGCACGGGTAGAAGGGGGAAAGGCGGCGAAGCTCACATGGATTCCAATGGAGGGATCAGTAGGCTCGGGGAGGCACCGTGGACGACGGATGGCCGCCGGCGATCTCGGTTGCCCGAGGTGGAAGACGACCGCGGTGACGACGTTCGGCGGCGTTTGGAGTCGCGTGAGTCAACAGGGAGGCGTAGGCGACGGTGGCGGAGCTCCTAGGCATGTCGAAGAGGCGAGGGGGAGGCGGTGGCCGCGGTGGTGCACGTCGGCGACGGCGGGCGCGTTCGGGTGGTGCGAGGGAGAGAGCCAGAGGAGGGGAGGAGGTCCAGCGAGAGAGGGGAGAGGTGCAGAGGGTCCAGGGGTGTCGTGGCGTTCACAGCCGCATCGGGGAAGCGGCGCGAAGCAGGAGGTGGCGCGACGCGTGGCTTCGCGCGCCGGGCACGCGCCCTTGCCTACTGGCGCGAGGAGGAAGGCGACACAGGGTTTGCGATGGTGGGCTGCCAGCTGGGCCGGCCAGGTGGTCCGCGCAGGTGAGGCCAGGTAAAAGGATTTTCATTTGTTTCTGTTATATCTTTATTTCTGTAGGTTTGTTGCATTTCTAAAAATACCTAGGCTACTCCAAAAATCACCAAACTGCACATGGCCACTACTTGGAATATATCCAGCATGGAACATTTTTGTTTGTGGTTATTAGAGCATTTGAAATATTTTATATAATTTAAATGCCCAAACGCAAATAACTAAAGATTTAACCCAGTGGCCTTAGAGTGACCTAGAAATTTGTGCATCACTTTTGACAGTGGTTTAAGACCAAGGCAGAGGTGATGAACATTTTAGAAGGGCATTTCAGGTTCATTGAAAATGTTTTTATGTTGAACCTATTTGATTTGATCTGGTGCTAGGGTTTGATCAATCCCCATTTCAAGTTTCTGAGGAATTTAAACATGATGCACACATGAAGTTAGCCTAGTGCAATGCCAGAAGCTAGGGATGTGACAGCTGTCGCCTTGAAAACAAGCTTGAGCGCCTGCAGTGCATCTCCGGTGTTTCCTGACACGGTAAGAACGCCGCTGCTCCCGGGCATCTTCATGAGGTTGTACGCCGGGTGAGTTGCTGCCATGAACCGGGCCAAGGCCGGGTAGCCGAGGATGGCGTTGTAGGGGAGGCCGATGGGGGCGATGTCGAATTCGATCAGCTCCGTGCGGAAGTTGTCGCGGGTGCCGAAGGTCACCGGGAGGCGAATTTGCCCCAGGGAGGCGGTGGAACCGGCTCCAACTCCCGAAAAAGGCCTGGTGGGCTGGAGCCGCTCTGGCGGCACATGGAGGAGGCTGAAGGCCTCCATAGAGAGCACGTTGAGGCCGGCTCCGCCGTCGATGAGGGTCCTGGTGACTGCCACTTTGCAGATGGTGGGGGTGCACAACATCGGGAGTGCTCCCGAACCGGCGGGGTTGGAGGGGTGATCGTCCGAGTTGAAGAGCAGGTCGGCCTCGGGCGCCACCCAGCCCGGCGGGGCTCCCTGATGCTTGGAGGCGGTGGCGATCTGGCGGGTGAACGGCTTGATGTGGCGGCTCAAAGGTGGCGCCAGTGAGCCACCCTGGAGGGCTGCGACGACCGGGGGCGCCGGCCCGGCGCGATGGGCGAGGTAGAGGTCGCGCAACTCTTCCCAGCAGGCATGCTGCTTGTCCCCCGCCAGGCCGGTTGCGGTGTTGGTGGCAGGCGACAGGGAACGACGAGGGCGTCCACCAACGGGAGCCGTCCGGGCGACTCGAGCGGCGCGATCAGCCTGACGCTCGGCGCGGGCTCGGCGAGCGTCTGCCATGGACACGACGGAAGATCACAAGCGACCAGCGGAGGAAAGATTCCGGCGCACCCCTACTTGGCGCGCCAAATGTCGGATTTCGGGTTCCGGCAGACCCTTGAGGTTCGAACACCGGGGTGCACGTGGAGATCTTTCCCCTACCGGCTCACGCGTTAATGGATTGCGAGGGATCTAAACTATGAACGATGAACAACACAAGGGACACGAGGTTTATACTGGTTCGGGCCACCGTTGTGGTGTAATACCCTACTCCAGTGTGTGGTGTGGTGGATTGCCTCAGGGGCTGATGATGAGTAGTACAAAGGAAGAACAGCCTCGCGAGGGACTGTTCTTGAGCTGATACGATGAACTGCTTGGGTGAGTCCAGTCGCTTCTCTCTCTCTCTCTAGGGCTCTATCATATGCCTCTACTCTGTGGTGGCTAGCTCTATTTATAGAGGGAGGCCATGGACCTCTTCCCAAATAATGAGCGGGAAGGGCACCAACAATTGGCCATTTTGAAGGGGAACATCTAGTACACTTATCCTGACTAAAGTTGGTCTTTGGCTGCCAAAGGCTCTAACGGTGACGCCGTCTTGGGCTCCACGATGACCTCCTTCCTGCCGCTCTGCTGGTCTTGGTCTTGTTGCACTGAAGAGGCAACCTTTGCCTGATGCCTTGGCCTGTGCTTGCCTCCTTTGCACCAAAGGGGAAGCGAGGACACTGCGCAGGCTGGCGCCCGCCTGGTCTCGGTCGTCATGGCTTGCGTCACGGGTCACCCTCATGAGGCACCCTGCCTTGATCTCTCCGCCTCCTCGTGATCCTGCCTGACGAGGCTGCTCCTGAGGAAGGTTCATGTCGTCCGCCCCGCGAGGCTTGGCCCCTCGCGAGGGTCTTGAGCTTGAGCTGATGAAGCTGGGCCGCGCTGGGCCCCCACTTGAGCCACGCCGCAGGTCGCAGGCAGGCAAGTCTGGGGACCCCCGTTCCCAGAACGCCGACACTGACAGGGCTTGTCGAGCAATTTGTCAAGGACAGTTCTATGTCCCGTGAAGGATTTGATTCTCTTGTCAATGAGATGATGATCGGGCGCCCCACAAGGGTGCATCCTTTTTGCCCGCCCGTTGGGCTGCTTAAAGGCAGGAGGATCCCATCGGGCTGTCTGGGCTTTCCAGGCGCTTTCCATTGTGCAGTACTTCTGTACTATGTGTGCCAAATCTGCAAAGTGCAGTATGCGACGGCGGTTGAGGGCATTGAGGATTCCCTCGTCCATACAGTTGCGGCAAAAACTAAAAACCGCGTCACTGTCACAACAATCTTTAATCTTGTTTTTAACAAGGAGGAACCTGGCCCAGAAGTGATGGACCATTTCGTGAGGTTGCTGTCGTATGTACATTAGGTCACATACGTCTGGAGGACCTGAATTGCTTCGGGAATATTGCTTGGGGAATATTGCTTGTGGTGGGTGGGCGGGCTGAAATCCAAACCCCGGCCCACTATTGGATCTGGAGTTTAAAGAATCTCCGAGGTCACTAGTCCAGGATCCGAAGGATCTTAGAGACTTTCGGGCTCGACGCCTGATTCTATGTTCAGAGTACATACGATCTCTTCCCAAAGATGGGTATCCGGCGCGAGGGCTGAAATCCGAACATAGCTTGTTCTTAACTTTAAGGGGAGAAGTATTCTCGGCTTGTTCCTCCACGACCGCTACCAGATGGGTGATCGACGGGGACTTGATTTCCCTCTGATCGGGTCTATGCCCAATCCGATCATAATCTGTTGCGACCCCCAGGGCGGCAATGGATCAAGCAGTTCGTTCAAGGACGAGACATCTGTTGGATCCATCTTTTTGGAGTGTTCGAGGCCATTGCGGAGATGATGTTTGGCGATTGCGGGGGCTACCTTTGGCTTAATGGCCGGGCAGGCGCCCATGGTGAAACCGCCAAGCTGGAGGGTCTGTCCTCGAGCTAGGGCCCTTCCAGAGGTGATGTTGTCGCTGATGACCAGACGAGCCATCGATCCTTCCATCGACGACACAAAGGAACTCTCAATGAAAGCACCAACGTCGGTGTCAAAACCGGCCGATCTCGGGTAGGGGGTCCCGAACTGTGCGTCTGAGGATCGAGGGTAACAGGAGACAAAGGGGACACGATGTTTACCCAGATTTGGGCCCTCTTAATGGAGGTAAAACCCTACTTCCTGCTTGATTGACTTTGATGGGTATAGGGGTTACAAGAGTTGATCTACCTCGAGAAAGTAATGGCTAAACCCTAGATGTCTAGCCTATATGAATTCTGATAGCCTATACGGACCAAGCCCTCTGGTTTATATAGATATCGGAAGGGCCTAGGGTTGTACAGAGTCGGTTTACAGAAGAAGGAAACTATACATCTAGACACCAATCTTGCCATCCACGCAAAGGAGAGTCCTATCCGGACACGGGGGAAAGCCTTCTACCTTGTATCTTCACAGCCCATCAGTCCGGCCCATATCACACAGCCTGGACACCCGAGGACCCCTTAATCCAGGACTCCCTCAACAACCGCCCCCGAATCAGCCACAACTAGCAATCTCAGATGCACAAGCGATCGTGGACGCCGTTCGTGCTATGCGAGAAGCACGAATGACCAATGCACGCGCAGGACATGCTCAACCTATAGTGCAACCCCCACCCACCACAATTTAGCCGACAATATGCACCACTGGACGAACTATCGGGATTCCCTACTTGGGCCCGACACAACGGGGTGCGCGCATGCCTCAGGACTTCAAGGGTCCTCGCAAGGTCTCTAATTATACAGTTGATGTGGAGTCGGCTGAGTGGATTGAGAGTTATGAGTTAGCTATGGATATGCTGGAAGTTAGCGATGCGGCCTGTGCTCGTTATCTGACCATGATGTTAGAGGGCCCAGCACACACATGGTTGAAAAACCTACCCCTAACTCAATCAACACCTGGGAAGAGCTGAAGGAGCATTTCATCAAGAATTTCCAGGGAACCTGCTGATATGTCTCCAATGTATCTATAATTTTTATTGTTCCATGCTATTATAGTATCAACCTTGGGTGTTTTATATGCATTTATATGCTATTTAATATCATTTTTGGGACTAATCTATTAACCTAGTGCAAGTTGTTATTTTTGCTTGTTTTGGCTTTTAAGAAAATCAATATCAAATAGAGTCCAAACACGATGAAACTTTATGGTAAATTTTTAAGGACTAGAAGGGACCCATGAAGGTTCAGGAGAAGACCAGAAGAGTCACGAGTGAGGGACAAGATCACGAGGCGCACCCCAGGGGGCGCCCCAGAGCTTGTGGGCCCCTCGTGGCACCTCTTGACCTAATTTCATCTCTATAAATTCCCAAATATTCCCAACATACCAGAGAGCCACCCGAAACACTTTTTTCGCCGCCGCAAGCTTCTGCTTTTCCACCATCGCATCTGGAGGCATTTTCAGGTACTCTGCCAGAGGGGGAATCGATCACGAAGGGCTTCTACATCATCCTTGCTGCCTTCCCATGATGCGTGAGTAGTTCACCACAGACCTATGGCTCCATAGGTAGTAGCTAGACGGCTTATTCTCTCTCTTTGATATTTGATGACCCACAAGTGTAGGGGATCTATCGTAGTCCTTTCGATAATTAAGAGTGTCGAACCCAACGAGGAGCTGAAGGAAATGACAAGCGGTTTTCAGTAAGGTATTCTCTGCAAGCACTGAAATTATCGGTAACAGATAGTTTTGTGATGAGGTAATTTGTAACGGGTAACAAGTAATGAAAGTAAATAAGGTGCAGCAAGATGTCCCATTCCTTTTTGTATCAAAGGACAAGCCTGGACAAACTCTTAAATGAAGGAAAACGCTCCCGGGGACACATGTGAATTATCGTCAAGCTAGTTTTCATCACGCTCATATGATTCGCGTTCGTTACTTTGATAATTTGGTATGTGGGTGGACCGGTGCTTGGGTACTGCACTTTTTTGGACAAGCATCCCACTTATGATTAACCCTTATTGCAAGCATCTGCAACTACAAAAGAAGTATTAAGGTAAACCTAACCATAGCATGAAACATATGGATCCAAATCAGCCCCTTACGAAGCAACTCATAAACTCGGGTTTAAGCTTCCGTCACTCTAGCAACCCATCATCTACTTATTACTTCCCAATGCCTTCCTCTAGGCCAAAATAATGGTGAAGTGTCATGTAGTCGACGTTCACATAACACCACTAGAGGAAAAACAACATACATCTCATCAAAATATCGAACGAATACCAAATTCACATGACTACTTATAGCAAGACTTCTCCCATGTCCTCAGGAACAAACGTAACTACTCACAAATCATATTAATGTTCAAAATCAGAGGAGTATTAATGTGCATAAAGGATCTGAACATATGATCTTCCACCAAATAAACCAACTAGCATCAACTACAGGGAGTAATCAACACTACAAGCAACCCACAGGTACCAATCTGAGGTTTTGGGACAAAGATTGGATACAAGAGATGAACTATGGTTTGAGAGGAGATTGTGCTGGTGAAGATGTTGATGGAGATTGACCCCCTCCCGATGAGAGGATCGTTGGTGATGATTTCCCCCTCCCGGAGGGATGTTTCCCTGGCAGAACAGCTCTGCCGGAGCTCTAGATTGGTTCCGCCACGGTTCCGCCTCGTGGCGGCGGTGTTTCGTCTCGAAAGCTTGCTTATGATTTTTTCCAGGGTAAAAGACTTCATGTACCAGAAGATGGGCACCGGAGGCCTGCCAGGGGCCCACGAGGCAGGGGGCGCGCCCCCCACCCTCGTGGCCAGGGTGTGGGCCCCCTCTGATTGATTCTTTCTCCAGTATTTTTTATATATTCCAAAACGTACCTCCATGAAGTTTCAGGACTTTTGGAGTTGTGCAGAATAGGTCTCTAATATTTTCTCCTTTTCTAGCCCAGAATTCCAGCTGCCGGCATTCTCCCTCTTCATGTAAACCTTGTAAAATAAGAGAGAAAAGGCATAAGTATTGTGGCATAATGTGTAATAACAACCCATAATGCAATAAATATCGATATAAAAGCATGATGCAAAATGGACGTATCAATATTCAATACAATGTTCTCCTCGATGTTCTTGGAGTTCCATTCGATGTAATCTTCTTTTGCGGTGTGTTTTTTGGGATTTGATGAATTGCGGGTTTATTATGATCTGGATATTTATGAATATTAATGGAGTCTTTTCTGAACTTTATTATGCATGATTGTTATAGCTTTGTATTTCTCTTTGATCTATCCGTTTGGTTTGGCCAACTAGATTGATGGGCCCTAACTCCGGAATTGGTTGTAAGCCAAAATAATCCAAGATAGTATCCATATACGTAATTCAAGCTTAGAACTTGATAAACCCCCAGAAGACTTAGAGTCTAAAAGTATAGTAATGGATCTATAAACTAATAAAGAAAAAATGTTTTATAATACTTGTCTTGTTACAAATAGTTTATGACAAGATCAAGGAGTTGACTATGACGATATTATCTCATCATAGTAATATAAAGTCAATTCAGATTGAACTAGCAATTACTAAATATTTTATCTATGATATATAATAGATGGATGTCAAAATGATTCGGATGAGATGAAAATAGAACCAAGGTCGTATATTTGATACGGTCCAAGGTAATTTTGTCGATCCAGAGGATGCTGGAAAGTGTGCAAACTTCAAGAGATTATATAATGATCTAACACAAGCATAGTGGAGTTAGAATCTTCGTTCCGATGAAATTGTCAAATAATTTGATTTCGTCGAGGAAAGCGAAGATGCTTGTACTTACAAGAAAGTAAGTGGGAGCATGATGATATTTCGAAACACTATATGTGCATAACATATTGTTGATTGAAAATTATATAAATTTCTTGACACGGATTAAGACTTTATTGAAACTAGTTTTTCGGTAAAGTACTTAGGCAATATATAGTCCTGGTATTAGGCATAATGATCTATGGAGATAGAGTGTCTAATCGGGATTAGCCAAAATACATATTGACAGAATACTAAAGCATTTTAGTATGAAAAACGCCAAGAAGAGTTTCTTGTCAAAGTCACATGGAAGGAGTTTTAAGCAAGAATCGGTATCCTAAAATACTGTTGATAGAAATACATAATACTTGTATTAATTATATTCCATGGTACGTTAACAACCAAACATGTCTAGTACTCTAAATAAGTTGTGAGTAAAGTTACCAGAATGGTCAAATTGTTGATCATAGGACAATAGTGAAAATGTGTTAAGTACTGACGACATGTTTCTCGCATACAAGAGAAAATGAAGAGATTGTTGTAAGGAGTTACATCAATACGTGCTCGTTGTAAGCAGTACATCGACCAAGAAAGTTACTGTGGAACAGTAAGTTGGAATTGATCCAAGAAAGTTACTATGGTGAATTCTATAAAAGAAAGGTTGAGTATATTGTCGCTTTAGAAGTAAAAAATAGAGGGTGGTGAATCAAAAGTTCATTTGTAAGCTTGGTATGGTTTCTAGATGATTGTGTCAATAAAACACTATTCTCAATAGTGGCTTCATAGCTCAGTCTAAGGAATCAAAGGTCCTACCAGTGATTCAATATATACTAAGCAAATTTCACACAAATTATGAATTCTTGTGAAAGCATTACAAATGCATAGAAAATACAAATGATACACATAGATCTGAAGTTGTCAAGATCTGATAAGACGAAGGCTATACCACAAGCAAAGCATGAACTAATACTGGATTGGCATGGTGTAAAATAAAGTGTGCTAACTAGATTATTGATTGTAGTGCAAGTGGGAATATGTTGGAAATATGGCCTAGAGGCTATAATATTGTATTATTTATATTTCCATGTTCATAATCAAGAGTTTATATTCCATGCTATAACTGCTATGATCTTGGAATATGCAATTTAGTGGAAAATCATATGCACGTGTGGAATGATACACGGTAAAATATGATTCCTAGTTGAAAGGACATGCGGTGCCCCCATGTGTGGTTTTGGTAATTGATGACATTCTCTATGGACTAATGGTTGCATTGAGTTATATTTGAAGGATTTGTCCATAGGCATTTCTTGAAGTCCATGTGTTGGTTTCAAGGAGTTTATGTGTTGACCAAGGTGCTATTAAGGAATTATCCAAAGATTGGTCATGCATTTCTTGAAGTCCATGTGTTGGTTTCAAGGAGCTTATGTGTTGACCAAGGTGCTATTAAGGAATTATCCAAAGATTGGTCATGTGAGTGTTGAGCTTATTGCAAGCATGTCTTGAAGAAGAATATTGTGTGATCATTCATGTTTACCTTCAAGACATCATCCAAACGAATAGAGTTGGAAAGATTCAAGGTTGATCAAGACTAAGTCAAGAGTGAATCAAGTTGATCAACTCACAAAGCGTAGAAGATGTACCGAGAGGGATCAAGTGATCCCATGGTATGGTAAGCATTATCCATTGCACTTTGTGTACTAACCCATGGTCTATGTGAGAGTCTTTGTGGGGTTAGGTACGTGTCCATGGGCTTGCGTCAAGAGGAAGATATCATACAACCCATGGAAAGGATGACATCAAGTGGTGATCGTCATCAATATTGCCGTGTGCAAGTTCAAGTGGAGCATCACGAAGAGATCAAGTGCTTGAAGCTTGCCATCCATTGTGGTGTCAATGGACTTGTGAAGATGTGTCAAGAGTGGCTCACCCATAGTGGAGTATGGGGGAGCAATCATCTAGTCTCCATCGACCCAACACAATCAAGAAAGGTGGTCAATCTTGAGGAGGACAAGATCGTCATCATCTAGCTCAAGTGGATCATGTGCAAGGCAAAGGTTTGCCCTTGATAGGTTTTCTATTTTACCTGTCTCATGGTGGTAGTTGGGAGACCGAGTTATAGGATCGGTAGCCGTTCTAACAAGGGGGGCTCTCAAGTGAGTAGCTTGATCGTATCGTTCGTCGAGAGCTCAAACCATTGCATCCTTGCATCATGTTTCTTGGTTCTTGTTTGGTTCTCTTTGTGAGTCTTAGAGCTTATGGTCATCTTTATGACAAGCTTGAGTTCATCGAAAACAGAGTTTGCATGCGTCTTCTATGATGTTTTCGGTGTTGGAGGTTTTACCGGTCTTTTCCGAGGAAGGGTTCTCACCATTTTCTTTTGGGCCTTTTCTCATTTGCTTATTATTGGTATTTATCTCAAGATTGTGTTAGCCCTTGTCCCTAGCTTTCCAACAAACTTGGTTTCGTCGAATTCGGAGTCCGAATGTAGAAGTTATGGTAGTTTTGATGTTCTGAAAAGGCTGCAGCGGTACTACCGCGGGTAGGAGCGGAAGTAATTTTTTACTACCGCCCTTGGGAGCGGTACTACCGCTCTTGGGAGCGGTACTACCGCTTGGAGCAGTACTACATGCTACTTCCGTGGCTAGTTCCGCTCGGGACCAAAAACTCATCACAAGTCCAGCGGTGGTAGGCACGGATGTAATTTTTAGTACCGTCATAGCAAGAGTACCGCCACCCTTAGCGAGTACCGCTACCCCTAGCAGTAGAGTGATGCCGGCGGTACTACCGCTCGGTGGGCTGTGAGCATAACGGTTGGATTTTTTCCCACCTATAAAAGGGGGTCTTCTTCCCCATTGAACCTTATCCTTTGGGCTCGTGTTCTTCCCCCATTGTTGACCTTCTTCGAGCTTGCTAACTCTCAATCCCTCCATGGATTCTTGCTAGTTTTTGAGGGAAAAGAGAGAGAAGATCTAGATCCACATTTCCACCAATCACTTTCTCCTCTATGTGAGGGGAACCCCTTGGATCTAGATCTTGGAGTTCTTGGTGTTCTCCTTCTTGTTCTTCCTCTCATTTTCTTCCCTAGCATTAGTTGCTTGGGTGGGATTTGAGAGAGAAGGACTTGGGCACTCCGTGTGCCCTTGCCATTGCATTTGGTGCATCGGTTTGAGTTCTTCACGGTGATACGTGGAAGTTACAAGTTGAGAAGCTTATTACTCTTGGGTGCTTGGTGCCCTTGAGCTTGTTCCTCTTGGGTGCTTGGGCGCCCTAGACGGTTGGTGGTGTTCGGAGCTCAATCATTGTGGTGTAAAGCTCCGCAAGCGTCGGGTCTCCAATTAGGTTGTGGAGATCGCCTGAGCAATTTGATCTGCACCGTGACCGCCCCAAGGGTTGCCAAAGTGTACGGGTTCGGTGACCGCCCCAAAGGTTGCCATTTGTACGGGTTCGGTGACCGCCTCAAGGGTCCCTTAGTGGAATCACGGCATCTTGCATTGTGCGAGGGCGTGAGGATATTACGGTGCCCCTAGTGGCTTCTTGGGAGCATTGTGCCTCCACACCGCCTCCAAACGGAGATTAGCATCCGCAAGGGTGTGAACTTCGGGATACATCGTCATCTCCGCGTGCCTCGGTTATCTCTTATCCGAGCCCTTTACTTATGCACTTTACTTTGTGATAGCCATATTGTTTCTTGTCATATATCTTGCTATCACCTAAGTAGTTTTTCTTGCTTAGCATAAGTTGTTGGTGCACATAGGTGAGCCTAGTTGTTGTAGGTTTTGTGCTTGACAAATTAACCGCTAGGTTTATTCCGCATTTGTTCAAGCCTCAACCGTAATTATTTTAAAGCGCCTATTCACCCCCTCTAGGCGACATCCACGATCTTTCAATTGGTATCGAGCCTCGTCTCTCTTTGTTGGGCTTAACCGCCTAGAGAGTAAAGATGTCGACTAGGGGTTTAGGATTCTGACACTCTTAGTTTCGATGGCACAAATTTTGATGTTTGGGTAATTCGCATGCTTAATCTCTTTAGGGTCATGGACCCAAATTTAGAGCGAATTGTAGTTATGGGTTTTTCTCCTCCAAAGGATCCCCAAAGGTTATCTTTAGAGGATGAGAAAACTCTTATCTCAATGCTCAAGCTTCTAATGTGCTTTTTGATGCTTTGAGCAATGTAGTTATATTTCAACTCATGCCGTTCCGGGATGCTCATGAGTTATGAACAAAGCTTCAAGATAAATATGGTGTGTCCAAGATTTGTGGGGATGATTGTTCTCCCTCCACCTCCGGCCGTATAGTCTTCTTAACTTCTTCTACTTCACCTACATTAATTTTGCCACAAGGAAATTATATGGTGAGTAGTGTAGGTCATTTCAATGATGATATTGTGCTATATGTTGATGATTCTTCATCACTATATTATTTCAATTCTCCGTCTTTGGGCCTTAGCACTTGAGCACTCCAAATGTTTCACTTGCTTGTGTTGATAGTCCTTGCATATCATGTAGAAATTGCTTGACTAAATCTCATGATGATATGCTTGCTATATCTTGTTGCCATGATAAAATGCATGTATTTCCTCGAGTTGTTGTGCTAACAATGTAGTTGAAACCCAACACTCCATGGAACAATATGTGGTCTTGAATGGTGCTTCAAGGGATCTTATATCATCATCTACTGCATTTTGCCTTATGGCCAAGGCTTCAAAGGTATCTCCCACTTTGAATCCCAATATATCTTGTGATGATATTGATGATGGCAAGAGTGATGATGATCTTGATTATGATGAAGAGAGTGATGATGTTGCCTCCTTAAAAATTAAGGGGAAATGATTTTAAAGCTCTTCTTAAGAATAAAATTGCTCATTCCAACTTCATGGAAATCATGTCTATTGCTATTGAGGGCAAGAAATATATTGATGAGTTGGAATCTCGTCTTGAGGAGCATGAGGTCACCATTGATAAAATGGAAGGTCATGAGCGTGATTACGCTTAATGAGATTGCGGACCTCTCTCAAGCTCTTGAACTTGAACAAACCACCAAGGAATCTCTTGAGGAGACTTTTGCTCTAGAATTATCTAGAGTGAGGGAATCTCGTGATAGAGCTCTTGAGGTGGCCAATGATTTTGAAACTAAAATGAGGAGCTTGAAGTTGTGCATGCTAAACTCCTTGAGGACTTTGAGCACCTCGAAAATGGCTCAAGGGTCATTAAGAGTGAGCTCATCAAAATCACCGAGTCTCATGCTCAACTTAAAGCTTCATATTCAAAAGAGCTTGCCAAGTTGTCTTCTCCTCTTGTAGCTGATGATGATACTTGTGCTACTAACTCTATCTCTTGTGAAGCATCCATTTTGAAGGAGAATCTTGAGCTACGGGCTCAACTTGAGTTGCTATCTAGCAATTATGGGAAATTGGAAGAAAGCCATGAAAAGCTCTCAAGCTCTCATGACTATCTTCTAGTATCCCATAATGTGCTAAAGATAGCTCATGAGGCCATGCTTGCTAAGGTAACATCTAGTGAGCCTCATGTGGATACTAGCACTACTTCTAGTCAAAATGCTATATTGATATGTGCTAGTCCTTGTAATACATCTACTCATAATGTTGGTACATCTTGTGATGAATTGCTTTCCTTGCCTTGTTGCTCTAACAATGAAGCTTATACTTCCTCTAGTACTTGTATTGAGACTAACCATGTAGAGGAAATCAAAGAGCTCAAGGCCCAAGTCACTTCTTTGAAGAAAGACTTGGAAAAGAGTCATGAAGGCAAATCCACACTCAACAATATCTTGAATGTGCAAAAATCCCCCAACGACAAAGGTGGACTTGGATTCAAATCCAATAAGAAGAAGAAGTCCAAGATGAACAAAAGAAGGGCCAAGAACAAGTCAAGAAATCGGCCAAGATTGTTTGCTTCAAGTGCAAAGTAGAAGGGCATCATGTTAGATCTTTCCCATTGAAGAAGAAGGCCATTAGTGTCAAGCAACAAGGGAAGAGGGCACATGTTCAATATCATGCTCAACCTCAAGTTGAATAAAGGCCACTTCCCAAGAAGACTCAAGTTAATGATTCTCTTGTTGAGAAATCAAGTGAGAAGAAAGTGAAGAGTAGACGTTGCTACTTATGTCGTGAGAAAGGCCATGTCGCTTCTTCATGCACTAGTGGTAACTTATCCAACCCAATTATTATTGATGATGTCTATTCTCTTGGGAAGGATAAGGTTGGCAATGTGTTTGCCAAGTTTGTTGGTACTCAAAGTGGTGTCAAGAAAAGAACCATTTGGGTGGCCAAGCCTATTGTGACTAACCTCTTAGGACCCAACTTGGTTGGGGACCAACTAGCTCAAACTTGATCAATAGGTGTTGTTGGAGGTCATTGGAGACTTGGCTACATTATGAAGATTTAAGGGGTCCTCATCATTCATATTGTGTCAAGCCAAGTCATTCGGATTATCTTTCTATCATATATCCAATGTTCCTCCTTGCGGTAACTCATGCTTAAATTGCTTACATTAAAAGTTACTTGTCCCTTAGCATGTTGTGGTTTTGTATCTTGCATGTGCTTGTATATGTTGTGCTTCCAAATTGCTTATCTTGAGAAATCAAGTATGTGCATGTTGGTTTGCACATCATGTACATGTGTGTTGTGTGTTGATCCTTTTTGCATCTTGTTTATTTCTTAGTTGGCTCTTGTGAGAGATTAATGGAATATCCCATTATGGGGAGTGATGTGCTTTGTGCACCTCACAATCCTATAAATGTGTGTACATGAGTAATACCATCTAGTATTGATATTTCAAGATTATCTAGTCTCTAGGTGGTATATCTCTCATGAGAAATTCAAATTCTAAATTGTCCATTAATTATCTCTTGTTGGATCCTTTTAATTGCCTCTTGTCTATCTTTAATTGGTATCACATTATGGGGGAGTAATATGCTATGTGTGTATTACTAGCCTAGAAAATGTGTACATTTGAGATATTGTCACCTAGAATTGATATTGTAAATTATCTTGTTCCTAGGTGGCATGATAGCTCTACAAGTTGCAATTTGCTTGTGTTTGGTGTGAAGATGATGTCGGATTTCCTTGCTATCTACCACTGGGAATTATTTCCATTTACTTCTTGTCTTTTGACAATTGGTACTCACTTTTGTGGTAGAATTTATTGATCATCTTTACATTGGCTTTTGTTTTTATTTTGCCTTTTCTCTTGCCAAGGTTTGTGTCAACTCCCGTTGTCTTCCCTATCACTTGTGGATCTTTTTTGTTTCTCGTTCTTGTCTAGTGCTTTCTAGATATAGTGAAAGTGGTGATCCCACCTTGTTTTTGTATTCAAATGCAAATCCTATATAATGCACAACTCGTGGGGGAGCTATCCTATTTTCTTTAGAACACTCTTCTTGTGATCCTTATCAAGTGTGTGTTGGTGGAAGGCAAGCCATTTTCGTTTTGGTACATTGTACCATCATGAAACTTTGTAGAGAGCTTGGTTTGTTTGGAACCATCCTCTCTTTGAGAGTTTGATATCTTTTATTTTGAGTGTATCAATGGATATCTCATTCCTTGATGTATCTTTTATGGATATCCTCCAAGTGATGTTTTCTTCATTTGGTATCCTTTTCACTTGGCATTTCTTTGTCTTTTGGTTTCGGGTTTTGAAGTCTTGAGCATGCATGTTTTCTTCATGTATTTTATTTGGCATGCTTTCTTTCTTTGACTCAATATATGGGAGAAACTCCACCTAGTCTCAATTTGGATGAGATGTGCATGATATTAATTTTCATATCTATATGCACATATTTATGTGGAGTTTGTCCTATGTATTGGTGTTTCTAACTATTTGGTCCCGATGAGTTTGGGTACCGTTTAGTTTGTGTTGTTCTTATAGGAACATTTGGAGATGCATTGGATGCTCGGCTCACTCACAAGGAAGGTGTTGTCACCATGTGCATATTGGAGTCAAGCTAGGATGATCAATGAACTACTATCTACCTTCAATTGGTATCTACTACATCCTTCCAATGGTATCTCGGTAATAAGTATCATCATCTACTACATGCACACATTACTTGCATCAACCTTGTGTAGGTTGTATCATGGCATGTATTTCATTCTTTCTTGTGATACTTGTTTCCTTTCTCAAAGCATCTCAACGATGATCTCATGTTGCTAGTTGTGATGTCTTTGATGTTCATGCGGTAGGAATTCATTTATATACAATAAGACCTTATCTAGCCAAGTGCTATGCTTTCAAGCAAATATCTTATTGGTATATTTATGACTTCCTTGTGGATATCTTGTTCCTTCATGTTGTAACTATTTCGGTGTACATCCCTCTTTGTAGATATATATCATCATGATTTTGTCTACCTAGAACCTTATACAGTTGAGAGAAATTACATCTCTAGTTGATATCTTTTCTTTCACGTCCACCTTGTCTTTCTTATGTTATTTCTTTGGTGGCTCCGTGAAAGCTTTTTGCCTTGAGTGAGTGTCCTCTATCGTTGCATCTTGTTGCACTCTTGTGTGATGAAGATTATTTTCCTCTTGCTTATCTTTACGAGGCTTTTGCCATCTTAATTGGTACCCTCGCCTTGATGAGCCTCTCATCGCCTATCTTCACCACGGGTTGTCACAAGCATAGGTTCTCTATTTTCTTATTAGTAAGCTTGTGAACCCATTTGCTAGTTGTGTGTGAGAATGAAAGGCTTTGCACCGTGTATCTCATTCATTCGAGACTATGTTGATGCTTATGCTCATCCGTATATTAGTCTTCTCATGTGCTTTGCCATGACTCACACACATCATTTTGGTTGAGCCTATTCTTAAGTTGCCTCTTTTACAATGTTTCTCAACCATGTGCTTGTTGCAAGCACTAGGCTTAGTTTCCTATATGCTCTCTTGCACTTGTTGTTAGTTTCTGTTGACTTTGGGGGAGCTATGATCCTATTTTGTGCACTTTGTATCCAAATACAAAAATTCTTGATGTGCACAAATCATGGGGAGCTTCTCTAGTTTCTTTAGAACAATCCTCTGCTCATATCATAATATCTTTTCATGTGGCTCAGAGGATCTTTGGTCTAGTTGGTTCAGTTGATATCTTTTGATAGCTTGCTTCAATTGGTATCTTTTGATTGCTTGATTGCTTGTTTCTCTCTTTGTTATGTCTTTGTGGCATATCATTCTTTTGCAATCTTGGTGCCTCAATATAGTTGGTCTTCCTCCAAGTATTACCTTCGGATATGTGTATGGTATTCCACTCTCTTGTTGAGAAATACACAACTTTTGGAGGAACACCTTTTATATTGGTCTTCTTAGCTTTTCGCCCATTTTGGCAATCAATGCCAATGGGGGAGAAGTTTCATAGAGTTTTATGGAGAAGTCTTCAGAGTTCTCTCCTTGCTTTGGTTTTGTTCCTAAGCATTTGCATCTCATACGCATGCATTATTGGTTTTTGCATTGCATGGTGATGCATAATTCCTTATATAAACTCTCTTGAAAGTGATTGTCATCAATTACCAAAATGGGGGAGATTGAAAGGACATGCGGTGCCCCCATGTGTGGTTTTGGTAATTGATGGCATTCTCTATGGACTAATGGTTGCATTGAGTTATATTTGAAGGATTTGTCCATAGGCATTTCTTGAAGTCCATGTGTTGGTTTCAAGGAGTTTATGTGTTGACCAAGGTGCTATTAAGGAATTATCCAAAGATTGGTCATGCATTTCTTGAAGTCCATGTGTTGGTTTCAAGGAGCTTATGTGTTGACCAAGGTGCTATTAAGGAATTATCCAAAGATTGGTCATGTGAGTGTTGATCTTATTGCAAGCATGTCTTGAAGAAGAATATTGTGTGATCATTCATGTTTACCTTCAAGACATCATCCAAACGAATAGAGTTGGAAAGATTCAAGGTTGATCAAGACTAAGTCAAGAGTGAATCAAGTTGATCAACTCACAAAGCGTAGAAGATGTACCGAGAGGGATCAAGTGATCCCATGGTATGGTAAGCATTATCCATTGCACTTTGTGTACTAACCCATGGTCTATGTGAGAGTCTTTGTGGGGTTAGGTACGTGTCCATGGGCTTGCGTCAAGAGGAAGATATCATACAACCCATGGAAAGGATGACATCAAGTGGTGATCGTCATCAAGATTGCCGTGTGCAAGTTCAAGTGGAGCATCACGAAGAGATCAAGTGCTTGAAGCTTGCCATCCATTGTGGTGTCAATGGACTTGTGAAGATGTGTCAAGAGTGGCTCACCCATAGTGGAGTATGGGGAGCAATCATCTAGTCTCCATCGACCCAAACACAATCAAGAAAGGTGGTCCATCTTGAGGAGGACAAGATCGTCATCATCTAGCTCAAGTGGATCATGTGCAAGGCAAAGGTTTGCCCTTGATAGGTTTTCTATTTTACCGGTCTCATGGTGGTAGTTGGGAGACCGGGTTATAGGATCGGTAGCCGTTCTATCAAGGGGGGCTCTCAAGTGAGTAGCTTGATCGTATCGTTCGTCGAGAGCTCAAACCATTGCATCCTTGCATCATGTTTCTTGGTTCTTGTTTGGTTCTCTTTGTGAGTCTTAGAGCTTATGGTCATCTTTATGACAAGCTTGAGTTCATCGAAAATGGAGTTTGTATCGTCTTCTATGATGTTTTCGGTGTTGGAGGTTTTACCGGTCTTTTCCGAGGAAGGGTTCTCACCATTTTCTTTTGGGCCTTTTCTCATTTGCTTATTATTGGTATTTCTCTCAAGATTGTGTTAGCCCTTGTCCCTAGCTTTCCAACAAACTTGGTTTCACGAATTTGGAGTCCGAATGCAGAAGTTATGGTAGTTTTGATGTTCGAAAAGGCTGCGGTACTACCGCGGGTAGGAGCGGAAGTAATTTTTACTACCGCCCTTGGGAGTGGTACTACCGCTTGGAGCAGTACTACATGCTACTTCCGTGGCTACTTCCGCTCGGGACCAAAAACTTCGTCACAAGTCCAAAGTGGTGGTAGGCACGGATGTAATTTTTAGTACCGTCATAGCGAGTACCGCCACCCTTAGCAAAGAGTACCGCTACCCCTAGCAAGAGTAGTAGTGATGCCGAGCGGTACTACCGCTTCAAGGCGGCTGTGAGCATAACGGTTGGATTTTTCCCATCTATAAAAGGGGTCTTCTTCCCCATTGAACCTTATCCTTTGGGCTCGTGTTCTTCCCCATTGTTGACCTTCTTCGAGCTTGCTAACTCTCAATCCCTCCATGGATTCTTGCTAGTTTTTGAGGGAAAAGAGAGAGAAGATCTAGATCCACATTTCCACCAATCACTTTCTCCTCTATGTGAGGGGAACCCCTTGGATCTAGATCTTGGAGTTCTTGGTGTTTCCTTCTTGTTCTTCCTCTCATTTTCTTCCCTAGCATTAGTTGCTTCGGTGGGATTTGAGAGAGAAGGACTTGGGCACTCCGTGTGCCCTTGCCATTGCATTTGGTGCATCGGTTTGAGTTCTCCACGGTGATACGTGGAAGTTACAAGTTGAGAAGCTTATTACTCTTGGGTGCTTGGTGCCCTTGAGCTTGTTCCTCTTGGGTGCTTGGGCGCCCTAGACGGTTGGTGGTGTTCGAGCTCAATCATTGTGGTGTAAAGCTCCGGCAAGCGTCGGGTCTCCAATTAGGTTGTGGAGATCGCCTGAGCAATTTGACGGTACCGATGACCGCCCCAAGGGTTGCCAAAGTGTACGGGTTCGGTGACCGCCCCAAGGGTTGCCATTTGTAATGGGTTCGGTGACCGCCTCAAGGGTCCCTTAGTGGAATCACGGCATCTTGCATTGTGCGAGGCGTGAGGAGATTACGGTGGCCCTAGTGGCTTCTTGGGGAGCATTGTGCCTCCACACCGCTCCAAACGGAGATTAGCATCCGCAAGGGTGTGAACTTCGGGATACATCGTCATCTCCGCGTGCCTCGGTTATCTCTTATCCGAGCCCTTTACTTATGCACTTTACTTTGTGATAGCCATATTGTTTCTTGTCATATATCTTGCTATCACCTAAGTAGTTTTTCTTGCTTAGCATAAGTTGTTGGTGCACATAGGTGAGCCTAGTTGTTGTAGGTTTTGTGCTTGACAAATTAACCGCTAGGTTTATTCCGCATTTGTTCAAGCCTCAACCGTAATTATTTTAAAGCGCCTATTCACCCCCCCCCCCTCTAGGCGACATCCACGATCTTTCACTAGTCTCGCCTCTAAGACCAGATCAATTGTTGTCGGTGATCATGTTTTTCGGATCTTAGGATATCGTTAAGCGTGATGATACTCCTAAAACAAAATTGAGAGTATGACGTTGGAAGAATGATCATATCGAATGGACCCAACTTGTTTCTTATATTTTGTGATGCAATCATCAAAAGTCAATTATTATAACACGGAGTGTTAACTTGTGATTTAGTTCCTTAGACCATGAGAGTATTGCAACCACTTCTTACCATACAATGGACTTTTGGGATTGGTCAAACGTCATCTATAACTGTGATCATAACAAAAACTTACATGCTCTAATACCATCCCTCTAATTCTCCTGCGATGAGTAGCTCTGGACGGCGAGGCGCTGCTGGATCGTGAAGACCGTACACTTGCAACCAAGTAGAGAGATTGTTCTTTCAGTCTTCTGTTCGAGGGATCGTTTGTGGGTGGTTCGAGGGATCGTTCATCGACAGTTCGATGGACTCCAAGTACAATCTACACCGACTCATCTACTTCCGCTACACTCTGGAGTCGGTAACGATCGTGATCCAAACCGTTTTATGCATCTTCATATTGCTCCTGGGTCGTAGGGCGAAACTTTTTACTACTACGTTTCCCAATAGGTTCCGCCTCAAGACGACGATGCTTCATCCCGAAAGTCTTCTTGTACTTTTTTCTAGGGAAAATGGTCTCATATAGTAGAGGAGGGCACCCGAGGGCATCTGTAGCCCCCACAAGGGGGCAGGGCACGCCCTCGTGCCTTGTGGGCCCACGACGAGTCTTCTCCGGTACTTTTTCCTTACAATATATTTTTGTATATTCCAAAATAATTCTCCACAAAATTTCAGGTCATTTGAAGCTTCGAAGAATAGTTATCTCTGTTATAGATCTTTTAGGTCCATAATTCCACCCGTCGGCGATTTCCCTCTTCATGTAAATCTTGCATATTAAGAGAGAAAAGGCATTAGAATTGCAACATAAAGTGAAATGTTGAACAAAACACTATAAATAATAGTAGAAAACATAATGCAAACTGGAAGTATCAATGACCCCCTCCCTAGAGTTCTTCATCGAGCTTGTTACTCTTGGAGTTGTGGGGACTCCTAGGCGGCTGGAGTCATTTCATACGCTTCCAAGTTGTGGAAAGGATTTAAAAGGTTTGTGAAGGTCTGGAGGTCCCCTCAAGAGGCCTACCAGTAGCGATTGAGCTCTACCATCGTTTCTCGAGGCTCAAGGAGAAGAAATACACGAATTTATGTTGTGAGGTGCTTTGTTGGGCCTCGTCCTCCCCAACTAAGATCAACACCCTGCCCATGGGTGTGAACTTTGGGATAGATCTTTGTCTTTCACTTGTGGTTACTACGTCCCACCTTTTACTTTAGGCTTGCTATCAGTACCTTTGTTTACCTTCATGTTTATCTTGAGTTGTTTGTGTCTTGTCATATAGGGTGATCATATAGTTGCAGATTTAGAGATCGTGTCCTTCCACTCTTCCCTAAAGCAACTTAGAAAGTACAGATTTATAGTAATCTATCTAGGCCCACTTCTCGACATCTTGATCCTTCACCTACCTCACTTGTCAAATAACATTGTGTTTTCCCACACGCTTCAAGACAATCAATACTATGCCCCATCTTTCACTGGAGTTTGATGGCTTGCCCCTTATTAATTAGTTTAGCCTTTTCTTGGAATTGCATTTTCTCAACCTTATTAGTCATTTGATCATTTTCCCTTATTAATTTGTTTAGACTTCCTTAGAATTTATATCACATACATAGACCATCGTGTCCCTCCTTTATCATTCATCTTCCTCCTCGGCTAAAAGTTCAAGTAGTGAATCATGAATACTTCATGAAAAGCATACTCATCAATATTTATGTATTAGGATAAGAAATGCACCACATTTCTATGATGTACCTACATGCGATGATAGATCTCCATCAAGCTAAATATCACAAAGTATCAATGTAACCTAAAAAACATACCATGTGATGCAAGCCACTCAAAACATCTTAGGTATGACACATGCTGGTTGAACATAAAGATAAGTAAAAATATAAGAGAGGTTTGTATTTATGACTTGCAGTTGGCTTAAATTTGAAGGAGCGAATCCGATGTTGATGTTTTTTCATGGTTTTGTTTCTTCTTGCGGGTTGGAGTGAACTATATGCATGTTTATAGTAACAACTTCCTTAACTTAATTATATATCCCTCCTTATAAAGTTTATTTCGAAGAGTGCTAGAAGTAATGATCGTCAACATGCCGAACATACATTATGTTTCTTCGAATGCCACCCTCAGGCCTATAATCCATCTTTCATGTGGATTATAGCAGTTCATCGATATCTTCACAATGATGTATTTATACTTTTGCTTTCCTCTTATCAATATGCTTTATGTCTAAAGTATATATTGGCGCATAGTGTCATCGTCAATGCCTCCACCATTTACTACCCAGATGTGCAGAGAACCAAAATTGATGAATGTAATATGATCACGATTATAGACCGTATGCATCATTGATAGGTGAGAAACCATGAGACAATCTCACTATTATCTCATAGTATTGCTCCAGGGTATCATTCTAAAAGTATGGTTTATTACCGTATCAACCACTCGAGATCTAATTGGATACTCTGTGAGTTTGCATATGAGTATATATTAAACTCACTTCTCTTGTTTCTGTTAGAAAAGTAGAATCAAATCATGGCCTCTGCATCACTTATACACACAATTATTTATTAATATATTTTTTTGAAACTGTCACCGGCGGGGGGGGGGGGGGTGGTGGGAAGACTCCCCACCTGAATATATTTCAAAAAATAGTGTTTCAGAGAAGACGAGAGGTGAAAAAATCCCGCCACAATCTGGCATGGATTTTCTGATCCGCCTTTTTAAGGCGGTGGGACCAAAGAGTGAGATCTGAGATGATAGCCCTAATTACATTACACGGTGAAGGGGACAAGTCCCTAAAAGTTTTGCCGTTGCGAGCATCCCAGATTTTCCATAAAATGAGTAGCAAAATGAAAGGCCAAATTGACTGAGGCAGGCCATGCCGAACCAGCGCATTCCATAAGTTGGACAGTGGAGAGTGGCAGGGTAACAACCCAATGGCACCCCAAATGGATGCAGCCGATGGGCATGTGAAGAAAAGGTGAGCACAATCTTCTGGCGCAGCTTTGCAACATGGGCATGATGGAGAGTCAATGATGGTCTTGAGATGAATATTTGCCCGCGTGTTTAACCTATCCATATAGAAGAGCCATCCAAACACTCAAACCCTACTAGGAACACGAGAGTCCCATATGTGTGTAAGGGATGGATCCGATAGTCTATGGGCAAGAGCAGCATAAGCGCCTTTGTGGAGAAAGGCGGCGCCATTAAGCGAGGACACAATGTGGGTACTCCTGTAAGACACACTCCCTGCAACAAAGATCTCAATGTAGCAAGTTCATTGGTAGCGGTTAAGGATAGCCGGCTACGCAAGGCCAGAACAATCCCATCCATCATTATTTTTTGAACAAGAGCATTAGGCTTAGTATGGTGACTAAACAAGGCACGAAAGGCAATGGAGAGTGGTTCTGGTAGGAGCCAGCGATCAAGCCAGAAAAAGGTGGAGGAACCATTGCCAATAATGACCTGGGAAATCTCTCTGAGTGTGTGTAAGTGTTTAAAAATAGCTTTGCCAAGGAAGGATGCATTTCTACCTAGACCTATGTGGAGGGGGAATGGTTTAAAATCCAATCCTTCCAAGGCAAAAGTGGGGAGTGGAGGAATTTGAAAGCAAATTTCAACATAAGGCAAAATTTTTGTGCTTGTAAGTTTTAAACACCTTAGACCTCCTACCGGCTTTGGCATGCACACCCGGTCCCACGCTACTAGATACTTAGTCTCCGAAAAGGAGTCATCATCATACCAGAAGAAAATCCGTCAGCGTTTGTCAATATCCTCGAGAACGCTTTTAGGCAGTGAGAAGCGCATCATGAAATATGTGGGAAGACTATCTAGGACCGCAGACAACAGAATGAGGCGACCGCCATGAGAGAAAAGGAGAGCACGCCAACCAGAAAGGTAGACATCACAATGATCGATTACTGGTTGGAAAGCCGACGGTGGTAGTTTGTGCGGGGAGAGTGGTAGACCCAGGTATTTTTGCGGGAAAGAGGAGACTGAAGTCCCAAGAGTCGTGGCCATTTGTGCTGCTAGTTCTGGTTCAATATTGAGCGGGACAAAGGTTGTTTTGGAGAAGTTAATAGAGAGGCCAGTGGCCGCCGAGAAGTCATCTAGGATTTTTTTGAGATTTTGGGCGGCCGAGGCGTCTGCTTTTATAATGATCAAGGTGTCATCGGCATACTGGAGGACAAGGCAGGGTAGATGGGGCGAGATAGGGTGCGAAATTAGGTTTTGGTTGGTGGCCTCAATGATCATACGTTGGAGGACATCTGCGATGATTATGAAAAGGAAATGAGAGAGTGGGTCTCCTTGTCTTAGGCCGTTTTTGCACTGGATCCAGGGGCCAGGAACGCCGTTTAAAAGAATAGTCGTTTTTCCGGTACTGAGGAGCGTATCAATCCATTTAATCCATTTGGTCGAAAACCCCCTAGCTTCGAGAATAGCAAGAAGAGATGACCAGCAAACCCAGTCGAAGGCTTTGGAGAAGTCAAGCTTGACAATCATAGTAGGGGCTTTTTGCCTGGTGCAAACATGGAGGATATCCGCCGCATAGAGAAAATTCTCGGAGATAGTTCGACCTGAGAGGAAGCCTGTTTGGTCGGGGTGAACAAGCAAGGGGGTGACCAGTTTAAGCCTATTAACCAGTAGTTTGGCAATAGCCTTAGCCGGGCAGTTTTGAAGTGAGATTAGTCTGAAAGCGTCTGGGGTGGGCGTATCCGGGGTTTTTGGGAGGAGGACAATGAGGGCCCTGTTCAGACATGAGATGTCCGCGGTGAGATTGAAGAAGCCGTGGAAGAGTTCCGTCACTTTGTTCTTGAGGATTGGCCAGAATTTGCGGGGTAAGGGTAGGGTAAAGGTCCCGAAGAGAGAAATTTCAGGTTAGGGTGAAGGGAGTGCCGAGGATGTTAGCATAAAAGGAGGTTATAATCTGACTTTTAGCCTAGTGAGTTGTGAAGAGCTGGTTATTATGGGAAATTGAGTGGATCTTGTTGTGCCGACGGCGTTGGGAAGCTGAAGCATGGAAGTAGCGCGAGTTCTCATCACCATCAATGGCTGTTTCAATTTGGGACCGGAGGCGCCAATAGATCATTTTTTCCCGGAGCGTACGGTGAAGTACTTTAATAACTACTTTACGGAGGGCAAGTTCATGGACGAAGAGGAAGCGGCCCTCTTCGATGGTGTCGAGAAGATCAATAACAATTTTGCAGTTTGGCTCTCGTGCGTTGAGCGGGATAGTTTGTTTACGCCAATTTTTTTAGAGGGAAACGACATTTTTTAAGGGCGCGAACGAGGGAGAGAGGGCCATTTGTACGTTGGGGAGCCGAGGCCCAAGCCGAAGCAATGACCGGCCTACAAGCGGGGTTTTGAGCCCAGCCAAGTTCGAACCAAAAAAGCGTGGGGCGCGGGATTGAGGTGTTTAAGGAGATGATTAGGGGGACGTGGTCTGAGATAAAACGGGTTATGCTTGAAATAGAGGAGTCCGGGAAAATTTGATCCCATGCATCATTCACGAAAACCCGATCGAGATCTTCTAGGGTAGGCTTGTCTCGCTTATTTATTAATATTATCTAACATGTCATGTAAAGCCAATATTGATGTCGAATGAGTTGCTTAAAGAAAATATCCGCTTCACGACATCACCACACACACGTGGATGTTGACGGATCCAACCAAAGGTTGCACTTGGGATTTCCCCAACACCTTCAACAAGGGCACGACGCAACCCATGTCGACGTTGCGTGCTCAAGACGAAGATACATGTTCACGGGTTTTCACCTTGGATGCACACACTTGTTGTTGAAACCATAGTTGCCAACAACCGTTATACTAGTTGGCGATGACTCACTAGTCCCACTGTCGTGAGATCTCGGATACCACCCACGCCGCTAGAGAAAACACTGGAAATAGGTAGATGGCTTTGTCGTCTCTGTTTTCGGACATTGCCGCACTGCCTTCAATCTTTGTCAATGACGAAGATTGGGATGCTGGATGTAGGGTTACGGCCAAATCGGACCGTCGAGCGGCCACCTTGCATATTCGCCGACCACATTCCAAAGTCGACGTCCAAACACGCACCACCACAGGCCAGACTCCTAGGCGGGGGTGACAAAAAGTGAGGATGAAGGACCGCAAATAAGGCTATCACCTGTTGTAGTCCCTCCAGCCTTAACGCACACACGCCGAATCTAGGCGACATCTTGCCGCAATGCCACCGCGTCTCCAACCGTCTTCACCCCACCACTCTTGCTATGACCGTGGCCGCATCGTCCTGGGTGCCGCCGCCATAACCGTGCCACTCCCGCCGCCACAAGCAAATCACCTTCCCATGTGACATTTACATGGGGCAGATTTGAGAGTTCTGGTTTGCATCCCCAACTAGGTGACTAGCCATGCTCCATCGAGTTGACGTTGATCCCCGGCGCACCATCGCGGCCAGCCCGCGCCGTCGTGGCCGTGGCACTCCCCCCTCCACCAGCCCGCTCACCTCTCAGGATGTCTCTCTGTGTTTCCCTACACGTCCCAATCCAAAAGGAGAAACCTTTGTGAACTGTACCTATCCGAAAAGGCAACCAGTTATAAAGTCAGCCAGCCGGGCCGGTGGCGCCCACAGGCCACAGCCCACCCGGCGGCGGCCGTGCCTACCATCCATCCCTCGCGCTCGCCAGGCCCTCCTTCCGTTGTGTCCTTCCCTCCCCCCACCTCTGAGCTGTAGATGATGACGAAGGCCCCCATTGACTCCCCCAGAGCCCGCACCCGCGCACCATTTACCCCCGCCCACCGACACCCCGGCCCCACCGTATTAACCCTCTCCCACCGCCACCCCAGCCCCACCGTATTACCGCACACCCCGCTGTCGCCTCTCTCCGCGTCCAGTGCGAACTGCAGTAGTACTACTCTTCTTCCCCCCACAGCCGTTTCTCTTTCTCTCCTCACTCCCCACCCCCTCGGATCCCAAGCTGCGGGCTGCGTCTGCGTCGGCGCCGTGGCGGCTGCAGCCTAGGGTTTAGCGCGGGGAGAGGGGAAGCTAGGGTTTGGGTCCGACGAGTTGGGGCGGCGATGGGGACGGCGGGGAAGGGCGCGTGGGTCGTGCCGGCGCCGGCGTACAAGGAGGTGGAGGGGTGGGAGGGGTCGGGGGACGACTCGCCGGGCTACAGGTGCGGCCACTCGCTCACCGTCATCGCCCCCACCAAGGGCCACGGCCCGCGCCTCATCCTCTTCGGCGGCGCCACGGCGATCGAGGCCGGCGCGACCTCCGGCCTCCCCGGCATCAGTTCGGTGCCCCTCGTCTCTCTCCTCTCGCGCGCGCTGTGCTCGAGTTGAAAATTCTCCTTCTGTTGTGCTCTAATGGTGGGTTTTTGGTCTTGGACTGAAGGGCTCGCGGGGGTGACCAACACGGTGCACTTGTACGACGTGGACAAGCGGAGGTGGACGAGGTGAGGCCACTGCTCGACCCAGATTTTTTGCTATGTTGCTTCGTCGGACAGCATAATTATAGCTCAATTTTGAGTCATATTCTGTTGCGGAGGCTGAATGTATAGATTGTGTCCGATTACTGGTTATACCTGTGTCTGGTTGTGTCAAATGTGGTGAACTCTGTATCTTATGTTCGAGTTCACTAGCAGTTGTGTACAATTATATGCTTTCCATACATCATTTACTTTGCTTGGTGTTATTCGGTAGGCAAGCCGAATGGACTCGTAACTGTATATTCGTTAGCCAATCCGAATGGACTTGTAACGCTAGATTCGAATGGACTCATAACGCTTGACTTCTAACGGTATATTCGTTAGATTAAGTTCTACGTGCCTGCAGGTTACATCCAGCTGGAGAGCCTCCATTTGGCTTCATTACAAGGCATAATTATAGGTCAATTTTAAGCCATTTCTTGTTGGGGAGGCTAAATGTGTAGATTGTGTCCAATTATGGGTTGTACTTTTGTCTTGTTCGGTTAAATGTGGTGAACTCTGTATCTTATGTTTGAGTTCACTAGCAATTGTGCACAATTATATGATTTCCATACATCAGTTACTTAGCTGGGCGTTATTTGTTTGGCAAGCCAAATGGACTCGTAACGGTATATTCGTTACGCAAGCCGAATGGACTTGTAATGGTATATTTATTACGCAAGCCAATGTACTCCTAATGGTAGATTTTAGGCAAGTCAAATGGACTCACAACGCTAGATTCGTTTTTCGTAACGCTAGATTCGCATGGACTCGTAACGGTATATATATTCATTAAATTAAATTCTACATGCCTGCAGGTTACATCCAGCTGGAGATCCTCCTTCTCCAAGGGCTGCACATTCTGCTGCTGCTGTGGGCACCATGGTTGTTTTCCAGGTATGAGGAACTTTGTATTTTTGAGTTTCGATTTGGTGCCATCCAACTTAGTTCAGCGGTGAGTGGTGCAATGTCTGTGCAGGGTGGGATTGGACCAGCGGGGCATTCGACAGATGATCTCTATGTGCTTGATCTGACAAACGACAAGTTCAAATGGCACCGGTGAACACAAAGATACTTTTTTTGTTTCTTTGTCAGTTTGCTCGCCTTTTTGGAATTGATCTTTGGATGGGGATGTGATGTTTCCATTTCTGCCATCCGATGCAGGGTTGTTGTTCAGGGGGCTGGTCCTGGTCCTCGCTATGGTCATTGCATGGATTTGGTAGCGCAGCGTTACCTTGTGTCAGTCTCAGGAAATGATGGTTAGCTCTTAGCTGCAAAATTTACTGTATTGTATATCTGCGATAATTACTTTGACAATTTGTTTTCTTACTATTTCATGGAACAGCATTTTATTTTGGCTAGCAGCATCCACATGAACTTGTCAAATGACTTATTTTTTTGGTACAGGCAAGCGGGTCTTATCAGATGCTTGGGCTTTGGACACAGCTCAGAAACCATATAAGTGGCAGAAACTTAACCCTGATGGTGATAGACCTTCAGCAAGGATGTAAGTGGATCCATGCTCTCCAGAGAGGTGGAGAATCAAGTCACTAATCATTGAGGCATACTTGCATATGTTATTTTATGCGTTCTAAATGTCTGTGGGCCTTGTGCCATCTAATCTGACGTCAGTTGATAGTTGACGGTGCCACTACCACAGGGTTGTTATGGCCTGAGTCTAAGGATCTTAGGTTGTAGGTGTGTTGGACAGGGAGGTGTTGATAACCTTGCCAATGACTAGGTGCCATGGTGGCACGCTGTCTGCCAGCTAAAGAGAAGGCTAGAGGAGATAATGGAACTTCTTGTTTCTTCTTGATCTAAAAAAGCAAACGTATCCTTCTATTTATAGAGGTGCCTAACAACCCATCTCTAGTTTATAGGAACTCCTGAATTCCTTATATACGATAAGATAACTGACCAAACTAAGGGATATCCTTCTATTTAAAACTCATCCTGCTAATTTTGGAAACAATTATCATAATGAAGTATCTGGAAGAGTTGGCCTCCAAGCCTAGGCACCGTGGCTGCTGTGGAGACACGGTGACTAGAAGTGAACATGTTCCCGCATAACAATTATTGTAACTCACAGCATCCCGGCTTTAAATATCACTCCATTTCGGAAATATTTGAATTTCTGTTGGGCTTCTTTATAACTGAATGGACGAGCCCCTCAATAGGAAGAAATAAAAACTGCATATGTAAGCCCGTGTTTCACGTAAATTCTGGTACTCTCATCTTGCGGGCTTATTAGGGTTTTCCTGTATAGTAAAATAACAATGCTGCCTTCTGCCCATAACACAACGGTAATTATCTCCCTCTAAACAAATGTTATGCTAATTATTGAGAAAAGCTACTGTTGCACTACATAAATAGGGCATATGCAGAATGTAGTACCTTTACTGCAAGCTTTACATGTGAAAATAAACTGTCACTTCAAATCTCCTAGGCACTAGACTTTATTGCAATTCAACCATTTGTATAAATATGCAATTGTCTTACTTTCAGTTTGTTTTAAATCACTATAGGTATGGCACTGCCAGTGCACGCTCCGATGGCATGCTTTTACTTTGTGGTGGAAGGGATGCTTCTGGGACGGTACAATCTTCTGCCCTTGTTACTGTTTGATAGTCATCCTGGGCCCTGTTTGTTTGTTATTATGTTATCTGTCAATGTTTAGCTCTGACATACTAATGCGGAACATCATATGTATATATTTTAATAAGAAGATCACCGGTAAAGCGTGATATAATACCTATACATAATTTTAAAATATGCCCTTTCATTACTTTGCAAATTTATATCCAGGAAGGCCTACATATTTACAACTTATGCAGCTGTGAAATCACTTCATAATACTCCCTCCAGACTTCAGCCTCTGAAAATAACATTTTGGACATCGACACGGTCCGTTATTTGCTATAATATGTTTGCTATACCTAATGAAATTATGGTTTATAATGTACTTTTCAGGATAAATCACAATCAGCACATATGATCACCAAGAGTCCAATGAAAATTACATATATAGTCAAGCCTCTGCAGTTTAATAACGCCCATGGTCAAAATATCAAACTTTCAAACACTGGAGGGAGTAATCTCTTTTGAATGTTAGATGTAGAATCATTTGTAAGGTAAAATTAGTTTAGTAATGTCACAAAAAAGTAATAAAAGACTAAAAGTAGAGAAATATCATGGTAAATAAGTTACTGCTAAGTGACATCGGTCAATGATTGTTATGCAAAATGACAATCATGTGGGTATACCATGTTGTGGGCTTGGAAATGCTATAGCCATATAGTGTATTCTGCAGCACGACACTGTAACATGCACTATTTTATCATTCTTAATTTTGATCTGTTTGAACTTGGGACCATTGGATGTTGGTCTAACTGGAGGTTCTAATATGTTCTTATTTATGCTGTTAATTTGTTGTATATTGAGATTCATTTGATGATAATTGTAATGCATTTACAGCCGCTCTCTGATGCTTATGGACTACTTATGCATACAAATGGTCAGTGGGAGTGGACTCTGGCTCCCGGGATATCTCCATCTCCAAGATATCAGCATGCAGCTGTAAGTTAGATAGAAGTGTGACAGCTGAATGTGTTGTGATGTTCATGAAGAATAATTGTTCAGATTGCGTGGATAGTCGATGTCTCAATTGCTTGTTTCTTGAAAATGTTGCCATATTAATTTGATTTGTGCGCTTGTGTTCAAATATTAGCTTCCCTTGCTTCTCCTGACAGTCTCAAGTTTTTAGGTCTTTGTTGGCGCTCGGCTGCATGTTACTGGAGGTGTCCTTAGAGGAGGGAGAGCTATTGAAGGGGAAGGTGCAATTGCAGGTTAGTGCACACTCTTAAACCTTCCATTACATTCAAATACATATGTTTACTCTCCTAGACTCACTGGGCGAACACTTTCTGAAGTTCTGGACACTGCTGCTGGAGTTTGGTTGGATAGAAATGGCATTGTGACCTCTCGCACTCTAAAATCTTCCAATGAACATGATGCTTCTTCGGATCTACTTCGTCGTTGCCGCCATGCAGCTGCTTCTGTTGGTTCTCAGATATACATTTATGGTGGACTGAGGGGAGGTAAGTAATAGGAATATTAGTTTGGTGCTTCTTGCCACTTTTTGTATTGTTTCATCTGAAAATCGAGGAAACTATTTCCAATGACAGCATGTCATTGTTGTTTTTCTTTTGAGGAAACACATGATGATTGTTATTCTTTTGAGGAAGCACATGATCATTGTTATTTTCCTTTTGAGGAAACACAGGATCATTGTCATCGGAGCTGTATTTCCATTTTGCTGTCACTAGATGGCATCATCATCACATTAATGTTTATTTCTCAGTGAGTGGATTTTGGCACGATATGTTTAGTGTAGACAGTCTATCCATACGCAGTCAGATGATCATACTCATAATATCAGGTAATTACAGTAGTTGCAATGTTTTACCTGAACTACTGCAGCATGATTGTACGAAGATCGCAGTATTAGGCGATGACAGTATCTCCTATCTTATGCATAACAAGTTCATGAGAACTTAAAATGGTTGAGCAGAGATAAGCACATGTCTTGGTCCTTAATTATATTGGTTTGTATTGTTACCTTTGACTCCGGGATTGAATTATTTCGGTTGCATCTTTGCATGATGAAAGATATATCACCAAATTTGTGAAGCTGGAATCTTATACATGTTTTTTTCGTCTGAACAGATATCCTCCTCGATGATTTTCTTATTGCTGAGAATGCACCCTTCCAATCAGAAACTGATAGGGTCCCAAGGTCAGAAAATCAAAATAGAAACCATAATTTTAATTCTGACTCTCGGCCCTTCGAGCAATATACAAATAACAGTCATGAGACAGCTCCTGGTTTCAGGTTTCATACTCATCTTCTGTAGAGTTTGTACATCACTTGTGTATGGTGAAAGCTAAATATTTCTCGCATGAATTTCAGCACGGACAAGAAGTCAATTGACATGTTGACAGAGGCATCAGCTGCCGAAGCTGAAGCTGTTAGTGCTGTATGGCGAGCTGCAAAGGAAGCATCTCATGCATCTTCAGAAGACAGTCTTTCAGATGGAATAGGATCCGAGTCCCCTCTCAGTGAAACTTCACCAATGGCTGATGATTTAGATGATGGGGGCTCCATGGAACCAGATGTGAAGTTGCATTCTAGAGCAGTATGTATTTTGATGAAATTTCTTCCCATTTGTTTTCTTAATTGAATATGGACAAAAACATCCCTACAAAATTAATTGGGTTGAAAAGGAGTCCTTTATATACCATTTCACTTTAGAGGCATCCAACACAATTCTCAGATTGCTGTGAAGTATATGATTCTACATGCACAATTTTCCAAGAGAGTGTGGGTAATATAGTTGAATTTGCTTCAATTAGTGTAGCTATTTACCTCAACAGAAGTTTTTTTTGCGGGGTTACCTCAACAGAAGTTAATTCAACCTACGGTGGTAACATACCCTCTGCCAATGTACTCCGCTAATTTTGTATGCTTCAATGTTTGTGGGGCTTTTGTAGGCTGTAGAAATGTCTTGAATGAGTTGCTTGTTTTACTTAAAGATTCATCGTGTGTGTTTTGGGTGTGAATGTAGCTACTTCATTTATGTTGTTTGTCTTGCCAATTTCTGAATTGTTGATCTTCCACCTTGAAGGTTGTAGTTGCTAAAGAAGCAGTAGGAGATTTAGGATGTTTGGTCCGACAGCTTTCACTTGATCAGTTTGAGAATGAAAGCAGAAGAATGCATCCCGCGAACAATGATCAATCATATTCATCGAAGAAAGCATTAAATAGACAAAGGTCTCCACAAGGTTTGCATAAGAAGGTAAGGTCCCATCTTTAAATCCTCCGAGTTTGTGGAAGGAGCTATTTTTCTTACAATTTTTTGTTGCAGGTCATTTCGCTCTTATTAAGGCCAAGGAATTGGAATGCTCCAGCTGATAGGACCTTTTTCCTGGACTCTTATGAAGTTGGCGAGCTATGCTATGCCGCTGAGCAGATTTTTATGCAGGAACCAACTGTCTTACAACTAAAAGCACCAGTTAAAGTATTTGGTGATCTGCATGGGCAGTTTGGGGACCTAATGCGCCTTTTCGATGAATATGGTTATCCGTCAACTGCTGGTGACATAACGTAAGTTGATCCTGAACCTTGTATGTACCTTTGAACAGCTGAAACTAGTGTCAAAGTTTTAAAACAATCTTTTCTCTGTACACTCAATCTTCATATTCCACTATAAATTTTGAAATTATGTTGTTTTCTTTATGTAATGTGTTATTGCGCTTGCTTTCATATTTTCAGATATATTGATTATCTCTTCTTGGGAGACTATGTCGACCGAGGTCAGCACAGCTTGGAAACAATAACATTACTTCTTGCTCTTAAAGTGAGTAGTGATTTCTAATACATGAAACATCTTTGCTGCTGTTAGAACACTGTTTCGTGTAAAAGATAGTTCTGAGCCATTGGAAACAAATTTTGCAGATAGAGTACCCTGAACATGTCCACTTGATTAGAGGAAATCATGAGGCTGCTGACATCAATGCTCTTTTCGGCTTCCGTCTTGAATGCATTGAGAGAATGGTAGTTACGATTGTGCTTCATATATCTTTGGGGATTGAAATATTTGACGCATTGGTTGACTTAATTCCTTTATGTAGGGTGAAAGTGATGGTATATGGGCTTGGACTAGATTCAACCAACTATTTAATTATCTCCCTCTGGCTGCTATGATAGAAAAGAAAATAATATGCATGCATGGTGGCATCGGGAGGTCAATAAACAGTGTGGAGCAAATTGAAAAAATTGAAAGGCCTATTACAATGGATGTCGGATCTATTGTCCTCATGGATCTTTTATGGTAATACTTGGTGACTATGCTATTTTCTTCTTGTTATTATTTTTTACATCATTAGTTCATTACATATCATAATTAATGAATACTTTCTACTTGTATAATTGCAGGTCTGATCCTACAGAAAACGATAGTGTAGAGGGTTTGAGGCCAAATGCACGAGGACCTGGCTTGGTAACATTTGGGGTATGATTGTGTGATGATTCAGTTGCTGTAGAAAAAGATTGACCATTTTATCTTATTATTGTTTCTTCCTTTCCAGCAATTAGTCTTACCGTAAGCTTATTGTGGACCATGTTGATTGAACTTATTTCCTGTCAACTTGCAGCCTGATCGAGTGGCAGAATTCTGTAAACGAAACAAATTGCAATTGATCATAAGAGCTCATGAGTGTGTTATGGATGGATTTGAGCGTTTCGCCCATGGGCAGTTGATCACTTTATTTTCAGCCACTAATTATTGTGGTATGCATCCTCTCACTCATCTCATCACCTATGCAACATAATGTTCGATTGTTTGCTAAGATCGTGCATGCACCAGGCACTGCAAATAATGCTGGCGCCATACTTGTGGTGGGAAGGGGACTAGTTATTGTCCCTAAGTTAATTCATCCACTTCCACCACCTGTTAATTCTCCTGAGTCATCCCCTGAACGTGCCATGGATGCCACATGGATGCAGGTCAGAATGAGTATTTTTGTACTCTTTTAATTTCTTTAGTGAGCCGAAGCATCGATCAAATTGATCTTGGGATTATTTTTTTACCAACATCATGCTTCAAATGGATGGTGGCGTTTTGAATGATTATTTTCCATACTCATTTATCCCTGTTATGGAAGTCCATAAACCATCATAACTCATGTTCTTGTCTTGTGGGATTAGGATAAGTTAACTCACAACGGTGGTGAAATTGTAATCATCTGCAGGAACTTAACATACAAAGGCCACCTACACCAACTAGAGGACGGCCGCATTCTGCTGGTGACAGGAACTCTCTTGCTTACATATGATACATAGCCGACCCCCTCCATCTTCTTGACCCTATATGTTTCTCGTCAGAAATTTCTTTGCCAGTTGCAAGGTACATACATTATACCTCGGGACAGCCAGCCAACAGAGCATCATGGACTCCCAATTTTTTGAGACATTGCCCGGTAGTTAAGTTGATAGTGACTCATCAGTGTTCAGTGCAGTCAGCCCCTCATTGGGAAGCTACATACATAACAGTTCTGAAGGGAAGAATGGAATGTTTGTCAGATAATTGTCGGAAAGCGGGAGTCTGTGTGTATCGTTGTCGCGGTTTACCTGTAACTGTAGTGTTGTACATGGTTAGATCATTGTTCATCCAGAGCAAGAAGGCTTGTAATGTGATCCGTATACCGTGTTCGTTACCGTTTAGGACGCTGCTTGCACAGCGCAGCTATACAAGTTTTACTGAGTTAGATTGGCTGGAGGAAAACTACCTCCTCGTGATGTTGTAACTGAAGTGTGTTGTTGTTGATTAAATTTGTTATAGGAATGTTTACAAAAATTTAGTTTATTTGAGTAACCTCAAGAAAGTGGTTGGTTTAAGTTATATATCCTGTTTGGAACGTAGGAGGAATATAGGATACCTTCATTTTTCTTTTCTTCAAGAAGTAGGTAGGAGCTCTGCCAATTTATTACGAGTTTGCCACCTGTGTTTTACCTGTCTTGTTTTAAAAGCATTTTAATCAAAAAGGAACTTTTTTGTGGCTATGTTTCACAATAGATTTTAAAACAAGTTCAACGCAATTCACCCCGAGCCCTGGTCTGTTGAGTTAGGCAGCGAATATGATCTCAGAACTGTCCTATCTGAATGGATGTTTCAAGTTGCGACTTGAAACACCAGTGTTCCACTCACTCTGGGGCTTGACTAAATCGTCAGGCACAATACGGGTTGATAACAACAGTTAGGTCGTTCTCTCAGAATACCGACGACGCACTACACTGCAGCAGGTTTCCAGCAAGCGCCAGACGTTCGGCGTGCAATATCCATGTAGAGCGGACGACTGTTTTGACCAACTGAGGGCCCGAAAGCGTAAAACACCCAGCATCTTAGGCATTTTCATCTTCTTCCAACTCACTGAAATACAGAAAGCACCTGGTGTTCATTATTTCTCCAAAGCTTTGGGACATTTTTTTTACAGGCAGTCATAGGAATGACAGAATAAAAAGAATAATTTTAAAAAAATTGAGAAGGTCATCGGGAAAAAATTCCAAAAAAGTACTCCGCTAGAAGGAGGGCTCGAACCTCCGACCTTGTGGTTAACAGCCACACGCTCTAGCCAACTGAGCTATTCCAGCTGTGTTGGCTAGAAGCGTAAAGCACGTTATTTGATATAGAGGATAAAGTCCAATGTAAGAAATAAAATAGCATGCTATATGAAGTCCAAGCATGACCTATGATCTTACTTTGAGTGGTCACGGTTTACATATAAAATATGTAGATTATAGAGTTTCAATAAAAATATAAAAACCTGTGGAAAGTACAATAAAATTTGATCTAAACATCATCGCAATTCTACTAAATATTCTTAAAATTACATTAAGTTGTTACACAATAAGAGTTAACTACACATCATAATTTATTTTGCATATTTACACATGCCCCACCTCCATCCCTAGATCCACTCTGCCAACTGTTGTTCCATACTCCCTCCGTCCACGAATAAGTGTACATGCAGATGTAGTTTTTGTTCTAAATTAAAGTTTTAAAATTTTGACCAATTATATAGAAAAGAGTAGCGACATATATGACATCAAATTGGTATGTTATGAAAGTACATTTTAAAATAGATCTATTGATGCTAATTTAGTGTCTTAAATGCTACTACTTTTTTCCTATAAAGTTGGTCAAAGTTTTAAAATTTTGACTTGGGAAAAAAGCTAGATGTATACTTATTCGTCGACGGAGGGAGTATGTGTCTAGTATGAAAACGACGATTTTTGTCCAAAAGGACCACCCGCCGAATCGAATTGCCATAAAAGACCACCTCTGGGTCCAAATGACAGAGAAGACCATCTACACCGTGGCGGCAGACGCGCCAGCCGACAAGTGGCACCTGCCGCCACGAGCGGAGGCGGCAACCCCTGCCGCCACAGGCCCAGGCGGCAAGAGTCGCGTAACATGATTCGGCGGCCACGGGCGAGCAGCGACGGAATGGGGCTGGGCAGGTGGGCCCTGTCACCACACCACGAGGCGATATCTGCTGCTGCTGCTCCACACGCCGCGACAGCAGTGCTATTACTGTGGCCGACGCGACAACACCTAGGACTGGAATCCGAGGCCGCGGTAGGTGAATTTTGATGCCTTGTGCCGACACTGCCATGCTCCTCTCTTTTATATGCGCTACAACTGCTCCCTGCGTAGACGCAGTCTCTCTGGTTGCCTTTAGTGTGATGTATGCCAAAGGGTCAAGGCTGAATATCAGCGAACTGCTGGATTGCTCCAACCACTCAAGGTTCTCGAGTGGAAATGGGATAAAGTCGGAATGGATTTCATCACTGGATTACCCAGGTCAAATAAGGGTCATGACTTCATCTTGGTTATAGTCGACCATTTGACCAAGGTAGCCCATTTCATTCCTGTCAAGACTACCTATGATGGCAACCACCTGGCAACTCTTTACATCAACAAAATCGTAAGCCTTCATGGTGTCCCTAAGGAGATTGTGTCAGATCGAGGAACCCAGTTCACCTCAAGGTTCTGGAAGAAGTTCCAAGAGGCTATGGGAACCAAGTTGTCTTTCAGTACTGCTTTCCATCCACAGACCGGAGGCCAGACAGAACGAGTGAATCAGATACTCGAAGACATGCTCCGAGCCTGTGTCTTAGCATATGGAGCTAAATGGGAAGATTGCCTTCCTTTTGCCGAATTCTCCTATAACAACAATTATCAATCAAGTCTCCAAATGGCACCATTTGAGGTGTTGTATAGACGCAAGTGTCGCACACCCCTCAATTGGTCAGAGACCGCAGAAGGGCTAGTCTTTGGACCAAATGTCCTTCGCAAAGCCGAAGAGCAAGTCCAGCTGATCAGAGAGCGTTTGAAGGCGGCCGAGTCACGACAGAAGAGCTATGCCAACACTCATCGCCGAGAAGTGAGTTTCCACGTCGGAGACCATGTGTACCTACGGGTCACTCCTCTCAAGGTATCCAAGCGTTTCCATGTCAAAGGAAAGCTCGCACCAAGGTTCAATGGTCCCTTCAAGATCACAACAAGATGGGGAGAGTTGCTTATCAACTAGAGATGCCACCTGAGTTATCTGATGTTCACAACGTGTTCCACATATCACAACTCCGGAAGTGTCTCCAAGTTCCTGACAAGCCCAATCTCTACAAGGACATCGATCATCAAGCCATCGACCTCCAGCCAGACCTCACTTATCATGAGAGACCAGTTTGCATTCTGGACGAAGCTGAACGACGTACACGGAGCCGTACAATCAAGTAACTCAAGGTCCAGTGGAGCAACCACACGGAAGCAGAAGCAACATGGGAGCGTGAAGACTACCTCAGATCCGAGTTTCCGTATCTCTTTAAAGCCTAGTTTAGGAATCTCGGGGACGAGATTCTTGTAAGGGGGGTAGGTCTGTCACACCCAGTGTTTTGTAACATGTCACTTGCATTTATAAAGCATGAAAATTTGGTCCAACAAAAACTTTTGCATTATTTGGTTTCTATTTGGTTTGGATTTCTGTCTATGGTTTCAAGTGCTCATCATAGCTTCACCACCTATACTTCATCTTCTTGACCCAAAGTTTCTTACCCCTGACCATGCCATGTGTATAGGACATAATATAATTTTTTACAAAAATAATTTGGCCAAAAAGGATTTTTAAAATTAGGTTTTCCAAACCCCCGAATTGACGTTTGCACTGCAAATACTTAATTAAGGGTAGTAAAAATCTTTCAAAAGATTTATTTGACTCCTATTAGATATAGGACCCCCCAAAACCACAAAACAATAATTTTAAAAGTTATTTTTTTCTTAAGGCCAGAAATGGTCTTTAATAGGTTAAAATTATTTTAATGTTTTAAAAACATTTTAGAAAATTTAGGGAAGCACAGTGGACATATATTGTCCATATATAAGAGTTTCAACACATGGTCATGTTCAAAATATTTGTCTAATCCCTCAAAAACCCCTTCTGGATATTTCAAGCTTTTGAAATATTTACAAAGGGAATATTCTCTAAAAATTCCAAGAAAATTCTGGCAAGTCACACATGCCTAATGTGATGATCTTGCAAAGTTTAATCCCAATCAAAATAGTTTTGGTTCACAAAAGTGCCCCAAACCCTCTCTGTCCCGATCCAAGTTTGAACAACTTTACATTGTCAACTTTCTTATTTTGCTCTCAAACTTCGTGGAAGTGCTCTAACACCTAAATGATGACACTACACCAAGTGGTGCACCAAGGAGAAGAGTTTAGCTTAGCTAGATCTAAGCAAGTCCATTTCTGTTGATTTCTAGGGTTTACAAAAGTTACATTGTGAACTTTGTCCAAGTGAGCTCAAACTTCTACCACATTTCCAAATGGTCATTAGCATCACCCCCATAAAGTGGCACAAGAAGGAGATGAGTGCAAGTGACTCAAACTTGCATCGAACACCTTCTGCCACATTTCCAAAATCACCATTTTGACTTCTTCCACTAATCTCCATGAGCCCAATTTTTTACCACAGCTGCCCCAGGTCACCTCCTACCTCCAGTAACTCTCTTCCTTCAACAACTAAATTATTGGGGGAGGGGGGGGGGGGAGGGGGGGCGGTAAAACCCACCTCTTTCTCTCTCTGCTCACCCATGGCAACACCTCCCCTCTCTCCCATTTCTATATGCAACACCCCACCTAGCTCCTATCCACTCCAGAGCATCCAAGGCAGCTGTGGCACCCCGGCTCAGAGAGACCGGAACGCCCCGTATTCCATCCCAGAGATCGAGGAGAAGTCTCTGGAATACCGCATTGCTTGACATAGAACAAATCAGCTCTTATTACAAAGGATAATGATATAAAGGTCTGATGTTACAAAGGATCAAATCAGCACGACGACACTACGCCTGCTAAGGAAGCTCTATGCTAGCAGCAGAACAACTCATAGCAGCGGGATACTTATAGCAGTGGAACAACGACGAAGGTGGTGAACTCCACCCCACAGTGACTCTGGCTGGGACACGATCTAGCTCGCACGAAAAGAAACCTCAACAAACAATCAATCACGACATCACCTGCAATCTGGCATGACACGCCAGGTCAGTACATTGAATGTACTTGCAAGCTCACAACAACCAAAAGCATCAAGGCAAGACAACACCATGGCATTAAACAGGTTAATTAGTTTAACAACTACTATGATACGAAAGCAACTACTAAGCATGATACGAAACTACTACAATGTTGATAAGCCAACATCTCAATCTCAACACCCATCTCACTCTTGGCTATCCGACCAAGCAATATACCATCTCGATCACCTTGTGATCAAAACATCCACATGATCACCTCGTGATAAAAACATCCACATCATCACCTCATGACCACATCACAAACTGAATGATCATCCTCAAGATCATCTCAACATCATCATCGGCATCCCGCCAAACTGTTACTGTTCACAATATCAACATATAAATCATATGAAAGTCATTCCGTCATGTGAGTGTTGATCGAACGGTGTGACCTAGTACGAACTTGTGCCCATGACCGAGGACGCGGCTATCGATAGATTAAACACACACTCTGTAGAGGTTAGCACACGGTACCCACACCATGGAACCCATGGCCTCGCACTCCCATTCGGGTGGACCAACGGCGTTCCGACAAAACCAACCTACTGCCATGACACTCTCCCGGCCACTCCGACAAACTCCCCTTTGGGCTAAGTCATGGGTGGCCCCGATGTCAACTCGTGACATCCGCCACGTACATGGCCGGCCACCGTCGTGGCAAAATGTCACACCCTAGCTAGTTCATGCATTAGAGTGTTGCATCATGTTTACTTTGATAAGAAACTTGGAAATGGGGATGACAGAACCCCCAGCCCCCCTGAAAACAACTAGGGTTTACTAAAATCTTTTTCAATGAACCTGAAATGCCCTTCTAAAACGTCCATCACTTTTGTCTTGGTCCAGGACCTGTGCCAAAATTGGTTCACATTTTTCTAGGACACATAAGGTCACTGGATTAAATCATTACCTATTTGCATTTGGGCATTTAAATGCTATGAAATAATTCAAATGCCCAAATAATTCTGAAGTTAGTGTGGGTTGTTGGAAATAATCTAAACAAAGCCCCCAATTAATTCCAGGATTTATGAAAATGTTTTAGTATTTTAAATAAAGCCTAGAAGCTATAGAAAATTAGAAAAATAAAAAAACAGAATAAAGAGAGGGAGAGAAAGGCCACAGGCCACTTACCTGGCTGGGCCGGCCCACCTGGCCCATGCCAGTCATCACCTACCTCTGCCAGTAGGCAAAGAAGGGAGACATCGCCTTGAAAGGCCTCCGCTGCGCCGCCCCGACCCCGTGGACACCTCACATGCCCCCTGCCTCTCCCCCTCGCCTCTCCTCACCATGGCCGACGCCTCCGCGCCCGCGCCGCCGTAGTTCTCGCAGCCACCGTCGTCCTCGCGCTGCCCCCTCGTGTCCCTGAGCTTCGCCGCCGTCCGCTACGCCGAGCTAGCTGAGCCCCGAGCGCTCGCACGCTCTGCACTGCCTCCATCGACTTCGTCTTCATTGATAACCGCCGGAGATCCCCTTCACCGTCACCGCTGCAGCAGCTCGTCCCCGACCTCGCCGTCTGCTCCGCCGTGACCGTCGTGAGCTCAACTACCTCCCCATCCTCTCCGTTCTTGCTCTCGAGCACCGTAGCGACCGCATGAATCTCAAATGCACGCGCCGCCGCCAAGCTCGTCGCCGACGTGACTCCGGCCCCGCAACGGCCCCGCCACCCTGCCGGTTAGCCTCACCGCACTCCCAGGATGCCATAGCACCACTCCACACACCTCGCCGTGCCCCCTAGCAACGAGCTCGAGCTCGCCTGAGCTCCGGCGTCAGCCAAGGTCGTTGCCGGTGTCGTTTCCGGCGACCCCGAGCTCCACCGCCACCACCACTCGACGCAGCTCACTACCAGCTACCCGTAGATGGTCTCCGCCATCCATTTGGTCGTCAGAGGACAAAACCCGCACTGCCCCGCCGCGTTTGGCCTCGCCGGTGGCTAAACGCCGGTGAGTTGACCAGTTTGACCGGGTTGACCCCAGTTTGACCCCCTAGGTCTATGACAAGTGGGGCCCGCCCTGCTAATTAACCTAGGATTAGGACTAACTAAAATTAGTTAGTCTAATGACACTGACACGCGGGACCCACTGGTCAGGTTTGACCTGGACTGCCCTCGTTGACTGCTGACGTCACCATGACGCAATGCTGACGCAATAAATCATTTACTGGATTTATTCTTATACAGGAAATTCCAGAAAATGCTACAAACTTCAAAAATTCATAGAAATTAATCTGTAACTCAAAATGCAAAGATTTATATATGAAATTTGATCAGAAAAATTCAATATTTCCATCTGTACTGGTTTCATGCATGTCAGAACACTTTAACCTTGCTGTTTAGATGAAACAATTTAATGCACTTATATGAGCTCATATTTTGGGTTTGCATTTGAATCTTTTGATTCAAATGAGCTCAAACCAACCTGTTCTAAGTTGCATTAGCCAAAACACACTCATTTTGCCATTTCATTGCATGCATCATATTGTTGCATATTGCCATGTGATGATTGTGTTTCGATGTGTTCTTCGTGGTAGGTTCTGCCTCGGAGGATATTCACGAGTATCCAATTGAAGGGCAGTATCCCACTACCACTCTGTCAGGCAAGCAACCCCATTGATCATTGCTACCTCTTGAGCACTGCGTTGGTTTTCCCTTGAAGAGGAAAAGGTGATGCAGCAAAGTAGCGTAAGTATTTCCCTCAGTTTTTGAGAACCAAGGTATCAATCCAGTAGGAGGCTACATTGTGAGTCCCTCGCACCTACACAAACAAATAAATCCTCGCAACCAACGCGATAAGGGGTTGTCAATCCCTCACAGGTCACTTACTTAGAGTGAGATCTGATAGATATGATAAGATAATATTTTTGGTATTTTTATGATAAAGATGCAAAGTAAAATAAAAGCAAAATAAAAAGCAACGGAAATAGCTAAGTGTTGGAAGATTAATATGATGGAAGATAGACCCGAGGGCCATAGGTTTCACTAGTGGCTTCTCTCAAGAGCATAAGTATTTTACGGTGGGTGAACAAATTACTGTTGAGCAATTGACACAATTGAGCATAGTTATGAGAATATCTAGGTATGATCATGTATATAGGCATCACGTCCGAAACAAGTAGACCGACTCGCTCGCATCTACTACTATTACTCCACACATCGACCGCTATCCAAAGCATGCATATAGAGTATTTAGTTATAAGAACATAGTAACGCCTTAAGCAAGATGACATGATGTAGAGGGATAAATTCCTGCAATATGATAATTAAAACCATCTTGTTATCCTCGATGGCAACAATACAGTACGTGCCTTGCTGCCCCTCATCCTTTGGGAAAGGACACCGCAAGATTGAACCCAAAGCTAAGCACTTCACCCATTGCAAGAAAGATCAATCTAGTAGGTCAAACCAAACTGATAATTCGAAGAGACTTGCAAATATAATCAATCATATATAAAAGAATTTAGAGAAGATTCAAATATTGTTCATATATAAACTTGATCATAAATCCACAATTTATTGGTCTCAACAAACACACCGTAAAAGAAGATTACATCGAATAGATCTGCACAAGAGAGGGGTAGAACATTGTATTGAGATCCAAAAAGAGAGAGGAAGCCATCTAGCTAATAACTATGGACCCGAAGGTCTGAGGTAAACTACTCACACTTCATCAGAGAGGCTATGGTGTTGATGTAGAAGCCCTCCGTGATCGATGCCCCCTCCGGTGAGCTTCTAACAGGCCCCAAGATGGGATCTCACGGTGCATGAAGGTTGCGGCGGTGGAATTAGGTTTTGGCTCCGTGTCGATGGTTTGGGAGTACGAGGTATATATAGGAGGAAGGAGTACGTCGGTGGAGCAACGTGGGGCCCACGAGGGTGGAGGGCGCGCCTCGGGGGGGGGGGGGGTAGGCGCGCCCCCTACCTCGTGGCTTCCTGGTGGCTTTCTTGACATAGGGTCCAAGTCCTCTGGATCATGTTCATTCCGAAAATCACGTTCTCGAAGGTTTCATTCCGTTTGGACTCCGTTTGATATTCTTTTTCTATGAAACTCTGAAATAGGCAAAAACAACAATTCTGGGTTGGGCCTGTGGTTAATAGGTTAGTCCCAAAAATAATATAAAAGTGAATAACAAAGCCCAATAATGTCCAAAACAGAAGATAATATAGCATGGAGCAATCAAAAATTATAGATGCGTTGGAGACATATCAAGCATCCCCAAGCTTAATTCCTACTCGTCCTCGAGTAGGTAAATGATAAAAACAGAATTTTTGATGTGGAATGCTACTTGGCATAATTTCAATGTAATTATTCTTAATTGTGGTATGAATATTCAGATCCAAAAGATTCAATATAAAAGTTCAATATTGACATAAAAATAATAATACTTCAAGCATACTAACTAATCAATTATGTCCTCTCAAAATAACATGGCCAAAGAAAGTTCATCCCTACAAAATCATATAGTTTAGTCATGCTCCATTTTCGTCACACAAGAATGCTCTCACCATGCACAACCCCGATGACAAGCCAAGCAATTGTTTCATACTTTAGTAATCTCAAACTTTTTCAACCTTCACGCAATACATGAGCGTGAGCCATGGATATAGCACTATGGGTGGAATAGAATATGATGATGGGGGTTATGTGGAGAAGACAAAAAGGAGAAAGTCTCACATCAACGAGGCTAATCAATGAGATATGGAGATGCCCATCGATTGATGTTAATGCAAGGAGTAGGGATTGCCATGCAACAGATGCACTAGAGCTATAAATATATGAAAGCTCAACAAAAGAAACTAAGTGGGTGTGCATCCAACTTGCTTGCTCACGAAGACCTAGGGCACTTGAGGAGGCCCATTGTTGGAATATACAAGCCAAGTTCTATAATGAAAAATTCCCACTAGTATATGAAAGTGACAAAACAAGAGACTCTCTATCATGAAGATTATGGTGCTACTTTGAAGCACAAGTGTGGTGAAAGGATAGTAACATTGTCCCTTCTCTCTTTTTCTCTCATTTTTTGGGCCTTTTTTTTATTCCTCACTTGGGACAATGCTCTAGAAAATGATGATCATCACACTTCTATTTATTTACAACTCAATGATTACAACTCGATACTAGAACAAAGTATGACTCTATATGAATGCCTCCGGTGGTGTACCGGGATATGCAATGAACCAAGAGTGACATGTATGAAATAATTATGAACGGTGGCTTTGCCACAAATACTATGTCAACTACATGATCATGCAAAGAAATATGACAATGATGAAAGTGTCATGATAAACGGAACGGTGGAAAGTTGCATGGCAATATATCTCGGAATGGCTATGGAAATGCCATAATAGGTAGGTATGGTGGCTGTTTTGAGGAAGATATAAGGAGGTTTATGTGTGAAAGAGCGTATCATATCATGGGGTTTGGATGCACCGACGAAGTTTGCACCAACTCTCAATGTGAGAAAGGGCAATGCACGGTACCGAAGAGGCTAGCAATGATGGAAAGGTGAGAGTGCGTATAATCCATGGACACAACATTAGTCAGAAAGAACTCACATACTTATTGCAAAAATCTACAAGTCATCAAAAACCAAGCACTACACGCATGCTCCTAGGGGGATAGATTGGTAGGAAAAGACCATTGCTCGTCCCCGACCGCCACTCATAAGGAGGACAATCAAAGAACACCTCATGTTTCGAATTTGTTACATAACCTTTACCATACGTGCATGCTATGGGACTTGCAAACTTCAACACAAGTATTTCTCAAATTCACAACTAATCAACTAGCACGACTTTAATATCACTACCTCCATGTCTCAAAACAATCATCAAGCACCAAACTTCTCTTAGTATTCAACACACTCATAAGAAAGTTTTTACTATTCTTGAATACCTAGCATATTAGGATTATTTAAGCAAATTACCATGCTATTTAAGACTCTCAAAATAATCTAAGTGAAGCATGAGAGATCAATAGTTTCTATAAAACAAATCCACCACCGTACTCTAAAAGATATAAGTGAAGTACTAGAGCAAAAACTATATAACTCAAAAGATATAAGTGAAGCACATAGAGTATTCTAATAATTTCCGAATCATGTGTGTCTCTCTCAAAAGGTGTGTACAGCAAGGATGATTGTGTTAAACTAAAAGCAAAGACTCAAATCATACAAGACGCTCCAAGCAAAACACATATCATGTGGTGAATAAAAATATAGCTCCAAGTTAAGTTACCGATGAAAGTAGACGAAAGAGGGGATGCCTTCCAGGGCATCCCCAAGCTTTGGCTTTTAGGTGTCCTTAGATTATTTTGGGTGTGCCATGGTAATCCCCAAGCTTAGGCTCTTGCCACTCCTTGTTCCATAATCCATCAAATCTTTCACCCAAAACTTGAAAACTTCACAACACAAAACTCAGCAGAAAATCTCGTGAGCTCCATTAGCGAAAGAAAACAAAAGGCCAATTCAAGGTACTGTAATGAACTCATTCTTTATTTATATTGGTGTTAAACCTACTGTATTCCAATTTCTATATGGTTTATAAACTATTTTACTAGCCATAGATTTATCAAAATAAGCAAACAACACACGAAAAACAGAATCTGTCAAAAACAGAACAGTCTGTAGTAATCTGTAACTAACGCAAACTTCTGGAACTCCAAAAACTCAGACAAAATAGGAAGACCTAGGAAATTTGTTTATTGATCAGCAGCAATTGAAATCAATATTTTATCACGTTCTGGTGATTTTTAAAAATTATTTTCGTGAACAGAAAGTTTCTGGAAATTTCTGCAAGATCAAATAACTATCATCCAAGAAGATCCTATAGGTTTAACTTGGCACAAACACTAATTAAAACATAAAAACAAGTCTAACCAGAGGCTAGATCAAAGATTTATTCCTAAACAGAAGCAAAAAGCAAAAAAACTAAAAATAAAATTGGGTTGCCTCCCAACAAGTGCTATCGTTTTACGCCCCTAGCTAGGCATAAAAGCAAGGATAGATCTAGGTATTGCCATCTTTGGTGGGCAATCCATAAGTGTCTCTCATAATATATTTATATGGTAGTTTTATTTTATTCCTAGGGAAGTGTTCCATGCCTTTCTTTAATGGAAACTGGAATCTAATATTACCTTCCTTCATATCAATAATTGCACCAATCGTTCTAAGGAAAGGTCTACCAAGAATAATAGGACATGAAGGATTGCAATCTATATCAAGAACAATAAAATCTACAGGCACATAGTTCCTATTTGCAACAATAAGAACATCATTAATTCTTCCCATAGGTTTCTTAATAGTGGAATCCGCAAGGTGCAAGCTTGAAGAGCAATCAAAATCACGGAAACCTAGCAAATCGCACAAAGTTTTTGGAATCGTGGAAACACTAGCACCCAAATCACACAAAGAATAGCATTCATGATCTTTAATCTTAATTTTAATAGTAGGTTCCCACTCATCATAAAGTTTTCTAGGGATAGAGACTTCCAACTCAAGCTTTTCTTCATAAGATTGCATCAAAGCATCAACGATATGTTTGGTAAAGGCTTTATTTTGACTATAAGCATGAGGAGAATTTAGCACGGATTGCAACAAGGAAATAGAATCTATCAAAGAGCAATTATCATAATTAAATTCCTTGAAATCCAAAATAGTGGGTTTATTAACATCTAGAGTTTTGATTTCTTCAATCCCACTTTTGTCAATTTTAGCATCAAGATCTAAAAACTCTGAATTTTTGAACGCCTTCTAGGTAAAGGTGGATCATATTCAGTTCCATCATTATCAAGATTCATATTGCAAAACAAAGATTTAATAGGGGACACATCAATAAATTTTAGATCTTCATCTTTATTTTCATAGAAATTTGAAGAACACGCTTTCATAAAGCAATCTTTCTTAGCACGCATCCTAGCGGTTCTTTCTTTGCACTCATCAATGGACAGTCTCATGGCTTTGAGAGACTCATTGATATCATGCTTAGGAGGAATAGATCTCAGTTTCAAAGAATCAACATCAAGAGAAATCCTATCAACGTTCCTAGCCAATTCATCAACTTTAAGCAATTTCTCTTCAAGCAAAGCATTGAAATTCTTTTGCGAATTCATAAATTCTTTAACACTAGTATCAAATTCAGAGGGCATCTTATTAAAATTTCCATAAGAATTGTTGTAGGAATTACCATAATTATTAGAGGAATTGCTAGGATAAGGTCTAGGATTAAAGTTTCCTCTATACGCGTTGTTACCAAAATTATTCCTACCAATGAAATTCACATCCATAGATTCATTATTATTCTCAATCAAAGTAGACAAAGGCATATCATTAGGATCAGAAGAAACACTCTTAGTAGCAAATAATTTCATAAGTTATCCATCTTTCCACTCAAAACATTAATTTCTTCTATCGCATGCACTTTTTTATTAGTAGATCTTTCAGTGTGCCATTGAGAATAATTAATCATAATATTATCTAGGAGTTTAGTAGCTTCTCCTAAAGTGATTTCCATAAAAGTGCCTCCGTGGCGAATCCAAAAAGATTTCTAGAAGCAAAATTCAATCCGGCATAAATTTTTGTATAATCATCCACAAATTCAAAACATGAGTAGGGCAATTACGTATCATTAATTTCATCCTCTCCCAAGCTTGTGCAACATGTTCATGATCAAGTTGCTTAAAATTCATAATATCGTTTCTAAGAGAGATGATCTTTGCGGGAGGAAAATACTTAGAGATAAAAGCATCTTTGCACTTATTCCAAGAATCAATACTATTTTTAAGCAAAGACGAATACCAAGCTTTAGCACGATCTCTAAGCGAAAAAGGAAATAGCTTCAATTTAACAATATCATTGTCAACATCTTTCTTCTTTTGCATATCACAAAAATCAACGAAGCTATTTAGATGAGTAGCGGCATCTTCACTAGGAAGGCCGACGAATTGATCTTTCATGACAAGATTCAACAAAGCAGCATTGATTTCACAAGATTCAGTATCGGTAAGAGGAGCAATCGAAGTGCTAAGGAAATCATTATTGTTGGTATTGGTAAAGTCACATAATTTGGTATTATCTTGAACCATCGTGACAAACAAGCAATCCAACACACGAGCAAACAAGAAGCGAGCGAAAAAGAGGCGAACAAAAAAGAGAGGGCGAATAAAACGGCAAGGGTGAAGTGGGGGAGAGGAAAATGAGAGGCAAATGGCAAATAATGTAATGCGGGAGATAAGGGTTTGTGATGGGTACTTGGTATGTTGACTTTTGCGTAGACCTCCACAGCGTGGCGCTTGAAATCCTTCTTGCTACCTCTTGAGCACTTGCATTGGTTTCCCTTGAAGAGGAAAGGGTGATGCAGCAAAGTAGCGTAAGTATTTCCCTCAGTTTTTGAGAACCAAGGTATCAATCCAGTAGGAGGCTACACGCGAGTCCCTCGCACCTACACAAACAAATAAATCCTCGCAACCAACGCGATATGGGTTGTCAATCCCTACACGGTCACTTACGAGAGTGAGATCTGATAGATATGATAAGATAATATTTTTGGTATTTTTATGATAAAGATGCAAAGTAAAATAAAAGCAAAATAAAAAGCAACGGAAATAGCTAAGTGCTGGAAGATTAATATGATGGAAGATAGACCCGGGGGCCATAGGTTTCACTAGTGGCTTCTCTCAAGAGCATAAGTATTTTACGATGGGTGAACAAATTAGTGTTGAGCAATTGACAGAATTGAGCATAGTTATGAGAATATCTAGGTGTGATCATGTATATAGGCATCACGTCCGAAACAAGTAGACCGACTCCTGCCTGCATCTACTACTATTACTCCACACATCAACTGCTATCCAAAGATGCATCTAGAGTATTAAGTTCATAAGAATAGAGTAACGCCTTAAGCAAGATGACATGATGTAGAGGGATAAATTCATGCAATATGATAAAACCCCATCTTGTTATCCTCGATGGCAACAATACAATACGTGCCTTGCTGCCCCTCATCATCACTGGGAAAGGACACCGCAAGATTGAACCCTAAGCTAAGCACTTCTCCCATTGCAAGAAACATAAATCTAGTAGGCCAAACCAAACTGATAATTCGAAGAGACTTACAAAGATAACCAATCATACATAAAAGAATTCAGAAGATTCAAATATTGTTCATAGATAAACTTGATCATAAACCCACAATTCATTGGTCTCAACAAACACACCGTAAAAGAAGATTACATCGAATAGATCTGCACAAGAGAGGGGTAGAACATTGTATTGAGATCCAAAAAGAGAGAGGAAGCCATCTAGCTAATAACTATGGACCCGAAGGTCTGAGGTAAACAACTCACACTTCATGGGAGAGGCTATGGTGTTGATGTAGAAGCCCTCCGTGATCGATGCCCTTCCCTCGTGAGCTCCTAAAGACAGGCCCCAAGATGGGATCTCACGGGTACAGAAGGTTGCGGCGGTGGAATTAGGTTTTTGACTCCGTATCTGATCATTTGGGGGTATGTAGGTATATATAGGAGGAAGGAGTACGTCGGTGGAGCAACATGGGGCCCACGAGGGTGGAGGCCGCGCCTGGGGGGGGGGGGGGTAGGCGCGCCCCCTACCTTATGGCTTCCTGGTGGCTTTCTTGACGTAGGGTCCAAGTCCTCTGGATCATGTTCGTTCCGAAAATACATCCCCGAAGGTTTCATTCCGTTTGGACTCCGTTTGATATTCTTTTCCTGTGAAACTCTGAAATAGGCAAAAAAACAGCAATTCTGGGCTGGGCCTCCGGTTAATAGGTTAGTCCCAAAAATAATATAAAAGTGAATAACAAAGCCCAATAATGTCCAAAACAGAAGATAATATAGCATGTAGCAATCAAAAATTATAGATGCGTTGGAGACGTATCAATCATTTTGATACAAACCCATCTTCTCGCTCTTGCTCTCGTTTACTGCATTAAGACAACAACGTTTCAAACTGTTGTGTGTTTGCGGTAGTTGAACCCATATCCTCTGCATGACCTGTCATTTCCACAGTAACTAGGTGAAACCCACTAGCATGTGTAGGAGTTGATTGAGCCATGTTTGTGTTTCCTACCATGCTATGCCAGCTATGCTTAGAGTTGTGTTAGGTCTGGCTCATCAGGGTGATGAACTAGAGTGAATGGTTGTGTCGGTAATGAGAGTGTGGTGTTGAATATGATTTGGTAAAGGTATCGATGAGAGGCCATGTAGGAGTACATGGTGGGTTGTTTCATTGAGGCCGTCTTTAAGAACTGAGATTTGTATGCGTGATTTAAGATTCAACTACTACCACACATTGGATCCTGAAATATGACCCCACTCGACTTACTGACCCCTCTTGCCCTCTGTCCAGGAGTTGCAAGTAGTTTATGGTGTTTGTGGTTCTTTGGAGGCCGTCTTGTGTTGACCTTAGGGGTGGGCTGTGATGCGGTAGGCACGTGGCACGATGTACCGAGTCTCCCGTTTGATGTCTTGGGAACCCTGCACACATCGTTTGGGTCCGTTGAGGACACCCCGACCGGATTTCCTTGCAGATGGAACCCGAATAGGTGATAAACCTGGACTAGAGACTTGTGTGGTTAGTCAGGTCGTGGTCTACACCCACATCGGCTTTCGCTTGAAGTCTGCCGAGCACATGTTGTGTGCAGACGCTAAGTGGTGGAAACATGTGTGACGAAGTACATCCCTGCAGGGTATAAAACTATTCGAATAGCTGTGTCCGCGGTAAAGGACTACTTGATCGCTTATGCAGTTCATAGACAAGTTAATGGTTACTACTAAAAGACTCAATATAAGTGTGAGTATCGTGGATGGCCCTCTCGTAGGATGACGAGGGAGGATCCACGGTGGAGTATTGTGCTCGTGTGCGAAAACTATTTTACAAGTGGTGTCTCGTAGGATAGCTTAGCCAAGAGTCGAAGCTGGCTTGCTGCAATAACTCCACTACCCTTCTTGAGAATGTGCATGTATAGTAGGATCTGTTGTAAGACTTGCTGAGTACCTTTGTACTCATGTTGCTTTAATAATTATTGCAGATGAGAACACCGCCCCCTCCGATGGGTTTTATGTAGATCTTGACGTTGACGAGTGACTTGCCACCCAGGTGATGACTTGAGCTTGTGAAGGGCCTTTGTAGATAGACATGCTTCGTCAAGCCTTCTTTCTTTCTAGTTGTCTGTACTCAGACAAGTTTGCTTCCGCATGTGCTTGTATGTTTGTATGACTTGAGTGTCGGGTCATGTGACCCTACCTGTATGAACATGTTATGTATGGCTCTCCGGAGCCTTTAAATAAAGTACTTTGAGTTGTAGAGTTTTGTTGTGATGCCATGTTGTATTTACACATATCGAGCATATTGTGTGTATGATTGAAATGCTTGGTATGTGTGGGATCTGACAATCTAGTTGTTTATCCTTGGCAGCCTCTCTTATGGGGAAATGTAGTCTGGTGTCTCCACTGAGCCTTGGTAGTCCACTACAGCCCGGTTTACCGGAGTCCTGCTGACCAAAGACTACCGCTTCCTAACACTTAGATCTGGCCGGCATGTGTTTCACTTGCTCGTGGTCTCCCTTCGGGAAATGTCACGCGGTGACATCCAGAGTCTTGCCTAGCCTCCTACAGCCCGGGTTCCCGGAATCCTCATAGCCCAAAGGTTACAGCCCGGATTCACACGCCATCAATCGACATGCTCGATGTTGATTCATGTATGCCTGTCCCGTAAGTTAGCGCCGCTTTGGGTTCACGATAGCCATGTCGGCCCGGGTTCTCTGTCATATGGATGCTAGCAACACTATCATATACGTGAGCCAAAAGGCGCAAACAGTCCCGGGCCATGGTAAGGTGACACCCGTGGGAATACCGTGCGTGAAGCCGCAAAGTGATATGAGGTGTTATAGGCTAGATCGGTGTGACTTAGAATCGGGGTCCTGACAGCATTGGCATCAGAGCCGGACTTCCTGTGGGTTCGTCAAGCCAAACTGGTCGATGTCGAGTCTAGAAATGCTTTAGTTATATGTAGGGGAATTGATTGTGGGAGGGACGTAAGGCTCTTTTTACTCCTTTACCTTATGCCCTCTGATCTGAGTCATCCTCTTCTCTTTCTACGTGGGTTAAGGACTAGGATCTCCTCTTTCTATCAGGTTCACGTGTTACAAATCCGTAGACCCTTATAGGATTGTTGGTTACAAGCCCAGTTCAGTTCTACTACTTTTAGTATGTTATCAGTTGAACCAGAACCTTGATATGATGATGTTGAGTGTCTATGCAAATCCTTGTGAATGTCTCAAATCATTTTTTTGAGCATTTACAGCCGTTATGCTGTCCGATTTCTCCTAGAAAATTCTAATGCCTTTGCATTATTCCGTGCTTTCAGATGGCCTCTCGCAACCAGAATCAAGTGGTTCGTTTGACTCGGTGCCTCAATGTACCTGGTCACACGGCCATGCTGGTCCGTGTGGTGACCGAGACGGGCTATCGATGTTATCCTGAGTATACCGTCGAGGAGCAGTTTCGAGACTTCAATCAGAGCCAATACCTTTGCACAGTCAGGATATACCCTTCCTATCCTGGAGCTACTGGACCCCTCCATTGCTCTTATGGACTTGGGGTTACCATCGAGATGTCCGTGCAGGACGCTGCTTACTCGATGATGACTATCATGCGAGCCAGACTTGCCTTGCTTCGGAACACTACTTCCGCTATATGCCAACATCACTCCCTGGGGCAGAAGGTTACTATCAGGGTCTCTACACTGACTCCCCCCATGAGGATTCGCTACTCTGCACTACCACAGAGATGCTTGAGGACAAGTACCATGAGAATCGTGCCTTGCGAATGGAGATCTTCAACACTTGTTCTGATCACTGGGCCACTCTGACACGGTTTTCACCTGCCGTGCAGGCTGGGTATATGGACATGAGGGACTTGTACCCCGTGCGGTCTGGTCTGCCAAATCGTATGGACTGGCGTGATGTAGGAGGCATCACTCCTCCCCGTGGACCCCGTCTGCCACCGTTTGTTGGACCAAGGCCACATCCGAGTCCTTATGGACTGCAAGCTCCACAGGACCGACTATTTCCAGATAATCATGTTCAGCTCCCAGGACATGGTGGTAATCTCTATGAAGATTACTACGAAGACGTCTGAGTTGGTAGTAGCTTCACTAGTATTATAACAGTTGTATTCTCCATAGTCCTGCGTGACTCGTGGGATACGACTTGGTGTGTATCACGTTCCGGAGGCATAGAAAAATAATGTATAGGAGCTTGGAATGCCTCTGATGAGACGTATCGTCTTTCATCGTAGTTGTACTCTAGCCTGGGCTTGTACTAAACTATGTATGGTGTGTATGACCGATGGTATATATATGGCAGTTTCTATATTACCATGTCATACGGATGAACATCTCCGCATTCCGTGTTATACATTACATTCTGCACTTCCTTGCCAGCATTTTGCCATCCTTGTCTAAACCGTTGTTTTGTTTTTCCTAGGATGGTCAACACCCGCAACAACCCTGCTGCCCCGGAGCAGGGTGAAGCCAGTGCAACTAGGGATGGGAATATGCCTCACCCGCCTTCTCTGGCCGAAGTTATGCTGGAGGTAGAAAGAAACAAGTGTGAGACCAACCGCTTGCTAGAACGCATAGAGCAGAATACTGCACTTCGCCAGAGGAACGACTTGGTGTCAATTAATGACTTTATCAAGTTGTACCCCGAGCCCCTTGACGCGGATGATTGGCTATGCAGCATCACCAATAGGCTACGTTCTTCCAACGTAGACGAAGCTGATAAGGTTACCTACGCTGTCTATCACCTCGAAGGCCCTGCTAGCCTTTGGTGGGAAAACTATGAGGCTATGCGCCCAGCTGGCCAAATCACTACTTGGGCTAAATTCAGCGAGGCTTTTCATGAGCATCACATTCCGGAGGGTCTTATGGATCGTAAGAGGGAAGAGTTATGCAATTTCACCCAAGGCAGACTAACCGTGGATGCATACAGGCGTGAGTTTGGAAACCTGGCACGTTATGCTCCTGAAGAGGTATCCACCGACGCCAAGAAGCAGGCGAGGTTCCGCAAGGGACTTAGCCCCAAGCTTCGCCGTGATCTCCGTTTGCACGAGTGCACCTCCTTTCAGAAGTTGGTGAATAAGGCCATCAGTGCTGAGATAGGCCAGACTGACTATGACGCCTCACGCAAGCACTCCCATGACTTTGGTTCTTCATCCGGCTCTGGACCTCAGAAGCGCTGGGTGTGGATTCCAAACACAGCTTTGCCACCCAGGTTCACTCCGAGGCCATCCTTGAGGCGCCTCGCCCCAACCAGCAGTATGCACTGCCCAAGGCCTATGGTGGGCCCGCTGCTAATGCTGCTCCACGCCCCAATGTTGTGACATGCTTCAAGTGTGGAGAGACGAGTCACTACATACGCGAGTGTCCCCAGAACAACAACCCCAATCAGCCCGAAAAGTCTGTTGGTCGTGGCAAGCCAGCGGGAAAGACATATTACACCAAGCCGGCCACCACTGCACGTGGTCATGTGAACTATGTCTTAGCTGAAGAAACTCATGAGGATCCCAACGTCGTCCTTGGTACGCTCCTTGTTAATTGCCACCCGACAACTATTCTTTTCGATACTGGAGCATCTCATTCATTTATCTCTGAGAGCTATGCTCGATTGCACAACACCACATTTTGTGACATGCCCACCTCCATGATAATTCAAATCCCTGGTTCTAAATGGCAAACCTCTAAAGTAAGCCATGGGAATGAAATTCTTGTCGATAGACTGGTCTTCCTTGCATCACTGATAGCTCCCAAGTCCTCGGACATAAACACCATCTTGGGTATGGACTGGATGTCAGCCCATTATGCTAAGATTGATTGCTCTACTAGAACTGTTCAACTCACCCACCCATCGGGCAAGACAGTCAATGTTTTGACCCGAGTGTCTGAGCGTCAGCTCTACTCCCTAAATGCCAACCCTCTTCCAGACCTTGAAGATATTCCGGTAGTCCGTGACTTCCCGGACGTCTTTCCAGAAGAACTGCCAGGTGTTCCACCTGACAGGGATGTCGAGTTCGTGATAGACCTTATTCCAGGAGCCGTCCCAATCTCTAGAAGACCCTATAAGATGGCACCCCTAGAACTAGCCGAGCTTAAGAAACAACTCAATGAGTCCTTGAAAAAGGGTTTCATCTGTCCTAGTTCTTCTTCATGGGCTTGCCCCGTCCTCTTCGTCAAGAAGAAGGATGGAACGGATCGGACGGTTGTAGATTACCGACCTGTCAACTTGGTCACTATCAAGAACAAGTATCCGCTCCCTAGGATCAACGATCTGTATGATCAACTCACTGGTTCCTCAGTCTTTTCCAAAATGAATTTGAGGTTGGGATACCATCAAATCAAAATCAAGAACGGGGACATTCCTAAAACAGCCTTTGTTACTCGTTATGGCCAATACGAGTACACCGTCATGTCCTTCGGTTTAACCAATGCTCCAACCACTTTGTCTCGGTTAATGAACTCGATCTTCATGGAGTATTTGGATAAATTCGTCGTGGTATACCTCGACGATATACTCATCTACTCCAAGAATGAGGAAGAACATGCCGAGCATCTAACGCTAGTATTGATGAAACTTCGAGAGCATCACCTTTATGCCAAATTCTCCAAGTGTGAATTCTGGTTGCCAGAAGTGACCTATCTAGGCCACGTAATCTCTGGTAAGGGTATTACTGTGAATCCCGAGCGAGTTCAAGCCGTCCTTGATTGGACTCCACCTGAAAACGGTCAAGCAAGTTCGGAGTTTCCTTGGCTTAGTGAGCTACTGTCGCCGCTTCGTCGAGAATTTCTCCAAGGTTGCTAAACCTCTAACTGAACTCCTTAAGAAAGATAAAAAGTTCGAATGGACCCCACAGTGCGAGTTCAACTTTCAGGAACTAAAAAGATACCTGACATCTGCTCCTGTACTTGTGCCACCATATTTTTCTAAGGACTTTGTTATCTATTGCGACGCCTCGCGACAAGGACTAGGTTGCATACTCATGCAAGATCGTCATGTGATTGCCTACGCTCCTCGACAATTGCGTCCACATGAGGATAACTATCCCACACATGATCTAGAGCTTGCAGCTATAGTCCATGCACTCAAAACATGGCGACATTACCTTCTCTGTAATTGTTGCAAGATTTACACAGATCACCAAAGTCTGAAATACATCTACACCCAACCGGATTTGAATCTCAGGCAAAGACGTTGGGTCGAGTTGATCACAGATTATGACTTAGGAATAACTTACACCTCGGGCAAAGCCAATGTCATGGCTGATGCGCTAAGTCGTAAATCTTATTGTAACAACCTGATGTTACAACAAAATCAACCACTTCTCCATGAGGAATTTCGTAAGCTTAACCTTCACATTGTTCCTCGAGGATTCCTTTCCACCCTGGTGGCGAAGCCTACCCTTACGGATCAAAACATAGCTGCCCAAAAGCGTGATAAGGGCATATCCCGGATTAAGGAAAACATCGCTAGCGGAGCTGCTAAATGTTTTTACATGGATGAGTGAGGTGTTGTCTTCTTTGAGAACTGTTTGGTGGTTCCCAAGAAACAACATCTACGACAATTTATCCTTAAGGAAGCTCACGAATCCCCTCTCACCATTCATCTCGGTAGTACTAAAATGTATCAAGACCTACGCCAGAGGTTTTGGTGGACTAGGATGAAGAGGGAAATCACTCAATACATTGCTAGTTGCGACGTCTGTCGTCATGTTAAAGCAGAGCATCAACGGCCTGCTGGCACCCTTCAACCTTTGGCTATTCCTGAATGGAAATGGGATAAAATTGGTATGGATTTCATTACCGGGGTTCCCAGGACCAAGAGAGGGAATAATGCTATCTTCGTTGTCGTCGATCGTCTTTCCAAAGTAGTCCATTTCCTACCTGTTCTTGAGAGTATAACCGCTAGCCAGCTAGCTGACTTGTACATCTCCCGAATAGTGTCTCTTCATGGTGTTCCATTGGAGATTAACTCAGACCGTGGAAGTCTCTTCACCTCTGGATTTTGGGAAATTTTCCAAAATGCTATGGGAACTCGTCTCTCTTTTAGCACCGCCTTCCACCCTCAGTCAAGTGGTCAAGTAGAACGAGTCAATCAAATCCTGGAAGACATGCTCCGAGCTTCTGTCATCTCTTTCGGTATGGATCGGGAGAAATGCCTTCCATTCACCGAATTCGCTTATAACAATAGTTATCAAGCTAGCTTGGGCAAAGCTCCTTTCAAAGTTCTCTATGGACGAAAGTGTCGAACACCTCTTAACTGGTCAGAAACCGGGGAAAGACCACTCTTTGGCCCAGATATGATTCAGGAAGCAGAAGAGCAGGTTCGCATTATTCGTGAGAAGTTGAAAACAGCCCAATCTCGTCAAAGAGCCAATATGACCGCAGACATAAGCTCATGACTTATGAAGTTGGGAGAAGGCGTACCTTTGGGTTACTCCTCTGAAGGGAACCCATCGATTCGGTATCAAAGGCAAGTTGGCTCCTTGTTACATTGGACCCTTTCGCATTCTTGCCAAACGAGGAGAAGTTGCCTACCAATTGGAACTACCTCTACATCTTTCCAGAGTTCATGATGTCATCCACGTTTCTCAACTCAGGTGTTGCTTCGCGGATCCTATTCGTGGAGTGGACCATGAAACGCTTGATCTCCAAGATAATCTCACATATCGGGAATATCCCGTTCGCATCCTTGATCAAGCCGAGCATACCACTCGACGCCAAAATATCAAGTTTCTCAAGGTTCAATGGTCACATCATTCCAAGAAAGAAGCTACTTGGGAAAGGGAGGATCGTCTTTGACTTGAGTACCCCACCTTCTTCCCAACGGATCCTAAATCTCGGGACGAGATTCTTTTGAGTGGGGGTGAGTTGTCACACCCTAGCTAGTTCATGCATTAGAGTGTTGCATCATGTTTACTTTGATAAGAAACTTGGAAATGGGGATGACAGAACCCCCAGCCCCCCTGAAAACAACTAGGGCTTACTAAAATCTTTTTCAATGAACCTGAAATGCCCTTCTAAAATGTCCATCACTTTTGTCTTGGTCAAGAACCTCTGCCAAAATTGGTTCACATTTTTCTAGGACACATAAGGTCACTGGATTAAATCATTACCTATTTGCATTTGGGCATTTAAATGCTATAAAATAATTCAAATGCCCAAATAATTCTGAAGTTAAGTGTGGGCTGTTGGAAATAATCTAAACAAAGCCCCCAATTAATTTCAGGATTTATGAAAAGGTTTTAGTATTTTAAATAAAGCCTAGAAGCTACAAAAAATTAGAAAAACAAAAAATAGAATAAAGAGAGGGAGAGAAAGGCCACAGGCCACTTACCTGGCTGGGCCGGCCCACCTGGCCCGTACCAGTCATCACCTACCTCTGCCAGTAGGCAGAGGAGGGAGACAGCGCACGCGCGCGCGTCGCGCCACGCCACCTCCCTGCTCGCCTGGTTCACCCGCGCCTCGAAACGCCTCCGTGGCGCCGCCCCGACCCCGGGACACCTCACACGCCCCTGCCTCTCCCCCTCGCCTCTCCTCACCATGGCTGACGCCGCCGCGCCGGCACCGCTGTAGTTCTCGCAGCCACCTCGTCCTCGCGCCGCCCCTTCGTGTCCCTGAGCTTCGCCGTCGTCCGCTACGCCGAGCTAGCCGAGCACCGAGCGCTCGCACACTCTGCACCGCCTCCATCGACTTCGTCTTCATCGATCACCGCCGGAGATCCCCTTCGCCGTCACCGCTGCAGCAGCTCGTCCCTGACCTCGCCGTCTGCTCCGCCGTGACCGCTGTGAGCTCAACTACCTCCCCATCCTCTCCGTTCTTGCTATCGAGCACCGTAGCGACCACAGGAAACTCAACCGCACGCGCCGCCGCCGAGCTCGTCGCTGACGTGACTTCGGCCACGCAACGGCCCCGCCACCCTGCCCGTTAGCCTCACCGCACTCCCAGGATGCCATAGCACCATTCCACGCACCTCGCCGTGCCCACTAGCGACGAGCCCGAGCTCGCCCGAGTTCCGGCGTCCGCCAAGGTCGTTGCTGACATCGTTTCCGGCGACCCCGAGCTCCACCGCCACCACCACTCGACGCAGCTCAATACCAGCTACCCGTAGATGGTCTTCGCCATCCATTTGGTCGTCGGAGGACAAAACCCGCACTGCCTCGCCGCGTTCGGCCTCGCCGGCGGCTAAACGCTGACGAGTTGACCAGTTTGACCCTAGTTTGACCCCTGGTTCTATGACAGGTGGGGCCCGCCCTGCTAATTAACCTAGGATTAGGACTAACTAAAATTAGTTAGTCTAATGACACTGACACGCAGGATCCACTGGTCAGGTTTGACTTGGACCGTCCCCGTTGACTGCTGACATCACCATGACGCAATGCTGACGCAATAAATCATTTACTGGATTTATTCTTATACAGGAAATTCCAGAAAATGCTACAAACTTCAAAACTTCATAGAAATTAATCTGTAACTCCAAATGCAAAGATTTATGTATGAAATTTGATCAGAAAAATTCAATCTTTCCATCTGTACTGGTTTGATGCATGTCAGAACACTTTAACCTTGCTTTTTAGATGAAACAAGTTAATGCACTTATATGAGTTCATATTTTGGGTTTGCATTTGAATCTTTGATTCAAATGAGCTCAAACCAACCTGTTCTAAGTTGCATTAGCCAAAACACACTCATTTTGCCATGTCATCGCATGCATCATATTGTTGCATATTGCCATGTGATGATTGTGTTTCGATGTGTTCTTCGTGGTAGGTTCTGCCTCCGAGGATATTCATGAGTATCCAACTGAAGGGCAGTATCCCACTACCACTCTGTCAGGCAAGCAACCCCATTGATCATTTCGATACAAACGCATCTTCTCGCTCCTGCTCTCGATTACTGCATTAAGACAACAACGTTTCAAACTGCTGTGTGTTTGCGGTAGTTGAACCCATATCCTCTGCATGACCTGTCATTGCCACAGTAACTAGATGAAACCCACTAGCATGTGTAGGAGTTGATTGAGCCATGTTTGTGTTTCCTACCATGCTATGCCTGCTATGCTTAGAGTTGTGTCAGGTCTGGCTCATCAGGGTGATGAACTAGAGTGAATGGTTGTGTCGATAATGAGAGTGAGGTGTAGAATATGATTTGGTAAAGGTATCGATGAGAGGCCATGTAGGAGTACATGGTGGGTTCTTTCATTGAGGCCGTCCTTAAGAACTGAGATCTGTATGCGTGATTTAAGATTCAGCTACTACCACACATTGGGCCCTGAAATATGACCCCGCTCGACTTACTGACCCCTCTCGCCCTCTGTCCAGGAGTTGCAAGTAGTTTCTGGTGTTTGTAGTTGCGGGAGATCGTGCGCAGCACTGACCTTAGGGGTGGGCTGTGATGCGGTAGGCACGTGGCACGGTGTACCGAGTCGCCCGTTTGGTGTCTCGGGAACCCTGCACACATCGTTTGGGGCCGTTGATGGCACCCCGGCCGGATTTCCTTGCGGATGGAACCAGAATAGGCGATAAACCTGGACTAGATACTTGTGTGGTTAGTCAGGTCGTGGTCTACACCCACGTCGGCTTTCGCTTGAAGTCTGCCGAGCACATGTCGTGTGCAGACGCTAAGTGGTGTAAACATGTGTGACGAAGTACACCCCTGCAGGGTATAAAACTATTCGAATAGCAGCGTCATGATAAGGACTACTTGATCGCTTATGCAGTTCATAGACAAGTTAATGGTTACTACTAAAAGACTCAAGATAAGTGTGAGTACCGTGGATGGCCCTCTCGTAGGATGACGAGGGAGGATCCACGGTGGAGTATTGTGATGGTGATTAGTGGACTTGTGTGCGAAAACTATTTTACAAGTGGTGTCTCGTAGGATAGCTTAGCCAAGAGTCAAAGCTGGCTTGCTGCAATAACTCCACTACCCTTCTTGAGAATGTGCATGTATAGTAGGATCTTTTGTAAGACTTGTGAGTACCTTTGTATTCATGTTGCTTTAATAATTGTTGTAGACGAGAACACTGCCCCCTCCGATGGGTTCTATGTAGATCTCGACGTTGATGAGTGACTTGCCACCCAGGTGGTGACCTGAGCTTGTGAAGGGCCTTTGTATATAGACAGGCTTCGTCAAGCCTTCTTTATTTCTAGTTGTCTGTACTCAGACAAGTTTGCTTCTGCATGTGCTTGTATGTTTGTATGACTTGAGTGTCGGGTCATGTGACCCCTACCTGTATGAACATGTTATGTATGGCTCTGCGAAGCCTTTAAATAAAGTACTTTCAGTTGTAGAGTTTTGTTGTGATGCCATGTTGTATTTACACATATCGAGCATATTTTGTGTATGATTGAAATGCTTGGTATATGTGGGATCCGACAATCTAGTTGTTTATCCTTGGCAGCCTCTCTTATGGGAAAATGTAGTCTGGTGTCTCCACTGAGCCTTGGTAGTCCGCTACAGCCCGGTTTATCGGAGTCCTGCTAGCCCAGCACTACTGCTCCGGAACACTTAGACTAGTCGGCATGTGTTTCACTTCGTTCTGTATACATCCCTTCGGAAATTTCACTCGGTGACATCCGAGTCTTGCCTAACACCTTTCTACCCGGGTTCCCGGAGTCCTGTTAGCCTAGTGCTACAGCCCGGATTCACATGCTGCTGACCGACATGCTCGATGTTGATTCATGTATGTCTGTCCCCGTAGTTAGCGCCGCTTTGGGTTCACGACTAGCCATGTCGACCCGGGTTCTCTGTCATATGGATGCTAGCGACACTATCATATACGTGAGCCAAAAGGCGCAAACGGTCCCGGGCCATGGTAAGGCGACACCCGTGGGAATACCGTGCGTGAGGCCGCAAAGTGATATGAGGTGTTACAGGTTAGATCAGCGTGAATTAGAATCGGGGTCCTGACACAAAACATAAACGGTCCCAAACAGGGACAAAAGCACGCAAACAACTCGGGCACACAAGGCTTATGTCCACCTACCTGATCAGGGTAGCGTGCGCCCATAACCTTCCCTCATTGGAGGCACCGGCGAGAGACATGTCAATAGATTTCATTAGGGCCTTCCCATAAAGGCAAATGTGGTTTCACTGGAAAAGGCCGGTTCGGTGGCACCTGTCCAACGAAATGACAGAATTTATCCCCAAAGTTTAACTGATCTTCCGATATCATATATCCACTTGTAATCCAGGTTATAGCAATATCCAACACACAATCCAGAGAATAATATAGACGTATCATACACTCCGAGGATAACAAAATACTGAGAGCATGCTGAATCCAAGAACAATAATACTACTAATCCCATAGCAATATAATGATATGCAACTAAGAACATCATGCAAGCATCATCTCCAAAATAATACTCCCAAGCAACATAATATCAACTACCATCATGAAAATAATCATACTAGCCACTAATAATCCAATGGCACATGTCCTCCTCATAAGCTGCAAAATACTAGTCGTAGAACTCCAAGCAACATCATGGCAATAGCAAAACCAAAACAACTCCAAGAAATGCCATGAACAAATCATACATAGCTAAAGCAATATTCTAAATAAGTTTAAATAATTTAAACCATGGCATTGCATTGCAATCATGCAAATCGAGGGTGTGGCTTGCCTGGGAGGGATGGATACACCAGGAGGAAGTGCGAGAAGCTCGCAGAAAGAATCACCGGAAAGCTTTATCTCTCGGAGGGGCTGAATAACGGCAGGGGCAAAATGGTCATTTTCAAAATGTGACAACATCATGAGAAATGACCCCAACAGAACGGGCTCGACGTGACAAAGAAGTGGGCTTTGAAATCACCTCATTTGGAGTTGTGAGCAAAAAGATACAAGGGTTTTTCTGCCAGGGACCTTTTTGTAAAAATCAATCCACAAACAAGTCCCTTACCAGAAAAATAAAATGCGCACTCAAGAAAATAAGCTTTCAGTGAAGTGAAAACGTATTCCCGCCCACAGCCGCAGCAGTTTACGGTTTTGATTAGCGAAAACGTATATACTGGAATACGTTTCCAGTAATCCACGTCAGCGGGGGCGGGGTTAACGGCCGAGTGGCTGCCATGCAGGCCCTGCCGGGGGGGGGGGGTGTGGGGTCCACTGGTTGGGTCTTCTTCTTCCTCCTCCCGCTCGCCCGCAATGCAGAGGAGGCGTGGGGCAGAGGCGCTGCCGGCGACTCCGGCCACCCCCGATGGAGCTGGGACCACCGGGGTGCTCTCCGTGGAGTGCCGCGCCGGAGAGCCCCAACAGGAGCTGCAGGGGGAGGGCCGTGGCACCGACAACGGTAGAAAAACAGAGGTAGGATGCCGGCAATGGTCCGGGCGACTCAGGCTGTCTCCGGAGGAGCTTGGACCACCGGAGGCTTCGGGAGGAGATGCCGCGCACGCCTGGATCGATTGGAAATGCCGAGGAGGGATAGAGCAAGAGGTCCTTCGGACGAGGCGGATGGCGGCTACGGTGAACTTGGGAACGACGCCATGGAGACTCCGGCGAGGAAATGAGAGGTGGGGAGTTTTGTGATGGTGTAGGGAGGCCTATGGTGATGAAAGAGTGGAGGAAGGGGCGCCGGCTTGCCAGAATTTAGGCATGGCCGAACGGCGACCGTGGCGGCAACAGAGGGGAACGGGAGCACCTCGAGATCGGAGGAGTGGTTGGGAAGGTCTAGAGGAGTGGGTTGAGGTCGCTAGTGAGGTCAAGCAAGCTCGGGGAGGGCTATATTGTCAGTACCACTACACCACCCCAACTGCCAGAGTGGCCCAAGCCCCAGGCGGGACCACCAGTCGGCGACCAGAGGCAAGAAGGAGAGCGGAACGAGTCCTAGTTCGGCACGACCTACCCTATACTTAAGTGGAGCGGTGTGTTGCGTGTGGGTTATGAAGGATTACTATACACATAACTTGAGTTGATCTCCTTGGCATCCTTATCCTATCTACCTACCTTCTTCCTCCCCAAGTCAATCCCCTTGCTTCCCAAGCCTCTTTCCTTCCGTTCCGATCTGAGTGAGGCGAGACCCGTTACATATGGTACCAGAGGTCCAGTCCCTCGATATGTAGACTGCCTACCCCAAGCCACGCTACCAGACGAAACAGGCGAAGCAGGCGGCGGTGATGGAGGAACAAATCGCGGCACTGGCCAATGCCGTCAACGACGGACGGGTGGCCAATGAGGCCCGCCTCGACACGATCCAGTAGTCGCTGGAGCTATGGAGGCCGGAGGTTACCCATCTCCAACATCAAGTCGACGAGTTGCGCACGCAGGTGGGGCGCATCGTGCTCCATCCGGCTCGGCGACGCGGTGGTGCGACCGGCTCCTGCAGCAACTACGGATGCCACCGAGCACCACGGGCCGCTAGGCCACGGCGAGATCGACAACACCGAGGGCCAGGCGTATGGCATGGTCACCACCCATCTGCCGCCTCCGCTCAAGGGTACGTCCTTGACCACAAATCTCTTACCAGTCCTAGATGTTGCCCAGCACCGGAGTGAATTGGAGTCCCGCACCACACACCATTCCTCCCTCAGTTGATCCTTGCCAAAATTGGATTTCCCCACTTTCGATGGTGATAATCCTCAATTCTGGAAGATGCTTTGTGAGAGATACTTCGACGTGTATGGAATTTCTCCTGAGTTATGGGTTCGTGTAGCTACTCTCCATTTCACGGGGAATGCAGCGCGTTGGCTGCAACTTCATGAGTCCCAGAGTGCGTCCATGTCGTGGGGAGAGTTGTGTGCAGCCCTCTATGGCAAGTTCGACGCGAAACGATGTCGAGCACACTGGCGTCGATTTGAACACTCCGTCAGACAGGCACCGTGTAGGTGTACATGTCCCAGTTCGAAGAAATTATGCACCAGCTTTTGGCGCATAATCCATCCTTTGATCCAGTTTTCTCTACTACCCAGTTTCTAGAAGGATTAAAACATGAAATTCGTATGGGTGTGGTTTTGCACCAACCGAAGGACTTGGACTCTGCGTTTTCCTTGGCTTCGATGCAGGAGGAGCTGATGGACGCCTTACCACGGCGCGAGTACATGCGCCAGGATGCGCCGCAGGCATGGCCGGCACCAAGGCCGCTACTTGCGTTGGGAGCTCAAGTGTCGCGCCAACCTCCCCCAGGTGCACCGGTGGCGGCTGACGACAGACGCGGTCTTGACGCCGCGAATGCCTCGGAGCACGGACGAGCGGGCAACGATCGAGTGGCCGCACTGCGCAACTATCGACGCGCGCGAGGCCTCTGCTTCAAGTGCGGCGAACGCTGGGGGCAAGGGCGCCAGTGTGCTGCTACGGTGCAACTGCACATCGTTGAGGAACTGCTCGAGCTTCTCCAGGCGGATGATCAAGCTCCACATCAACCCATGGAAGAGCAAGATGGCGAGTATCTAATGTCAATTTCCAAGCTGGCAACCACTGGACAGACAACACTGCACACTGTACGCTTGCTGGGGGTGATTGCAGGCAAAGAAATGTTGGTCTTAGTGGACTCGGGAAGTTCACATAGCTTCGTGAGCGAGGGAATAGCCGCTGATCTACAAGAGCAAGATCAAGCAATAGTCACCACCTCTGTCAAGATTGCTGATGGTGGAGTGCTACAATGCAAGGGCATGATTCCAGCATGCTCGTGGACAACCTAGGGGCACACGTTTCAGACCGATCCGAGGTTCTATCATTGGGTTGTTATGATATGGTAGTGGGCATGGATTGGTTGCAGAAGTGTGGCCCGATGTGGGTCGATTGGGAACACAAAACCCTGCAGTTTCAGCACGAAGGGGAATGGGTGCAGCTAACAGGTGTTCAACCGAAAAGTACAGCAGTGGCACAAATATCCGTACATCAACTCATGGAATGGGAAGAACAGAATGCCATTTCTCACGTAGTGTTGCTCCAAAGTATTTCACCGCCTACAGAGGACACACAAGAACTTCCAGAGATTGCTGCATTACTCGATGAATTCCAGCTTGTTTTTGCTGAGTCCACAACTCTACCACAGCACCATAGCTGGGATCACAGGATTCCCCTGATTGCAGGGGCCAAACCAGTGAACATCCGACCTTACAGATACACTCTAGAACAGAAAAGTGAGATCGAAGCGCAGATTAAGGAAATGTTACAACAAGGATTGATCGTACCCAGTGTGAGTCCCTTCTCGTCCCCGGTGCTGCTAGTGAAGAAAAAAGACAAAACGTGGCGCTTCTGCGTGGACTTCCGTCACCTGAATGCAATCACTATCAAAGGCACCTGCTCCTTGCCCATCATTGATGAGCTACTTGACGAATTGGCCGGATCAAAATGGTTCTCGAAACTCGACCTCAGTGCAGGTTACAATCAAATCCGCTTGGTGGAGGAAGACGAGGAGAAGACAACATTTAGAACTCACATGGGCCACTTCCAATTTCGGGTGATGCCATATGGTTTAGCATTCGCGCCTGGCACGTTTCAAATTGGAGTCAATATTGTGTTGGGGCCACTGGTATGACATGGAGTACTCGTCTTCATGGACGATATTCTAGTGCACACGGCTATCTATCAAGAGCACCTGCAGCTGCTGCGACAAGTACTCCAGCGACTGCACGACCATGAGTTGGTTGCCAAAAGATCTAAATGCTCATTTGCGCAGCAACACATCAACTACCTGAGCCATCATATCAGTGATCAGGGAGTGTCAACTCTGACGGAGCACGTTCAGTCAGTGCAAAAATGGAAACAACCCACAACAGTCAAGCAGCTGAGAGGATTCCTAGGATTGGCAGGGTATTATCGCAAGTTTGTGCGCAACTTTGGAGTGCTCAGTAGGCCATTGAACGACTTGCTTAAGAAAAATGCAGTGTTCGTATGGACGCCCACAACACAAGCAGCCTTCCAAGCACTTAAGCAAGCATTGATCTCAGCCCCGGTACTGGCATTGCCGGACTTCTCCAAGCAGTTCGTAGTAGAAACAGATGCGAGCGCAACAGGCATTGGAGCCGTACTCATGCAAGGGGGGCATCCAGTGGCGTATCTCAGTAAAAGTTTGGCTCCACAAAATTTGGGGCTGTCAGCATACGAGAAGGAATGCCTGGCACTTCTCCTGGCAGTGGATCACTGGCGTCCCTATTTGCAACACTCTGAATTCCTCATTCGCATGGATCAACGGAGCTTGCTGAACCTAACAGACCAGCGACTCAACACCCCAATACAGCAGCGGGCGTTTACGAAACTGGTGGGTCTTCAGTTTCGGATCCAGTATAAAACAGGAGCAACAAATCGGGCAGCGGATGCTCTATCTCGACAAGAGCCAACTAATGACAAGGAACTTGCAGCAATCGCAGTGGCTAAGCTAGCATGGCTTGAAGCAATCGTGGCCAGTTACCAACAAGATCCTAACACACAACAATTGATTACCACGTTGGCGCTGGATCCAAGTAGCGAGGAAGGATTTGCTCTGCAAGAAGGAGTTATCAAATATCAAGGGCGCATTTGGATTGGCGCAGACCCAGGAACTCAGAAAACATTGATCACAACACTCCACGACAGCGCGGCAGGAGGACACTCGGGGTTTCATGCCACCTACAATCGGGTGCACAGGTTATTTGCATGGAAAGGGCTCAAGATTATGGTCAAGGAGTTTGTGCAACAGTGCCAGACATGTCAGAAAGCAAAAACAGAGAGGATTTCCCCCACGGGCCTACTGCAGCCCTTGCCAATACCAAAAAAAGCATGGGTAGTGATTTCGCTCGACTTCATCGAAGGATTGCCTAAATCGGGTGGTTATGATGTCATCCTGGTGATTGTGGATAAGTTCTATAAATACGGACACTTCCTGCCGATGAAGCACCCATACACAACCCTGTCAGTGGCTATGGCCTTCATGCAGAATATATTTAAACTCCACCGGATGCCACTAGCAATCATCTCCAATCGTGATAGGGTGTTCACCAGCAACCTTTGGCAAGAGATGTTCAAGCTAGCTCAGACACAACTATGAACGAGTTCATCCTATCACCCCCATACTGACGGCCAAACGGAGCGGGTGAACCAATGCCTCGAAACCTATCTAAGGTGCTCAGTGCATGCTTTCCCCAAGAACTGGTACAAATGGTTATTCCTGGCCGAATACTGGTACAACACCAACTTCCCCTCCGCACTGGGGCGCACACCATATGAGGTCGTCTACGGGACTCTGCCACGTGAATTTGGCGTCACTCAGGTGGACAGCAGTACGGTGCCAGACCTAGCTACTTGGCTCCAAGAGCGCGAAGTGATGCGTGACCTGCTGCAGCAACAGCTCAAGCATGCGCAAGACTGTATGAAGCGACAAGCCTACAAGCACCGCACCGATCGAGAGTTCGAGGTGGGCGACGTGGTGTATTTGTGACTTCAGCCGTACATACAGATGTCCGTCGCTCAGCGTCTGTTCCAGAAGCTGGCCTTCAGGTATTTTGGTCCATACCCAGTCATAGCGCGCGTGGGCACGGTGGCATACAAACTTCAGTTGCCAGTCGGAAGCAAAATACATCCGGTGGTGCATGTCTCCCAGCTCAAGAAGGCGATCGGCCCCGACATTCAGGTAGAAACAGAGCTTCCTCCTGATGCTGAATTTCTTCGCCTAGAATAGACACCGATCATCCTCAAAGATCGCACTGTCAAGACGGCGCAGGGAGACCAACAACGCGTGCTAGTGCGCTGGACGGGTCTACCAGCATCTATGGCTACATTACTTGATGTCGCTCCGACAACGCTTCCCTGCATCACTGGCTTGGGGACAAGCCAGTTTCCAAGGAGGGGAGAATGTCAGTACCACTACACCACCCCAACTGCCAGAGTGGCCCAAGCCCCAGGCGGGACCACCAGTCAGCAACCAGAGGCAAGAAGGAGAGCGGAACGAGTCCTAGTTCGGCACGACCTACCCTGTACTTAAGTGGAGCAGTGTGTTGCGTGTGGGTTATGAAGGATTACTGTACACATAACTGGAGCTGATCTTGTTGGCATCCTTATCCTATCTACCTACCTTCTTCCTCCCCAAGTCAATCCCCTTGCTTCCCAAGCCTCTTTCCTTCCGATCCGATCTGTGTGAGGCGAGACCCGTTACATATATATATAGCCGTGGCTGAAGGGGGCGACTGTGGATGCGTGGCCGTGGCTTGGCCATGGCTGCGTACGCGTGTGCAGGCGAGCTCAGTTGATGGAAGGCGATGGGGAGTAGCAGGGGGCATGCATCACGGGACAGAGGAGGCCAAAGCGCACGGGGAGGAAGAGGATGGGCGAGCTCTAAGCCAAACAGGGCACAGTGCACCCGTGGGCGCGTGTCGGCGAGTGCTAGGAAGTGAGCTGCCGAAGGGGGAGAGGGGTCCAGGGAGAAGAGGACGACACAGATGAGCTGTTGGACATGGTTGGGTGCGCGAATGCGACGAGCAGAGGAGGGGCCCGAGCAAGAAACTAACCAGCTCGCGTCCATGGCATGCCAGAGAGGTGGTCACCACGAGAACTAGCGATTAGAGGAGGCAACGGGCTGGCAAATGATGTCTAGGGTGAAGTCCCTCCAGGGTAGGTTACAACTGAGTTTAAACATCGATTTAAAACGCTATGGTTAGATGGGAAGTGACCTCTGAAGTTTGTTCTTGCAAACTGTTGCATGAAACTGTGATCAACAGGGATAGCTAAGTGATAGAATAGCATGTCTCAGAGGTTTAGGGTAGGAAGGACAAGAATCCTGTGAAGTTTTGAGGGATTTGGACCAAGGTTTAATATAGTTGCTTTGCAACTCACATTATGGTCCAGAAACTTGATCTAGATGATGCACTCACATGGAGTATCAACTTGAGCTGAAATTTGGCATGGGGTGATGATTTGGAAATATAAAGATGCTGTAAAAATTTCATACCAAATGGACAAGCCAAAATGGTACTTCCTTCACAACTATCCTCTTTGTCCAGAAACTTGGAATAATTTTGGTGATAAAATGGCTCAATGAAATGAACCCAAATTTGGTGGAGAGATGTGATATGGGTAGGAGCATGATCTGGTAATTTCTCAGAATTAATGAAGCAATATAAAATATACATGCTTTACAACCTAAAAATATTGCCAGAAGCAAATATTTGATCATGTGCTCACATAGTTGATTGGATGGAGCTGAAAATTGGAGGAGGGTAATGATAGGAGCACATGAAGAGGTGTGCAAAATTTCAACTCATTTGGATACTCCTAGCTAGTACTTCCTTCACAATGCCTTATGTCTGACAGAAACTTTGAAATTTGCCGAGGAAGATTGGCTAGGCAAATGAAGTTAAATTTTTGCATGAGGCAATGATTGGAATGTAACAGAATGCCCAAAAAGTTTGGGAGAAAACAAGGAAAGATAGGTGGCACTTCCTTCACAGAAAGGCACATTGGACAGAAATGAAGAATAATTATTGGGGAATTATTTTTGGGCTAGGACAGGAAAGTTTGGGCATATTTGAGACCCAATGAAATTATGAGAATTATTTGGGAATTTTGGGAGTGACAGAAATATAGGTTGCTTCACAACCTAGGGCAGACAGGACTATTCCTTTAATATAAAAAGGAATATTCCTTAGAGAAGAATTTTAGGGCTAGGCTAGAATGGAAATGACATGATCATGGGAAAGATTTGAGAATGAAGATCCACTTGGGAGAAGAAATGATGATGATCTCCCAGGTTGCAAGGCCACAGATCCACTCCAAAAAGTAAATCAAAGAAAAAAAATCAATAAATCAAAAAGAAAAGGAGAAGGGCTAAAAACCAGGATGTTACAAACCTTCCCCCCTTAAAGAAATCTTGTCCTCGAGATTTGGTTGCTCAGGGAACAAGTATGAATATATCTTAAGGAAACTGTTTCCAACTCGGGTATCCTTTTTCTTTATTTATTGTTCCCCGAGAATCTTATATGATCTGCTTACCTTGCTCTGGGGTGGTTTGGTTCACCTTTCCCAAATTCTGACGGGTTTTAGCTCATATACCAAATCCTTTTGCTGACGTTGATTCTTTCATATTTGCGGTGATATCCAAGGGATTTGAGCATAAATTTTCCTTTGGTCATGAAAACCTTTTACTTCTGCCATGGGGTTGCTCAAACAAATGCATGTCCTCCAGATTCAATTAATGCTGAGAATCATGGCCATTCTCTAACGGGATCTGACTGCTCACAAGTGGTACTAATTTATCCTGATTTGTTTCTCGGGCTCGAGCATGAGATATGTACCAAAGGTTGGACTACCTTATGTCGTGAGCAATATAAAGGGGTATGGATTTATAGTTGTATCATACCTCAGATATTAACATCTTGAGGCTGCCCTGACAGGGGTGCTAGTGGGAAGATACTTTTCATGACAGGCTGTCCGTGTACTTGGTTCCATCAGTGAACATACCTGGTCTGACCTGATTGTTCGCCTTTTGACTTTCTCATGTTGTCGGTATACCCATCTGTGGTAATGGGCCGTGAGATGCTTTAACACTGCCATTGAAGTCAAACTGCTGAGGTTGTAAAGGAATCTTGGATCTGACAGAACATACTTCGGTATTCCACACTAATCATTCTAAGCAGGTGTCATGGGGCAAGCGGGTCAGCGGGATATGAAGTCCTTGTAGAACAGAGTAGGACTCTAGGGGTATGTCTGTGTGGATCCATATGGAATCATGGCCTCCCACTGACTTGGGTATCCGGACCCTGATGGTCGTGCAAAAATCATCATACCTTTGCTGTTAGTCTCATCCTTTGATAGTCATGATTTTCTTTGTTCGAATACCTTACTGAAATAACTTGTCCACACATGTCCTTGGTTCTTCGTATGACCATGGATGTGGTTAGTGCAATATTTTGGCACCATTCCTGGTGCTTGCTTTCTGACCTAGGTCCGCAAATATATGACATATACTTGGGGCTTGTAGCTGTACAAAGTTCGTGGTTGAGGCCAATCATACAAGAGGGTGGCAAGAGTTTATGATATCACCTTGTCAAGTACGGGAATAATGACTTTTGTAGCCATTGTAAAGACTGTTGATTCTGTGATGTCATCTCCAGATCTTGTCGATCCTTGTATTACATGAGATGTATCTCTACTTGTCTTCATTTGCATGGCTCATGAGGTTATGGGATTCTTACCTTTCTTAGGTATATCTGCTTGATCCTTGCCGCATCTCGTATGAGTGACTAGTATGACTGGGGATACAGGCTCACCATGTATATAAGAATCATATGCAACCGAACACTCTGTTCTTGAGGTAGGCACATGTCTTGCCTGAATTGTATTTCTGACAAAATCATTGTGAATCTGATCCTTGAGCTGCACTGTCATATACCATGTACTTACTGTGTCATATCTTGTAGCAATACTGAATACGACACGCGGTGTCGTTCTGAGAAACTTCTCCATTGGTTGCTTGTTGAGAAAGATTCAATGTCTTGCATCAGAAGCCTTTATTGAGGTATCTTGCTGCGAAAGACTGGGTATCTTGGACCGGAATCTGTCCGTATACTATACTGAGGAAAATTCAGGAGCCTTGCACCATAACCTTCTTCCGATAGCGTGTGGAGGGGACTGAGTTTATTATATCCAAAGCTTCATAATTGTGATATGCAGACTGAAAGCCATACACACACACCAATAATATTTTGCAGCTGGTTACTTGCATGAGAATTTTTTTTGACTATCTTCCTTGATCATAGCACATTCTGACTTTCTTTCAGAGTATAACATATTTCAAGCATCATTCATTGCTGAGCCAAAATTGTGTATATGATCAATACCCTTGACTGAAAATGTACCGTTGATCTTGTACCTGACTTGCTTTCCTGCTAGCTTGACCATTACCGTGTGAGGATTAAGTATTGATGTAGACTTGATGTGTTTAGCTGAGCTTATTCCAAATATTTGAAATTCTTATTGCTTCTTCGAGTCCAGTGTCGGTTGATGAGAAATTTCCATAAGGGGAAATAAAGTAACACCGAAGGCCCAAAAAGAAAGAAGCAAAAGAAACAACTCAACTAAACAAAAGCACACACAAACAAAGTCACATATTACTGCTAGTCACACAATATGCATGCCTAATTAAGCACACAAATCTCGCGGGATCTTCGGTACTACGATCTAACATGCTGTGACGGTGTGCACGAGGATGAATCAATGTGTGGAAGAGTTGGTGTAAACATAGCTACACCAAGTGCTAGCTTAGCCAGGTAGCAACCTGGACTAGCTTGGAGGTGAGGACGTACTTAATGACCATGTAGTAGGACATGAATATCATGACCACATCATCATCAAGCGTCCAAGGAATAGGATAGCGGGGAAAACTGAGTCTGCTGACATTGCCCTTTCTTGATGACAAAAATCATTAAGGGTTGCCACGCGACAATATAAAAGGCATGATCCGGGGTAGCAACATGTCTACCACCGAAACAATAGGAGGGTTGAAAGAAAGACATCGACACGATACCTGAGCACCATTTCTGCAAACAGTGTCGGGATCACTTGGCATCACTCTGCTGGGACAGAAATGACACCAAACACCAAAGAATAGGCAAGAAAAGAACTGGAAGAATGCAGGGGATGAGCAGTAGTGGATCCAAATCGATGCCAGCCACACTCACCAGATAAACCGTTAGCAACAAATAATAAGGCTATATGCATGCTATGCAACAAACAAATGCAACAAGCATAGGCAACAAACAAGACAAACTCTAAACTACCGATTTCTACCGCTCGCGCTGACTGGGGCGTCCTATAGCCAGACCTGCTCTGATACCAAGCCTTGTGGCACCCCGGCTGAGAGAGACCGGAACACCCCGTATTCCAGCCCAGAGATCGAGGAGAAGTCTCTGGAATACGACACTACTTGACATAGAACAAATCAGCTCTTATTACGAAGGATAATGATACAATGGTCTGATGTTACAAAGGATCACATCAGCACAACGACACTACGCCTGCTAAGGAAGCTCTACGCTAGCACCGGAACAACTCGTAGCAGCGGGATACTTCTAGCAGCGGAACAACGATGAAGGTGGTGAACTCCACCCCGCAGTGACTCTGGCTGGGACACGATATAGCTCGCACAAACGAAAACCTCGACAAACAATCAATCACGACATCACCTGCAATCTGGCATGATAGGCCAGGTCAGTACATTGAATGTACTTGCAAGCTCACAACAACCAAAAGCATCAAGGCAAGACAACAACATAGCATTAAACAAGTTAATTAATTTAACAACTACTATGATACGAAAGCAACTAGTAAGCATGATATAAAACTACTACAATGCCGATAAACCAACATCTCAATGTCAACACCCCTCTCACTCTTGGCTATCCGGCCAAGCAATATACCATCTCGATCACCTCGTGATCGACCTGATCACCTTGTGATCAAAAGATCCACATGATCACCTCGTGGCCACATCACAAACTGAATGATCATCCTCATGATCATCTCAACATCATCATCGGCATCCTTCCAAAATGTTACTATTCACAATATCAACATATAAATCATCTAAAAGTCATTCCGTCATGTGAGTGTTGATCAAACGGTGTGACCTAGTACGAACTTGTGACCATGACTGAGGACGCGGCTATCGATTGATTAAACACACACTCTGCAGAGGTTAGCACACGGTACCCACACCACGGAACCCATGGCCTCGCACTCCCATTCGGGTGGACCAACGACGTTTCGACAAAACCAATCTACTGCCATGACACTCTCCCGGCCACTCCGACAAACTCCCCTTTGGGCTAAGTCATGGGTGGCCCCGATGTCAAATCGTGACATCTGCCACCTACGTGGCCGGCCACCGTCGTGGCAAAACATAAACGGTCCCAAATGGGGAGAAAAGCGCACAAAAAACTCGGGCACACAAGGCTTATGTCCGCCTACCTGATCAGGGTAGCGCGCGCCCATAATCTTCCCTCGTTGGAGGCACTGGCGAGAGACATGTCAATAGATCGCATTAGGGCCTTCCCATAAAGGCAAAAGTGGTTGCACTGGAAAAGCCCGGTTCGGTGGCACCTAACCAACGAAATGACGGAATTTATCCCCAAAGTTTAACTGATACTCCGATATCATATATCCACTTGTAATCCAGGTCATAGCAATATCCAACACATAATCCAGAGAATAATATAGACGTATCATAAACTCTGAGGATAACAAAATACCGAGAGCATGCTGAATCCAAGAACAATAATACTACTAATCCCATAGCAATATCATGATATGCAACTAAGAACATCATGCAAGCATCATCTCCAAAATAATACTCCAAAGAACCATAATATCAACTACCATCATGAAAAAATCATAGTAGCCACTAATAATCCAATGGCACATGTCCTCCTCATAAGCTGCAAAATACTAGTCCTAGAGCTCCAAGCAACATCATGGCAATAGCAAGATCAAAACAACTCCAAGAAATGCCATGAACAAATCATACATAGCTAAAGCAATATTCTAAATAAGTTTAAATAATTTAAACCATGACATTGCATTGCAATCACGCAAATGGAGGGTGTGGCTTGCCTGGGAGGGATGGATACACCAGGAGGAAGTGCGAGAAGCTCGTGGAAAGAATCACTGGAAAGCTTTCTCTCTCAGAGGGGGCTGAATAAGGACAGGGCAAAATGGTCATTTTCAAAATGTGACAACATCATGAAAATGATACCAACAGAATGGGCTCGACGATGCGAAGAAGTGGGCTTTGGAATCACCTCATTTGGAGTTGTGAGCAAAAAGATACAAGGGTTTTTCTGCCAGGGACCTTTTTGTAAAAATTAATCCACAAACAAGTCCCTGACTGGAAAAAACAGAACGCACACCCGAGAAATTACGCTTTCAGTGAAGTGAAAACATATTCCGTCCCACAGCCGTATCAGTTTACGCTTTCGATTAGCAAAAACGTATACAGAGGAATACGTTTCCACTAATCCACGTCAGCGGGGACGGGGTCAACGGCCGAGTGGCTGCCATGCGGGGCTCGCGGGGAGGTGGTGTCCACCGGTTGGGTCTTCTTCTTCCTCCTCCCGCTCGCCCGGGATGTAATGGAGGCGCGGGGCAGAGGCGTTGCTGTTGGAAATATGCCCTAGAGGCAATAATAAAATGGTTATTATTATATTTCCTTGTTCATGATAATTGTCTATTGTTCATGCTATAATTGTATTAACCGGAAAGCATAATACATGTGTGAATACATAGGCCACAACATGTCCCTAGTGAGCCTCTAGTTGACTAGCTCGTTGATCAATAGATGGTTATGGTTTCCTAACCATGGACACTGGATGTCGTTGATAACGAGATCACATCATTAGGAGAATGATGTGATGGACAAGACCCAATCCTAAGCATAGCACAAGACCGTGTAGTTCGTTGCTAATGTTTTTCTAATTTCAAGTATCTTTCCTTAGACCATGAGATTGGGCAACTCTCGGATACCGTAGGAATGCTCTGGGTGTATCAAACGTCACAACGTAACTGGTGACTATAAAGGCGCACTACAGTTATCTCCGAAAGTGTCTGTTGGGTTGGCACGAACCAAGACTGGGATTTGTCACTCCGTATGACGGAGAGGTATCTCTGGGCCCACTCGGTAATGCATCATCATAATGAGCTCAATCTGACTAAGGAGTTAGTCATAGGATCATGTGTTACGGAACGAGTAAAGAGACTTGCCGGTAATGAGATTGAACGAGGTATGGGGATACTTACGAACGAATCTCGAGCAAGTGACATACTGATGGACAAAGGGAATTGTATACGAGATTGATTGAATCCCCGACATCGTGGTTCATCCGATGAGATCATCTTGGAACATGTGGGAGCCAATATGGGTATCCAGATCCCTCTATTGGTTATTGGCCGAAGAGATGTCTCGGTCATGTCTGCATGGTTCCCGAACCCGTAGGGTCTACACACTTAAGGTTTGGTGACGCTAGAGTTGTAATGGGAATTGTACGTGGTTACTGAAAGTTGTTCGGAGTTTCGGATGAGATCTCGGATGTCACGAGGAGTTCTGGAATGGTCCGGAAGTAAAGATTTATATATGGGAAGTCCTATTTTCGCCACCGGAAAATGTTCGGGATTTTTCGGTATTGTACCGGAAAGGTTCTAGAAGGTTCCGGAGTGGGGCCCACCTGCATGGGGGACCCACATGAACGTGGGTAGTGGGGTCGAGGCCCCAACCCCTGGTCAAGGCGCACCAAGATCCCCCCTTAGAAGGAATAAGATTATATCCCGAAGGGATAAGATCGAGATCCCTAAAAAGGGGGGATAACAATCAGTGGGGAAGGGAAAAGATGGGATTTCTTTCCTCCCACCATTGCCAACGCCCCAATGGACTTGGAGGGCAATAAACCATCCCCCTCCACCCCTATATATAGTGGGGAGGTGCATGTGAGCTGCTCCTCAGCCCCTGGCGCAGCCCTCCCCTTGCTACACCTCCTCCTCCGTAGTGCTTGGCGAAGCCCTGCCGGAGAACCACAAGCTCCACCACCACGCCGTCGTGCTGCCGGAGCTCTCCCTCAACTTCTCCTCTCCCTTGCTGGATCAAGAAGAAGACGTCCGCAGGCTGTACGTGTGTTGAACACGGAGGCGCCGTCCGTTCGGCGCTTGGATCGGATCTTCCGTGATTTGAATCGCCGCGAGTACGACTCCATCAACCGCGTTCTTGTAACGCTTCCGCTTAGCGATCTTCAAGGGTATGGAGATGCACTCCCTCTCTCTCTCATTGCTAGCATCTCCTAGATTGATCCTGGTGAGATGTAGGAATTTTTTTGAATTATTACTACGTTCCCCAACAGTGGCATCATGAGTTAGATCTATGCGTAGATTCTATGCACGAGTAGAACACAAGTAGTTGTGGGCAATGATTTGGTCAATTTTCTTACAGTTACTAGTCTTATCTAGATTCGGCGGCATTGTGGTATGAAGCAGCCCGGACTGACCTTACACGTACGCTTATGTGAGACAGGTTCCACCGACTGACATGCACTTGTTGCATAAGGTGGCTAGCAGGTGTCTGTCTCTCCCACTTTAGTCGGATCAGATTCGATGAAGAGGGTCCTTATGAAGGGTAAATAGCAATTGGCATATCACCATTGTGGCTTTTGCGTAGGTAAGAAACGTTTTTGCTAGAAACCCATAGCAGCCACGTAAAACATGCAACAACAATTAGAGGACATCTAACTTGTTTTTGCAGGGTATGCTATGTGATGTGATATGGCCAAAAGGATTTGATGAATTATATATGTGATGTATGAGATTGATCATGTTCTTGTAATAGGAATCACTACTTGCATGTCGATGAGTATGACAACCGGCAGGAGCCATAGGACTTGTCTTAATTTATCGTATGACCTACGAGTCAATTTAAGCGCCATGCAATTACTTTACTTTATTGCTAACCGTTAGCCATAATAGTAGAAGTAATAGTTGGCGAGACAACTTCATGAAGACACGATGATGGAGATCATGGTGTCATGCCGGTGACGATGGTGACCATGCCGCACCTCAAAGATGGAGATCAAAAGCGCAAGATCATATTGGCCATATCATGTCACTTTATGATTTGCATGTGATGTTTGTCATGCTTACATCTTATTTGCTTAGGATGACGGTAGCATAAATAAGATGATCCATCACTAAAATTTCAAGAAATGTGTTCCTCCTAACTATGCACCATTGCGAAGGTTCGTTGTTTCGAAGCACCACGTGATGATCGGGTGTGATAGATTCTAACGTTCGCATACAACGGGTGTAAGCCAGATTTACACATGCGAAACACTTAGGTTGACTTGACGAGCCTAGCATGTATAGACATGGCCTCGAAACACGAGAGACCGAAAGGTCGAACATGAGTCGTATAGTAGATGCGATCAACATATGGAGATGTTCACCATTGATTACTAGTCCGTCTCACGTGATGATCGGACACGGCCTAGTCGATTTGGATCATGTATCACTTATATGACTAGAGGAATGTCCATCTGAGTGGGAGTTCATTAAATAATTTGATTATATGAACTTAATTATCATGAACTTACTCTAAAATTGTCTTTACAATCTATCTTGTAGACCAAATGGCCCACGCTAATGTTGCCCTCAACTTCAACGCGTTCCTAGAGAAAACCAAGCTGAAAGACGATGGAAGCAACTATACGGACTGGGTCCGTAACTTGAGGATCATCCTCATAGCTTCCAAGAAAGCATATGTCCTTGAAGCACCGCTAGGTGACGCACCCATTTTCCCAGCAACTCAAGATGTTATGAACGCCTGGCAGTCGCGTAGTGATGATTACTCCCTGGTTCGGCGGCATGCTTTACAGCTTAGAATCGGGGCTCCAAAAGCGTTTTGAGCAACACGGAGCATATGAGATGTTCCAAGAGCTGAAAATGGTTTTCCAAGCTCATGCCCGGGTCGAGAGATATGAAGTCTCTGACAAGTTCTACAGTTGTAAGATGGAGGAAAACAGTTCTATCAGCGAGCATATACTCAAAATGTCTGGGTTGCACAACCGCTTGTCTCAGCTGGGAGTTAACCTTCTAGATGACTCGGTCATTGACAGAATCCTTCAGTCGCTTCCACCGAGCTACAAGAGCTTTGTGATGAACTACAATATGCAAGGGAAGGAGAAGTCCATTCATGAGTTATATTCGATGCTGAAATCAATGGAGGTGGAGATCAAAAAGGAACATCAAGTGTTGATGGTGAATAAGACCACTAGTTTCAAGAAAGGCAAGGGTAAGAAGAACTTCAAGAAGGTAGGCAAGGGAGTTGCCGGGCCCGGTAAGTCAGTTGCCAGGAAGAAGCCAAAGAATGGACCCAAGCCTGAGACTGAGTGCTTTTATTGCAAGGGAAATGGTCACTGGAAGCGGAACTGCCCCAAGTACTCAGCGGATAAGAAGGCCGGCAACGCCAAAGGTATATATGATATACATGTTATTGATGTGTACCTTACCAGCACTTGTAGTAGCTCCTGGGTATTTGATACCGGTGCGGTTGCTCATATTTGTAACTCAAAACAGGAGCTGCGGAATAAACAGAGACTAGCGAAGGACGAGGTGACGATGCGCGTCGAGAATGGTTCCAAGGTCGATGTGATCACCGTCGGCACGCTACCTCTACATCTGCCTTCGAGATTAGTTTTGAACCTCAATAATTGTTATTTAGTACCAGCTTTGAGCATGAACATTGTATCAGGATCTTGTTTGATGCGAGATGGCTACTCATTTAAATCCGAGAATAATGGTTGTTCTATTTATATGAGTGATATGTTTTATGGTCATGCCCTGCTGATCAATGGTTTATTTTTATTGAATCTCGAACGTGATGTTACACATATTCATAGTGTGAATGCCAAAAGATGTAAGGTTGATAATGATAGTCCCACATACTTGTGGCACTCCCGCCTTGGTCATATTGGTGTCAAACGCATGAAGAAGCTCCATGCAGATGGACTTATGGAGTCTCTTGATTATGAATCATTTGACACATGCGAAACATGCCTCATGGGCAAAATGACCAAGACTCCTTTCTCCGGAACAATGGAGCGAGAAACCAACTTGTTGGAAATAATACATACTAATGTATGCGGTCCAATGAGCGTTGAGCTCGCGGTGGCTATCGTTAGTTTCTCACCCTCACTGATGACTTAAGTAGATATGGGTATGCCTACTTAATGAAACACAAGTCTGAGACCTTTGAAAAGTTCAAGGAATTTCAGAGCGAGGTAGAGAATTGATAACCCACAAGTATAGGGGATCACAACAGTTTCCGAGGGTAGAGTATTCAACCCAAATTTATTGATTCGACACAAGGGGAGCCAAAGAATATTCTCAAGTATTAGCAGTTGAGTTTTCAATTCAACCACACCTGGATAACTTAATATCAGCAGCAAAGTATTTAGTAGCAAAGTAGTATGGAGGTAACGGTAACGGTAGCAAAAGTATGTGAGCAGTTTTGTAGTAATTGTATGATGTAACGGTAAAGTAACTAAGCAAAGGTCAATATGTGAAAAGCTCGCAGGCATTGGATCGGTGACGGAGAATTATGTCAGATGCGATTCCTCATGAAATAGTTATAACATAGGGTGACACAGAACTAGCTCCAATTCATCAATGTAATGTAGGCATATATTCCTAATATAGTCATACGTGCTTATGGAAAAGAACTTGCATGACATCTTTTGTCCTACCCTCCCGTGGCAGCAGGGTCCTATTGGAAACTAAGGGATATCAAGGCCTCCTTTTAATAGAGTACCAGACCAAAGTATTAACACATAGTGAATACATGAACTCCTCAAACTACGGTCATCACTGGGAGTAGTCCCGATTATTGTCACTTCGGGGTTGCCGGATCATAACACATAGTAGGTGACTATTGACTTGCAAGATAGGATCAATAACTCTCATATATTCATGAAAACATAATAGGTTCAGATCTGAAATCATGGCACCCGGGCCCTAGTGACAAGCATTAAGCATAGCAAATCATAGACACATCAATATCAGAACATAGTGGATACTAGGGATCAAACCCTAACAAAACTAACTCGATACATGGTAAATCTCATCCAACCCATCACCGTCCAGCAAGCCTACGATGGAATTATTCACGCACGGCGGTGAGCATCATGAAATTGGCGATGGAGGAAGGTTGATGATGACGACGGCGACAGATTCCCCTCTCCGGAGCCCCGAACGGACTCCAGATCAGCCCTCCCGAGAGAGATTAGGGCTTGGCGGCGGCTCCGTATCGTAAAAAGCGATGAATCCTTCTCTCTGATTTTTTTCTCCCCGAACGTGAATATATGGAGTTGGAGTTGAGGTCGGTGGAGCACCAGGGGGCCCATGAGGCAGGGGGCGTGCCCAGGGGGGTAGGCGCACCCCCACCCTCGTGGAAAGGGTGTGGGCCCCCTGGCCTTGATTCTTTAGCTAGTATTATTTATTAATTCCAAAAATATTCTCCGTGAAGTTTCAGGTCATTCCGAGAACTTTTATTTCTGCACAAAAATAACACCATGGCAATTCTGCTGAAAACAGCGTCAGTACGGGTTAGTTCCATTCAAATCATGCAAGTTAGAGTCCAAAACAAGGGCAAAAGTGTTTGGAAAAGTAGATATGATGGAGACGTATCAATTCCCCCAAGCTTAAACCTTTGCTTGTCCTTAAGCAATTCAGTTGATAAACTGAAAGTGATAAAGAAAAACTTTTACAAACTCTGTTTGCTCTTGTTGTTTTAAATATGTAAAGACAACATTCAAGTTTTCAGCAAAGATTATGAACTAACCATATTCATGATAACATTTAGGTCTCATGTTTACTCATATCAATGGCATAATCAACTAGCGAGCAATAATAATAAATCTCGGATGACAACACTTTCTCAAAACAATCATAATATGATATAACAAGATGGTATCTCGCTAGCCCTTTCTGAGACCGAAAAACATAAATGCTGAGCACCTCTGAAGACCAAGGACTGACTAAACATTGTAATTCATGGTAAAAGAGATCTAGTCATAGTCATACTCAACAGAAATTAATAGTAATGGATGCAAATGACAGCGGTGCTCTCCAACTGGTGCTTTTCAATAAGAGGAGGATGACTCAACATAAAAGTAAATAGATAGGCCCTTCGTAGAGGGAAGCAGGGATTTGTAGAGGTGCCAGAGCTCAGTTTTTGAAATAGAGATAAATAATATTTTGAGTGGCATACTTTCATTGTCAACATAACAACCGAGAGATCTCGATATCTTCCATGCTACACACATTATAGGCGGTTCCCAAACAGAAATGGTAAAGTTTATACTCCCCCTCCACCAACAAACATCAATCCATGGCTTGTCCGGAACAACGGGTGCCTCCAACTAACAACAGTCCCGGGGGAGTTTTGTTTGCAATTATTTTGATTTGATTTGCTTAGAGCATGGGACTGGGCATCCTGGTGACCAGCCATTTTCTCGCGAGTGAGGAGCGGAGTCCACTCCTCTTGAGAATAACCCGCCTAGCATGGAAGATACACACAACCCTAGTTGATACATGAGCTATTCGAGCATGCAAAACAGAATTTCATTTGAAGGTTTAGAGTTTGGCACATACAAATTTACTTGGAACGACAGGTAGATACTGCATATAGGAAGGTATAGTGGACTCGTATGGAATAACTTTGGGGTTTAAGTAAGTGGATGCACAAGCAGTATTCCCGCTTAGTACAAGTGAAGGCTAGGAAAAGACTGGGAAGCGACCAACTAGAGAGCGACAACAGTCATGAACATGCATTAAAATTAATAAACATTGAGTGCAAGCATGAGTAGGATATAATCCACCATGAACATAAATATCGTGAAGGCTATGTTGATCTTGTTTCAACTACATGTGTGAACATGTGCCAAGTCAAGTCACTCGAATCGTTCAAAGGAGGATACCACCCTATCATACCACATCACAACCATTTTAATAGCATGTTGGCACGCAAGGTAAACCATTATAAACTCCTAGCAAATTAAGCATGGCATAAGCAACTATAATCTCTAATTGTCATTGCAAACATGTTCATTCATAATAGGCTGAATCAGGAATGATGAACTAGTCATATTTACAAAAACAAGAGAGGTCGAGTTCATACCAGCTTTGCTCATCTCAATCAATCCATCATATATCGTCATTATTGCCTTTCACTTGCAGGACCGAACGGTGTGAATAATAATAATAGTGCACGTGCATTGGACTAAGCTGGAATCTGCAAGCATTTAATTCAAGGGAGAAGACAAGGTAACATGGGCTCTTGGTTAAATAAACAATAATGCATATAAGAGCCACTTCAATAATTTCATCATGGTCTTCTCCTCTCGAGCCCCAAAGAACAAGAACATAAATAAAACTATTTACACGGGAAAGCTCCCAACAAACAAAAGAAGAACGAGAACTCTTTTTGGGTTTTCTTTAATTACTACTACAGGCGTGGAAAGTAAACTAGCTAAAAGCTACAACTATTTTTTTGGTTTTTCCTAAGGGTTTTCAAACACACAAGAAGAAAGCGAGAAAAAGAAAATAAACTAGCATGGATATTACAATGAAAAGGTATGAGCACCGACAACTAGCATGAGTGTATGAACATAAATGTAATGTCGGTGAGAAATACGTACTCCCCCAAGCTTAGGCTTTTGGCCTAAGTTGGTCTATGCCCATGGATCAAAGTTGTAGTTGGGGTCGTACTGAGAAGCATCAGCTATTGTGTAGCGACCTGACCCAAAAAATCGTCAATCAGGTTCATGCATTCATCCCAAGATCATGCTGGTACTCACAAGACATCGATAAAGTAATCAAAGTTCAATCACACCTGAATATCATTAATCGATTCTCATATAGAGTCTTTATATTACAAGGAATAAATTCGCTCAAGGCCAACTCATGAGAAATAAACTAAAATGCTGCGGAAGCGTGCCGAAGATAAGCGAGTCCATCCGACCAAAGGGCAATCGCCAAGCGTGAGCGTAGCTCACTCACTGATCGGAATATATCTCCGCAACATAATACGTTGCAGCTATGTAGGTCAGCTTTTGGAATAAGTCGGCAAGTCATGAAGAATAACAATATTAAAGTTGCTAACACTATATGCATTTTGGCTGTGGAGCTCTAAGTTTCATCATTTTATGTAAAGTCAATTTTATCCTACTACAAGGACTTATTTGCAAATTGCTACAAATTGTTGGTAGTTATTGAGATGGTTCCAACCAATATCTCGCTTCCCAAATTATTATTAAGTCATAAACCTCAAATTAATCCATTAATTTTAAGTGTTGAGATATCCAATACTTCCAAGGTCCAGATGCTCAAATGTCCGTGAATCGGGGACACGGCTTAATCGATTAGGGTTATAACACTCTGCAGAGAGGTTTCGCACTTTCGCAAGAATCATTCCCTCCTTTTAAAGTTCTTAGCACTTCATGATGTTTGAAAGACGGACTAATGAAACAGTGGTCTTCCAAAGAGTTCTTCGCTACTCGGGTACCCATCCAATCCTACCGTTCTTCTACATCTCGTAGTACCATGCCCGTACCACTACTAGGGTTGACCCAGCCAGAGCCCATAATGGCTTGCGCACAGTAAGCTTCCGGTCATGGGGGCATCCATCCTTCTCTTTGTGGCTGGGTGAAGCTCACAGGATGTCATGGCGCTTTCCATGCATCCCGCCACCACCTGGGTTCTCGGTGCCCGGCCAACCGCCCTCCACCCAGTAGTGATTTTCCAAGTCCATCTTGATCATTGTAGTTCATGGGGTTGTCATCATCATTGACTCTCACATCTTGCTTATGAATATCACTCATACCCAAAACCCGCTCACGAGCATAGCAAAGTAACTACTACGTCCCCGGTCATGGTAACAAGGGATTGGTTCATCCTACCACATGATACTACTCAAGTTTAATGACTTCAAGATTTCACTACTGCATGCATGGTGGGGTGGTGACAACTACTAATGCACAAAACATAGGTATAGAAATAACATGATCAAAACTTGCCTTGCCGATGATCCTCGTAAGCTAAAGAGTCGAGTAGCAAGCTTAAGACCAGGAAACTCTACCGAGACAAACAATAACACAATAAGCATAAAGCAAGAGGATCACACAAGATAACAAAAGTAACATAGCACAACAAAACAATCAAAACCAAATCAAAAGGAAAACTCAAAGAAATCAACTCAAAGTTTTTCCCTATTCCAAATAATAACAAGAATAGTTTTTATATAACAAAAATTCCTCAATATAACCTAATCATGGTTTAGGTTAACTTAACGAAAAGGATTAACTAAGCAACTAGGAGCAAAAAGAATTAATTAAATAGCTATTATAAAACTCACTTTAGGCCTAATCCAATTTCTATTAAGAAAATTAATTTAAAACTTTTTATTAATTATAAATAAAAGTTCATCTAATGGAGTGACAGAGACTAACCTAGAATAACTAATCACAAGTTAAAAAATAAATTAATTTACTAATTAATTAATTAGGAAAACAGGAACTAATCAATTTATTAGGATTAATAGAATTCTGCCTAGAATTAATTATTTATTAATCCTAAAATACCAAAGTTAATTTCTAGGGTTTGGCAATATCAAACTAAAGTGATGGCAAAAGAATCATGCAAAAATAAGTTTTCTAACTAAAACTATAGCAGATTTGCTATTCTGACTAAAACAATATTAAAGCATTTTAATTATTTTTAACATAGCTAAATATATGTTTTCAGAAATTACATAAAATTTGCAATCCAACAAAAAGAATCACTCAAAAATATTAAACAGAATAAAAGATATACATTTTTGAAATTTGAAACAAATCGGCTAAAAGCGAAAAATCAAAATAAAAGAAAAAGCCCAATGGGCCTATATCAGGCTCCTGTATGAAGTTTAGTCTAAACGGGTCTAGGGTTTAAAACCATTTAAACCGCCTAACAGATAAAAACCTAAACTAAAATAAAACCGTTTCGCCGGTTTTCTAATAAAACATATTCCCTTCGGGGCTTTAATCCTAACCCTAGGTTTAGGATCGAACGGTGAGAGTGTTTTCCTGGGGACTCACCGGACTCGGCTGAAGGGCGGCGGCAGAGTGTGTTCGAGGGCTGAAAGGTCGGCGAGCTTCAAGTAGAGAGACGCTGGGAGATGCGGGGAGCACGGTGAGTGGTTCGGTGGGGTCGGAAGGGTCGGGTGGACTAGAAGCGTCGGCGGTGGTTTAGCGGCGAAGCTTTCCGGTTCTAGTGAGCCTCGGAGGGAGAAGGAGAGGGTTCCGCGAGGCTAGGGGGAGAATGGGGTGAGCCTCGGGCTTATATAGCCGTGGGGTCGGGAAGGGGGCGGAAGGGGCGACGGGATCTCAGATCTCTGGATTTTCTGGATCCGGTGGATCTCCGCGAGCTTCGTTTGGGCGAGGGAAGACCAGGGGTGGGGCCCAAGTGGGTTGATGAGAGGGAGAGAGGGAGGGTTCGGGGTGGCCGAATCCACAGGGTTCGAGGCGGCCATTGGCCGGCCGGTTCGCTGGCTGGGCTGGCTCGTGGGCCGGGCTTGGCCGGGCCAAAGTGGAGTCTGGAGGGTGAGGTGGCGCTGGCTGGGCTCGTGGTTCGGCTGGGCTGCCTCGATATTTTTCTTTATTTTTTTTAATTAAACTAAAACAAAATAAAACCCAAATTATAAATAATTTATATAGAGTATATATACCAAAATGATCAGGGGAATATTCCCTTTCATTTGAACATTTTCCAAAGGCAAAATCCAAACTTCATAAAAAATCCATTTTTTCAAATTCAAATAAATTTCAGGGATTTGAATCCAAATCTTTTGGCATTGTTTCTCCTGATATTTTTGGAGTGTCATGTTTGCTCCTCTCATACTTTTGATCAAGTATTTATCAAAGGCTTGGTTTTTTTGAAATGTTTCCCACATGCCAAAGTTTGAATTCAAATTCAAAACTCAAATTTCTCCAAACTTCAAATGGCATTCAAACTCAAATAAGATGCATAGGATGCTTAGCTATAATTGTAAAACATTCCAAATAGGAAATTTGGGATGTTACAAACCTACTCCACCTTTAAGATGAATCTCACTCGAGATTGGGTTGGCTAGCAAATAGGTGCGGATGGTCTCGACGAAGATCTTCTTCGCGTTCCTGTGTGGCTTCTTCCTCGCATTCCACAAAGACCTTGCAAAATTTGATGACCTTGCTGCGGGTGACTCGCTACCTTGCGCCTCGAATACGGACGGGTTTCTCCTTGTAAGTTAAATCAACATCAAGCTGTATGGCCTCTAAATCGTGTCTCTCAACGGAACATCGGCCATGTCGGCATGGCACTTCTTCAACCGAGAAACGTGAAAGACATCATGAACTCCGGACAATCCTTCCGGCAATTCCAACTTGTATGCAACTTCTCCCACGACGCTCGAGGATTTTGTAGGGCCAATGAATCGGGTGCTAACTTTCCCTTGACTCCAAACCTCTTGATTCCACGAAGGGAGACACACGAAGGTATGCTCGGGTCTCCCACTTCGTAAGTCACCCTCCTTAAACTTATCGTCGGCATAACTCTTCTGTCTCGATCGACCGCTATCTTGAGCCGGTCTCAATTAGCTTGACTTTCTTCGGAATCCTTTGATAAGATCGGAACCCAAAAGTGATCGATCTCCAACACTATCCCACAGCAATGGTGTTCTCGCACCTCCTTCCGTGATAGAGCTTGAAGGGCCATCTTCAAACTGGATTGATAACTGTTGTTGTACGAGAACTCGCGACGCAAGAAATTATCATCCCAGCTAGACCCATAGTCTATTCAAGCTCTCAACATGTCCTCCGTAATCTGATTGACTCTCTCGATCCGCCCATCTGTCTGCGGATGAAAAGTCGCATCAATTCCAGCCTGCGTACCCAAAGTTTCATGCAATTGCTTCCAAAACTTTGAGGTAAATCAAGGCTGCCTCTATCTCGACACGATTTTCCTCGAACTCCATGCGCATATTAACATCCTGGTCATGTATATCTTGGCCAACTTGGCACCGTGTAGGTAGTCTTTACGGGAATGAAGTGAGCTACCTTAGTCAAACGATCAACTACTACCATATAGAATCATAACTGAACGGGTCCCCGGGTAATCATGATGAAATCCATACCAAGTTTCTCCCATTTCCAATCGGGAATCGCAAAGGTTGAAGTAACCCTCGCTGGCTTCGATGTTCTCGCCTTTACATCGTTGGCAAATATCGACATGCAATACGTGCTCGCAATATCCTTCTTCATACCGCCCACCGTAAACTTTGCTTCAAATCCGTACATCTTGGTGTTGCCGGATGAATCGAGTACAGTGAATCATGAGCCTCTCAAGAATTAGCTTCCTGAGCTCGGATCATTGGGCCATAAACACGATCCTCAAACCATATAGTTCCATGTTCATCCTTACGGAATCTTTTTAGCTTTTTCCTTCCTCCATCTTTTGCTTAATCTCATCGACTTCCTTGTCCGACTTTCGGCTTCCACAATCCTTTCGGTCAAGGTGGACTGAACTTCCTGTGGTTGCAACAAATCCTTTCGAACTATCTCCGCCTGGAGATCTCGAGGTCATCGACTAACCCGGGTAATCCTCCCGCCAGAAGAGTGTTCACATAACTCTTACGGCTCAAAGCATCTGCTACAACATTGGCCTTACCGGTGGTAATGCAATCTCATGTCATAGTCCTTATCAATTCTAGCCATCTCCTCCGCACTCGAGGTTCAATTCCTTCATGCGTGAAAATATATCTAGCTCTTGTGATCTGTGTATACTTCTCAATGGTTTCGGATGAGGTAATGTCTCCAGTTATTGAGTGCATGCTCTACGGCTGCTAACTCCAAATCATGTGTGGCATAATTCAGCTCGTGTGGTCGAGCTGTCTGGAGGTATAAGCTACAACTTTTCCTTCCTGCATGAGTACTCCTCCGAGTCCTTGACGAGAAGCGTAATATACCGTAATCCTTTGTGTATGTCCGCAAAATCAGTATCTGGGCTGTAACCAAACGTTTCTTCAATTCCTGAAACCGGCTTCACAAGCCTCGGTCCAAACATACTTGGCTTCCTTTCTTCAACAGTCAATGGGCTTGGCAATCTTCGAGAAATTCTCAATAAACCTCGATAATATCCTGCGAAGTCCGAGAAAAGCGGATCTCTTGACTGGTGGTGGCCGCCAATCGGTGATCGATACAACCTTGGTGGGTCAACTGCTACTATTCCTTCTCCTGAAATAACATGTCCGAGGAATCCACTTCCTTCACCAGAATTCACATTTATCGAACTTTGGCATACAATCGATGTTCGAAGTTTCTCCGTAACTAGACGCAAATGTTCCTTATGCTCTTCCTCGCTCTTGGAGAAAAATCAGTATATCATCGATGAACACCACGACAAACTTGTCCAGATATTCCATAAATACCTTTGTTCATCAAATTCATGAAGTATGCAGGAGCATTAGTCAATCCAAAATGACATGACGGTATACTCATATAAACCATACCGTGGTGAATGCCGCTTTTCGTATATCCTTTTCACGAATTTTCAATCGATGATACCCCGATCGAAGATCGATCTTAGAGAATACCTTGGCTCCAACAAGCTGATCAAACAAGTCATTGATCATCGGCAGAGGGTACTTGTTCTTGATGGTTACTTCTGCTCAATGCACGATAATCCACAACCATCCTCAAGCTTCCATCCTTCTTTCTCTACCAAAAGAACCGGGCTCCCCAAGGTGATGAGCTTACCGAATATATCCCTTCTCCAATAGCTCATTAATTTGGTTCTTGATCTCCTTCAAATCGCTCGGCGGCATCCGATAAGGTCTCTTGGATATTATAATGCAACAACTCAATCGAAATTCAATGTCCTCGTGGCATTCTCGGTAATTCCTCCTGAACACATCGGGAAAGTCTTGCACTACCGGCACTTCTCCCTAACAACTCCCCGTGAGGGAATGCACTGATTCTTCATCCGCTATGCTCGTTACATACTTGATCCTCTTCGCCATTCGGTGGTGAGCGCGAATCGACTTGCGGGCCTATGTTCCTTCAAACTGTCTAACTAATCCATGCCTAGGATTACATCCAAGGTCTGGGTTTCAACACTATGAGGTCCGTGGGAAATTTATGGTTCCGATGTTGAGGGTTGCATGACAGCTAAGCTCGCCATCATTTCTCCTCTCAAGGCGCGAAGGGGGGCTTCTAAGGGTTCTAGTGCGCAACCCGTACTTTTCCACAACTACCCTTGATATGAAACGTAATGCGTTGCACCGAATCAAAGAGAACCAAAACTGAACGTGAATTCAATAAAAACTTACCAACCATGAACTGGCTGATCATAGACGCCCCTCCACGCCGATATGGTTCACTTGAGCACGAGGGAAGGGATTGGGCTTCTTCACGAGCCTCCATTGCCATTTCCATTCCTCCGCTGGCCTCCGGGCGCCGGGTGGCATAGTGCCCCGTCCTTCCGCACTTGAAGCAGGTGATGTGACCTCGAGATCCTTGAGCCGGGCGAGAATGGTGCTGATTGCCATTACCATTGCCATTGCCATTGCCATGGCTTCTGACTTGTTGTCCCTGCTGCGGTTGTTCCATTTCCTCCCATGGTTATGACCTCCATGGTTATGATGGGTGTGCCTCCGAGTATGGTGCATAACGGGCTTCACGAGCTCCGGAGTTGTGCTTCCCCGGCTGTACTTCCGCTTGGCTTTCAACTGCTGTTGCTTGCTTTCAAGAATGGTGGCCTTGTTCACCAGCTCCCCGGTAGTTGTTGAAGGTAGCCACAATGAGCTGCATGCTCAGTTCATCATTGAGTCCTCAAGGAACTTCTCCTGCTTGGCGCATGTGGCCACATCATCAGGCATAGCGAGCAAGCTTGCTGACCATCCACGTCGTACACAAGACGGTTCCTCGGCGTAAGTTGCGGAACTCACGCTTCGCACTCATGGCTCCAGCCGAGACATGAGCTGCAAGAAGGCTCATGAATTGATCCCATGTGATGGCACCAATGGGAAAAGTGGCGGTGTAGTTCTCCCACCAAGAAGCTGCAGGTCCATCCAGTTGATGCGCCGCAAAGCGCACCTCTCAAAGATTTTGTCAGTGCATCCAACGGTGACTAGTTTCTTCCAATCTTATGGAGCTTGTCACCACAATCGCTAAAGGTGCTACTAGAGAACATGGATTCAACCTCGTAAATCGAGTCAAGTTGTCCACAAAGGTGGGTGGTGGTGGTGGATTGTTGGTGTTGTTGTTCTGATTCTCGAATGAGTATCTCGCATGAGGGCATTCTCGTCATTGGAGTGGTGAGCTCCGCGGAAAACCGTGTCACGCCCCTGAGGCATCTGTGTTTTTTGGAGTGGATGAGAAATTTAGAATAGAACAAGGGTCTAATGAGAAATAACACTACCCATATGAATGCATAATCATATAACACACCAATCATTATTCATTCCACTCAAACATGGTTCAAACTCGACATAAAAAGCTCATGACTAATGGAAGGAAAAACATCGCCTAATCGATCGATTTAAAAAATAAAGATAACATGGTGGTCGACTAAAAAGTCTTCATCAAGCTGGCGCCTCCTCTTGGGGTTTCCTTCGCTGGTACTCCCTTCAAAATCCTGGTCATTGCTCACGAGGGTCCTTCATCTCCACTCGGATAAAGGTCCTCTCCCAAGTCCATCTTTTCCTCTATCGCTGCAAGCTTCATCTTCGTGTCGCCGACCATCTCCATGAAGTCCGCGACTTCTTCCTCATGATTAAGGAAGTCTGCGTGTGCCTTCTCCTCCAGCCTTCCAGTTCTCTAACAATAGCCTCCCCGTGTGTGTCTCGAAGTTACGCAGAGTCTGAATCTCCGCTTCCGAGAAGACACTCCAAGTCCCGGACATAAGAGAGAATGGAATCGCCTCGACGGCAGTGGATGATATCTCCATTCCTTGCTCGCGAGAAACCATGGCGAGGTCTGAGTGATCGAGCTCGCCCTCAGACTCTCCTCGGAGATGTCCAAGGGCTCGATAGATCGCCACGCCCCTTCCGGCGATCCATTGAACTCGGTGAACTCAAAGTCAATAGGCCCGTAGTGTCCTCCGGGTTCTCGGGATATGCCTTCAACTCAGAAGCGGTGTCCGATCGGAAGTGCATTGGTTGGCTTCGCGATCGAGGGCGAGCTATCTTCTTTTCTTCACCATCTCGACCAGCTTCTCGCCAAGGGCATCGCCTCATCGGCTGGCAAAACTCCGATAGCAAAACTGGGGTGAACTCGCGCCATCTAGAATGTTGCAAAGGGGGAGAAGAGTCAGAATAGAACAGAATTATAGAATGAAAGGGGTTCAAAGTAAACGGTCTTCGCTAATGGCTTTCCGATCCTAGGGGTTACGATCCTACTGATGGCGTGCAGCTCGATACCATCTCAGCGACCGACCCAAAATCCAAATCTCTCGTGTCCGTATTCATCCCAAGATCATGCCGGTACTCACAAGACATCGATAAAGTAATCAAAGTTCAATCACACCTGAATATCATTAATCGATTCCTCATAGAGTCTTTATTACAAGGGAATAAATTCGCTCAAGGCCAACTCATGAGAAATAAACTAAAATGCTGCGGAAGTTGCGTCGAAGATAAGCGAGTCCATCCGACTCAAAGGGCAATCGCTAAGCGTGGAGCGTAGCCTCACTCTGATCGAATATATCTTCCGCAACATAACACGCAGTACCATGTAGGTCAGCTTTTTGGAATAAGCTGGCAAGCCGCGAAGAATAACAATATTAAAGTTGCTAACACTATATGCATTTTGGCCGTGGAGCTCTAAGTTTCATCATTTTTATGAAAGCCAATTTTATCCTACTACAGTGGACTTATTTGCAAATTGCTACAAATTGTTGGTAGTTATTGAGATGGTTCCGCCAACCAATATCTCGTTCCCAAATTATTATTAAGTCATAAACCCTCAAATTAATCCATTAATTTTAAGTGTTGAGATATCCGAATACTTCCAAGGTCCAGATGCTCAAATGTCCGTGAATCGGGACACGGCTAATCGGGATTAGGTTATAACACTCGCAGAGGTTTCATGACTTCGCAAGAATCATTCCTCCTTTTAAAGTCTTCGTGACTTCATGATGTTTGAAGACGGATTAATGAAACAGGGTCTTCCAAAGAGTTCTTCCTGCCATCACTGGTACTCATCCAATCCTACCGTTTCTTCTACATCTCGTAGTACCGGCCCAAACGGCGTCACTACTAGGGTTGACTCCAGCCGAGCCTATAATGGCTTGCGGTCAGCATTGTAAGCTCGGTCATGGGGCATCCATCCTTCTCTTTGTGGCTGGGTGAAGCTTTCCGCAGGATGTCATGGCGCTTCCATGCATCCCGCCACCACCGGGTTCTCCAGGTGCCCGCCAACCGCCCTCCACCCAGAGTGATTTTCCTCAAGTCCATCTTGATCATTGTAGTTCATGGGGGTTGTCATCATCATTGACTCACATCTTTTGCTTATGAATATCACTCATACCCAAAACCCGCTCACGAGCATAGCAAAGTAACTACTACGTCCCCGGGTCATGGTAACAAAGGGGATTGGTTCATCCTACCACATGATACTACTCAAGTTTAATGACTTCAAGATTTCACTACTGCATGCATGGTGGGTGGTGACAACTACTAATGCACAAAAACATAGGTATAGAAATAACATGATCAAAACTTGCCTTTAGCGATGATCCTCGAAGCTAAAGAGTCAGAGTAGCAAAGCTTCAGACTGAAACTCTACCGAGACAAACAATAACACAATAAGCATAAAAGCAAGAGGATCACACAAGATAACAAAAAGTAACATAGCACAACAAAACAATCAAACCAAATCAAAAGGGAAAACTCAAAGAAATCAACTCAAAGTTTTTCCCTATTCCAAATAATAACAAGAATAGTTTTTATATAACAAAAATTCCTCAATATAACCTAATCATGGTTTTAGGTTAACTTAACAGAAAAGGATTAACTAAGCAACTAGGAGCAAAAAAGAATTAATTAAATAGCTATTATAAAACTCACTTTAGGCCTAATCCAATTTCTATTAAGAAAATTAATTTAAAACTTTTATTAATTATAAATAAAAGTTCATCTAATGGAGTGACAGAGACTAACCTAGAATAACTAATCACAAGTTAAAAATAAATTAATTTACTAATTAATTAATTAGGAAAACAGGAACTAATCAATTTATTAGGATTAATAGAATTCTGCCTAGAATTAATTATTTATTAATCCTAAAATACCAAAAGTTAATTTCTAGGGTTTGGCAATATCAAACTAAAGTGATGGCAAAAAGAATCATGCAAAAATAAGTTTTCTAACTAAAACTATAGCAGATTTGCTATTCTGACTAAAACAATATTAAAGCATTTTTAATTATTTTAACATAGCTAAATATATGTTTTTCAGAAACTACATAAAATTTGCAATCCAACAAAAAAAGAATCACTCAAAATATTAAACAGAATAAAAGATATACATTTTTGAAATTTGAAACAAATCGCCAAAACAGAAAATCAAAATAAAAGAAAAAGCCTAATGGCCTATACTGTGTCTCCTGCAGGCGTAGTTTAGTCTAAACGGGCCTAGGGTTTAAACTACGAACCGCCTAACAGATAAAAACCTAACTAAAATAAAACCGCTCGGGACGGCCGGTTTCTAATAAAACATACCCCTTCGGGGCTTCTAATCCTAACCTAGGTTTAGGATCGAACGGTGGAGGTAGTTTCTGGGGACTCACCGATGACGGCGCATGGCGGCGGGTAGAGTGCTCGAGGGCTTGAGCGTGGCGAGCTTAGACGCTTGGGAGATGCGGGGAGCACGGGAGTGGTTCGTGGGTCGGGAAGGGCCGGGGTGGACTAGGGGGCCAAGCAGTGGTTTTGCATGGTGGCGAGCTCGGTGCTCCGTGAGCTCCTGGAGGGAGAGAAGGAGAGGGTTCAGCGAGGCTAGGGGGAGAATGGGTGCGGAGCCTCGGGCTTATATAGCCAGGGGTCGGGCGGGGGCGGAAGGGCATCGGGCGATCGGGGATCCGATTCTTCTGGGATCCGTGGATCTCCCACAGCTTCGCTGCTTGGGCGAGGGAAGACGACGGGTGGGGGCCCAAGTGGCTGAGAGGGGAGAGAGGAGGTTCTGGTCGGGGTGGCCGAACTCGGGGAGTTTCGGGCGAGGGTGCGCGTGGCGGGTCGGCCGGGCTGGTTCGCTCGCGGGCTGGCCCTCGGTGGGCCGGCCATAACAAAGTGGAGGCGTGAGGCGAGGTGGCGCTGGCTGGCCTGGGTGGTTCGGGTGGCGCCTGAAAGGTTTTTCTTATTTTTTTTTAATTAAAACTAAAACAAAAATAAAAACCCAAATTATAAATAATTTATATAGAGTATATATATACCAAAATGATCAGGGAATATTCCCTTTCATTTGAACATTTTTCCAAAGGCAAAATCCAAACTTCATAAAAATCCATTTTTTTCAAATTCAAATAAATTTCAGATTTGAATCCAAATCTTTTGGCATTGTTTCCTCTGATATTTTTGGAGTGTCATGTTTGCTCCTCTCATACTTTTGATCAAGTATTTATCAGGCTTGGTTTTTTTTGAAATGTTTCCCACATGCCAAAGTTTGAATTCAAATTCAAAACTCAAATTTCTCTGAAACTTCAAATGGCATTCAAATTCAAATAAGATGCATAGGATGCTTAGCTATAATTGTAAAACATTCCAAATAGGAAATTTGGGATGTTACATATTGCCTCATGAGCTGCCGCTTGGAGGCGAGCTGCCTCCGTCCTCCTCTTATACTCGTTCGCTTCCTCCCTGGTTATAATATATCTCCCTTTTGCCTGAAAGTCAAAGAAAGTAGGAGCAGGGAGAGCAGCATGGAAAGTGCGGCGCCTGGTCGTACTAAGAGGAATGAACATGAAAACTACTATAGCAACTGGAGAGGATGTTCATTCCTCTCAATAAACTGATGGCGAACCATAGCATCATAATGTAGATAAGAGGGAGGCAATTCTATATCATTTTCATGTATGGGTATCTCAAGAAAATTAGCCACACGAGTTGCATAAATCCCACCAAACAAGTCTCCACTTAAACCATTATTATGCAACCTTCGTGCAACAATGGCCCCCAAGTTATATTGTTTATCTCCTAAAACAGCACTCTTGAGAACACTAAGATCAAGAACACACATGTGACATGCCTCATCCTTACCGTTTATGCATCTAACTACAAAGAGAGCAAAATAATGTATAGCAGGAAAATGAATGCTCCCTATGGTAGCTTGTGTTATCTCTCTAGACTCCCCCACAGTGATACTAGCAAGAAAATCTTTAAACTCAGATTTGCGAGGTTCACTAGCACTACCCCACTGTGGAAGTTTACAGGCAGTATAAATAGGACAGTGTGAGAATTGTGTGAAGATGAAAATTTGAACCTTCTCACAAAGGAATCAGTTAGGTGATAATACTGAGGGCACTTATCTAGCATGAAGCCCTCGAGTTTAGAATTATGCACGTATGCGTCAAATTCCTCCTTAATTCCTGCTCGAACCATGAAATCTTCTGACGGCCATTCACAAGGCCGCACTTGAGCTTCTCTTGGTGGTTCATGGTCCGGCTCACATATTGCAGGCCTGGGTCCCTGCTTCCTTGAAGAACCACCTTGGTACATTTTCCTAAACATATTTCTTCCTCTGAAAAATTTCTGAAAATTTTAGTAACTTAAAATAAAAGTGAACCAAACTCAACAAAATTGATAGCAACTACTCCCACAAGTTCCTAGAGACTACATCATGCATTAGAACTACTTGGGATGAAATAAATTTGACATGCAAGCTCAAGAACGGGGTCACCTAAGCAGCAAGAATTTGCAATGAAAAAAGCACTAGAACAAAAACTAATTGGACCATTGGAGGAGTCACATACCGAAGAACAATCCCCCAAAGCAGTTTTGTGAGTGGAGCTTTGAGCAAGGTGATCGAAAATCGCAGCAAGATGAGCTAGAACTCGTGCTTGAGTTGGTTGGTGATTTTTTTGGGAGGAAGAAGGAGTGTGTGGGTACTGGAATAAGTGGAGGGGGGCCACCAGGGGCCGACGAGGCAGGGGGGCGCGCCCTGGACCCTCGTGGCTAGGTGCTTGCTCCCCCGGATGTGTTCTCAGTGCCAGATATTCTCAAATATTCTAGAAAAAATCATATTTCATTTTCAGGGCATTTGGAGAACTTTTAATTTCTGGGTATTTTTTACTGCACGGATAATTCAGAAAACAGGCAGAAAATACTATTTTTGCTTTATTTAATCTAAATAACAGAAAGTAAAAGGAGAGTACAGAGAGTTGTGCTTTCTAACTTCATCCATCTCATGCTCATCAAAAGGAATCCACTAACAAGGTTGATCAAGTCTTGTTAACAAACTCTTTTTGAATAACATGGAACCGGAGAAATTTCGAATAACACTAAGTTACCTCAACGGGGATATGCACATCCCCAACAATAAGAATATCATATTTCTTCTTGACAGTAGGAAGAGGAAATTCAAAACCTCCAATAGTAATAGTTGAAAATTTTCCAATAGAATAAATACTGTGGACCTGAGGTTGTTTCCTCAGAAAGTGTACCGTGTGCTCATTACCATTAACATGAAAAGTGACATTGCCTTTGTTGCAATCAGTAACAGCCCTGCAGTATTCAAAAAGGGTCTACCAAGGATAATCGACATACTATCGTCCTCGGGAATATCAAGAATAACAAAGTCCGTTAAAATAGCAACGTTTGCAACCACAACAGGCACATCCTCAAAAATACCGACAGGTATAGCAGTTGTTTATCAGCCATTTGGAAAGATATTTCAGTAGGTGTCAACTTATTCAAATCAAGTCTACGATATAAAGAGAGAGGCATAACAGTAACACCGGCTCCAAGATCACATAAAGTATTTTTAACATAGTTTCTTTTAATGATGCATGGTATAGTTGGTACTCCTGGATCTCCAAGTTTCTCTAGTATTCCACCCTTAAACGTATAACTAGCAAGCATGGTGGAAATTTCAGCTTTCGGTATCTTTCCTTTATTTGTAACAATACCTTTCATATACTTAGCATAAGGATTCATTTTAAGCATATCAATCAAACGAATACGCAAAAATATAGGTCTAATCATTTGAGCAAAACGCTCAAAATCCTCATCATCCTTTTTCTTGGATGGTTTAGGAGGAAAAGGCATGGGTTTCTAAACCCATGGTTCTCTTTCTTTACCGTGCTTCCTAGCAACAAAGTCGCTCTTATCATAACGTTGATTCTTTGATTGTGGGTTATCAAGATCAACAACAGGTTCAATCTCTACACCATTGTTATTGCTAGGTTGAGTATCAACATGAACATCATCATTAATATTATCACTAGGTTCATGTTCATCACCAGATTGTGTTTCAGCATCAGAAATAGAAATATCATTGGGATTCTAAGGTGTGTCAACAACAAGTTCACTAGGAGCATGCAAAGTCCTATCATTTTTCTTTTTCTTCCTCTTAGAAGGACTAGGTGCATCAACATTAGTTCTCTAAGAATCTTGCTCAATTCTCTTAGGGTGGCCCTCAGGATACAAAGGTTCCTGAGTCATTCTACCCCCTCTAGTCATAACTCTAACAACATTATCATTTTTATTATTATTTAATTCATTGAGCAAATCATTTTGAGCTTTAAGCACTTGTTCTACTTGAGTGGTAACCATAGAAGCATGTTTACTAATAAGTTTAAGTTCACCTTTAACTCTAGACATATAATCACTCAAGTGTTCAATCATATAAGAATTACGTTTCAATTGTCTACCAACATAAGCATTGAAGTTTTATTGTTTAACAATAAAATTATCAAACTCATCTAAGCATTGGCTAGCAGACTTATAACAAGGAATATCACCTTCATCAAATATATAGAGAGAATTTACCTTTACTACCTGTGTCGGGTTATCAAGACCATGCACTTCTTCAACAGGCGGCAAACTAAGACCATGTATTTCTTCAACAGGAGGCAAATTCTTAAAATCATCAGCTTTAATACCTTTTTCTTTTATGGATTTCTTTGCCTCTTGCATATCTTCAGGACTGAGAAATAGGATACCCCTTTTCTTCAGAGTTAGCTTAGGAGTTGGTTCAGGAAGTGTCCAATTATTTTCATTAGTCAACATATTATTCAATAGCAATTCAGCTTTAGATTCATAGCCATAAAAAGGATCAGATTCAACCAAAGTAATTATATCAGGATCAACAGAGAATTCATAATCCTTATCAGTAACACAGATAGGTGAAGTAGCAAAAGCAGGGTCATGTTTCATTCTAGCATTAAGAGATTGCTGCTTCCATTTAGCTAATAACCTCTTTAGATCATATCTATCATTGCAAGCTAAAATAGCTCTAGCAGCTTCTTCATCCATAAAATAACCATCAGGAACAACATGCGATTCATATTTATTAGGGGGAGAGTCTTTATCATCACTTTCATCGATATTATTAGTTTCAATAATTTCATTCTCTCTAGCCCTAGCAAGTTGTTCATCAAGAAATTCACCAAGTGGCACAGTAGTATCAAGCATAGAAGTAGTTTCATCATAAGTATCATGCATAGCAGAAGTGGCATCATCAAAAACATGCGACATATCAGAATTAATAGCAGAAGCAGGTTTAGGTGTCGCAAGCTTACTCAAAACAGAAGGTGAATCAAGTGCAGAGCTAGATGGCAGTTCCTTACCTCCCCTCGTAGTTGAGGGATAAATTTTGATTTTCTCGTCTTTCAAGTTCCTCATAGTGACCAACAGATATAAATCCCAAGTGACTCAAGGAATAGAGCTACGCTCCCCGGCAACGGCGCCAGAAAATAGTCTTGATAACCCACTGATAACCCACAAGTATAGGGGATCGCAAAAGTTTTCGAGGGTAGAGTATTCAACCCAAATTTATTGATTCGACACAAGGGGAGCCAAAGAATATTCTCAATTATTGGCAGTTGAGTTGTCAATTCAACCACACCTGAATAACTTAGTATCTGCAGCAAAATATTTAGTAGCAAAGCAATATGGAAGTAACGGTAACGGTAGCAAAAGTAGTATTGTTGGGTTTTGTAGTGATTGTAACAGTAACAACGGAAAAGTAAATAAGCGAAGAACAATATGTGAAAAGCTCGTAGGCATTGGATCGGTGATGGAGAATTATGCGGATCACGGTTCATCATGTAACAGTCATAACATAGGGTGACACAGAACTAGCTCCAATTCATCAATGTAATGTAGGCATGTATTCCGAATATAGTCATACGTGCTTATGGAAAAGAACTTGCATGACATCTCTTGTCCTACCCTCCCGTGGCAGCGGGGTCCTAATGGAAACTAAGGGATAGTAAGGCCTACTTTTAATAGAGTATCAGACCAAAGTATTAACACATAGTGAATACATGAACTCCTCAAACTACGGTCATCACCGGGAGTGGTCCCGATTATTGTCACTTCGGGGTTGCCGAATCATAACACATAGTAGGTGACTATAGACTTGCAAGATAGGATCAAGAACTCACATATATTCATGAAAACATAATAGGTTCAGATCTGAAATCATGGCACTTTCGGGCCCTAGTGACAAGCATTAAGCATAGCAAAGTCATAGCAACATCAATCTCAGAACATAGTGGATACTAGGGATCAAACCCTAACAAAACTAACTCCATTACATGATAAATCTCATCCAACCCATCACCGTCCAGAAAGCCTACGATGGAATTACTCATGCACGGTGGTGAGCATCATGAAATTGGTGATGGAGGAAGGTTGATGATGACGACGACGACGGATTCCCCTCTCCGGAGCCCCGAACGGACTCCAGATCATCCCTCCCGAGAGGTTTTAGGGCTTGGCGGTGGCTCCATATCGTAAAACACGATGAATCCTTCTCTCTGATTTTTTTCTTCCGGAACACAAATATATGGAGTTGGAGTTGAGGTCGGTGGAGCGTCAGGGGGCCCACGAGGCAGGGGGCGCGCCCCCACCCTCGTGGACAGGTGGAGGCCCCCTTGACGTGGATTCTTCTTCCAGTATTTTCTATATATTCCAAAAATATGTTCCGTGGAGTTTCTGGTCATTCCGAGAACTTTTGTTTCTACACATAAATAACACCATGGCAATTCTGCTAAAAACATTGTCAGTCCGGGTTAGTTCCATTCAAATCATGCAAGTTAGAGTCCAAAACAAGGGCAAAAGTGTTTGGAAAAGTAGATACGACGGAGACGTATCAACTCCCCCAAGCTTAAACCTTTGCTTGTCCTCAAGCAATTCAGTTGGCAAACTGAAAGTGATAAAGAAAAAATTTTACAAACTCTGTTTGCTCTTGTTGTTGTAAATATGTAAAGCCAGCATTCAATTTTTCAGCAAAGATTATGACTAACCATATTCATAATAACACTTAGGTCTTATGTTTACTCATATCAATGGCATAATCAACTAGCGAGCAATAATAATAAATCTCGGATGACAACACTTTCTCAAAACAATCATAATATGATATAACAAGATGGTATCTCGCAGAGCACCTTTAAAGATCAAGGACTGACTAGACATTGTAATTCATGGTAAAAGATATCCAGTCATAGTCATACGCAATATAAATTAATAGTAATGAATGCAAATGACAGCAGCGCTCTCCAGCTAGTGCTTTTTAATAAGAGGGTGATGACTCAACATAAAAGTAAATAGATAGGCCCTTCGCAGAGGGAAGCAGGGAATTGTAGAGGTGCCAGAGCTCGATTTTAAAGCAGAGATAAATAATATTTTGAGCGGCATACTTTCATTGTCAATATAACAACCAAGAGATGGCGATATCTTCCATGCTACACACATTATAGGCGGTTCCCAAACAGAATGATAAATTTTATACCCCCCCCCTCCACCAACAAGCATCAATCCATGGCTTGCTCGAAACAACGAGTGCCTCCAACTAGCAACAGTCCCAGGGGGAATTTTGTTTGCAATTATTTTGATTTAGTTTGCATAAAGCATTGGACTGGGCATCCCGGTGACCAGCCATTTTCTCGTGAGTGAGGAGCGGAGTCCACTCCTCTTGAGAATAACCCGCCTAGCATGGAAGATACGGACAACCCTAGTTGATATATGAGCTATTCGAGCATACAAAACAGAATTTCATTTGAAGGTTTAGAGTTTGGCACATACAAATTTACTTGGAACGGCAGGTAGATACCGCATATATAGGAAGGTATAGTGGACTCATATGGGATAACTTTGGGGTTTAAGGGATTGGATGCACAAGCAGTATTCCCGCTTATTACAAGTGAAGGCTAGCAAAAGACTGGGAAGCGACCAACTAGAGAGCGACAATAGTCATGAACATGCATTAAAATTAATGAACATTGAGTGCAAGCATGAGTAGGATATAATCCACCATGAACATAAATATCATGAAGGCTATGTTGATTTGTTTCAACTACATATGTGGACATGTGCCAAGTCAAGTCACTTAAATCAATCAAAGGAGGATACCACCCCACTATACCACATCACAACCATTTTAATAGTATGTTGGCACGCAAGGTAAACCATTATAACTCATATCTAATCAAGCATGGCACGAGCAACTATGATCTCTAATTGTCATTGCAAACATGTTTATTCATAATAAGCTGAATCAGGAATGATGAACTAATCATATTTACAAAAACAAGAGAGGACGAGTTCATACCAGCTTCTCTCATCTCAATCAGTTCATCATATATCGTCATAATTGCCTTTCACTTGCACGACCGAACGATGTGAAAATAATAAGAGTGCACGTGCATTGGACTATGCTGGAATCTGCGAGCATTCAATAAACAGGAGAAGAGAAGGCAATATGGGCTCTTGGTTAAATCAACAATAATGCATATAAGAGCCACTTCAACAATTTCATTATGGCCTTCTCCTATCGACCCCCAAAGAAAAGAAAATAAATAAAACTATTTACACGGGAAAGCTCCCAACAAGCAAAAGAAGAACGGGAAATCTTTTTGGGTTTTCTTTTAATTATTACTACTACAGCAAGAAAAGTAAACTAGCTAAAGCTACAACTAATTTTTTTTTGTTTTTTCTTAAGGTTTAATCAAACACACAAGAAGAAAGCAAGAAAAATAAAATAAACTAGCATGGATATTACAGTGAAAAAGTATGAGCACCGACATCTAGCAATGAGTGTGTGTGAACATAAATATAATGTCGGTGGGAAATACGTACTCCCCCAAGCTTAGGCTTTTGGCCTAAGTTGGTTTATTGCCACGGATGGCCTGGCGGATATCCATAGTTGTAGCCAGGGTCGTACTGAGATGCAGCGGCTATTGCCTCCTGAGCTGCAGCGTGGCGGCGAGCTGCCTCCGCCCTCCTCTCGTACTCATTTGCCTCTTCCCTGGTTATAAAATGTCTTCCTTTTGCCTGAAAGTCAAAGAGAGCAGGAGCAGGGAGAATAATATTGATGTATGACGGCCTTTGTCAAAGATTAATCGATCTTGGAGAGGTGGTTCATTCCTCTCGACAAACTGGTGGTGAACCATAGCATTGAAGTCTAGATAAGTAGGAGGCAATTCAGTATCATCATCATGTATGGTTACACCAAGAAAATCAGCTAAGCGGGTTGCATAAATTCCACCAAAGAAATCTCCATTAAATCTATTATGATGTAACCTACGTGCAACAATGGCTCCCAAATTATAAGATTTGTCTCCTAACACCGCACTCCTAAGAATACTGAGGTCAGCGACACACATATGACATGCTTCATCTTTACCATTTATGCACCTACCTATGAAGAGAGCAAAATAATGTATAGCAGGAAAATGAATGCTCCCTATGGTAGCTTGTGCTATATCTCTAGATTCCCCAACAGTTATATTAGCAAGAAAATTTCTAAATTCAGATTTGCAACGTTCACTAGCACTACCCCATTGTGGAAGTTTGCAAGCAGTGGTAAAATCCTCTAAGTCCATTGTATAGGATTTCTCATAAAGATCAAACAGGACAGTTGGAGAATTGCGTGAAGATGAAAATTCAAACCTCCTCACAAAGGAGCTAGTGAGATAGTGGTACTGGCGGCACTTTTCCGCCTCAAGCTCACAAGATAAGCGTTACGCAAATATGCATTAAATTCTTCCTTGATTCCCGCTCGATCCATAAAGCCCTCTGAAGGCCTTTCACAAGGCCGCACTAGAGCGTTCCTTGGTGGCTCATCGCCAGCATCACGCATTGCAAGCCTGGGTCCTTGCTTCCTTGAAGGGCCACCTTCGTACATTTTCCGAAACATATTTTTTCCTCTGAAAAATTTCTGAAATTTTTAGTAACTTCAAATAAAAGTGAACCAAGCTTAACAAAATATATAGCAACTACTCCTACAAGTGCCTAGAGCCTATATCATGCATTAGAACTACTTGGAACCATATAAATTTGACATGCAAGCTCAAGAACATGGTCACCTAGGCAGCATAAATTTGTAATGAATAAAGCACTAGAACAAAAACTAATTGGACCAATGGAGGAGTCACATACGAAGGAACAATCCCCCAAAGCAGTTTTGTGAGAGGTGCTTTGAGCAAGGAGATCAAAAATCGCAGCAAAATGAGCTAGAACTCGTGCTTGAGCTGGATGGTGAATTTTTTGGGAGGAAGAAGAAGTGTGTGGGTGCAGGAATAAGTGGAGGGGAGCCACCATGGGCCCACGAAGCATGGCGGCGCGCCAGGGGGGTGGGCGCACCCTGGACCCTCGTGCCCAGGTGCTTGCTCCCCCTGCTGTGTTCTCAGTGCCAGATATTCTCAAATATTCCAGAAAAAATCATATTAAATTGGAAGGGCATTTGGAGAACTTTTATTTTCGGGGTATTTTTATATTGCACGAATAAATCAGAAAACAGACAGAAAAATACTATTTTTACTTTATTTCAACTAAATAACAGAAAGTAAAAGAAGGGTATAGAAGGTTGTGCCTTCTAGTTTCATCCATCTCGTGCTCATCAAAAGGAATCCACTAACAAGGTTGATCAGGTCTTGTTAACAAACTCATTCCGAATAACATGGAACCAGAGAAATTTTGAATAACACTATGTTACCTCAACGGGATATGCACATCCCCAATAATAAGAATATCATATTTCTTCTTGACAGCGGGAAGAGGAAATTCAATACCTCCAAAAATAATCGATGGAATTTTTCCAATAGAATTGATACTGTGGACTTGAGGTTGTTTCCTCGGAAAGTGTACCGTATGCTCATTACCATTAACATGAAAAGTGACATTGCCCTTGTTGCAATCAATAACAGCCCCTGCGGTATTCAAAAAAGGTCTTCCAAGAATAATAGACATACTATCGTCCTCGGGAATATCAAGAATAACAAAGTCCGTTAAAATAGTAATGTTTGCAACCATAACAGGCACATCCTCACAAATACCGACATGTATAGCAGTTGATTTATCGGCCATTTGCAAAGATATTTCAGTAGGTGTCAACTTATTCAAATCAAGTCTACGATATAAAGAGAGAGGCATAACACTAACACCGGCTCCAAGATCACATAAAGCAGTTTTAACATAGTTTCTTTTAATGGAGCATGGTATAGTAGGCACTCCTGGATCTCCAAGTTTCTTTGGTATTCCACCCTTAAAAGTATAATTAGAAAGCGTGGTGGAAATTTCAGCTTCCGGTATCTTCCTTTTATTAGTAACAATTTCTTTCATATACTTAGCATAAGGATTCATTTTGAGCATATCAGTTAATCGCATACGCAAAAAGATAGGTCTAATCATTTCAGCAAAGCGCTCAAAATCCTCATGATCCTTTTTCTTGGATGGTTTTGGAGGAAAAGGCATGGGTTTCTGAATCCAAGGTTCTCTTTCCTTACCGTGCTTCCTAGCAAGAAAGTCTCTCTTATCATAACGTTGATTCTTTGATTGTGGATTATCAAGATCAATAGCAGGTTCAATTTCTACATCATTATCATTACTAGGTTGAGCATCATCATGAACATTATCATTAATATTATTACTAGGTTCATGTTCATTACCAGATTGTGTTTCAGCATCAGAAATAGAAATATCATTCGGATTCTCAGGTGGTTCAGCAATAGGTTCACTAGAAGCATGCAAAGTCCTATCATTTTTCTTTTTCTTCTTTTTATAAGGACTAGGTGCATGAACATTATTTCTCTGAGAATCTTGTTCAATTCTCTTAGGGTGGCCTTCAGGATACAAAGGTTCCTGAGTCATTTTACCAGTTATAGTAGCCACTCTAATAGCATAGTCATTATTCTTATTATTTAATTCATTGAGAAAATCATTTTGAGCCTTAAGTACTTGTTCTACTTGAGTGGTAACCACAGAAGCATGTTTACTAATGAGTTTAAGTTCACCTTTAACTCTAGACATATAATCACCCAAGTGTTCAAGCATATTTGAATTGTATTTCAATTGTCTACCAAAATAAGCATTGAAGTTTTCTTGTTTGACAATAGAATTATCATACTCTTCTAAGCATTGTCTAGCAGACTTATAGTGAGGAATATCACCTTCATCAAATCTATAGAGAGAATTTACCTTTACTACCTGTGTCCGGTTATCAAGACCATGAGTTTCTTCAATAGGTAATGAATTAAGATCATATGTTTCTTTAACAGACGGTAAATTAAGACCATGTATTTCTTCAATAGGAGGTAAATTCTTAACATCTTCAGCTTTTATACCCTTTTCCTTCATAGATTTCTTTGCCTCTTGCATATCTTCAGGACTGAGAAATAGAACACCTCTCTTCTTAGGAGTTGGTTTAGGAATACGCTTAGGAAGTGTCCAATTATTTTCATTTTTCAACATATTATTCAATAAAATTTCAGCTTCATCCGGTGTTCTTTCCCTGAAAACAGAACCATCACAACTATCCAGGTAACCTCTAGAAGCATTGGTTAGTCCATTATAAAATATATCAAGTATTTCATTTTTCTTAAGAGGATGATCAGGCAAAGCATTAAGTAATTGGAGAAGCCTCCCCCAAGCTTGTGGGAGACTCTCTTCTTCAATTTGCACAAAGTTGTATATACCTGTCGGTGTCAAAACCAACGGATCTCGGGTAGGGGGTCCCGAACTGTGCGTCTAGGCGGATGGTAACAGGAGACAAGGGACACGATGTTTTTACCCAGGTTCGGGCCCTCTCGATGGAGGTAAAACCCTACTCCTGCTTGATTAATATTGATGACATGGGTAGTACAAGAGTAGATCTACCACGAGATCAGGGAGGCTAAACCCTAGAAGCTAGCCTATGGTATGATTGTTGTTCGTCCTACGGACTAAAACCCTCTGGTTTATATAGACACCGAAGAGGGCTAGGGTTCTGTGAGTCGTTTACAACGGGAGGAGATCTACATATCCGTATTGCCAAGCTTGCCTTCCACGCCAAGGAAAGTCCCATCCGGACACGGGACGAAGTCTTCAATCTTGTATCTTCATAGTCCAGGAGTCCGGCCAAAGGTTATAGTTCGGCTATCCGAACACCCCCTAATCCGGGACTCCCTCAGTAGCCCCCGAACCAGGCTTCAATGACGATGAGTCCGGCACGCAGATTTGTCTTCGGCATTGCAAGGCGGGTTCTTCTCCAAATTCTGTGTACCTGTTGAATAGTGTCCGGCTTTTCGTGAATATTGTGCTCCTTGGCTTCCACGCCCTAATAATGGCCGTCTTCCACATGTCAAACGAATGCGAAAAGCCAGGGTGTTTTTACTTTTACCCCCCTAGCTGCGCAAATAAGCTACCTTATAAAAGAGACGAGGATTTAGATCCGAATCACACCATCTTCCCTTCGCGAGCATCCATCGGAGCGCATCTGACAGAAATCCATTCCATCATGGCCAGTCCACGCAACACCTCCTCTCTCCCTACCAGCCCTCAACCTGGAGATTGGGAGAGATGTTCCGTCCCACACAGCGAGCTAGTGACGCTCCAAACCAAGGGATTTCTTCCCCCAGCCTTCATGGTCCCGGTTCGAGCCGGACTCGCCACCTATAATGGCGGAAAGCAGGCGGAGAGCGTCCCCAATCCCTCCAAACGAGAGCGGGTATGCCTTGTCCCTTACTTAATAAGAGGGCTCGGATTTCCAATTCATCCGTTTCTCCGGGCTCACGAGTTCTCTGACCTCGGCTGCACCACCTTATGCCTGCCTCCATATTGCATATTGCGGGCTTCATAGCCCTTTGCGAGCTGTTCTTGGGCGTCGAGGCTCATTTCGCGCTGTGGAAGAAGCTGTTCTGCCTTGTGCCCCGTTCTTAGGAGGGGTCGATATATCAAGTGGGCGGAGCCGAACTATGGCGCATCGCCGGGACCGGATATCTATCCGGAACCCCAAAGAAGGCGTCCGAAGACTGGCCTTCAGAATGGTTTTATATAGAAGATGTCCTGCCGGACCCTGTTCGGATCGGCCTTCCTGAGTTCAATAATGCTCCTTTGAAGAAGCGCCTAAGCTGGCGCCCACGGAGCCCTCAGAAGGAAAATGACAGGGACGTCCTTTACCTGATGAGCCGGATAAGATTATTAGTTCATTCCGGACTGACCATGATCGGGTTCATGGCCACATGCATCATGCGGGGGGTGCAGCCGCTTCAGTATAGAGGCCACCCCATGTGGGATTTCAACGGGGAGGATGATGCCACCCGCTGCGGCCGTAAGGGGCCGGGATCGGTTGCTGCTCTGACGAAGGCCTTGTCCGCATTGTACAAGGGAGAAGAGGAGGAGTTCCTCCGCGTCAATCCACAGGGCGGATTTTCTATGTACGATCCTCCAAGCTGGGTAAGCGGACACTTCTTTATGCCCATCCGTTCCATATTCCCATAGTTAAGTACCTTATCTTGTGATTTCGATGCAGGAATTGCGCCAGGCCGTAAAGGATATAAACAGCCCACCTCCACAACCCGAGGATCCGGAACGGTCCCTCGATCCGGCCTCCCAAGAGGATCCTGACATATCCGTGGAGCTGATCGATGGGGTATTTTACCAACTGAGCATCGACAATGCCTTGGTTGCCATTACGGCCGATTACCCCGGAATATTTCCAGCCTCACAGGTAACTGAGACCGAAGTCCCAATACTTTAAAAATGATCCCTCCGTTCTTATCTTTGATCACCGTATATCAATGGTGTTTTAAGTGGGAGCCCTTGAGGCGGAAGGCCGAGCCTGGGGTGGCTAGCCAACAAAGGGCAGCAAGGCCCAGCAAGCTGAAAAGAAGTGCGGTCCGGATTGAGACGCCGGCGCCATGGTATGGCATGCCGCCTTATTCCCAGGTTTTATTCCCGGAAGGTATACTAACGCTCGTGCTCTCTTCAGGAAAAAGAGCGCTCGCCGGACTATATCTGGAGAGGCTGCCAATCGAGCCTCCACCAGCCAGGCTCCAAAGCCAGGTCCAGAAGCGGAGGCGAACACGAGGCATGCGTCGGACACTCCTCCGACAGAGGATGCCGACGGACTATCTGCCACCAATTCCGAGGTGGAGAGTGCCATGAATCACAGGCGTCGCCGGACTGTTCTTCGTGACGCATGTTTCTCCCAAGAGGCATTGGATGCCTTCAATTCGGGAGATGTGCACCTCCGTGCCGCTCAAAATGGTCTAGCCAGAACCACGGAGCAGTATGTGAAAGACATACGGGTGAGAAAATTTGATGGTTATATATACTAGTAGCCCCCGAGACTTGAAATAGTTAGAATAACTGATTTAAGGATCATTTGTTATGCAGGATCTTACAAAAAAGAATACCCAACTGTCCCAGGAGCTGGAAGAGCGCAAAGCCCAACTTGAGGCCGCACTAGTCACCGCAGGGGAGGCCAAGGAGACCCCCTCTGGTAATATACGCTTTGAAAGATAAGTATGTTGTGAAGTGCGGCGTGTGTGTAAATCTGACAATATGATTGCAGATGGCGCCGGAGCAGACCCGGACAAGCAACAACTCTTGCGCCGGTTAAAGGCCAGGGAGAGCGTGCTTTACGAGGGTGAGACAGGAGAAGAATAATCTCCAAGATGCCAACACCCAGCTGGGCGAGGAACTAAAGGATGTTCGTGCCCATCTGTCGGACTCCGTGAAGGAGAATCGACGGCTTCGACGCGACATTTTTAGTAAGTGCTTGAACGAACTTCGAAAAAGAGTTCGGCGAGGAAGTCGACTAACAGAGTTATGTCTGTAGGTATGCTCACGAGTCGTCCTGCAGAGGAAATGCCAGTTCTCTGGTGACCTTCTTCCCGAGCTCTTGCAACTGCACGAACGAGTTCGGCAGGTGATGAAGGGCGTCGCCCAGGCCTTGTGGCCATCTGTCTCCCTGCCCGAAGGCCTTGGAGAGCTTGCAGAGAGGCTTAAGGGAGCGCGGCGGCGCTTCCGATTATGGAAGATATCGGCCTGCCATCAAGGCACCAGGGAGGCCTGGGCCATGGTGAAGACGCGGTACACGAAGGCTGACCCAAACCACATGGCCGAGGTCGGACCTGTGGGGCCTGATGGGAAGGAGATCCCTGTGAGCTTAGTGTACGGCCAAGTAGAATTGGCCGCAAAGTATTCCCAACAGGACTGTAAACTAGACAGCCTATTAGATGGTATTGAGGAGGAATACAGCCAGTCAAATTGACTATGTAATTGAACATGACATGTAAAAATGCCTTCTAGCCGGATTGTAGATCGTTTGTCATGGCGGACCTTTTCGCTTCAACCTCGGGACCCTATAGTCCGGAGCGTGTCCGAATACCCTCATGGTTATGTAAGAACCGGGCATGCATGGAGACCGAGCGTAGGGGTCATTAGTGCTTGAGCAGGACAAGTGCCCAACTAGTTATGTTATATTACATGGTTAGTAAGAAACATCTTCGGGAGAATAGTTCCGTTAGGGGTTCCTTTCACAGGAGGCATGCCTTAAAGTGCATGTCCGGACTACAAAAAGCGTAAAAGCATCTGGGGGCAGATAAATAAATAAGTGAGAAATCATCTTTAGTTCACCGACCGAATATTCCCTTAAGAACGCTAGCTTTCGGCTTCACCCAATCTGAGGTACACATCCGGCTGACCCGGCAGTAACAATTGCAGAGGTGCTCCCTTTACCACCTAGCCGAACAATCGGGAGCGAGGGGTAAGCACAGAGCCAGGCAACCAGCTTGGCCAAAACTTAAGTCATATCGATGCATATAATGGTGAATAAAAGGTACATGCGGGCGTTACACATGTGTTAGGCATAAAGCCCGTACAAATAAGCTTCTGTTAAAGAAGCCCCCAGGTATAATGAGCGCGGATAGCGCGTCAAGTATGTGCGAACAATGCGCGAACGAGCCTTTACAGGCTGTAAGAGAAAAAGAGGGAGAAGGAGAGAAATATAAGACAACTAATGTGTAAAAAATAGACAGAGGAAGGAGACGAACTCAGAATCCGGCGCTAGGCGTAGAATCTTCGGAGACGGGCTGCTTTCCATGGGTTCGGCTCGAGTCGGTTATCCGATGCATCTCGCAGATGGTACGCTCCACCGGTCAGGACTTGGTCGATAATAAAGGGACCTTCCCATTTGGGCTTAATTTTGTCCTTTTTCTTGTCCGTGAGCGTAGAACTAATTCGCCAACATTGTAAGTTTTGGCCCGTACTTCTCTGCTTTGATATCTTCGAGCCTGTTGTTGATAGAATGTGGAGCAGGCTTTGGCCACGTCACGCTCCTCCTCCAAGGCGTCCAAACTGTCCTGCCGATCGAGCTCGGCTTCTCTTTCTTCGTACATGCGCACGCGAGGTGAGTCATGAATTATGTCGCAGGGCAGAACTGCCTCTGCGCCGTATACCATAAAGAATGGTGTGAATCCGGTGGTGCGATTCGGCGTGGTCCATAGCCCCCAGAGTACGGAGTCGAGCTCCTCTACCCAGTGCGTGTTAGATTCCTTGAGGGACCGCACTAATCTGGGTTTGATGCCGCTCATGATTAGACCATTTGCTCGTTGGACTTGACCGTTAGTTTGAGGGTGATAGACTGAAGCATAGTCGAGCTTGATGCCCATGTTTTGCACCGTAGTTTGACCTCGTCACCGTGAAGTTCGTGCCGTTATCGGTGATGATCTTTGTGGGGAAGAACGGTGTACGACCCACGATATGAAGTCTATCACGGTCCAGATTCGCCGTCTTAACAGGCTTGGCCTCTATCCATTTGGTGAATTTATCCACCATGACCAGAGGTATTTTTGCTTGTGGGTTCCTCCTTTAAGGGGTCCAACCATGTCAAGCCCCTGCACCGCGAAGGGCCAGGTGATGGGTATAGTTTGGAGGGCGGTGGGTGGAATGTGGCTTTGATTAGCAAAGAGTTGGCAACCGACGCATCGTTGGACTAAGTCCTGAGCATCTGCCCGGGCCGTCGGCCAATAGAATCCTGTACGGAAGGCCTTGCTTACAAGGGCTTGGGCTGCGGCGTGGTGCCCGCCGAGTCCGGCATGGATTTCAGCCAGAAGATTCTGCCCTTCCTCTTCGGAGATACACCTTTGAAGGACTCCGGTGGTGCTTTTCTTATAAAGCTCTCCCTCATGGACTTTATAGGCTTTAGATCGTCGCACTATGCAGCGTGCCTCGTTTTGGTCCTCGGGAAGTTCTTGCCTGGTTAGGTAGGCTAGGAATGTTTCCATCCACGGGGCAATGACTGCCATTATTACGTGGGCTGAAGATGTTACTTCGTTGGCAGAGCCTCCAATTGTGTCAAAATGTTCGGTGTCGGGCAGTGCTGTTGGGTCCGGGCTGTTATTTCCGGACTCCCCTTCCCATGATACGGATGGCTTGAACAGCCTCTCTAAGAAGATATTGGGGGGACGGCATCGCGCTTTGCGCCAATGCGTGCCAGGACGTCTGCTGCCTGATTGTTTTCCCAGGCTATATGGTGAAATTCGAGCCCTTCGAACCGAGCTGACATTTTTAGGACGGCGTTGCGATAAGCTGCCATTTTCGGATCCTTGGCATCAAAGTCTCCATTTATTTGGGATATCGCGAGGTTCGAATCCCCGCGCACCTCTAGGCGTTGAATGCCCATGGATACCGCCATCCGGAGACCATGTAGAAGGGACTCAGATTCGGCTGCATTGTTGGAGTCCGTATACATTATCCGGAGTACGATTGAACTATATCTCCTGTTGGGGACGTCAAAACGACGCCAGCCCCCAGACCAACCAACATTTTGGAGCCGTCGAAGTGCATGATCCAGTTGGAATATGTGCCGTACTCTTTAGGGAGTTCGGCTTCAGTCCATTCGGCGACGAAGTCGGCCAAAACTTGCGACTTAATTGCTTGCCGTGGCTTATAGTTTATGTCGAACGGGAGGAGCCCAATGGCCCATTTGGCAATCCGGCCCGTCGCGTCGCGGTTGTTTATAATGTCGTTAAGAGGTACTTCGGAGACTACTATTATTGAACACTCTTGAAAGTAGTGTCGCAGCTTCCGGGATGCCATAAACACCGCGTACGCTATCTTTTGATAATGCGGATACCATGACTTGCATGGAGTGAGGACAGTGGACACGTAGTAGACTGGTTTTTGAAGGGGAAACTTGTGTCCGTCCGCTTCTCGTTCGACAACGAGCACCGCGCTTACAACTTGATGAGTTGCGGCGATGTATAATAGCATTGGTTCGCCCATGTTGGGCGCGGCCGGGACCGGTTTTGTTGCCAATATGGCTTTTATTTCTTCGAGTCCGGCCGTGGCGGCATCCGTCCACTTTAAGTGTTCGGTGCGCCGGAGGAGGCGATAGAGGGGTAATGCCTTTTCTCCCAAACGGGAGATAAGCGGCTTAAAGCCGCCACGCATCCAGTCAATTTTTGTATTTGTTTGAGGTCCTTTGGGATATCCAATTGTGACAGAGCTTGGATCTTGGCTGGGTTTGCTTGAATTCCTCTGCCGGATACAATGAAGCCCAAGAGCTTTCCGGCTGGTACTTAAACGCATTTTTCCGGGTTAAGCTTGATATCATATGTTCGAAGATTATCGAATGTGAGCCTCAAGTCGTCTACTAGGGTTTCGACATGCTTGGTTTTGACGACCACATCATCTACGTATGCCTCCACTGTTTTGCCAATCTGGTTTGCCAGACATGTCTGAATCATGCGCTGATATGTTGCGCCGGCGTTTTTGAGCCCGAAGGGCATTGTGTTGAAGCAGAATGGGCCGCATGGGTGATAAATGCCGTTGTGGCTTGGTCAGGCTCTGCCATCTTGATTTGATGGTAGCTGGAGTATGCGTCGAGGAAACACAATGAATCGTGTCCTGCGGTAGCGTCGATAATTTGATCAATGCGGGGGAGGGGGAAGGGATCCTTTGGGCAAGCCTTGTTGAGGTCCTTGAAATCGACGCATATGCGCCAGGATTTGTCCTTCTTTGGTACCATCACCAGGTTTGCTAGCCAATCCAGATGTTTTATATCTCTGATGAATCCGGCCTCCAATAGTTTGGCTAGCTCCTCTCCCATGGCTTGTCTCTTAGGTTCAGAGAAACGCCGAAGAGCCTGTTTGACTGGCTTGAATCCTTTTAGGATGTTTAGGCTGTGCTCGGCTAGCTGGCGTGGGATTCCTAGCATGTCTGAAGGGTGCCAAGCAAAAATGTCCCAATTTTCGCGTAGGAATTCTCGTAGTGCGGCGTCTACATCAGGGTTTAATTGTGCCCCAATGGAGGCCGTTTTTGTAGGGTCCGTTGGGTGGACTTGGAATTTGACTATTTCGTCTGCTGGTTTAAAGGAGGTGGACCTGGATCTTTTATCAAGTATCACATCGTCCCTGTTCACCGTGGAGCCTTGTGTGATCAGTTCCTCGGCCGCTAGGGCTTCGGATAGTGCCTCAAGGGCTAGTGCGGCTGTCTTATTTTCGGCGCGGAGTGATATGTCCGGGTCACTAGCAAGAGTGATGATTCCGTTGGGCCCGGGCAATTTGAGCTTCATGTACCCGTAATGGGGTATAGCTTGAAAAATTGTGAATGCCTCTCGCCCTAATAGAGTGTGGTATCCGCTGCTGAACGGGGCCACTTGGAAGGTGACCTCCTCGGACCTGTAATTATCCGGCGTGCGAACACCACATCCGGTGTGATTTTTCCTGTGGCAAAGACGCTTCCCGATCGGGATTATTCCTCTAAAGGTTGTGCTGCTTCATTCAATGCGGCTCCAGTCTATTTCCATTTTTTGAAGGTTTTCCTCATAAATGAGGTTCAATCCGCTGCCACCATCCATGAGTACCTTGGTAAGGCGAAAGCCGTCCACTATTGGACTGAGGACCAATGCTGCTGGTGCTCGGGCTGTTCGGAATTTAGGTTCGTCACTGGCATTAAAGGTAATGGCCGTGTCACTCCATGGGTTTATTGTTGCTACTTGGTAGACTTCGGCAAGGCTGCGGAGTGTTCGTTTTCGCATATTGTTTGATGCGAAAGTCTTGAAGACTGTTAATACCGTACTGGTATCCTTGGGCTGGTGCTCTGTGGATGCTGGGGTTAGAAGCTCCTCGCCGCTTTTGGCCATTTTTGGAGTATCCAACATGCTCTAAGGCTATGAGTTGGTGTGGCGCCCTCTGTACTATGAATTTTACAGGTCCGTTGAGCCATCCCACCAAAGATGGGTTCCATGCCCGTAGGGGTTTTTGTTTTTTTGGTGTTTAACCCGGGTGTTGGCGATAATGCACCCTTTTATTTCGGACTGGGTTTGTATTCAGGGCCGGATTGTCCCAAAATCTTACTTCGGTTTTACAGGCGCTTTCCATCGCACAGTACTTTCATACTATGGACGCCAAGTCAGCAAAGCGTGTAATTTCACGGCGACCTATGGCGTTGAGGATTCCCTTGTCCATGCAATTATTGCAGAAGAATGAAATTGTGTCTTCCTCACGGCAGTCCTTTATCCTGTTCATAACCAGGAGGAATCTGGCCCAGTAATGATGTACTGTTTCCTCGGGCTCTTGCCTAATTTTGGATAGATCGCCTATGTTTGGGTGGGTGGGTGGAGTTAGATCCGAGACCCCACCCAATCTGAGGCTCAAGGGCCAAGGAGTTTCCGAACTCGGCAGCTTGGATTCTTGGATGTTGTCCAATGAATCTAGCCCGTTGCCTGATTCTAAGTTCAGGTCTTGAGTGTCGTCCTTCCCTCCGCGGGTATCCGGCTTGGAGAGATCGGGGATCCGGACATAGTTAGTCCTTAAGATAGATGAAGGGTCGCCGCATTGTTCCTCCACCACATCAATGTGATGGGTGACCTGGGGAGAGTTAATCTCTCTTAGATCGGGTTTAGGCCCAATCTGATCGTAGTCTGTAGCGACTCCAGGGCGGCGATGCGATCCAAGAGCTCGTTTAAAGAAGAGAGCTCCATCGGATCTAACTGCTCGGTGAGTCCCGAGTTGACGTGAAGATTGCTTTTGATGACCCGAGAAGTCATCGTCGGCGCGGCGGCCGAACAGCCGGTCATGAGAAAACCGCCTAGCCGGAGAGTTTGCTCGATAGCCAAAGCTCCTTTAGCAACAGAGCCGTCTTTAAAGACAGGATGAGGCATCCTTCCTGATGGCGACAGCATAGCAGAACTCTCAATGAAAGCACCAATGTCGGTGTCAAAACCGGCGGATCTCGGGTAAGGGGTCCCGAACTGTGCGTCTAGGCGGATGGTAACAGGAGACAAGGGACATGATGTTTTTACCCAGGTTCGGGCCCTCTCGATGGAGGTAAAACCCTACTCCTGCTTGATTAATATTGATGATATGGGTAGTACAAGAGTAGATCTACCACGAGATCGGAGAGGCTAAACCCTAGAAGCTAGCCTATGGTATGATTGTTGTTCGTCCTACGGACTAAAACCCTCCGGTTTATATAGACACCGGAAAGGGCTAGGGTTACGCAGAGTCGGTTACAATGGGAGGAGATCTACATATCTGTATTGCCAAGCTTGCCTTGCACGCCAAGGAAAGTCCCATCCGGACACGGGACGAAGTCTTCAATCTTGTATCTTCATAGTCCAGGAGTCCGGCCAAAGGTTATAGTTTGGCTATCCGAACGCCCCCTAATACGGGACTCCCTCAATATCCCTTAGAGCAGCTTGTTTCTTATGAGCCGGGAAATATTTAGCAGAGAAGTAATAAATCATATCCAGGGGACTACGCACACAACCAGGATTAAGAGAATTAAACCATATCTTAGCATCACCCTTTAATGAGAACGGAAATATTTTAAGGATGTAAAAGTAGCGGGTTCTCTCATCATTAGTGAACAGGGTGGCTATATCATCTAATTTAGTAAGATGTGCCACAACAGTTTTAGATTCATAGCCATAAAAAGATCAGATTCAACCAAAGTAATTATATCAGGATCAACAGAGAATTCATAATCCTTATCAGTAACATAGATAGGTGAAGTAGCAAAAGAAGGGTCATGTTTCATTCTAGCATTAAGAGATTGCTGCTTCCATTTAGCTAATAACCTCTTTAGATCATATCTATCATTGCAAGCTAAAATAGCTCTAGCAGCTTCTTCATCCATAACATAACCATCAGGAACAACAGGCAATTCATATTTATTAGGGGGAGAGTCTTTATCATCACTTTCATCGATATTATTAGTTTCAATAATTTCATTCTCTCTAGCCCTAGCAAGTTGTTCATCAAGAAATTCACCAAGTGGCACAGTAGTATCAAGCATAGAAGTAGTTTCATCATAAGTATCATGCATAGTAGAAGTGGCATCATTAATAACATGCGACATATCAGAATGAATAGCAGAAGCAGGTTTAGGTGTCGCAAGCTTACTTAAAACAGAAGGTGAATCAAGTGCAGAGCTAGATGGCAGTTCCTTACCTCCCCTCGTAGTTGAGGGATAAATTGTTGTTTTCGCGTCTTTCATGTTCTTCATAGTGACCAGCAGATATAAATCCCAAGTGACTCAACGAATAGAGCTATGCTCCCCGGCAACGGCGCCAGAAAATAGTCTTGATAACCCACAAGTATAGGGGATCGCAACAGTTTTCGAGGGTAGAGTATTCAACCCAAATTTATTGATTCGATACAAGGGGAGCCAAAGAATATTCTCAAGTATTGGCAGTTGAGTTGTCAATTCAACCACACCTGGATAACTTAGTATCTGCAGCAAAGTATTTAGTAGCAAAGCAATATGGAAGTAACTTGATACGGTAGCAAAAGTAGTATTGTTGGGTTTTGTAGTGATTGTAACAGTAACAACGGAAAAGTAAATAAGCGAAGAACAATATGTGAAAAGCTCGTAGGCATTGGATCGGTGATGGAGAATTATTCCGGATGCGGTTCATCATGTAACAATCATAACATAGGGTGACACAGAACTAGCTCCAATTCATCAATGTAATGTAGGCATGTATTCCGAATATAGTCATACGTGCTTATGGAAAAGACTTTGCATGACATCTTTTGTCCTACCCTCCCGTGGCAGCGGGGTCCTAATGGAAACTAAGGGATATTAAGGCCTCCTTTTAATAGAGTACCAGACCAAAGCATTAACACATAGTGAATACATGAACTCCTCAAACTACGGTCATCACCGAGAGTTGTCCCGATTATTGTCACTTCGGGGTTGCCGGATCCTAACACATAGTAGGTGACTATAGACTTGCAAGATAGGATCAAGAACTCACATATATTCATGAAAACATAATAGGTTCAGATCTGAAATCATGGCACTCGGGCCCTAGTGACAAGCACTAGCATAGCAAAGTCATAGCAACATCAATCTCAGAACATAGTGGATACTAGGGATCAAACCCTAACAAAATTAACTCGATTACATGATAAATCTCATCCAACCCATCACCGTCCAGCAAGCGTACGATGGAATTACCCACGCATGGCGGTGAGCATCATGAAATTGGTGATGGAGGAAGGTTGATGATGATGATGACGACGGATTCCCCTCTCCGGAGCCCCGAACGGACTCCAGATCAGCCCTCCCGAGAGGTTTTAGGGCTTGGTGGTGGCTCCGTATCGTAAAATGCGATGAATCCTTCTCTCTGATTTTTTTATCCCCGAACACAAATATATGGAGTTGGAGTTGAGGTCGGTGGAGCGTCAGGGGGCCCACGAGGCAGGGGGCACGCCCAGGGGGGCAGGCGCGCCCCCACCCTCGTGGACAGCTGGAGGCCCCCCTGAAATGGATTCTTCTTCCAGTATTTTTAATATTTTCCAAAAATATGTTCCGTGGAGTTTCAGGTCATTCTGAGAACTTTTGTTTCTGCACATAAATAACACCATGGCAATTCTGCTGAAACATCGTCAATCCGGGTTAGTTCCATTCAAATAATGCAAGTTAGAGTCCAAAACAAGGGCAAAAGTGTTTGGAAATGTAGATACGACAGAGATGTATCACCCACAAGTATAGGGGATCACAATAGTTTTCGAGGGTAGAGTATTCAACCCAAATTTATTGATTCGACACAAGGGGAGCCAAAGAATATTCTCAAGTATTAGCAGTTGAGTTGTCAATTCAACCACATCTGGATAACTTAATATCTGCAGCAAAGTATTTAGTAGAAAAGTAGTACGGAAGTAACGGTAACGGTAGAAAAAGTAACATTAGCAGTTTTGTAGTAATTGTAACAGTGGCAACGGTAAGGTAACTAAGCAAAGATCAATATGTGAAAAGCTCGTAGGCATTGGATCGGTGATGGAGAATTATGTCGGATGCAATTCCTCATGCAATAGTTATAACATAGGGTGACACAGAACTAGCTCCAATTCATCAATGTAATGTAGGCATGTATTCCGAATATAGTCATACGTGCTTATGGAAAAGAACTTGCATGACATCTTTTGTCCTACCCTCCCGTGGCAGCGGGGTCCTATTGGAAACTAAGGGATACTAAGGCCTCCTTTTAATAGAGTACCGGACCAAAGCATTAACACATAGTGAATACATGAACTCCTCAAACTACGGTCATCATCGGGAGTGGTCCCGATTATTGTCACTTCAGGGTTGCCGGATCATAACACATAGTGAGTGACTATTGACTTGCAAGATAGGATCAAGAACTCACCTATATTCATGAAAACATAGTAGGTTCAGATCTGAAATCATGGCACTCGGGCCCTAGTGACAAGCATTAAGCATAGCAAAGTCATAGCAACATCAATCTCAGAACATAGTGGATACTACGGATCAAACCCTAACAAAACTAACTCGATTACATGGTAAATCTCATCCTACCCATCACCGTCCGGCAAGCCTACGATGGAATTACTCACGCACGGCGGTGAGCATCATGAAATTGGTGATGGCGGAAGGTTGATGGTGACGACGGCGACGGATTCCCCTCTCCGGAGCCCCGAATGGACTCCAGATCAGCCCTCCCGAGAGAGATTAGGGCTTGGCGGCGGCTCCGTATCATAAAACGTGATGAATCCTTCTCTCTGATTTTTTTCTCCCTGGACGTGAATATATGGAGTTGGAGTTGAGGTCGGTGGAGCACCAGGGGGCCCACGAGGCAGGGGGGCGCGCCCCCACCCTCGTGGACAGGGTGTGGGCCCCCTGGCCTTGATTCTTTCACCAATATTTTTTATTAATTCCAAAAATGTTCTCCGTGAAGTTTCAGGTCATTCCGAGAACTTTTATTTCTGCACAAAAATAACATCATGGCAATTCTGCTGAAAACAGCGTCAGTCTGGGTTAGTTCCATTCAAATCATGCAAGTTAGAGTCCAAAACAAGGGCAAAAGTGTTTGGAAAAGTAGATACGATGGAGACGTATCAAGAATCAACGTAAGAGGAAAATAAAGTTCTTACGATCAGATCGTGGAGGAGAATATTTGAGTCACGAGTTTGGCACACACTTAAGAAAATGTGGAATCTTCTCACAACTCACGCCGCCTGGAACACCTCAGTGTAATGTTGTGTCTGAATGTCGTAATCGCACTCTATTGGATATGGTACGATCTATGATGTCTCTTACCGATCTACCGCTATCATTTTGGGGTTGTGCTTTAGAGACTACCGCATTCACTTTAAATAGGGCACCGTCTAAATCCATTGAGACGACACCATATGAATTATGGTTTGGGAAGAAACCTAAGCTGTCATTTCTGAAATTTTGGGGATGCGATGCTTATGTCAAGAAACTTCAACCTTAAAAGCTCGAACCCAAATCGGAAAAATACATCTTCATAGGATACCCTAAGGAAACTATTGGGTATACCTTCTACCTCAGATCCGAGGGAAAGATCTTTTTTGGCAAGAATGGATCCTTTCTGGAGAAAGAGTTTCTCTCGAAAGAAGTGGGAGGAAAGTAGAACTTGATGAGGTACCCCCTCTTGAACCGGAGAGTAGCGCGGCACAAGAAAATGTTTCTGTGGTGCCTACACCGACTAGAGAGGACGTTCATGATGATGATGATCATGAAACTTCAGATCAAGTTGCTACTGAACTTCATAGGTCCACAAGGACACATTCTGCACCAGAGTGGTATGACAACCCTGTCCTGGAAATCATGTTGTTAGGCAACGGTGAACCTTCGAACTATGAAGAAGCGATGGCGGGCTCGGATTCCAACAAATGGCTTGAAGCCATGAAATCCGAGATAGGATCCATGTATGAGAACAAAGTATGGACTTTGATAGACTTGCCCGATGATCGGCAAGCTATAGAGAATAAGTGGATCTTCAAGAAGAAGACGGACGCGAATGGTAATGTGACCATCTATAAGGCTCGGCTTGTCGCTAAGGGTTATCGACAAGTTCAAGGAGTTGACTACGATGAGACCTTCTCACCCGTAGCGAAGCTGAAGTCCGTCCGAATCATGTTAGCAATTGCCGCATTATATGATTATGAGATATGGCAAATGGACGTCAAAACGGCATTCCTTAACGGTTTCCTAAGGAAGAATTATATATGATGCAGCCGGAGGATTTTGTCGATCCTAAGAATGCTGACAAGGTATGCAAGCTCCAGCACTCCATTTATGGGCTGGTGCAAGCATCTCGGAGTTGGAACATTCGCTTTGTTGAAATGATGAAAGCGTTTGGGTTTATACAGACTTATGGAGAAGCCTGTATTTACAAGAAACTGAGTGGGAGCTCTGTAGCATTTCTCATATTATATGTGGATGACATACAGTTGATGGGAAATGATATAGAACTATTGGAAAGCACAAAGGCCTACTTGAATAAGTGTTTTTCAATGAAGGACCTTGGAGAAGTTGCTTATATATTAGGCATCAAGATCTACAGAGATAGATCGAGACGCCTCATTGGTCTTTGACAAAGCACATACCTTGACAAGATATTGAAGAAGTTCAATATGGATTAGTCCAAGAAGGGGTTCTTGCCTGTATTGCAAGGTGTGAGATTGAGCGCAGCTCAACGCCCGACCTCGGCAGAAGAAAGAGAAAAGATGAGTGTCATCCCCTATGCCTCGGCCATAGGCTCTATTATGTATGCCATGCTATGTACCAGACCTGATGCGAACCTTGCCATAAGTTTGGTAGGGAGGTACCAAAGTGATCCCGGTATGGAACACTCGACAGCGGTCAAGAATATCCTGAAGTACCTGAAAAGGACTAAGGATATGTTTATCGTTTATGGAGGTGCCGAAGAGCTCGTCGTAAAGGGTTACGTCGATGCTAGCTTCGACACAGATCCGGATGACTCCAAGTCACAAACCGGATACGTGTATATTTTGAATGGTGGGGTAGTCAACTTGTGTAGTTACAAGAAAAGCGTCGTGCCAGCATCTACATGTGATATTTGTAAAGTACATACGGATCTGAATTTCGCAGATCCGTTAACTAAACCTCTTCCACGAGCAAAACATGATCAGCACCAGAACTCTATGGGTGTTCGATTCATCACAATGTAACTAGATTATTGATTCTAGTGCAAGTGGGAGACTGTTGGAAATATGCCCTAGAGGCAATAAGAAAATGGTTATTATAATATTTCCTTGTTCATGATAATTGTCTATTGTTCATGCTATAATTGTATTAACCGGAAACCGTAATACATGTGTGAATACATAGACCACAACATGTCCCCAGTGAGCCTCTAGTTGAGTAGCTCGTTGATCAATAGATGGTTATGGTTTCCTGACCATGGACATTGGATGTCATTGATGGCGGGATCACATCATTAGGAGAATGATGTGACGGACAAGACCCAATCCTAAGCATAGCACAAGATCGTGTAGTTCGTTTGCTAGAGCTTTTCTAATGTCAAGTATCTTTCCTTAGACCATGAGATTGTGCAACTCCTGGATATCGTAGGAATGCTTTGGGTGTATCAAACGCCACAACGTAAGTGGGTGACTATAAAGGTGCACTACAGGTATCTCCAAAAGTGTCTGTTGGGTTGGCACGAATCAAGACCGGGATTTGTCACTCCGTATGATGGAGAGGTATCTCTAGGCCCACTCGGTAATGCATCATCATAATGAGCTCAATGTGACTAAGGAGTTAGCCACGGGATCACGTGTTACGGAACGAGTAAAGAGACTTGCCGGTAACGAGATTGAATGAGGTATGGGGATACCGCTATCGAATCTCGAGCAAGTAACATACTGATGGAAAAAGGGAATTGTATACGGGATTGATTGAATCCCTGACATCGTGGTTCATCTGTTGAGATCATTGTCGGTGTCAAAACCGGGGGATCTCGGGTAGGGGGTCCCGATCTGTGCGTGTTAGGCTGATGGTAACAGGAAGCAAGGGACACAATGTTTACCCAGGTTCGGGCCCTCTCGATGGAGGTAAAACCCTACTTCCTGCTTGATTAATATTGAAGATATGGGTAGTACAAGAGTAGATCTACCACGAGATCGTAGAGGCTAAACCCTAGAAGCTAGCCTATGATGGTATGATTGTAATTGTGATCAGCCTTCTGAGGACCAACCTCTCTGGTTTATATAGACACCGGAGAGGGCTAGGGTTTACATGGAGTCGGTTACAAGGAAGGAAATACAATATCCGGATCACCAAGCTTGCCTTCCACGCCAAGGAGAGTTCCATCCGGACACAGGACGAAGTCTTGAGTCTTGTATCTTCACGCTTCAATAGTCCGGACGATGTATATAGTCCGGCTGTCCGGATACCCCCTAATCCAGGACTCCCTCAGTAGCCCCTGAACTAGGCTTCAATGACGATGAGTCCGACGCGTAGTCTTGTCTTCGGTGTTGTAGGGCGGGTTCCATCTCCGAATACTCCAAAGTACCTGTTACGACGAATAGTGTCCGGAACTCCATCAATGTTGTATTCCTTGGCTTTAGTGCCTGAATAATGACCATCTCCACGTGTCGAGCGAATGCGAGGAGCCGAGGTATTTTTTGCATTTGCCACCCTCAATCGTTTGGGCTGACCGCCTATTTGAAGAGATGGGGATTCTCAGATCCAAACCTCACTCTTCCCCCTCGAGCAAGCATCCAACAAAGTGCTCCGGAAAAACCATTCCAACATGGCCGGTCGTCGCAGCTCCTCTGCTCGCTCTCCTCGCCCCAAGCCGGGGGACTGGGAAGAGTGTACAGTTCCCTATAGCCGTTTGATTAAGTTACAAACCCAAGGGTTTCTCCCACCAGCATTCATGGTCCCCGTCCGAGCCGAAATAGCCACCTATAATGGCGGGGAGCAAGCGGAGAGATCTCCCAATCCATCTCCAGAGGAGCGAATATGCCTCATCTCGCATCTGCTAAGGGGCGTCGAGTTTCCTATCCACCCGTTCCTTCGCGGGCTCGGAGTTCTACGGCCTCCAGTTACACAACTTTACCCTGCCTCTATACTACATATAGCAGGGTACGTTGCCTTTGTGAGCTATTTTTAGGCTGCGAGCCTCACTTGAGTTATGGAAGAAGTTGTTACGCCTTGTCCCCGCAACTGTGGAGAATCCCTATGTCGTGGGCGGGGCAAGTATGGCGCATGATTGCCGAGACCGGATACCTATCCGGCACTCCCAAGAAGGCACCAGAGAACTAGCCTTCAGAGTGGTTCTACATTGACGACGTTCCCCTTCCGGATCCAGTCCGGACAGGTCTCCCCCAGTTCAGTAACGCCCTGCCGAGGGCACGTCTAAACTGGCGCCCCCGAGGCCCCCAAGAGGAGGATATCAGGGAAATATATTACCTCATGAGCAGGATAAAGTTACTGGCCAAATCCGGACTGACGATAGTCGAGGTTATGGCAATATGCATAATACGGGGAGTGCAACCGCTTCAATATCAGGGAAGCCCATGTGGCACTTCAACGGGGAAGATGATGCCACCCGCTGTGGCCGCAAGGGTCCGGACTCTGCCATTGCTCTGGCAAGGATATTGTCCGATTTATACAAAGGGGAAGAGGAGGAATTCCTTCACATCAAACCGCGAGATGGATTCTCTATGTACAACCCCCCAAACTGGGTAAGTTGTCATTCCTTTCCCCGCGTCACTTATTGTGGCGTTCTTCGCTAAGATCATCTGCCTCGATATTCCCGAGCAGGAACTAAGGAGGATCGTAGAAGGAATCTCCAGCCCCTCCCCGCAGCCAGAGGACCCCGGAAGGGCCCTAGATCCAGGTCTCGAAGAAGATCCAGATAATAACGTGGAGCTTGTCAACAGGATATTTTATCAAGCGAGCTGCGATGGCGCCTCAGTGGCCATTACTGCCGACTATCCCGGACCGCTTCCTACGTCGCGCGTAAGCCAAGTCGAAAAACCCTATCCTCCGAAGAGGACTCCCTTAAGATGTCATGCCTTACCCTTGAAGTGTCGTGTTTTTGCAGAGACGGCGGTCGGAGCATGGGGCCGAGCCCCTAGGGACTCGTCGGCCAAGGGCGTCCGGATCGGGCAGGCTCAAGAGGAAGGCGGTAAGGGTCGACTCGCCGCTACAGAGATAAGGCAAAAACTTGTGCTGTGATTATGGTATTTTTGAAGTATGACATCACCCTTTGTGTCCTGGCAGGAAGAGGAGCAGCCGGACTATATCCGGGATCTCGCCAACCACGCCTCCACCACCGGATTCCAAAACCAGATGAGAGCGGAGGCGGAGCGGGCCGATGCCGCATAGTTCTCCAACAGAGAATGCGGATATGCTCTCGCCACAAATTCTCAAGTAGAGAGCGCCAGGAATCACCGGCGCCGACGGGCCGTGCATTGAACAACATCTTTTCCAAGAGGCATTTAACGCCTTCAATTTGGGATACGATACATCCGAAGCTGCTCAAGGCGGGCTTGCCCGGCGACGGACCAAAGATACCAGAGATATACGGGTAAGCAAATTTGATAAGCATGTGTAGCAGTAGCCCCTGAGACTTGAAACGGTTGGAACAACTGTTTTAAGGATCAATTTATGCATAGGTCCTTGTAGATAAGAATGAGCAATTGTCTCGGGAGCTAGAGGAGTGCAAGGCCGAGCTGAGGGCCGCAGTTGCCAAGTTAGAGGAATACCAAAAGCCCTCATCTGGTAACAGTTGTCGCAATTGTACGAAGATGCACCAGTTAGTAAATGGCTGATATGACAAGTCTAACAGAAAATTCTGCAGACAATCCCGGGGTGAATCCGGAGGGCGTAAGAGAGGACGAATCACATCTCAAAAGGCAGCTGGAGGCTGGCGAGCGCATTCTTACGCGAGTTATGCATTAGAAGAACAATCTTCAAGATGCCAAAGTCCGGTTGGACGAGGAGTTGAAAGATCTCCGCGCTCAGCTGGCAGACTCCGTGAAGGAGAACAAAAGGCTTCGACGCAGCATTTACGGTAAGTGCCTAGACGAACTGTAGTATAGTTCAGCGTGGAAGTATATTGAAAGGATTGTGCTTGTAGGAATGTTAACGGGTCGCCCTGAGGAGGAGATGCCCTCATCTGCAGGCGATTTACTACAAGACCTCTCACAACTGCACGAGCGAGCTAGGCAGGTGATGCAGGCGTTACTCAGCCTTGTGGCCATCAAGCCCCTGCCGAATGGCATGGGGGAGCTTGTGGATATGCTTCAAGGAGCACGGCGGCGCTTCCGATTGTGGAAGATGTAGCCTGCCGACAAGGTGCAAGAGAAGCCTGGGCTATGGTGAAGACGCGCTACACCAAGCTGGACCCGAACCATATGGCCGAAGTCGGACCAGCTGGGCCAGATGGGCAAGAAATTCCCGTGAGTCTGGTATATGACCAGGTAGCATTAGCCGCAAAGTATTCTCAAGAGGATTGTAAGCTAGATAGCATGTTGGATGGTATAGAGGAGGAATATAGTCAGTCCAAGTGACCGTGTAATTCAATGGACATAAGTAGTCCCTAGCCGGATTAAGATCATTTGTCATGGCGGACCTTTTCGCTTCAGCCCCCGGATCCTATAGTCCGGGGTGTGTCCGAATACCCACTCAGTTATACGTAACCGGGGTATGCGTGGACACCAGCGTAGGGGTCATAAGTGCTTGAATGCATAAGTACCCAACTAGTTATGTTATATTACATGGATAGTAAGAAACATCTTCCAGGGAGAATAGTTCCGTTAGGGGTTCCTTTCCCTGGGTAAGCATGCGACAATGCACATGTCCGGACTATAAACGATTGCGCAGGATACAAAACTTCTAGGGATTTGTGTTATAATAAACGAATACATCTTTTGTTCACCGACCGAATATTCCCTTAAGGAAGCTAGCTTTCGGCTTCACCCAGTCTGAGGTACACATCCGGCTGAACCGGCAGTAACAATCGCAGAGGTGCTCCCCTTATGCCCTAGCCGAATTAACGGGAACGTAGGGCATAAACACAAGAGCCAGGCAACCTAGCATGGCCACATCTTAAGTCATATCGGTGCATATAATGGTGAAGAAAAGGCACATATGGAAAAAGAAACGCATATGTGATGGGCAAAAAGCCATTAGAGTAATTATTTTTAGCTGCCGTATAGGAAGCCCCCAGGTATTACTTACACACATAGTGCGGCCGGAAGGATCCGGGAGTCCGTACTGTATTAAATACTTTGTGTGAAGAGGAAAAAGGTCGAGAAAGGAAAAGGGGTGGAGCATAATTAACACTGAGTTCGGCGCTAGGCGTAGAATCTCCGGAGTCTGGCCGCGTTCCGTGGGTTCGGCTCGAGTCTGTTATCGGATGCATTACATAAGCGGTACGCTCCTCCGGTGAGAACTTTGTCAATGACGAAGGGGCCCTCCCACTTGGGTTTGAGCTTGTCCTTCTTCTCCGGTAGGCGTAGAACGAGCTCGCCAATATTGTAAGTTTTGGCCCGCACTTCTCTGCTTTGATATCGTCGAGCCTGCTGCTGATAGAATGCAGAGCGGGCTTTTGCGATGTCGCGCTCCTCCTCCAGGGCATCCAAGTTATCCTGCCGATCTAACTCGGCTTCCTTCTCTTCGTACATGCGTACGCGTGGCGAATCATGTATTATGTCGCAGGGTAATACTGCTTCCGCGTCGTACACCATAAAAAATGGTGTATATCCGGTGATGCGATTCAGCGTGGTCCGCAGCCCCCAGAGTACGGAGTCGAGCTCCTCGACCCAGTGCGTATCCGACTCTGTCAAGGATCGCACTAGTCTGGGTTTGATGCCGCTCATGATGAGACCATTTGCCCACTCTACCTGGCCGTTTGTTTGGGGATGGTAGACGGAAGCGTAATCAAGCTTAATGCCCATTTTTGCGCACCAAGTTTTCACTTCGTCGGCTGTGAAATTTGAGCCATTATCAGTGATGATGCTGTGGGGGACATCGTATCGGTGTACGACCCCGGATATGAAGTCTATTACTGGTCCGTATTCGGCCGTTTTGACTGGTTTGGCTTCTATCAATGAAGTGAATTTGTCCACAAAGAACAATAAGTATTTTTTCTTATGGCTTCCCTTTAAGAGGTCCAACCATATCCAGCCCCGGACCGCGAAGGGCCAAGTTATGGGGATTGTTTGGAGAGCGGTAGGGGCATATGACTCGATTGGCAAAGAGGCGGCAACCAACGCAATGTTGGACAAGGTCCTGTGTGTCTGCTCGGGCCGTCGGCCAGTAGAAACCTGTACGGAAGGCCTTGCTGACTAATGCTCGAGCCGCGGCGTGGTGCCCGCCCAGTCCGACATGGATTTCAGCCAAGAGCTGCCGCCCTTCCTCTTCGGAGATGCATCTTTGGAGCACTTCAGCAGCGCTTTTCTTGTAGAGTTCCCCTTCGTAGACTTTGTAAGCTTTAGAGCGCCGGACGATGCAGCGTGCTTCATTTTGGTCTTCGGGGAGCTCCTGCCTATTTAGGTAGGCCAAGAAAGGCTCAGTCCACGGGGCGATTACAGCCATGATTTCGTGGGCCGAGGACGTTATTTCGGTGGTAGAACCTCCGATTATGTCTGATAGTTCGGAATCTGGGGGTGTATTCGGATCCGTGCTAGTATTGCCGGACTCCCCTTCCCATACTACGGATGGCTTGAACAACCGTTCCAAGAATATGTTAGGTGGGACAGGGTCGCGTTTAGCGCCGATGCGAGCGAGGACATCCGCCGCCTGATTGTTTTCTCGAGCCACATGGTGGAATTTGAGCCCCTCGAACCGAGCTGACATCTTGAGGACGGCATTATGGTAGGCCGCCATTTTCGGGTCCTTGGCATCAAAATCTCTGTTTATTTGTGATATTGCGAGGTTTGAATCCCCGCGCACTTCTAGGCGTTGAATGCCCATAGAGACTGCCATCCGAAGACCGTGCAACAGAGCCTCATATTCGGCTGCATTGTTGGAGTCTATGTATAATATTTGGAGGACGTACTAGACCGTGTCTCCGGTGGGAGACGTCAGGACTACGCCTGCTCCCAATCCGGCCAACATTTTAGAGCTGTCGAAGTGCATGATCCAGTTTGAGTATGCGCCATACTCTTTAGGGAGTTCGGCTTCTGTCCTTTCGGCGACGAAGTCAGCCAATACTTGCGACTTGATGGCCCGCCGTGGTTTGTATGTTATGTCGAACGGAAGGAGCTCAACGGCCCATTTGGCAATCCGACCCGTAGCATCGCGGTTATTTATTATGTCATTGAGTGGTACTTCGGAGGCCACCGTAATCGAACACTCTTGAAAGTAGTGTCGTAGCTTCCGGGATGCCATGAACACCGCGTATGCTATTTTTTGATAGTGTGGGTATCGGGATTTGCATGGGGTTAGGACCGTGGATACATAGTAAACCGGCTTCTGGAGTGGGAATTTGTATCCGTCAGCCTCTCGTTCAATGACGAGCACTGTGCTTACAACTTGATGCGTTGCAGCTATGTACAGCAGCATAGGTTCGTCAATATTTGGCGTTGTTAGTACTAGATTACTGGCCAATAAGGTCTTTATTTCATCCAGTCCGGCCACGGCTGCATCCGTCCACATGAAGTGTTCGATTGCAATCGAAGAAGGCGGTAAAGAGGTAATGCCTTTTCTCCTAACACGGAGATAAAGCGGCTTAGAGCAGCCACGCATCCGGCTAGTTTCGGATGTGCTTGAGGTCTGTTGGTATAGCCAATCTGTGACAAAGCTCGGATTTTTGCGGATTCGCTTCAATTCCTCTATTGGAAACGATGAAGCCGAGTAGTTTCCCAAGGGGACGCCAAAACGCATTTTTCCGGTTCAGCTTGATGTCGTATGTCCGGAGATTGTCGAATGTAAGCCTCAAGTCATCTATTAGGGTTTCGACGTGTCTTGTTTTTATGACCACGTCATCCACGTATGCCTCCACTATTTTGCCGATTTGCTTTTCCAGGCATGTTTGAATCATGCGTTGGTAGGTTGCGTGGCGTTCTTAAGCTGAAAGGCATAGTGTTGAAGCGAAAGGGCCATATTATGCTATGAAAGCTGTTGCAGCTTGGTCAGACTCTGCCATCTTTATTTGATGGTATCCAGAGTATGCGTCGAGGAAACACAGCGAGTCGTGTCCTGCTGTGGCATCGATGATTTGATCGATGCGAGGGAGGGGAAAGGGATCCTTGGGGCAAGCCTTGTTGAGGTCTTTAAAGTCGACACATAGGCGCCAGGATTTGTCCTTCTTTGGTACCATTACCAGGTTTGCCAGCCAATCCGGATGCTTGATATCTTTGATGAATCCGGCCTCGAGTAGTTTTTGACTATGAACAGTAGGGTAAAACCCCACTGCAATTTTTATTAATAAATAAAAAAGAGTATCACAAACCAAACAGAAAAGGAAATAAACAACCTATACAGCAGCCAAGGTAGCTAGCTAAAACTAAGAAAACAACAAAAGAAAAACAAACAAGGGCTTGAGGTGAGCCCCTGAAAGTAAAGGAAAAACTAAAACTATAAATCTAAAACAAGAGGAGGGAGTCCTCAGAGACTAGCAAGCTAGCCAGCCAGGAGTTAAACTCAGTAGCATATTTAGCCTTGATCCTGTGAGACGGCAACTTCAATTCCTCAAAGTAAATGTGCTTCCAACCTTGGAAAGATGGCTGAATGTTTTCAAAAATCTTATTGTTTCTTATAATCCATATTGCCCAAGAACCCAGGATGATGATCTCCATGTAAAAAGGAACCTTCAACTTTCCCTTCAGATCTTGAAATGCCTCTAGCACTGACAAGTTTGGAGATCTTTGTGGACATATGAAATTCCAACATATCCTAGAGAATTGGCACCCCCAGAATAAATGATACAGAGTTTCTTCTTGTTGGCAATTCATCACAGCACAAGTGTATTCTTCCAAGATCATAGATTTCCTTCTCAGCAGGTTTCTTGTGTTCAGTCTATCATGAAGAAGCATCCAGAAGAACATTTTGTGCTTAGGTTGACATGAAGACTTCCAAATCCAAGTAAAATGAAGTGGAACTTGTTTGACACCTATGATCACTTTGTATGCCTTTGAAGCAGAGAAGTTACTGTTGCCCCATATATAACTCCAGGTGTCAGACATATGAAGAAATTCAGATTGTCTCAGATCATGGCAAACTTCTTCTAACATAAGAAACTGCTGGTATGCTTGGTTAGACAGGGGTAGGTGAAACAAATCCTCAAGGTACTCAGTACTCACCACTTGTTGAACTGTCATTGCAGCATCTTGTACAAAAGAATAAAGATGAGGATATTCTTGCTGTAAGATAGTATTGCCCCATAAATCAGACCAAAATAAAGCAGTTCTCCCATCTCCTAAGTTGCATCTGGCCATGGCTTTATAATGATCAGTTAATTGAAGGATGGACCTCCACCAGAAAGACCCAACCAAATCATTCCCTGGCAATTTATTGTCTTGGTAGCGTGCTTACCAGATGAGGTTAACCCAAGGGATATCATGCCTGTTGTAAAATTTGTGTAGATTTTTCATTAACAAAGCTTTGTTTTGTGCAAAATGTCCATAACACCCAGACCACCTTGTGCTTTTGGTCTACAAATAGTTGTCCATGCAACAGAGGCTGGCCTGTGATCCTCCATGTCAGAACCTCTCCATAAACAGTGCCTCGGGTACTTAATTACTTGTTGTTTGATAGTTACATGCACATCAAGACAAGCCATGAAAAATATAGGCAAGGAGGCCAGCACCGATTTTACCAGAAGCAGTCTTCCAGCACTTATCATAAAGGTATCCAAGCCAGCTAACCTTTTTGCAATTCTTTAAACATTGGCATACATTGCTCCACAGTGGGCTTGGATAAGCCTAAAGGAAGTCCCAGGTAAGTGAAGGGGAAAACTCCTCTTTGGCAATTCAAAGTATTTGTAAAGATATCAACCCTATCCTCATTGATGTTAATTGGAACCATTACAGATTTCTGATAGTTTACTTTGAGACCTGTGGCTGTGGCAAAAGAATTCAGGAGAGCTTTTAGACAGAATAGTTCCCTGGCATCTGCTTGCATAATCAACAGTATGTCATCTGCATATTGAACTATTGGGAAATCAGGGCAGGAGTTGAGTTGAATAGGAGCAGTGATAAGTCTAAGATCCCTAGCTTTGTTGAGAATGGATTGTAATAAATCAGCAGCCAACACAAATAGGAGGGGGAAAGAGGGTCTCCCTGCCTCAATTCCCTTCTACAATAGAATTTTTTGCCAGGAACACCATTTAACATAACAGCAGAAGAAGCAGAGCTAAAAATAATTTGAATCCAGGATATCCACCTTTCCCCAAAACCTTTTGCTCTCAGGATGTCAATTATGGCTTGATGTTCAATTGTGTCAAAAGCCTTTTCAAAATCTAATTTCAGAACCAGTAGTTCCTTCCTTGACTTGAAGCATTGATGCAGATATTCATAGGACCAGCCAAGACAATCCTGGATCACCCTGTCTTTTAAGAACCCATACTGATTGATATGGATGAGCTGCAAAATTATTTTTTGAAGTCTATTGGCCAATAATTTTGTAATAATTTTGAACACCCCATTCAGCAAAGATATAGGCCTGAAGTCATTTGGAGTCATAGGCACTTCTTTCTTTGGAATCAATGTGATATAGGAAGTGTTGATGCTTTCCAAAGAGATGTTGCCAGCATGAAAAGCATGGATGAGGTTTTTGACATCAGAACCTATAATATCCCAACAAGACTGTATGAACTCATTATTGAAACCATTTGGACCAGGGGATTTATCATGTGGCAGCTCCTTGACAATTTTATTGATTTCTTCATCAGAGAAAGGCTTTCTAAATCTTGAAATATCTCAGGATTGTTATGTTGTCCCAGAAGACTGTGCAGGTCAAAATGCATTGTGTGCCCCTCTGATTGGTCTAATCTTTTTTTTAAAGCCTCCCACAGAATTCCAGCTTTTCCTGCATGGTCAAAAATTTCCACATTGTCCTCATTTCTGAGCATAGCAATTTTATTATGTCTAAAGTTGATTGAGGCTTTAGTGTGAAAGAACTTTGTATTTTCATCTCCAAACTTGACCCCCTTAATCTTCCCTCTTTGTTTCCAATAAATCTTTTGGTTGATGAGAATGGTCATTAAGTGTTCTTTCAAAAGCTTTCTGCAGTTCCATTCAAAAGTACTGAGCATTTTGAATTCCTCAAAGAGGTCAAGCAAGTATATGCACTCATTGATATCAGCAATTTGTTTCCTCATACAGGGCATATCCTTGATCCATAATTTGATGCTCCTTCCTAGGTGTTTCAACTTTGCATTGATGATTTTTGCAGGTTCAGAATAGCCCACGGGTATATCCCAAGCATTTTTAACCAGGTCTTTGAAGGAAGAATGTTTTAGCCAATAATTCTCAAACCTAAAAACTTTGGACTTAGGAATTGAAGTCCCCACTTTTACCACACAAGGGAGGTGATCAGAAATGGGCCTAGCCAGTGGCAAGGCAGTTGTGTTAGGGAATGAAGTCATCCAAGCAGCAGAAGTAAAAAACCAGTCTAACTTTTCTAACAGAGGATTTTCTTGCATATTACTCCAACTGTATTGCCTGCCTTTCAGAGGGAGCTCCACTAACCCTAAATTGCTGATAGCTTCATTAAAGAGGAGCATTTGATTGATTTCACCCCCAGGTTTATTCCTATCAGAAGGAGATCTTATGAAATTGAAGTCCCCCATAATAATCCAGTCCTCATCAGGTGGCATTTGAATATTATTAAACCAGTTGAGGAAATCAACTTTATCAGCTTGTTCACATGGGCCATAAATGTTTGTGAGAATCCAAGTTTGTGCAGAACTGTTGCAGGTGAACTTAACAGATAAAGAGAATCTGTTAGAAAACATTAGTTCTCCCTTAAAAAGGCATTCATTCCAAGCAATGAGGATTCCTCCAGAAGCTCCAATTGAAGGAAGAAATTCAAACTTATTAAATCTTCTAGGGCAGAACTTATTAATGTAAGCCAGATCAAAATTTTTCCCTTTTTGTTTCTTGTAAACACAGAATACCAGCTACACTTTCCTCAACTTTCTGCTTAATTGCCAACCATTTATTGTCAGAATTGATACCTCTGATGTTCCAATTAAGAATGTTCCAAGACCTATGATTATTCATGAAGAAAACTTAATGGGCAAGGTGGTCCTCTCAAGGTCCAGCCCTTGAGGCAAAGAACAAAAGAAGAGCCAGTGAAATGCCCCTCAAACCACATATATTTGCCCTCACATATAACAATGGGCAACAACATGAACCAGATCTCATATCCATAAAACAAGTAGTTCACATCAGTCTCACACATAAAAGGTACCATGCAGATCAAGCAGCAGAAGCTAGCCAAAATAACAGTCTTACAACCCTTAAGAAGCAAAGTCATACATATTCTGACAGGCAACCAACATTTTGCAAAAGTTGCCATTTTCCTAGACCCCCTTCTATCACATACTGGACTAATCATTAAGAACTATCCTTGGGGTTGTTTTCCTTGGCCTCAGACACCTTGGCCAACTCCTCATGCTCCAGTTCTTGTTTCTTTGGCCTCTTAGCCAGCTTCTCCTGGAGATCCTCCTTAGCCACCTTACAAAAAGGACTAGTGAGGTTTTTGACAATCTTATTCTGATTGATAGGTGGAATAGCATTGCATGGTAAACACTCCTTACTAACACATGAATTTCTTTTGTACCCATTATTTTCCTCTCTAATTCTATCACTCTTCTTACCTAATTCTCCACCAGTGGCCCTTTTCCTCTTCTCTTCCTGGAGATGGCCTCACCAGCAGGTAGAAGGATGCCATTATTTGGAGAAATTCTCCTTAGGGGGCTGCTTGCTTCAGAGGATGAATGTACTGCAGGACTGACGCCATCATTTTCTTTATCCTGGCTTGCATTTTTGATTTGCTGAGAAATAGGAGCCTGAGTGACAGAACAAGCAGTAGGAATTATGAATGTCATAGTGTCCTCTTCATTGCAGTTATCAGTCAAAATGTGCCATAAGGAGGATTTTAACAGTTTTACAGTCCAGTCAAATTTATCAGGATTGAGCAACAGGTTCAGAATGAAATTGAACCAACTTACAGGGATCTCAGTTGTGAATGTATTGGGGACCTCCTGTGATGATGGTGCAAAATGTTTGACCCATAAATCCACACCTTCTTCAGAAATTAAGTGTTCTCCATCAATAACAGAGAGAGCATGTGTTTGTACTAAATTGCAGTAGTCAGTTGGAATAGGTGATTTGACCTGTGAAATATTACCTTTAGAAGAGCCAGACATCATAGAATTGACCTGGAGAGGCCCCACACCCACCTCAGAATCATGAACTTGTTCCAGAGCAGGCAACAGTGAGACTTTCAGTAGATCCTGGCTGTTGAGAGAATCTTGGTTAGGATTCTCAGAAGAGGTAGGATGGAGAACTGCCATCAGACTTTGTTGCTGCACTGCAACAGCCTGGTCATTTGCCTGAAGATCCTTAGAAGCTTGAACATCCATCACAGCCTCAAGAACTGGCACAAATTGTTCAGCAACTGCTGGTGGGGGCAGGGGAGCAATAACCTGAGTAGGATACAAATCCAGCTGAATGTTTGGCTCAACATTAACCGGTGGAGCAAGGATGGCAGGGTGCTCCTCCAGGTCTGGGGGATATGTATGAAGAAGATTTTGAAGACCATCACCCAAGACAGGAGCAACTTCACCAGCAGCGGCCTGATTAACTTCATCACTGCTATTCACACCCCCCACAACATTGTGAGAGAGGAGATCGTCTGACAGAGAAACTGTGGTTGTGATGCTGCTGTTCTGGATAGCCTCATTGTCATCAACCAAAATTTCATCAGGAACGACCTGCTGTTGCATTGGAATCGGAGGAGGAAAGGCCCAATTCCCCTGCTCCTCCCAGTCATCCCAATCGTCCTCCTGATCTTGCTCATTATTGACCGCAGCATGATGAAACCCAGGGAAAGCATTCGCATTAATTGGAATAGGATGAGGATCAACACCAGGAGGTGGAAGAGGATCCTCGTCAGGTGGCCCCCCTCCTAGCATTTCTTCCATAAGAACTTCAATTGAACTTGTCAAGGATTCTCCCTCAAACATCTCTCCTTCAGTCCATCTTAAGCTTTTTGGAATTTCTTGTAAATCCATAACTCTTGCTTTGACCATAACTTTCCCCTTCAGAGCATCTTCTTTCTCCCAACTGATAATCTTGGCGAAGCGAGCAACTGTTGCAGCGATATCTTCAGTGTTGCAGTTATCAAACGGAATCCCCACAATCAGAAGCCAGCAGACCCTATTGAAATTAACTCTTTCTCCAGTTTCGTCCCTCATTGTGTCTAGAGAAAGAAATAAAAACATCCCCAAAAGCATGCGGGCTATCCCTAGCCAGTCTGTCTCTGTCTCTCACATGCCGGAACTGCACATAGGCCTCGAGTAGTTTGGCTAGCTCTTCCCCCATGGCCTGCCGTTTGGGCTCTGAAAACCGTCTTAGAGTCTACTTGACCGGTTTGTATCATTTTAGTATATTGAGGCTGTGTTCGGCCAATCTACGTGGGATGCCCGGCATGTCCGATGGGTGCCAGGCGAAGATGTCCCAATTCTCGCGTAAGAAGTCTCGCAATGCGGCGTCCATCGCGGGGCTCAGTTGTGTCCCGACGGAAGCTGTCTTCGTGGGGTCCGTTGGATGGACTTGGAATTTGACTATCTCGTCTGCAGATTTAAACGAGGTGGACTTGGGTCGCTTGTCGAGTATCATGTTGTCCCTGTCCATGGTGGCCCGCAGTGCTGTTAATTCTTCGGCTGCTAGGGCCTCGAATAATGCCTCGAGGGCTAGTGCTGCGGTTTTGTTTTTGGCGCGAAGTGCGACGTCCGGATCACTGGCTAGAGTGATGATTCCATTGGGTCCGGGCATTTTAAGCTTCATGTACCCGTAATGGGGTATAGCTTGAAAGCTTGTAAACGCGTCCCATCCTAGAAGGGCGTGGTATCCGCTGCTAAAAGGGGCCACTTGGAATGTGATTTCTTCGGACCTATGATTCTCTGGGGTGCCGAATACCACGTCGAGTGTGATTTTTCCTGCACACCGCGCTTCCCGACTAGGGATAATTCCCCTGAAGGTTGTGCCGCTTTGTTCAATGCGGCCTTTGTCAATTTCCATCTTGCTGAGTGTCTCTTCATAGATCAAGTTTAATCCGCTTCCGCCATCCATGAGCACTTTAGTGAGCCGAAAGCCGTCCACGATTGGGCTAAGAACCAGAGCGGCTGGTGCCCGGACAGTCTGGAATCGAGGTTCGTCACTGGCATTGAAAGTTATAGCAGTGTCGTTCAAGGGGTTTATTTTGGCCATATGGCAAATTTCCGCGGAGCTTCGATGAGCTCGCTTGCGCCTACTATTTGAGGCAAAAGTCTCGAAGACTGTTAGTACCATATTGTGCTCGTTGGCGGGATTCTGTTCTGTAAGAAGATCCTCGCCACTTTTGCAACCTGCCGGAGTATCCAACATGCCCTAAGGCTATGAGTTGGTGTTGTGTCCGGAGTGCTGTGGAGTTTACATGGCCCATTGAGCCATTTTTACAATACGGTTCCCCGCCCTGGGGTGGGCTTTGGTTTCTTGGGGATTGGATCGGCCGACTTACGAGAGTTCGCCCGTTTAGTTCGGATAAAGGTTTTGGTGAGAGCCGGACTGTCCCAAAATTCAGCTTGGGTTTTCCAGACGCTTTCCATCGCACAGTACTTCTGTACTATGGTTGCTAAGTCCGCGAAGCGTACTATGTCGCGGCGACTTATAGCATTAAGGATTCCTTTGTCCATGCAGTTTTTGCAGAAGAGTGAGACTACGTCCTCCTCGTGGCAGTCCTCGACCTTGTTTAGTGCAAGGAGGAATCTGGCCCAGTAATTATGCACTGTCTCCTGGGGCTCTTGCCTGATATGGGACAGGGCATTATTGACTACCTAGTCTGATACTAGCATGGTGCCCACATTACTCGTGACGGGGGTGACGTGAGTTCACTCTCGGGACGGGGTCGTGCTTGAATAGGCGGCCATGACTGTTTTTACAGGGCACCGGACACACCATTGGTCCCTTCGTGTAGTTGTGAAAATGAAAGGGCAAGTCTGAAGATCTTTATGATCATACACGAGGGCCGTGTACCAACGAGTGGACTCTATGTTAGTGTCACCTAGGGAAAGATAGTGACTGGGAGCTTACCCCGTGTCGTGGAATTGTCACGGCAGATGTCCTCATGAAAGGACTTAGTCGCGGGGCCATCGTACGGGTTAACTTAGAGGGGTTAAAGCGGATGCAAAGACACGAGAGTTTATACTAGTTCGGCCCCTTCGATGAAGGTAAAGCCTACGTCTAGTTTGTGATGGGATTGATATGATTTCGGTGACTAGGGAGCAATAGCTTCGCCTAAGCCTCGAATTGTGGTTGTCTGTCTCTAAACCGCCGCCGGGTCGTCCCCTTATATACACGGGTTGACGTCCGGCCGGTCTACAGAGTCCCGAGGCCGGCTCATACAGGTTTTCGGCTCGGTCTCTCCTTTCTCCTATCTTACAACACAAGTTACATGGTTAAGGCGGTTTTACCATTATGGGCCCTAATTCGCCCCTGGGCTCCGGGACTCTAGTCTCTACGGTCATCGCCATCCTTGGAGCCTTCGTGGGCCCTAATTATGGTTTAGGGTAAACCGCCCTTGGAGGCGGTTTATACTCGTGAGTTACATCCCCAACATTAGGCCCCAGATTGACTTGAACCTGTTCATGTTAATCTTCAACATCTTAGGAAACTCTGAATATCTTCCTTCATATTTCGTAAACCGCCATCTGCTTGAACCGCCGTGACGTCATCCTCCGACCACAGCAACAGAGCATCTTGACGTCATCTTTATTAAGGAAGCCCAAACAGTAAGATTCCCTTCATTTAATACTATCCCGGAAATCGAGGCGATCACGCGCGTCCGCCGCTTTCAACTCCTCGATTATCGCGCCTGTTAATTACTCCGTTTCCTTATAAATAGACCGGAAGGTCCTTTCTCTTCTTCCTCCTTCCGCGCTTCTTCTTCCTCGTGACGCTCCAGCTCTGAAGCTCCGTCGTCGCCTCCGACCTCCGAACATCGCGTCAGTGCAAGGCCGCTGCATCAACCTGGTTGTGCCAGAGGCTCTCGGCGCTCCTCCGCTGTTCTGTGCATCGGGTAAGGTTCCTCCTCATGCCCTAGATCTGCATCTTGAGGCTCCTGTTCATCTCGTTGTTCATAGGTGTTTATCCCTAGTTTTTTCATACCTGCTCTGCCATGGTTTTTTAATCCAAACGTAGCATATATCCTGTGTAGTAACTGCTCCGCCGTCAGTTCAGTATTTTGCACATCTTTCTTTTTGTTCAGACCTTCTTATTAGAACGCACGAACTTTCCTGCCCTTTATAAGGCTTGCATGGGTCGCAGAATTTTTCCTTACTGAATCTTCGGTAGATCCAAATTAACTCCATTCATATGTGAAACCTGTTTCTGTCCACACTTAGCAGATTTTCCAGTTCATCTCTTGAAGCGGTTTAACTTTTGATAGCTAATCCGCCATACTCCATTAGTCCTCGCTAAACCGAATTTGGAACTGATCGCCAAACTGCCGTTTAACATTGTACAATGTGTTCGAACCATTAACGGTGAACCGTTTTTTACTTTCCCTTTCGCAGTTTCTTCTTCCGGAATGGCCAAACAATTCTCAGCTTGCAATTGGGTCCGGTCCAAGATCACTGAGACGCAACTCAATGGATACGTCACCACCGGCGCTTTAGCCTCCAAAAATGTCCTCCATTGGCGTGTTCCGGATGCCGAATGCCCTCCTGAACCTCAAGAAGGAGAAGTAATTGTATTTATGCAGCACTTAGACCGGGGATTCAGCCCGCCCGGATCAAAATTCTTCCGGGATGTCCTTGCAAGTTTTCAACTCCATCCACAAGATATTGGTCCGAACTCTGTGTCCAATATATGCAATTCCCAAGTTTTCTGTGAAGTCTATCTTTAAGAAGAACCATCTGTGGAGCTGTTCCGGGATTTCTTTCATTTGAACCGCCATACGGAGTTTTCGGATGGTCCCAACACGGAACTGGGTGGCGTTTCAATCCAGAAAAGGAAGGAAGTAGACTTTCCTCACGCAAAACACCATAGCCATCCGAAAGATTGGAACCAAACCTGGTTCTATTGCCGGAATACCGCTCCTAACAGCGAGAACCCCTTGTCGGGCTACCGCTTCATCGCTCAGCAACCATCACCCATTGCCTTTACGCTTGACCGCCGCAGAGCGGAAGAATTTTGCGCCTCGATTGTCAAGCTCCGGGCTCTAATGGCCAATGGCTTAACCGGTATCGACCTTGTTCGATGTTGGGTTTCTTGGGGCATCTTGCCATTAAGCCGCCGCCCCGGATTGATGCACGAATACACTGGTAGCGTCCAAGACCCTCAAAGACGCCACGAGCTACCAATAACTGAGCTTGAAGTCACTGAGGCAAAGGAAGAAGATGCTTGATGAGCCGATCTCCGTCATAGCCAAACCGGGTTGGCCCCATTCTGTGTTGCCAACAAACCGCCTGCGGTAAGGCTCCGCTCACTGCTCTTCTGATATTAATTCCTTATTGATATACATTAATCCTTGTTACTTCTCAGGCTAACAGCTCCTTCTGGAAACGAACCAAACCGGCCCGGGTTCCTCGTGTAAAGTCTAAGACCACCAAGAAAGCTGGTAAGAGGAAAACCGCCGAGTCTTCTGATCCGCCAGAAGACGAAGATTCGTGCCGAGGTAAAGCTTGATTTATCTTGTCCCTTTTATCCTTCATCTTATTGACAATTCTAATTCCTGTGATGATGTCAAGCTACCATGTCGATCCTGTTGAGGTAATCCTTCTTTCTTCCGAATCTGATCTTGTGCCGGTTAAAAGAATTCGCCGCACAGTCCGGAAAGTGAAAAAATCTCACTCATGTGCTCATTTGAATCCAGACCTTTCTTTGAAGACACAGCAGGCTGAAGAGCGCCGTACGACCCGGCACAGTGGTCAACAAATTACATAGTCCGGTTTACCTGATACACCAACCCGGAAGCGTCGTCCAGAGGTGATTTGTTCTCCTGAAAAGCGTTATCCTTTGAAAGGTTTCTTCCGATGTCCTCTCAATCCGTCTGACCCGAATTATCAGGCCTCTTCCAACTCATCTGGCGGTTCGTCAACCACTCAACTGCCTCCTCTTAAAGTTGCTGCGGGGTAAGCATAATACATCTTTCGGGTCGATCCGGTTTATCTTCGCATTGGTTGGTTTATCTTACTCTAATTCTGAACATTGCAGCACCAAGGCTCGCTTGAGTAAGAAAGCGAAAACCCTTGACCCTACTATGGACGTTGATCCGGAAAAGACTCCAGAGCAGCATGGCGAAAATCCTGAAGTTGCTAAAAACAGCTCTGTCGGGTTGAACCAAGACGACAATGCTGATCCGCCAGAATTTGAACCGGATGCCCAAGTGGAAACCTCACATCCTGCTCCACCGAGTCCTGCAACGGAGCGGGTCGTACTTGTTGAACCGCCGAGCCTGAGTACGAAAACACCAAGCCCAAAGAAGAATGCCAATCCGGCCAGCCCGGCCAAAAATGGTGATGTCGTAGTGACGGGCACCGCCTACACCACCCCTGGCCATCCGGTCGCTTTAGCAAAACACAGCACCAAGGAAGAGTCTACTTCCATGAGTAAAGAGAAGGGAAAAACTGATCTGTCAGCTTATGACAACTTCTCTGCCCAAGAACTTCACTCCGGCTTCCTGAACCGACTCTACACCAGTCATGACTTCGAAGCCGGTCTGGTGAATCGTATGAAGGAACGCTATGAGGTAAGGAGCTATGCCTCTCTTGTACCTTTGTTGTGTAGTAGCCCCCAAGGGCTGGTTCAACTTAGCATAGTTAAACCGGGACTTAATATAAAACTCACACGTCTTGAACTTCAGTGCTGTAGCCCTCAAGGGCCGGTTCAACTTAGCATAGTTAAACCGGGACTTAATATAAAACTCACACGTCTTGAACTTCAGTGTTGTAGCCGTCAAGGGCCGGTTCAACTTAGCATAGTTAAACCGGGACTTAACTTTGTATCCCCATAGCAAGCTGAGATCAACTAGCCATTAGCCCCCAAGTGCCAAGTTGAATGCCTATATTGAGCTTGGGACTTCATAATGAAACAACTAACGTGATCCATTTGTTATCAGAGTGAGATATACCAAAGAAACCGCATAACTCAAGGACCTTCGTGCCAACTGGATACTCAACATGCAGAAACCACCAAGGCCAAGGATGAATTGAAAACCGCCTTGACCACTATGGAACAGCTCAAGGAGTGGTATAAATCCGAGCAGGCCAACTGGGACACCGAGAAGGCTGGTTTGATAAAACGGGCGGAAGATGCTGAAGCGGCTCTTAAACCGGTGACAGAAGAGCTCACCGGACTAAAGCGCCAAATTAATGCCATGACCTCTGCAATCTTTGGTAAGAAATTTTTCACTGATTACTATTCCGTTTTGATATTTCCGCCAGTTTAACCTGAGCTGTCTTAAACCGGTATAGGGAAACGTATTGCTCATCTGGGCTCTGATATACGAAAGAAGCTCAAGGCCGCCTACACGCTGATTGAGCAGCTGTATACCGGCACCCAGCGAGTCATATGCGCTACGTCGTATGATAACACAGCTCCGTCCTTGATCAAAGATACGCTGGACCGGCTATCCATGATTCCAGCACAACTTGAAGAGTTGAAACGATCCATGCCCGGCTGGCACTTTATTGGCTCTAACTCGCGCCAAGGCGTGGATAGCGGACCTTGATCCGCCGACATAGCCAAGGGCTTCCCAGTGCTCAAGAAAACGGTGAAGTTTTGATAATGACGCCCTCAAACGAATAACCAAGGAGATGCGTCCTCTGGCGAGTCAACTGGCAGCAGAAGCCAACTTGGCGGTTCACCGCTCTTTCTGTGATGCAAACAATAGGCGGGTGGAATTTGTCATTCCAGAAGTGCGTAACCTTGTTCCTCCAATCTGTAAGCACACTTATGCCTCGACGTTGATCCGGCCGAGCTTATAAGTGAAGAGGCTGTCTTCGTGCTTTAAACCGGATTGATCGGTCTACCAATGACTTCAAATTTTGGGTGAAGAGGAAGAAGCTGAACCGACGCCAGACGACCCATCTTCCTCACGCCAACCCGGCGAGGAAGCTTAATCCGTCAAGCCGGTTGATGCATCGGTTGCTAGTCGTAACGCCATGCGAAATATCGGGCCTTGGAAGGCCTTGTAATAGAATAGCCAGCACTTTTGTTTTCGAATATGCCTTTATGCCTTGACGCAACCTTCGCGCAGAGGTGCTGATACTTTTGATTGAATAACCGAAACCTTCAATTTATTTTGCCTGCAATCACAAATTCTTAAACTGCCACGACGGCTTGTGTCGCCAGCCGGCATGTGACGCTTATCTGCATATGTAAGGAAATATTGAGGTATATGATCAAAATTTTGTGATGCAAAAATACCTGCCAGCGTCGAGCACGCAGTTGGCCGAGCCATCCTTGAAGCGAAGGTTTGTATAAACCATTACTGTCAAAGGAGACAATAGCTCCTGTCTTTAGAATGCCGGTTTACCAAGTAAACCGTGCCGGGTCACGTTAAGCCCCCTGTTACTCCATAATGGGATGTTTAACAGAAAAAGAATCAAACCGGAAAAGTTATCTCCGGATTAAAAAATAAACCAAATTCCGCCAATATACGGGTTGAACCGATTTGAATAACAGTTATGAAAAAATATGGAAGCAAAGGCAATGATAAAAACCGCTTTGCACCAAGAGGCTTTACTAAACCGATCAGATGATGCGTTACCATGGTCGGACACGACCAAGCTCCCAATAAGGTGTAGCTATGGTTCAAGTCAGCCAGGTCCCCAACTGAAACCGTGGCATTATGCCGATCAAGTGGCGTGGCAATGGTTCGGGTTCAACCAAGCCCCCAAGTGACTCTATGACCTTAGGCCGATCAAGAGGCGTAACTAGTTCAGACTTGACCATGTCCCCAAGTGATCTGGTGGCTTTCGCCTATCAAAAGGTGTTGCATTGGTTCGGACACGACCAAGCCCCCAGATGACTTCTAAAAACTTCTGAAAAACAAGCTCAAGGGATAAACCGGAGGCCGTTTTAAGATAACAACTCCATGTACCCAAGCCGGATTTTTACAGAACGGATACCCCGCTTTAACCGAGGCTCCGGTTTATTGCTTTTATTCATAATATATACATTGTCATAATATGTACATAAGGAGAGCCGATGGCTCGTGTATAATAAGGTCAAGATGAGCTATGTTCCACGGCTGTTGGTCTCCTCTTCCGACGCGGCGTGAGTCTTTATGCTCTCGAACATCAATCAGATAGTATGACCCGTTGTGCAGATTCTTGCTGACCACAAAAGGCCCTTCCCAAGGTGGGGATAACTTGTGCATATCTGTCTGGTCTTGAATGAGCTAAAGCACCAAGTCTCCTTCTTGAAAGGTTCTGGTCCTGACCCGTCGACTGTGATACCGACGAAGATCCTGCTGGTAAATCACCGAACGGGCAGCCGCCATATCCCGTTCTTCATCCAGTCGATCCAAAGCATCCTGCCGTGCTGCCTCGTTATCTGCCTCAACATAGGCTGCCACACGAGGCGAGTCATGACGGATATCGCTGGGGAGGACCGCCTCCGCTCCATAGACCATAAAGAACGGTGTGTATCCAGTGGATCCGTTAGGGGTAGTATTTATACTCCATAACGCAGATGGTAGCTCTTCTACCCAACAGCCCGGCGTCCTCTGTAAAGGGACCATAAGCCGGGCTTGATACCTCTCGTGATCTCCTGATTAGCCTGCTCGCTTGACCATTGGACTGTGGGTGAGCTCAAGAAACGCTGTCAAGCCGGATGTGCTCACGTTCACAAAACTCCTTCATGGCACCTTTGGACAAATTGGTACCATTATCTGTGATGATACTGTGTGGAAACCCAAACCGGAAGATCACTCTTTTGATGAACTGAACCGCCGTGGCCGCATCACACTTGCTAATGTGCTCGCCTCGACCCACTTTGTAAATTTGTCAGCTGCGACCAACAAGTGTGTCTTCTTGTCCTTGGACCTTTTAAAAGGTCCTACCATGTCCAAATTTCTGTCGCAAATGGCCAAGTAATTGGAATCATCCTCAATTCTTGGGCGGTATATGAGCACGCCTTGAAAACTTCGCAACCATCACATCGCTCGACCAGATCTTCCGCATTAGCGTGGGCAGTCAACCAATAAAAACCATGGCGGAAAGCCTTAGCCACCAAAGATTTTGAACCGGCGTGGTGACCACAGTCCCCTTCGTGGATCTCACGTAATATTTCACAGCCTTCCTCAGGGGACACACAACACTGAAACGCCTCGACATTAATCGCAATGATGCAACTCGCCATTAATAATGGTCATAGACTTAGACCGGGAACTATCTGTCGGGCCAACGCCTCATCTTCGGTAACTTCGCCCGGCTCATGTATGCCAAATAAGGGAGCGCCCAATCCGAATGACATGCAAGGTTGCCACCAATCGAGCCTCCGGATCAGGAATAGCCAAATCTACTTCATCAGAAGCTTGACCGACGGATCGCAAAGACATCAAGGAAGACATTGGGCGGGACCGGTTTGCGTTGAGAGCCCAGCCGGCTTAAAGTATCCGCCGCTTCGTTCTTCTGACGGTCCACATGGTCCACCTGATAGCCTTTAAAGTGACCTGCAACAACATCCACCTCCCGACGATATGCGGCCATGAGTGGGTCTTTGGAATCCCAAGTACCTGACACTTGTTGGGCCACCAAGTCCGAGTCATCGAAGCACTTAACCCGGCTTAGATTCGTCTCCTTAGCCATCCGAAGACCATGGAGCAAGGCTTCATACTCAGCTGCATTGTTAGTACAAGGGAACATTCAGCGGAGGACGTAACAAAACTTTTCACCTCGTGGGGAAGTTAACACAACTCCGACCCCGAGCCCTCCAACTGCTGGACCCGTCAAAGTGGATAGTCCAATAGGTATGATCCGGCTTCTCTTCAAGCGCTTGTAACTCCGTCCAATCATTAATGAAATCCACAAGTGCCTGGGATTTTACTGCCGTCCGAGGCACATACCTTAAACCGTGCGGCCCAAGCTCTATGGTCCACTTGGCAATCTGGCCAGTTGCTTCCCGGTTCTGTATGATATCGCCCAAGGGAGCTGAACTGACCACCGTGATGGGGTGCCCCTGAAAATACTGTTTCAGCTTCCGGCTTGCCATAAAAACTCCATACACCAGCTTCTGCCAATGCGGATATCTCTTCTTGGACTCAATGAGCACCTCGCTGATGTAATAAACCGGACGTTGAACCGGATATTCCTTCCCTGCCTCCTTCCGCTCTACCACAATGGCCACGCTAACTGCCCGAGCATTAGCAGCAGTGGATCCTTGTCAATGGGAGCGGCGAGAACAGGCGGATTGACCAATTGCCGCTTTAAATCCTCCAATGCTTCATCAGCGGCTGAACTCCAGACAAACTGATCCGTCTTCTTCAAAGATTCGGTACAAAGGAATGGCCTTCTCTCCGAGGCGGCCGATAAACCGCTTAAGCGCGGCAATCCGACCCGCCAAACGCTGGACATCATTAATACACTTTGGCTTAGCCAAGGAGGTGATAGCCGTAATTTTGCGGATTAGCTTCAATCCCCCTGTTGGACACAAGAAAACCCAATAACTTGCCTGCCGGAACACCGAAAACACATTTGGCCGGGTTAAGCATCATCTTGTACACCCGCAAGTTGTCAAAGGTTTCTTTCAGATCCTCAATCAATGTCTCCTTCTTCCTTGATTTAACCACGATATCATCCACATAAGCATGCACATTACGGCCGATCTGTTCGTGCAAGCAATTCTGTACGCAACGCTGATAAGTTGCTTGGGCGCTCTTGAGCCCAAAAGGCATAGACACATAGCAGAAGGCTCCAAAGGGAGTGATAAACGCTGTCTTAACCGCCATCTTGATCTGATGATATCCAGAATACGCATCCAAAAAACTCAAACGCTCACAACCCGCCATAGCATCAATAATCTGGTCAATGCAGGGGAGGGCGAAAGGATCTGCTGGACAAGCCTTGTTAAGATCTGTGTAATCCACACACATGCGCCAAGTGCCCTTTTTCTTAAGGACCAACACCGGATTAGCAAGCCACTCTGGATGGAAAACTTCAACGATAAAACCTGCTGCTAAGAGCCTGGCAACCTCTTCTCCAATGGCCTTGCGCCTTTCCTCGTTAAACCGGCGAAGAAACTGCTTTACCGGTCTGTACTTGGGATCAACATTAAGAGTGTGCTCAGCGAGTTCCCTCGGTACACCTGGCATGTCAGAAGGCTTCCATGCAAAAATGTCCCGATTCTCACGGATGAACTCGATGAGCGCGCTTTCCTATTTAGGATCCAAGTTAGCACCGATGATGAACTGCTTGGATGAATCATCGGGCACAAAGTCAACAAGTTTAGTCTCGGCCGCCGATTTAAACTTCAAATCCGGATCGTGCTCTGTAGTTGGCTTCTTCAACGGGTCATATCCGCCGGATCAACATTGTCTTTATAGTACTTTAGCTCTTGATGGCACAAACCGACTCACAGAAGCCGCATCACCTTCCTCACACTCTAAAGCGATCCTGCGGCTCCCATGAACCGTTATCGTCCCTTTGTGACCCGGCATTTTTAGCTGCAAATAGACATAACAAGGCCGTGCCATAAACTTAGCATAAGCCGGCTGCCCAAATAGGGCGTGGTAAGGGCTTTGAATTTTCACCACTTCAAATGTCAATGTTTCCGATCTGGAGTCATGTTCATCCCCAAAGGCCACCTCCAGAGCTATTTTACCGACCGGATATGCTGACTTGCCAGGCACCACACCATGAAACACTGTATTGGACGGCCTGAGATGCTTATCCGTTAACCCCATTCGACGAAAGGTCTCATAATACAGGATGTTGATGCTGCTCCCTCCATCCATAAGCACCTTGGTGAACTTGTATCCTCCCACCTGAGGCGCCGCCACTAGGGCTAGCTGACCCGGATTATAAACCCGGGGAGGATGATCCTCTCTACTCCACACAATAGGCTGCTCTGACCAGCGTAGGTAATGCGGCGTGGCCGGTTCAACAACATTGACTGCCCGCTTCAGAAGTTTCCGGTCTCGCTTGTCCAAGCTGGTGGTAAAGACGTGATACTGTCCACCATTCAGCTGCTTCGGATTGCTTTGATAACCCGACTGCTGCTGCTGATTGTAACCGCCTTTGGTTCTCGATTGTTACGATTGCTCGACTGCTCGATTGTTACGCCTACCGGATTACCACTAAACCTGGGCCGGAATTTCCTCCACCGTAACCCGGGCCGGACCCTGAACCGCCGCTGGGCCCTTGATCATACCGGAAAGCATTAGAACTTTTAAACTCCTGCATAATGTAACAATCCTTCCAAAGGTGATTTGTTGGCGCCTCCTTCGTCCCATGCTTCGGACGGGGTTGATTCAACAGATAATTCAACCGGTCCGGATTGTGATTAGGCGCACCACCTCGGTTTGGATGTTTACCCTAGCGCTGTTGACCCTCGTCCTGCGCGTTGGTGTTGGCTATGAAGCCCATGTTACCATTCGCCTTACGCTTGTTTCCTCCATTACCCGCCGACTGATGCTGCTGGCCTCTGGAGTTGCTGTTCTGTTTTCCCTTCCCAGTTTCATCATCCTCCTCAGACTCGGGATCCTTGGTACTATCAAAATCAGCATACTTCACTAAAACGCCCATGAGAGTGCCCATGTCATTGCAAAAACGCTTCATGCGACCCAGCTTCATTTTTAAAGGTTTGAACCGGCAGTTGCCTTCTAGGGTTAAGATCGCAGAATCGGTGTTGATCCGGTCTGAAGAATGTAAAACTTCCGAAACACGGCGTACCCACCGGGTTGTGGATTCTCCCTCTGCTTGGACACAAGCCGCCAAGTCCACCACCGACATGGGCTGCTTATAGGTGTCTTTGAAATTTTGAATGAACCGGGTCCGCAACTGGGTCCATGAACTGATGGAGTTGGGTGGCAAGTTCTTCAACCAAGTACGGGCCGTACCTTCTAGCATCATGGTGAAATACTTCGCACACGCAGCTTCATCCACATCCAGCATCTCCATGGCCATCTCATAGCTTTCTATCCACGCTTCTGGAGCCAAATCGGCGGTGTAATTGGGCACCTTGCGTGGCCCCTTGAAGTCTTTGGGCAAGCGTACATTGCGTAAAGCAGGGACGAGGCAAGGCACCCCCAAAGAGCCAGATGTAACCCCGGGCTCGAAGATGGTCGGTCGAACCGGCGCGAGCTGATTATCCTCATGTTGTGCTGCTAACTCGGCCTCCCTACGTGCCCTGGCCCGGTCCACCACCTCTTGAGCATTTTCGAAGCCACCCGCCGGGTTGTTGCCGCGAGGCGGACCGCGCTGCGCGGTCGGTTCATCTGCGTGCCGGCTATAACTCCGGCTTGGGCGGGGGGTGGAGTGGATCCGATCACGGCTGTATGAGTACGCTTCCTGTTGAGCCAGGGCCGTCCTGAGGAGCTCTTTTACCCGGCGTGTTTCTACTGCCTGTGGTGAATCGCCTTCGATTGGAATCGCCTCCAACCGTGCCGCAGCCGCAACAAGGTTATCCATCGGGTTGGAGTAGTGACCTGGAGGCGTTTGCACAGCCTGAGGCGCGCCGACATGATGGCGAGGCAGATCTATCACACGGGCCTGAATCGGCGCGCCCGTCCCAGGTGCTTCCGCTCGATTCACCACCGGGCGGCGGATTCTGGTCCTCGCTTACAGGGTGTTGAAGAGGTCTCTTCCCTCGAAAACCGAGGGCAAACGGGATCTGTACTTTCTTTTCATGACTTCATGCGACGCGTTCTGATCCAGCATGAGCCTATAAGCCTGCGCATCCAAAGCGGCCCGCTCTGCCACCATCCTAACGTCTGCGGCTGCCAGATCCGCTTTAGCCTGGGTGATCTGCTCCTTCACCTTTGCAATCTCCGCATTATGCAGGTCTTGATCTGCCGGGTTAGCCTCTGCCATGAGCACCGCCAATGCATCAAATAGTTCTGATAAAACTTGAGCCGGCGGTATACGGGGCCTCCTGCCCGCTGCCATCGCCATTGTTGAACCGGCGACCATTGGCGCGGCGGTCGAAGAGTGAAGCGTCGCTTGTGTACCGCCATGAATATTCCATCCCGGTTGGGGAGATCAAAGGGTCCGAATACTCTCATTGTCGGAACAGCCCCGATCCGGCCATCTTTGGTACCGGTATAGAGACTTCGCTTTCCTCGGTCAACGACTCGTCATCAGAGTAGACAACGGTTTCGCCACCAGATGCTGATCCGCCCTCATAGTCTCCTCCGTGGATGACTCCAACGAAAGCACGCCTGACAACCGGTTTAGCCAGGGCAGGATTCTTCTTTGCCCGCTGAGCCGTCTCGACGAGGTCGGCGCAGATGTCCGGCCCAGGCCCTGGCTCGCCGATCTTGCCGATGAACACGTGTATGCCACCAAAGGGGACCCGGTACCCGTACTCAATCGAGCCGGCCTCGGCCCCAAACCTGCATCGTCGATGTAGAGCTTGCCGCGACGACTCTTGGTCATCCGCCCACAAAGATAGCCTTCGAGTCGCTTCGAACTTGCCCTCTAAGATCATCAAACCATCGGCGATAGCCCCACGGTGGGCGCCAACTGTCGTGGAATTGTCACGGCAGATGTCCTCATGAAAGGACTTAGTCGCGGGGCCATCGTACGGGTTAACTTAGAGGGGTTAAAGCGGACGCAAAGACACGAGAGTTTATACTAGTTCGGCCCCTTCGATGAAGGTAAAGCCTACGTCTAGTTTGTGATGGGATTGATATGATTTCGGCGACTAGGGAGCAATAGCTTCGCCTAAGCCTCGAATTGTGGTTGTCTGTCTCTAAACCGCCGCCGGGTCGTCCCCTTATATACACGGGTTGACGTCCGGCCGGTCTACAAAGTCCCGAGGCCGGCTCATACAAGTGTCCGGCTCGGTCTCTCCTTTCTCCTATCTTACAACACAAGTTACATGGTTAAGGCGGTTTTACCATTATGGGCCCTAATTCGCCCCTGGGCTCCGGGCCTCTAGTCTCTACGGTCATCGCCATCCTTGGAGCCTTCGTGGGCCCTAATTATGGCCGAGGGTAAACCGGCCCCTTCAGGGCGGTTTATACTCAGTAGTTACATCCCCAACACCCCGGGTACTTGAGGTGCTGCAGGTCATGGATGACACGGAAGCTTCCCGAATCTTGTGGGTAAAGTGTACAACCTCTGCAGAGTGTCAAACTATTCGAATAGTCGTGTCCACGATCAAGGACAATTGGGTGGTGCTACTTAAACTATGTCCAGAATTTTATAAACTTGGTATGTGTAAGTTACTTGGGTCAAGTAAAGACCTGACATGTTGATTAAGCTAGAGTTGTTCTAAAACTCTACTTATGTTGATATTTGTAACCTGATCACACGGATATCTGAATCCTTATGATGCATGTTTTACTAGAGACTTGATCATGTCATTTCACTCAAACCAGCACTTTGCAAGTTACTTAGTTATATGCCATGCATTGTTACCTTGATCCGAAACATGGGTTGCTTGCGAGTACATTCAAAGTACTCATTGGCTTGCCACTGGTTATTTGATCGGCCAGGCGTGGAAGAGCAGGAGTTCAAAGAAGAGTTCTTTGGTGACGAACATGTGAACTAGGACATTTCCCAGTCAGAATATCTGTAGGGTTAAGGCAGATGGCATGGGTTCTACTTATCAAAGAACGTTTCCGCTGCTTAAGTTCTATCTGGTGTTCAGCCCTTAACGCTTTTTCTATGTAAGACTTGACCATAATGGTCATAATTTGTGTAAGACAATATGTATGGATGCAAGACTCTTGGTATTCAACTTCTGTGTGTTCTGTGAGCATTGATCTCTGGGATCACTGTACACGTGCATTCGATGATCACGACTTATGCGTCGAGGTCCCCACACAGAACATATATCAAGTGAATCAAAATAATACCCCCATTGTCACCACGGGTATTCATATGCAAGAGATATATCAAGTGCTCTCAAATCCATAAAAGTATACAATCTGATAAAATGAAATCTCAAAGGGAAAACTCAATTCATCACAACAAGATAGAGAGGGGAAAACGCCATATGATCCAACTATATTAACAAAGCCCCCAATACATCAAGATCGTTCCATCAAGAACACGAGAGAGAGAGAGAGAGAGATTAAACACATAGCTACTGGTACAAACCCTCAACCCCGAGGGTGGACTACTCCCTCATCATGGTGGCCACTGGGATGATGAAGATGGCCACCGGTGATGGTTCCCCCTCTGGCAGGGTGGCGGAATGGGGTCTAGATTAGTTTTTCGTGGCTACAAAGGATTGTGGCGGCGGAACTTCTGATCTAGGGTTATTTCTAATGGTTTCTCTATTTATAGGATTTTTTTGGCGTCGGTTTCACGCGAAGATGGGCCTTGAGGTGAGAATAACCCACCGGGGCAAGCCAGGCCCCTCTGGCATACCCTGGTGGGTTGTGCCCTCCTTGTGGCTCTTCTGGCCCTCCCACAAAGCTTCGGCGGTCTCTTTTGTTCCAAAAAATCATCAAAAAGTTTTAGCTCATTTGGAGAACTTCCATTTCTACACAAAAAACAACACCACGGTAGTTCTGCTGAAAACAGCGTCAGTCCGGGTTAGTTCCATGTAACTCATACCAAAACCATATAAAATTGTTGTAAACATGGCATTAATACTTCATAAATTATAGATATGTTGGATACGTATCATGTACCATGTTGCGACGCATTGTCGACAGCAAGCAAGCGCCAATGGATCCGCTCTTGTTGTGTGGCGCGTCGCACCTCTCGCTCTGCGGCACTCCAATGGTCTCTCTGTGCGGTGAGCCGCAACCTATCGGCGCGGACGTGCCTAGCTTGCTCCGGGGCGCGCCATCGATCATGTTGTACAACGAGCTGCAGCCTCTCGGCGCAGACATGCCTATCTTGATCTGTGGCGTTGAAGCGCAACGCGCCAAGGGTCTGCTCAACCCTGGCGATGACTGATGTCTACTACGCAACATTCTTCTTGTAGACTCGTGTTGGGCCTCCAAGTGCAGAGTTTTGTAGGACAGTAGCAAATTTCCCTCAAGTGGATGACCTAAGGTTTATCGATCCGTGGGAGGCGTAGGATGAAGATGGTCTCTCTCAAACAACCCTGCAACCAAATAACAAAGAGTCTCTTGTGTCCTCAACACACCCAATACAATGGTAGATTGTATAGGTGCACTAGTTCGGCGAAGAGATGATGATACAAGTGCAATATGGATGGTAGATATAGGTTTTTGTAATCTGAAAATATAAAAACAGCAAGGTAGCAAGTAACAAAAGTGAGCAAAAACGGTATTGCAATGCTTGAAAACAAGGCCTAGGGTTCATACTTTCACTAGTGCAAGTTCTCTCAATGATGATAACATAATTAGAGCATATGAAAATCCCTCAATGTCCGACAAAAGTCACTCCAAAGTTCCGATCGTGGAGAACATAAGATGAAATTGCTTGTAGGGTACGAAACCACCTCAAAGTTATTATTCTCAATCAATCCATTGAGCTATTCCTATAAGTGTCACAAACAGCCCTAGAGTTCGTAGTAAAATAACACCATATGACACACATCAATCAACCCTAATGTCACCTAGATACTCCAATGTCACCACAAGTATCCGTGAGTCAATTGTACGACATAAATCAAACAACTTCAGCTTCATAATATTCAATCCAACACAAAGAACCTCCAAGAGTGCCCCAAGATTTCTACCGAAGAAACAAGGACGAAAACGTGCATCAACCCCTATGCATAGATTACCCCAATGTCACCTCGGGAATCTGCGAGTTGAGTGCCAAAACATACATCAAGTGAATCAATAGAACACCCCATTGCCACCACGGGTATCCCACGCAATACATACATCAAGTGTTCTCAAATCCATAATAGTATTCAATCCGATTATAGTGAAACCTCAAAGGTAAAACTCAATTCATCACAAGAAGATAGAGGGGGGAAACACCATATGATCCAACTATAATAGCAAAGTTTGCGGTACGTCAAGATCGTGCCAAATCAAGAACACGAGAGAGAGAGAGATCAAACACATAGCTACTGGTACATACCCTCAGCCCTGAGGGTGAACTACTCCCTCCTCGTCATGGATACCGCCGGGATGATGAAGCTGGCCACCGGTGATGGATTCCCCCTCCGGCAGGGTGCCGGAACAGGGTCCCGATTGGTTTTTCGTGGCTACGAAGGCTTGCGGCGGCGGAACTCCAGATCTAGGTTTCTTTTGGGGGGTTTCTGTATTTATAGGAATTTTTGGCGTCGGTTTCACGTCAAGGGGGTCCACAAGGCAGCAACAAGCCGTGGGGGCGCGCCCCTAGCTTGTGGTTGCCTCGGGACTCTTCTGGCCCAACCCTTGTGCTTCGGGGGTCTCTTTTCGTCCATAAAAAATCACAGCAAATTTTCAGCCCATTCCGAGAACTTTTATTTCCGCAAAAAAAATGACGCCACGGTAGTTATGCTGAAAACAACGTCAGTCCGGGTTAGTTCTAATCAAATCATATCAAAATCATATAAAATTTTTGTAAACATGGCATGAATACTTCATAAATTATAGATACATTGGAGACGTATCAATGACGTGCATCACGGCGTCGTCCATCGCGTTGTCGGGGAGCGCCTCGGCCTCGACGGGCCGTGGCGCCATCTCATTTTCATTGTCGAGGAGGTTGATGGCAGAGGCGGCGCTTTGGTGGGTTGGCATGCTTGGAAAAGGTGGATGTGTGATACATCTCCAACGTATCTATAATTTTTGATTGTTCCATGTTGTTATATTATCATTCTTGGATGTTTTACAATCATTTTATAGTCATTTTATATAATTTTTTGGTACTAACCTATTGACATAGTGCCCAGTGCAAGTTGCTATTTTTTGCATGTTGTTTACATCGTAGGAAATCAATAACAAACGGAGTCCAAACGCAGCGAAACTTTTTGTGGAATTTTTTTGGACTAGAAGACATCCAGTGGGCTGAAGAAGCACCTGGGGGGTGCTCCAAGGGGAGCACAACCCACCAAGGCGCACCTGCGCGCCCTGGTGGGTTGTGCCCACCTCGGTTGCCTCCAGCACCGCTTCTTTACTCTATAAATACCCCAATATTCCAGAAACCCTAGGGGAGTCAACGAAAATCAATTCCAGCCGCCGCAAGTTCCAGAAACCACAAATCCAATCTAGACACCATCACGGAGGGGTTCATCATGTCCATTGGTGCCTCTCCGATGATGCATGAGTATTCCTTTGTAGACCTATGGTTCCGTAGTTAGTAGCTAGATGCTTCCTCTCTCTCGTTTGATTCTCAATACAATGGTCTCTTGGAGATCCATATGATGTAACTCTTTTTGCGGTGTGTTTGTTGGGATCCGATGAACTTTGAGTTTATGATCAGATCTATCTTTTTATCCATGAAAGTTATTTGAGTCTTCTTTGATCTCTTATATACATGATTGCTTATAGCCTTGTATTTCTTCTTCGGTATTTGGGTTTTGTTTGGCCAACTTGATCTATTTATCTTGCAATGGGAAGAGGTGCTTTGTAATGGGTTCGATCTTATGGTGCTTGATCCCAGTGACAAAAGGGGAACCAATACGTAGGTATCGTTGCTATTAAGGATAACAAGATGGGGTCTATTTCTACATAAATAGATCTTGTCTACATCATGTCATCGTTCTTATTGCATTACTCCGTTTCTCCAAGAACTTAATATACTAGATGCGTGCTGGATAGCAGTCGATGTGTGGAGTAATAGTAGTAGATGCAGGCAGGAGTCGGTCTATTAATCTTGGACGTGATGCCTATATAATGATCATTGCCTGGATATCATCATGATTATTTGAAGTTCTATCAATTGCCCAAAAGTAATTTTTTCACCCACCGTTTGCTATTTTTCTTGAGAGAAGCCACTAGTGCAACCTACGGCCCCCAGGGTCTCTTCTTTAATATATTTTCCTTCGAGATCTACTTTTACTTGCTTTTATTTTCAGATCTATTAAACCAAAAATACAAAAATACTTTGTGCACTTTATTTTATTCGCGATCTATTTATTCAATCTATTACAACCTCCTCCCGTTTACTCGCCAATTTCTGGCACCGTTGCCCGAAAGGGATTAACAACCCCTTTAATACGTCGGGCTGCGAGTATTTGTTATTTGTGTGCAGGAGCTGTTTACGTGGTGTTGCGTGGTTCTCCTACTAGTTCGATAACCTTGATCTCATCACTGAGGGAAATACCTACTGTTGTTGTGCTGCATCATCCCTTCCTCTTTGGGGAAATACCGACGTAGTTCAAGTAGTCATCAAAAGGAATTTCTGGTGTCGTTGCCGAGGAGACATCATCAACACATAACAGGTTCCTAATCACAAATCTCATCTCCTTGCAATTCACATTATTTGTCATTTGCCTCTCGTTTTCCTCTCCCCCACTTCACAAAAATTTGTCGTTTTATTCGCCCTCTTTTTCGTTCGCCGTTTTCTCGTCAGATATGTTTTTGAGTGCAATCTTGTTGCATAGTCACAATGACTCAAGAGAACACCAAGTTGTGTGATTTCTACAATACCAACAACAATGATTTTTTTAGCGCTCTGATTGCTCCTCCCGCCACTAGTGCGGAGTCTTGTGATATTAATACCGCTTTGCTGAATCTTGTTATGAAAGATCAATTTTTCAGTACTCCTAATGAGGATGTCGCGTCCCATCTTAACACATTCGTGGAATTATGTGATATGCAAAAGAAAGAAGATGTGGACAATGATGTTGTGAAGTTGAAATTATTTCTGTTTTCTTTGCGGGATCGTGCAAAAATTTGGTTTTTTTCTTTGCCTCTCAATAGTATTGATTCTTGGGATAAGTGCAAGGATGCTTTTATTACTAATTATTTTCCGCCCACAAAAATTATTTCCCTTAGAACCCAGATCACGAATTTCAAGCAACTTGAACATGAGCATCTTGCACAATCTTGGGAAAGGATGAAATTGAAGCTAAGGAATTGCCCAACTTATGGGTTAAATCTTTGGATGATCATACAAAACATTTATGCATGGTTGAATTTTGTTTCTCGTAATCTTTTAGATTCCGCCACGGGTGGTACTTTTATGGAAATTACTTTTGGTGAAGCCACCAAATAGTTTGATAATATTATCACTAATTATTCGCAATGGCATACCGAAAGAGCGCTGATACGTCTCCAACGTATCTATAATTTTTTATTGTTCCATGCTATTATATTATCTGTTTTGGATGTTTAATGGCTTTATTATGCACTTTTATATTATTTTTGGGACTAACCTATTAACCGAAGGCCCAGTGCAAATTGCTTTTTTTTGCCTATTTCAGTGTTTCGCAGAAAAGGAATATCAAACGGAATCCAAACGGAATGAAACCTTCGCGTGGATCATTTTTGGGACAAACGCAATCTAGGAGACTTGGAGTGGATGTCAAGGAAGCAACGAGGCGGCCACGAGGTAGGAGGGCGTGCCCAGGGGGTAGGCGCGCCCCCCACCATCGTGGGCCCCTCGTGGCTCCACCGACCTACTTCTTTCGCCTATATATACTCATATACCCTGAAAACATCCAGGAGCACCATGAAACCCTATTTCCACCGCCGCAACCTTCTGTACCTATGATATCCCATCTTGGGGCCTTTTCTGGTGCTCTGTCGGAGGGGGAATCAATCACGGAGGGCTTCTACATCAACACCATAGCCTCTCCGATGATGTGTGAGTAGTTTACCACAGACCTTCGGGTCCATAGTTATTAGCTAGATGGCTTCTTCTCTCTTTGGATCTCAATACAAAGTTCTCCTTGATTCTCTTGGAGATCTATTCGATATAATTCTTTTTGCGGTGTGTTTGTCGAGATCCGATGAATTGTGGGTTTATGATCAAGATTATCTATGAACAATATTTGATTCTTCTCTGAATTCTTATATGCATGATTTAATATCTTTGCAAGTCTCTTAGAATTATCAGTTTGGTTTGGCCTACTAGATTGATCTTTCTTGCAATGGGAGAAGTGCTTAGCTTTGGGTTCAATCTTGTGGTGTCCTTTCCCAAAGGATGTTAGGGCAGCAAGGCACGTATTGTATTGTTGCCATCGAGGATAAAAAGATGGGGTTTATATCATATTGCTTGAGTTTATCCCTCTACATCATGTCATCTTACCTAATGCGTTACTTTGTTCTTATGAACTTAATACTCTAGATGCATGCTGGATAGCGATCGATGTGTGGAGTAATAATAGTAGCTAGGTGCAGAATCATTTTGGTCTACTTGTCACGGACGTGATGCCTATGTTCATGATCATGCCTAGATATTCTCATAACTATGCGCTTTTCTATCAATTGCTCGACAGTAATTTGTTCACCCACCGTAGAATATGCTATCTTGAGAGAAGCCACTAGTGAAACCTATGGCCCCCGGGTCTATTTTCCATCATATTATTTTCCTATCAACTAGCTATTTCTATCGTTGTTTATTTTGCAATCTTTACTTTCCAATCTATACAACAAAAATACCAAAAATATTTATCTTATTATCTTTATCAGATCTCACTTTTGCAAGTGACGTGAAGGGATTGACAACCCCTTTATCGCGTTGGTTGCAAGGTTCTTGATTGTTTGTGCAGGTACTAGGGACTTGCGTGTAGTCTCCTACTGGATTGATACCTTGGTTCTCAAAAACTAAGGGAAATACTTACGCTACTTTGCTGCATCACCCTTTCCTCTTTAAGGGAAAACCAACGCATGCTCAAGAGGTAGCAAGAAGGATTTCTGGCACCATTGCCGGGGAGATCTACGCACAAGTCAAGACATACCAAGTACCCATCACAAACTCTTCTTCCTCGCATTACATTATTTGCCATTTGCCTCTCGTTTTCCTCTCCCCCGCTTCACGTTTGCCGTTTTATTCCCCCTCTTCCGTTCGCTTCTTTTTGCTTATCGTTTGTGCGCTCGCTCTTTATGTGATTTGCTGCCTTCATGTCTGAAATGGGGAGTTTATCATTGATAAGGATAGTGGTAATAACACGGAAAACTTTGATGCTTTTGATGATCCTCATGAAGAACCTACTATTCTACATACTAAAAAGTTTCGGATCGGTAGTGGTAACATTATTGGAAAAGGAGTTATTCAAGATTTCTTTACTTGTGTCGGTGCCTTGCCCACTATGGGTGGGTCTATTCTTCATAGAACTAGTAGTCTTGCGGATGCAATATCCTTGCTCGTAGTTGAACTTGAAAGACAGTTTATTCATATGCATCCTTGTATACAAAGGATTTTCTAGAATATTCCAATATTGAGCATTCTTTTATTAAGCGAGCAGCTACTATCTTTTTGGCACATGAGTTCAGATTTATAATGAAAGAGGCCAAAGAAATTTTTGCGCATTATAGGGTGGATGCTGGTCGTCCTCCCATAGAAGCTATCCTTTTTAATCAAGAAGACCTAATGCGTTTACAATCTTTAGATCATGTTGCTTATAATGAAAACCTTAGAAAGAAGGTTCCTACTGATGTTTAGTTGATAGAATCTCTAAACTTAATGATGATTTTTCTATTCAAAATAAAGGGTTAGGTTTTTCTCTTGAACAAAGGCTCATGACTTTTTTCCAAAAGAATGTTTATAATGACGAATTGGTTGTGCAATATAAGGGGCCAAAGGAGGAACCCATACCTCCCAAGCTTGATCTTGGGGACTTTTCTCCCATCAAATTTAGCCCTTTTGATTACTTTTGTTTGCCACAAAGAAAACTTTCTGCTGAACATAGGGTATATGAGATGAGTTTTCATGATTTGCCTTATCATTACAGCAATACCTAGATCTATTCTTGTTTTTATGCCTAGCTAGGGGCGTTAAACGATAACGCTTGTTGGGAGGCAACCCAATTTTATTTTTGTTCCTTGCTTTTTGTTTCTGTTTAGTAATAAATAATTCATCTAGCCTCTGTTTAGATGTGTTTTTATGTTTTAATTAGTGTTTGTGCCAAGTAGAACCTTTGGGAAGACTTGGGTGAAGTCTTTGCGATCTTGCTATAAAAAACAGAAACTTTAGTGCTCACAAGATTAGCTGCCATTTTTTTACTGGAGAGTGATTTTAGGTTGATTATTTTTGCAGATGATTAATAGACAAATTACTCATGTCCACCAACTTATTTCAGAATTTTTGGAGTTACAGAAGTATACGTTTGATACAGATTACTACAGACTGTTCTATTTTTGACAGATTCTGTTTTTCGTGTGTTGTTTGCTTATTTTAATGAATCTATGGCTAGTATCAGGGGGTATGAACCATAGAGAAGTTGGAATACATTATGTTTAACACCAATATAAATAAAGAATGATTTCATTACAGTACCTTAAAGTGGTGATTTGTTTTCTTATACTAACGGAGCTCATGAGATTTTCTGTTGAGTTTTGTGTTGTGAAGTTTTCAAGTTTTTTGGGTAAAGATTTGACGGATTTTGGAATAAGGAGTGGCAAGAGCCTAAGCTTGGGGATTCCCAAGGCACCCCAAGGTAAAATTCAATTACAACCAAAAGCCTAAGCTTGGGGATGCCCCGGAAGGCATCCCCTCTTTCGTCTTCATCTATCGGTAACTTTACTTGAGGCTATATTTTTATTCACCACATAATATGTGTTTTGCTTGGAGCGTCTTGTATGATTTCAGTCTTTGATTTTTAGTTTACCACAATCATCCTTGTTGTACACACCTTTTGGAGAGACACACATGAATCGGAATTTGTTAGAATACTCTATGTGCTTCACTTGTATCTTTTGAGCTAAATAATTTTGCTCTAGTGCTTCACTTATATCTTTTAGAGCACGGTGGTTGTTTTATTTTATAGAAATTATTAATCTCTCAGGCTTCACTTATATTATTTTGAGAGTCCTTTAGAACAGCATGGTAATTTTCTTTGGCTATAAAATTAGTCCTAATATGATAGGCATCCAAGATGGGTATAATAAAAACTTTCATATAGAGTGCATTGAATAGTATGAGAAGTTTGATACTTGATGATTGTTTTGCGATATGAAGATGGTAATATTAAAGTTGTGCTAGTTGAGTAATTGTGATTTGAGAAATACTTGTGTTGAAGTTTGCAAGTCCCGTAGCATGCACGTTTGGTAACCGTTGTGTGACAAATTTGAAACATGAGGTGTTCTTCGATTGTCATCCTTATGAGTGGCGGTCGGGGACGAGCTATGGTCTTTTCCTACCAATCTATCCCCCTAGGAGCATACGCGTAATGCTTGGTTTTTGATGACTTGTAGATTTTTGCAATAAGTATGTGAGTTCTTTATTACTAATGTTGAGTCCATGGATTATACGCACTCTCGCCTTTCCATCATTGCTAGCCTCTTCGGTACCGTGCATTGCCCTTTCTCACCTTGAGAGTTGGTGCAAACTTCGCCGGTGCATCCAAACCCCGTGATATGATATGCTCTATCACACATAAACCTCCTTATATCTTCCTCAAAACAGCCACCATACCTACCTATTATGGCATTTCCGTAGCCATCCCGAGATATATTGCCACGCAACTTTCCACCGTTTCATTTATTATGACACGCTTCATCATTGTCATATTGCATTGCATGATCATGTAGTTGACATCGTATTTGTGGCAAAGCCACCATGCATAATTTATCATACATGTCACTCTTGATTCATTGCCCATCCCGGTACACCGCCGGAGGCACTCATATAGAGTCATATTTTGTTCCTAGTATCAAGTTGTAAATAAATAGAAGTGTGATGATCATCATTAATAGAGCATTGTCCCAGAAAAAAAGGGGGGAAAAGGAAGAAAGGCCAAAAAAAGTCCAAATAAAAAAAGAAAAATAAATAAAAGGGACAATGCTACTATCCTTTTTTCCACACTTGTGCTTCAAAGTAGCACCATGGTCTTTATGATAGAGAGTCTCTTATTTTGTCACTTTCATATACTAGTGGGGATTTTTCAATATAGAACTTGGCTTGTATATTCCAACAATGGGCTTCCTCAAATGCCCTAGGTCTTCGTGAGCAAGCAAGTTGGATGCACACCCACTTAGTTTCTTTTGTTGAGCTTTCATACATTTATAGCTCTAGTGCATCCGTTGCATGGCAATCCCTACTCCTTGCTTTGACATCAATTGATGGGCATCTCCCTAGCCCGTTGATTAGCCGCGTCAATGTGAGACCTTCTCCTTTTTTGTCTTCTCCACACAACCCCCATCATTATACTCTATTCCACCCAAAGTGCTATGTCCATGGCTCACGCTCGTGTATTGCGTGAAAGTTGAAAAAAGTTTGAGATTACTAAAGTATGAAACAATTGCTTGGCTTGTCATTGGGGTTGTGCATGATGAGAGCATTTTTGTGTGACGAAAATGAAGCATAGCCAAACTATATGATTTCGTAGGGATAAGCTTTCTTTGTCCATGTTATTTGAGAAGACATAATTGCTTAGTTAGTATGCTTGAAGTATTATTATTTTTATGTCAATATTAAACTTTTATCTTGAATCTTTCGGATCTGAACATTCATGCCACAATAAAGAGAATTACATTGAAAATTATGTTAGGTTGCATTCCACATAAAAAATTATGTTTAATCATTTACCTACTCGAGGACGAGCAGGAATTAAGCTTGGGGATGCTTGATACGTCTCTAACGTATCTATAATTTTTTATTGTTCCATGCTATTATATTATCTGTTTTGGATGTTTAATGAGCTTTATTATGCACTTTTATATTATTTTTGGGACTAACCTATTAACCGAAGGCCCAGTGCAAATTGCTGTTTTTTTTTGCCTATTTCAGTGTTTCACAAAAAAGGAATATCAAACGGAATGAAACCTTCACGAGGATCGTTTTTGGAACAAACGCAATCCAGGAGACTTGGAGTGGACGTCAAGGAAGCAACGAGGCGACCACGAGGTAGGAGAGCGCGCCCAGGGGGGTAGGCACGCCCCCACCCTCGTGGGCCCCTCGTGGCTCCACTGACCTACTTCTTTTGCCTATATATACTCATATACCCTGAAAACATCCAGGAGCACCAAGAAACCCTATTTCCACCGCCGCAACCTTCTATACCCGTGAGATCCCATCTTGGGGCCTTTTCCGGCGCTCTACCAGAGGGGGAATCGATCACTGAGGGCTTCTACATCAACGCCATAGCCTCTTCGATGATGTGTGAGTAGTTTACCACAGACCTTCGGGTCCATAGTTATTAGCTAGATGGCTTCTTCTCTCTCTTTGGGTCTCAATACAAAGTTCTCCTCGATTCTCTTGGAGATCTATTAGATGTAATTCTTTTTGCGGTGTGTTTGTCGAGATCCGATGAATTGTGGGTTTATGATCAAGATTATCTATGAACAATATTTGATTCTTCTCTGAATTCTTATATGCATGATTTAATATCTTTGCAAGTCTCTTCGAATTATCATTTGGTTTGGCCTACTAGATTGATTTTTCTTGCAATGGGAGAAGTGCTTAGCTTTGGGTTCAATCTTGCGGTGTCCTTTCCCAAAGGATGTTAGGGCAGCAAGGCACGTATTGTATTGTTTCCATCCAGGATAAAAAGATGGGGTTTATATCATATTGCTTGAGTTTATCCCTCTACATCATGTCATCTTACCTAATGTGTTACTCTGTTCTTATGAACTTAATACTCTAGATGCATGCTGGATAGCGGTCGATGTGTGGAGTAATAGTAGTAGATGCAGAATTGTTTCGGTCTACTTGTCACGGACGTGATGCCTATGTTCATGATCATGCCTAGATATTCTCATAACTATGCACTTTTCTATCAATTGCTCGACAGTAATTTGTTCACCCACCATAGAATATGCTATCTTGAGAGAAGCCACTAGTGAAACCTATGGCCCCCGGGTCTATTTTCCATCATATTATTTTCCTATCAACTAGCTATTTCTATCATTGTTTATTTTGCAATCTTTACTTTCCAATCTATACAACAAAAATACCAAAAATATTTATCTTATTATCTTTATCAGATATCACTTTTGCATGTGGCCGTGAATGGATTGACAACCCCTTTATCGTGTTGGTTGCAAGGTTCTTGATTGTTTGTGCAGGTACTAGGGACTTGCATGTAGTCTCCTACTGGATTGATACCTTGGTTCTCAAAAACTGAGGGAAATACTTACACTACTTTGCTGCATCACCCTTTCCTCTTCAAGGGAAAACGAACGCATGCTCAAGAGGTAGCAAGCACCTACTAGTAAAAACGTTAATTCAGTTGAAGAAATTTCTCCTTTGAGTGAAAAAATTGATGGTCTTATTAAATTGGTTGCTAATAAAAGTTATTGATTTTAATGATGTGCCTTTATCTACTTTGATTGAGCAAAATAGTGATGCCATAGATGTGAATTTTATCGAAACAATTTTGATAATAATGCTTATAGAGGTAATTTTAATCCTAGGCCTTTTCCTAGTAATTCCTCTAATAATTATTGTATTCCTATGGTAATACTTCTTATAATAATAATAGAAGCACCTCTGATCTTGAGAATAATATTAAAGAATTTATCAATACTCAAAAGGTTTTCAATGCTACAATGGAAGAAAAGTTTAATGAGATTGATGATTTATCTAGAAGTGTTGATAGAATCTCTCATGATGTAGAAAATCTCAAGATGAAAATTTTTGTTTCTAAGGTTGAAGAATCAATTAAAGCTCTCTATGTTTCTAATGAAAGTAAGAAAAGAACCGCTATGCTTAGAGCTAGCAAAGAATTTTTAGAAAAAGCGTTTTCTAGTGATTGCTTTCATAAAAATGATGAAGATCTTAAAGTGATTGGTGTTTCTTCTATTGATTCTTTGTTTAGTAAAATTAATATTGATGATAAAGGGACTGGAGAAGAGTTAACTTTAGCTAGAAGGTGTCCTGATAATTCGAGGGTGAAAATCTTGTTGAGAAAATTGATAAAAGTCGGTTTGAAGAGGTCAAAACCTTAACTAGTGATGTGCCCACTCTTTCAAATTACAAAGACTTTAATTATGATAGTTGCTCTTTGACTGATTGTATTTCTTTGTTGCAATCCATGATAAATTCACCCCAGGCTTATGAACAAAATAAAGCTTTTACTAAACACATTGTTGATGCTCTGGTGAAAGCTTTGGACGAAAAATTGGAATTGGAAGTTTCAATTCCTAGAAAATTACATGATGAGTGGGAACCTACTATCAAATTAAAGGTTAAAAATTATGAGTGTTTTGCTTTATGTGACTTGGGTGCTAGTGTTTCTACAATTTCGAAATCTTTATGTGATGTGCTTGGTCTTACCGATTTTGAAGAATGCTCTTTAAATTTGCACTTGGCGGATTCTACTATTAAAAAGCCTATGGGAAGAATTAATGATGTTCTTATTCTTGCAAATAGGAATTATGTGCCTATAGCTTTTATTGTTCTAGATATTGATTGCAATCCGTCTTGCCCAATTATTCTTGGTAGACCGTTTTTACGCACTATTGGTGCCGTGATTGATATGAAAGAAGGCAATATTAAATTTCAATTCCACTGAGGAAAGGTATGGAACACTTCCCTAGAACAAGAATTAGGCTACAATATGAATCAATCATGAGGGCATATTATGGATCTAGAAACAAAGACGACAATACTTAGATCGTTGCTTTATGCCTAGCTAAAGGCGTAAAACGATAGCGCTTGTTGGGAGGCAACCCAATGAATAAAGTTTATTTTTGTCTTTTGCTTTCTGTTCTTGAGTGTTTGCACAATTATGCTACTATTATGATTGTGTATTTTGTGTTTTAATTAGTGTTTGTGCCAAGTAAATCCTTTAGGATCATGTTGGGTGATAGTTGACTTTATCTTGTTGAAAAACAGAAACTTTTGCACTCGGAAAAATAATTTACATAAATCACAGAAACGTGCTTTTGCTCTGAATTTGTTACACAAGATTGATATGCAAATTTCTCACGTTGTCCTAATTTTTCAGAATTTTTGGAGTTACAGAAGTATACGAAATATTCAGATTACTACAAACTGTTCCGTTTTTGACAGATTCTATTTTCTTTGCATTGTGTGCTTGTTTTGATGATTCTATGGTTTTCATTAAAGGGTTTTTGCCATAGAAAAGTTGGAATACAGTAGATATAATGCAATAAAAAAATATGAATGGGTTGCAACAGTACTTATAGTAGTGATTTTCTTTCTTATACTAACGAATCTCACGATGGTTTTGTTGAGTTTTTTGTGATTGAAGTTTTCAAGTTTTGGGTGATGTTACGATGGATGAAGGAATAAGGAGTAAGAAGAGCCTAAGCTTGGGGATGCCCATGGTATCCCAAGCTATTATCCAAAGAGAATCAAGCAACTAAGCTTGGGGATGCCCGAGTGGCATCCCCTCTTTCTTCTAACGACCATCGGTATTTTACTCGGAACTATATTTGTATTCGTCACATACTATGAGTTTTGTTTGGAGTGTCTTGTATGATATGAGTCTTTGCTTGTTTTTCTTTTTATTTCAAGTCATGAATCCTTGCTGGACACACCTATTTGGGAGAGCCAAAATTATGCCATGACTTGTTAGAATTGCTCTCTCTGCATCACTTAAATCTTTATGAGCTATGGAATTGCTCTAGTGCTTCACTTATATCCTTTTGAGCAAGGTGTGCTTTAGTATTTTTGAAGAAATGCTCTCATGATTCACTTAGATTTATTTGAGAGTTAGTAAATTTTTTAAGAAATTCTCTCTTGCTTCACTTAAATTAATTTGAGAGAAAGAAATTGTATGCTCATGATCTTCACTTATATTTGTTTGAGCTTATCAAAAGCAACACATGAAAATTAGTCCCAAAGTGATAGATGTCCAAGAAGGATATAATAAAAACTTTCATGGAGATCATTGGACAAAATAAACTTGATTCCTTGTAATAGTTTTGAGATATGATGATGTGATATGCGAGTCATGTTGATGAGTAATTATGCTTTAGTAAGAATATTGGTGTTAAGGCTTGTGATTCCCTATGCAAGCACGAAAGTCAATAGTTATGCAATGAAATTACATCCCAGTTGTGGTGCATTATTCGGTGTTAGTTATGCTTAATGCTCGCTTATGAGATTTTTCGTTTCTTGGTTGGTCACTTCTCAACCTTTTGCTAGCCTTCATTTTGCACTAAGTATGATCACTACTTGTGCATCCAAAATCCTTAAACCCAGTTTTGCCACATGAGTCCACTATATCTACCTATATGCGGTATTTCAGTGTCGTTCTAAGCAAATTTGTATGTGCCATCTCTAATTTTCAAAATAAACTTCTCTTTTGTGTGCTCGTACCGCTCATGAAATGGTAGGGGGTGGCTAATATATTCCCATGCTAGATATGGTGTTCTTAAGATGAGTGTTTATTCACTTGTCATTGCATGAGAGTAGGGCAAAGGTATTAGGGATGCCTAGTCCCGAAATGAAAAATAAATTTACTTTATGTTGTCAAGTAATAAATTCCTGTGATCTGCATCGCACACAGTTTTGTCAAATGATCTCTGGTCATAGTGTCGCGTTAGCAGCATCCTGTCACTACTGCAGGATACTGCTAACATGACACTACGATCAGAGACCCTTTAACGAAACTGTGTGCGATGCAATAATCGCAAACAGTGGTGTAAAAAACCGTCAAAAGGTGCAAAATGTATGCGATGGCGGAGCCATCAAACACGGTTCAGATTTTAGTTGCATGTGCGATGCAGGGCACACGGTTAATCCATTTGAACTTTTTGCAATAGGAAGAACAATAGAAACGGGCAGCCATATCAATGTGTGTGCGATATACGGCATACGGTTCACTCGGACGAACTGTTTTCATTAGGGAATACAACAGAAACGATTCGACTTAACAAGATGTGTGTGATATGCTGCGTACAGTTCACATGGATGAACTGTTTGCGATGAGTCAAAATAACACAAAAGAGTCATGTAAACAAGATGTGCGTGATACGTGGCAAACAGCCGACTCGGATGAACTGTTTGCGATGAGAAATTACAACACAGACGGTTAATACAATTAGTTCATGTGCGATTCTGTGTGTACAAAATCTTTGAAAAATGCAAACTAGTTGCTTGTGGTGGCTAGGAGTATCGCACACGATGCGTCTGCGAGTACTCGTGTGCGATGATTAGTAAGTTACACATACGTTTCCTTATGTTAACATGTGTGTGAATTTACAATATGGACAGTTAATATGCAAATGCCTTCTGGACATCGGGCACATGCTTAAACTCAATGAACTGTGTATGATACTAATACTTTCCATGAAAAATTAAGAACTTGGGTAACTGGATTTGAGTAACATATATATAGTGCTTACACTGTTCGACGAAAGAGGATCTTCGTAGTTACGGTTTTGACAACCATATGGTCCATATCTACATACTTAACATAGTAACAACTATCACATTTTAAGAGGCTAAGGGCCAACAACCATATGGTCCATATCTACATACTTAACATAGTAACAGCTAGCACATTTTAAGATGCTGAGGGCCAACAACCACAACTATCCGCCGGAAGCAGCTTGATCACGGCGACTCGGCATCTCGTCAATGAAAAGGAAGAGCCCTCCTGTGCCTTGGTAGAGCATGAGTAGAACAGTGTCTCTAATTTTCCAATATGGATGCATTGCCACGACTAGCGAGAACTTGTTAATTTGAATAATTCCATTTCTACGGGAAATGCATTACCTCGCAGTCACTTTGGCGTTATTAGCAGGCACAAGTGTAATTCGACCACACCGGGAAATCGATCCAGGAACTGCTACAGCGGGCAATTTCTGTTGACACATAGAATAAAAACCAATTGTAACATATCGTTGAAGATATATATAGTTTATGAGCATCAACATTAAAATAAGACTTTTTACCAGCGTTTGTGCACACAATTGGTCTTGTTCAATGTGTGCACCATAGGACTAATTAATCCCATCCAAAATCCAGCATTCATATGTTGTGCTATCTCTGTCAGATTATCAACAAAGTTTATGACATGCTTCAAGTCCTTCCAATGAAATTTGGTACGCTTAGTAACATATAGATCATTCACTATGCATCCAACATATCCTGCTTAAAAGGTGGAAAGGTATTATTTATTCAGAACATGGCAGAAGAATATATAGTGCGCATAAATTGGTAAATAGAATTTGTTACTGCCTAGGACGTCAGAATATGAAATCACAATTCGTTGCTTAAATAGTGATCAATTAGTCAGAACAAATACTTCGATTTTGCTAAGTGATATGACAGCATGGAGAAAGTTGAAAGGACGCTAACCTCGATTAGACTTTGACCGGCTGATGACGTTGGGGAAGTAAACATCCATGTTAATTAGACTAGGCTGTGGTGCACACACTAGAATTTTATTGCCAACTTTCAGTTCATAACACTTAGACATTTTTCTCCAAAGGTCCGCATTAAAATATGAGTGACCATATTTATCAAGTTTTACGCTAACTGTCGTTGTAAATCGATGCTGCGTTGTCAATATGACATCCTGGGAGTCATCAACAAAGTAAAGCCCAAGATTTTCTTCTACTCATGTTCTTGCAAAGCAAGGGATGTACTACTTGAAATGAAAATTAAGATTGTAAATTAGATATATTGAAATAACAGAGCAAGATGCAAATATGGGAGTAACTAATAGAACAGATCAATATATAGATAAAAGCAAAGTACAAAAATATAGAATTATAAATAGATAATGTAACAAAGATTTGATGAAAATATATAGATAATGTGGCAACAGACGGTATATGTTCACAAATTTAGGCCATGCCGACCGTGGTAGGTTGAGATTGAACATACCGAGCACTCCCTGAAGTCATCCGAAATGGTGAGATAGAACTTCGTTTCCGATTGGCCACGACTACACTTGCCCGATTTGTTCTTGCACTGTGGACACATGAATGAACACCCACGAATCAGCTAGAACAAAAATGATTCCACGGCGATTTCCGCCGGTTGATTAACAGCGACGGACGGATGCGATAAGAGATGAGTGAAAATTTTGCTAAGTTGGTTACCTTCTCCATGGGAAAAACCCCGGCCCAATCCCACAAAAAAACCCACTCGACCAGAGTCTAGAATGTTGGTGCGGATAGGCGGCGAAAAGCAGTAGGAGCGAAATCCCGTGCCATTTGGAGCGCGACCTACGCCCACTGACAACAGTCGTCGAGCTTAGGGTGGCTGTCGCGATATAGAAGTTGATGAGGTGCATAGTTGCGGAGGATTCCGTGGCGAGTGGGTGGGGACGAAGTGGGCGAGGGTTTTCTTTTTTCCTTTTGCATGTGTGAGTGAACACACACGATTCGCAGAGGCGGCAAAGATGATCGTGTGCAATAGTAAATCACTGAGATAGAATGGGAATCCAAATTCCCTTTGTCCTTCATCCATGAGCTTTTTTCTATGATGAACATAAACCCTGCTAATCACCGTGTTCAAATTTGACACTTTTTCGGGTTCATTTACAATATTTAGGGGGTTATGTGCATTTTGTAGGCATTAATGCACATAATTCAAATTCAAACAATTGGTGCTTGAAAAGGTGCACAAGAACGGTCTGGAAAAACCATACTCATGGTATTTAGTAAATTCTCAAGCCTTTTACAAGAAACGGGCAGAGATTACAAGGGAATGCGTGGTAATAGTCAACCACAAACGCGTCATTTACTTGGTTATCAACTATAGAACAATGAAATACGTGCTTGAAAAACATGACACCTGGCATGGTGCCATGGTATGGCCTCACCGTGCCTTGGTTAAAAGCTGAGAAGGGTTGATTTATGTCGCCATGCACACCCTTCATAAATCGAACCATCACCAAGGAAGTTTTATACTTTCGAGAGGTAAATCACCAAGATTGAAGGGGAATCAAAATTTCTGTCCTAGTTTGTCATTCAGTTTTTTTCCAACGATCAACATACCGCCTCAATTGCAACATGTTCAAATTTGACATTTTTTCGGGCTCATTTACCATATTTAGGGGATTATGTGCATTTTCTAGGCATTAATTATGCACATAATTCAAATTCAAACAATTGGTGCATGAAAAGGTGCACAAGAACGGTCTGGAAAACCATGCTCGTACTATTTAGTACATTCTCATGCCTTTTACAAGGAATGGGCAGATATTTCAAGGAAATATGTGGCAATAGTCAACCATAAACGCGTCGTTTACTGGGTTAACAACTATACAAAAATGAAATACTTGGAAAACATGATGCCTGGTGTGGTGCCATGGTATGGCCTCACCATGCCCTGGTAAAAATTTGAGAATGTTTTCCTTATGTCGTCATGCACGCCTTTCATAAATCGAACCATCACCGAGGAAGTTTCATGGTTTCGAGGGGGAAATCACCAAGATTGAAGGGGGGGGTCCAAATTTCCTTTGTCCATGAGTTTTTTTCTACGATGAACATACACCCTACAAATCGGCGTGTTCAAATTTGGCATTTTTCCGGGTTCATTTGCCATATTTAAGGGATTATGTGCATCTCCTAGGCATTAATGCACATAATTCAAGTTCAAACAATCGGTGCATGAAAGGGTGCACAAGAAAGGCCTGGAAAACCATGCTCGTGCCATTTAGTAAATTCTCATGCCTTTTACAAGGAATGGACAGATATTTCCATGAAATGTGTGGCAATAGTCAACCACAAATGTTTGTTTATTTGGTTTTCAACTATAGAAAAAATAAAATAAATGCTTGAAAAACATGACGCCTGGCATGGTGCCATGGTATGACCTCACCATGCCCTGGTAAAAAATTGAGAAGGTTTTGCTTATGTCGTCATGCACGCCCTTCATAAATCGAACCATTACCGAAGAAGCTACATGCTTTCGAGAGGGAAATCACCAAGATTGAAGAGGAATCCAAATTTCTGTCCTAGTTTATCATTTAGTTTTTTTTCCAACGATCAACATACCGCCTCAAATGCAACGTGTTCAAATTTGACATTTTTTCGGGCTGATTTACCATATTTATGGGATTATGTACATTTTCTAGGCATTAATGCACATAATTCAAATTCGAACAGTCGGTGCATGAAAAGGTGCACAAGAATGGTCTAGAAAACCATGCTCGTGTTATTTAGTACATTCCCATGCCTTTTACAAGGAATGGGCAGATATTTCAAGGAAATGTGTGGCAATAGTCAACCATAAACGCGTCGTTTACTGGGTTAACAACTATATAAAAAATGAAATACATGGTTGGAAAACATGACGCCTGGCGTGATGCCATGGTATGGCCTCACCATGCCCTGATAAAAATTGGAGAATGTTTTCCTTATGTCGTGAAGCACGCCTTTTATAAATCGAACTATCACCGAGGAAGTTTCATGGTTTCGAGGGGGAAATCACCAAGATTGAAGGAGGGTCCAAATTTCCATTGTCCTTTGTCCATGAGTTTTTTTTCTACGATGAACATACACCCTGCAAATCACCGTGTTCAATTTTGGCACTTTTCCGCGTTCATTTACCATATTAAGGGGATTATGTGCATTTTCTAAGCATTAATGCACATAATTCAAGTTCAAACAATCGGTGCATGAAAGTGTGCACAAGAACGGCCTGAAAAACCATGCTCGTGCCATTTAGTTCTCATGCCTTTTACAAGGAATTGACAGATATTTCGATGAAATGTGTGGCAATAGTCAACCACAAACGTTTGTTTATTGGGTTTTCAACTATAGAAAAAATGAAATAAATGCTTGAAAAACATGACGCCTGGCATGGTGTGCCATGGTTGGTATGACCTCACCATGCCCTGGTAAAAATTTGAGAAGGTTTAACTTATGTCATCATGCACGCCCTTCATAAATCAAACCATCACCAAAGAAGTTCCATGCTTTCGAGAGGGGAATCACCAAGATTGAAGGGGAATCCAAATTTTCTTCGTTCTTTGCCCTGGAGTTTTTTTTCTACGATGAACATACACCCTGCAAATCATCGTGTTCAAATTTGGCATTTTTTCAGGCTCATTTACCATATTTAGAGGATTATGTGCATTTTCTAGGCATTTAGCGCATATAAATCCAATCCAGCTATAGTTGCACAGGTGTGATGTGAGGGACGTGGATTGCCGTTCGATCACGGCGCATCCTACGGTGCACATGCGTGATCCGCATGGCTCGAGTTCTGGCTCGAGTTCCGACCAATCATAACGCAACACACACGGTGAGTGCGAGTAGTTTCATGTTAGTCTAGCCTATTTAGCCCATGTCAACCCTACCCACCAATAGGAGACATCAATTAGCACACCTCCTTTTGTTGTAACTATTTCCTTTCGTTAAAAAGGACAGCGGCACTCTAGTTACATAGGTTGTAATCTCGCATCCAAAGCAAAATTGAGAAGGAAGAACTAGTGACAGGACGATTAGGACTTCAGCCACCACCACCCATGGGCATCCATGCTTCTCGTCTTTGGTTGCCTACTAGTGGCTGGGACGCCACCTGGTGGTGCCTCTTGAGGCTGTCTTGTGCGCACTTGCATTGTTTAAGTGCCTCAGATCGTTCTATGTGTTCATTTTATGTAGCAGCGGAGCTTTGTCATGCGTAACTCCAACAAAATCTTTATGCTTTGACTATGACATGTAAAGAATCAGGCATGATGAAAAAATAATAGCATCATGAATATCTTGAATATTCAAAGTGTGGCTTACGCAAACCATTTTTAAACCATAAGATCAGAGTAATAAAAAAAACCTATTAGCATTTAGTTTTTGTGGTTGTCCATCACTAACATACATGCACGAGCTAGCGAAGGACACAAAGGAAACACCTTAACATGTAAGGTTATATGAAAAATAATAATAAAGATCATTCAATCCCTCCATTGCCTCAACCTGAAATAAAAGGTTGATTTCTCGATTAAGCTTAAGTGTGAGTCTTTGTAGCACAAAATAAGAAAAAAAAATTGCAAAATTATGGAATTAACAGAGGATATACTTCAGTTATAAGACAACACGTAAGTTTTGTGTGATCTAACTTGAGGACAACGATTATGTGTCAAAAAAGGTTTCGAGCTTTCGAGTTTCGACAACTCACCTTCACCGTTGTTCCTAAAACTGCATCAGTGTAGTCAATCATTGTATAAGAATACAAATTGAGACCTTCTCTGTGGATGCCTTGTTCTGCTTCAATATGAACGAATATATACAAGGGATGCCTTGTTCTGCTTCAACATGGACGAATATATACAAGTCACCACTTACACCCTGCATGATAAGATAGAAATGGGTAACAACTAACAATAACAATAATATCTTCTCCCAGTAAGTGGATCCTAATAAACTAAACTGAAATGCGAGTAATGTTTCATCCAGACTGTATTACTCTACTTAAAGCATACAAATTGATAAGCACCTTGTCAATTGACCGATATCTCAGTACGACAACCTAGGTATAGCTCTGATGAAGTTACTTGTTTAAACTAAACATGCGGAAAACTACATAAGGGGTTCATGAATTTACATAACTATGTATTTATTGCCCAGTGGTTGCCTTTGCTTATCAACACTACCTCTTCCGATAAGTCGAATGGCTGAACCATCCTCAATACCTCCCGGTATATATGTCTACTTATTTATACTTCGTTCAACTTGGACTTTGCCTGAACAAGAACAGCTTGTGTATTTTCAGCAATTATCTTCCCACTACCATCACAATTTAATCAAGAAGGTATCTCCAGAATGTAACATCAAGATGCAGTAATTAAAGTGTCATAAATCAAAAGATACTAATTAAAGTGTCATAAATCAAAAAATACTAACTAAAGTGTAGCATTATGAACTTCATGGAAGAGAGGACTTTGTTTCCTAACAAACCTTCCTGGAAGAATTTTAGCAAAATAGAAATCATACCATTTTAGTTTATTTAGAGGTTACAGTTGCTATACATTGAAATCGAGATTATTCCAATTTAAAAATTAGAATATAAATTCTAAGAAGTGAGCATACATTGTTACTATTATAGTTAGGTGTTGATTTGAGCAGAATAATCGGCAAGTATAACTAATCGAGACAAGTTTGGTTAAAATTGAACTTTAGAAGTATAAATAGGACATACTCGATATCTGCCAAATCATCAATCAACCTTGCTCGTACACTGGATGGCATTTTTATTTTGAACACAAACCTACAAAAAACAAAAGAGTTGAGAATGATTCATTTAGTAACCAAGATGCTACCCGCTCAATATTAATAATAGAAGAGCCCTCAATTATCAGATTTCGATGAAGGGAAATCAATTAGTTTTTGAGATACATGGGAAAAGCTGATGTCAATAGCTAATGTTTGTCCTAAAATAAAGTAGTTCACACTTCACACTATCAAAAGCAAAAAAAAAAGGCATGAAGGAACACTTACCACTTCCACACCTATGAAGTCTAGGTTCTGTACAGAAAACAAGCTGTAGAGTTTCAAAAGGACCAAGCGCACCACCAAGTAGTAATGTTGTAACAACCGATGGAATATTTTCCCACTTATGCTCAATATAGATCTCACTCAAGTTCATAATGCCACTTTTCACTGTAAAAGATGATAAAGAATGACCCATGTAAAAACAGAAGCTAACCTCAGCGTAGTTCATGAGAAGGCGAAGCCAGTTAGTTATGTTAGCATACCAACAAACCCAAACAGAGTGCTTTACATACCAAAGTTCCAAGCAAGATCTAAAGTGTGTAATTCAGTGTTCCCCATTCCTCAAAACAGGAAATGTCAATCTTTCCAAATCACATCCCTCCGTTCCTCCTGATAGGAACATATAGAGATTATCAGTTTATAATTGTCTGGGCAAAGTTTTAATGCTGCTAACTTCCACCAAAATCGAGGATCAGACTAAGATCACTCTCGCGAGTCTAATTTATGAGCAAAGCACTGAAATTCAATACTGAACATTTTACTGAGAAAAAAGGACAAAAGAGAAGCAAACCTATATACTGAAAAATTGCTTAATACGGAAAGTTTACCTGAAATTCCTTGATGAGTTCCATATTCCACATATCCACCATTGCAATATGCACTTTTCGTCCACCTACTATCATGTAGCGCCCATTTGATGTGTATTCTAGAGTATCAGTACCAAGTCCTGCATACAAAAGAGCTAGTCAGCCCCCCTCATACAACTCATGGTGAAAACTCACAATTATTAAACTGATAGTCAGCATTCAGTAAGGAGCCGATATAGAGTATGACTAATGAAAGAGCATAAGAGCCTATAACAAAGTTCTCTCACTCAATCATTCCAATAAGTGAAACTGTATAGTTGTACAAGACTGACAGTGTCAAGATTATGTTATGGTTATAAATGTTCTATAGACTAACTTTCAACTTCCTTTCACGTAATCACTAAGGTTATTTGTAATGACCACACGATAAGTCCATAAAGACATACAAAAAAAGAATGAAGAAATAAGATATGTGTCAATGGTGTTCTCTTTCAAAATCTGAGCTGGACATCGTGTGCTATTCCGGTGCTGAATAATGTAGCTAGGGTGGTAGCTTCATAGACTAACAGGTAAGTCCATATCAAATAGTTTTATTGAACTTGAAATGTCCACCAACAGCACAATCTGCGGTTGCTGAATTATGTATGTCTTCTTGAAACCATAAGCCTCTAAATAGCCCACCTCAATAGGCAACAGCCACTTCAAATTGAGTAAAAAGTCAGCCTAGTTCAAATTATCAAATGTTTGCGGAGCTCAGTTCCGCCGGATAGTTGTTGGGCATGAAAATCAAGAAGCATAAGGTGGTCAAATAAGAAAATCAGATAGAGATAAGAATTTTGTTGGGTGGAGTGTTTTATCAAGTTCCAATGAGCACCGTGGAGTTATGCATGACATGAAAAAATGATAACCCTATCCATGCCATGACTGTGAAGCGGTATAGTAAAAGAATCCAAAAGGAGTATAAGTAAACTCAGTACCTTTACTCCTTGTGACGGCATAAAAAAAATCTTTGTTTTCCTCGATATTAATCAGTTTTAAGATGCCCTTGGGTGTCTAATATAAAAAAAACTACTGAACGTTCATTCGCTGGCTAGCTATCATTGTGCACAATATTGCATAGATTCAGGTCTCCTTCCACACATCAATCTTTTGAGGTGGAAGCACAGAGCTACTCCTTCCGTAACAAAACGTAAGACGTTTTTTATGCCCAACACAAAACAAAAAAACATCTTACAATTTAGTAAGGACGGAGTAGTTTATACAGACATGCTCGTTTAGCTGAGGCATAAATTTTGGAGAATCTCGGAATAATAACCATATATATTAAGAATTAAGTACTGATGCAGTGTCACCTGAACCTGATCACGCCTAAATGCAGCACTACATATATCTAGCCAATACATACGTTTGAAATGAAAGCCACTATGGACTTGGTGTTCAGCAAATTATCCATAGTCCATTTGTCATCTGCCATGAACGCATGCATGGTCAAAATCTCACATTCTCACCTGGCCAGAAAGCGAGATCCAAGTCCTGCGTACACGTATGCACGAACAGATAATTACACTTGGAAGTTTTTGAGGAGTTTCATTCCGAGGATGGTATGAATATGTGCACATGGAAATGGATTGGCACTGACGACATAAACTGTCTATCAAAATATTATCATATTTTTCGGTGGCAGCATATTATCATCTTAAGGAAAAAATATCATTTATTGACGCGACCCCAGCCTTTTGCTTTAATTGAAAGAGAAAGGAAAACTGCTCAAACTGTTCACGAGAAAAAGAAATATATTGCCAGAAAACAGGTTTAAGTACTCAAACCACTCCGTCAAATCAGAAAAGCCCCCAAGCTTTTCGAGGATAAAGCGAGGTTAGCTGCTAATCAAAAGGGATGTGTATGCTAATTAAGCTTGGTTCTAAACAGAGGACAGATCAGTCAGAGCAGTGCATACGTACAGGTGAGCTGAGGCATTCAATTGCTTGTGGTGCCCGGAAATTGCTTGTGACTTATATGGTCCATGACCAAGAGAAAAACATATTCGTATATACACAAAGAAAAGCACATATCAAGTTATGTCAGGGACACACCAAGTAGCTGCAGTTCTAACTAAAAGTTCACTCAAGCAGCTAGCTGGTATTGATAGATATGTTTGCATCCACTGCCCCATCAATCACAAAAAGGAATCTGACTAAGCTAGCTAATTAGACAGGAACTTACACACCTAAAATGACAAGTCGAAACTGCTCCAGGGACATACACCTGAGAATCAACATGGATGTTTAGCTAGCACCAATATTAGCAATGCATTAATTTAGCTTAATCAGAGCACCATCCATATTATCCCAAAATTCCAAACAAATACTTTTTTTAAGAAGACAAAAGGCCTCATCCCTGGCTAATAATACTGCCATAGCATTCCAACTGGATATGTGTGACTGTAAACAAGTAAATAGCTGTTCAATTGTTCAAGAGATCAAACAAATCAACAACAACACCTCTGTAATGACAACAGTATAAACTTGCAATTTAACATGAGACTACAGCTGACACATACACGTGGTCGACATAGTATGTGCAAAGAACGTAGTTGGTGGTCATGTTGATAAAATTCAGAGAATGAGGAAGGAGGAGCTTGCCCTGGTATACAAAGACTTCCATCGCCCACACTACCTTGCTCTTCCTTTCATATGGAGGATCACTGTAAAAGCAACTAAGAATAAAAATCATAAAAAAGGATATTGTTTCAACGATTACCCAGATGCAATATGCAAATGGATGCTTTCATGGCCAATAGAAGTGTGGATCTTACCTCCAAATAAAGGGGACTCATCCTCGGCCTACCCTCTCATGCCAGTGAAAAACATGCCCCAGGGAAGCTCCAGTTTCAACAATTAAACCATCAGCTACAAAAACCAAACAATCCCTGCTCAATTTTGAAGCTAGTTTAGCCAACACATGGGTCCGCTATCTGCAGCGCATCTAAGACCGGGCAAAAAAACTGGCATTGGGATTTCATGGAAACCAAGGAGGATGGGGATCGAAGAGACGAACCGTGGAACTTGCGGATGGGGCTCGTTATTGCCGGACTTCCAGAAGCTATGGAAGTCGAGGAGTCGACCACTGCCGCCAACGCGGGCAGTGCCGCCGGTCATCACCACGCGGTGCAGACGAGGCGCGGTGGAGACAAGCAACATGATAAGGCGGTGGTTGTTCTCCCCGTCCCTCTTGGTTCGATCTGAACGGCGGGAGCGCCGCATCTCCTAGGCTTTCGCATCGGTGCGCTTGTATCCCTGTCGCCGCCAGTAGTTTGATCCAATGCAAGGACTATTGACGAAGTCCCTGATGCCACAACGAGACATGAAGGACTCCAGTAGTAGTAAAACAGAGTCATCTTTGTTTCTTAGCTGGCTTGTTTGTCCGAAGTGCGATGGCAATTCTCATGTAATAGTAATCAACTTGTTCAGACATAATGAGGGGGCATTTGGCTCAAGATACCAATTTTCATTAATACATATACTTTGGAATACACCAAAATTCAGCAGCCGGTCTCTGACACAAGGCTGGTTGTAATGGGGAGTATCATATACTAGTATCATGCATATGATACTAGTGTATGATACTACCTCCCTAATGCATAGTATCATATATTAGTATCATGTAGTACTTTATTTATTGCCATGCATGCCACAAAGTAGCATAGCATTTAATATGATCCGGTATCATGATATGATACTACACCATCTCTTTCTTCATCTAATGCTATGACACCTCATCAAAATTGCCTAGTTGGCATGCATGATACTAGCTATGATACTACCATTACGACCAGCCTAAGGCATCATGCCATCGACACCATCAAATGAATAAACACCAGGATATAAACACGCAGATGAATCAGTCTGACGGAAAAGAAGACGGTAGTAAGTCATGGACCGGGTTCGATTACTACCTCGCGGCAGGAGAGCTCGGCCTTCCAGGCGGCCTCCCTCTCGTGGAACTCGCGCTCGCGCTCCTGATGTAGCTCGGCATCTCCCGCTCCTTCATGGGGCGGTCCTGGATGTCCGCGTCCACAGCGCCTCCTGCAGCTCGTTCATGAACCTGTCCACCAACGCCTTGATCCGCACCCGTGTGCTCCCGAGATCTAAATCAAGAAGATAGGGGGAGATGAGGCTGGATGAGGTGGTGCTCGCGGCCGGAGATGAAGAGGGCGTGAGCGCGGGTGAGGGCGGCGACAGCCACCGCGGGCGAGGACGGAGTAAAGAGTCGGAGAGGCGGCGCGGGGGAGACAGGGGGGTTGCGTGAGTGGGCAGCTCACCGGTGGAGGAGGCGAGGATCTGCTGGTCCCGGCTCCGGCGGTGAGGCGCTCGGGGAAGATGCCGCCGAGAGAGAAGGAGAAGAGGGGTTGCGTGTGGGCGTGGGAGAGACGGGAGATGGAGTGTTGGGCTGGGCTGCGTGCGTACAGAGAGGCCTTTTCCTTTTCTTTTTTTTTGTTTCCATCGTTTTCTCATCGCTATGTTTTACAGTGCCATCGCTACGTTTTATTGGAAACAAAGACGGCGCACAGTAAAGCCTAGCCGACGTGGACAACGCGAGTGTTCGCCCCTCTAGCGACTTTTATTGTGTTTAATGCTCCAACAACAAAGGCGCATCATCTCTTATCCCCTTATTCATGCAATACTAGTTAACAAGCACTCCCTCTCATCCCCTCGTTAGATGTTTGTACAGTAGTGGTTAATGAGTGCTCATGATCCTAACGAGCTTCAGATGAGCCTAGTCAAGCTTTTGCTCGTTAAGCTTAACAAGCACAAATTTAACAAATATGAGATTAACAAGTCAAGCATTAATTAGTCGAGCAACTCGTTAATCCATCCCTAGTTCTATGCACTGAAGACATATCATGGAATTTATTTAAATTGAGTAAAGTCTGTAACATATACTTTTTCAACATATTACATATAATTTATTAGCCAAAATAAAGACCAAAAACCCTGTGCCCACGTTATAAGCTCAGATAAGAGGGAGCACGGCTAAAAAACAGGTTTGAAGCCGAGTTGGGTGTTTTGGATGCCGAGCTCCATGGAGACCTTAATTTTAAAAAATTCAAAATTCAAACTTCTCAATTTAGAAAAATTCTGAAAAACAATATACATGTATACAAGGATGTAATGTGTATGTGTGTAAAATTTCATGATCAAATACCTTGAATTGCGAGTTGCACAAAAAAAACATGGACTTAAGAGTATGAAACACAGAAGTACGAATTTGAAATTTTCAAAATTAAGGCCTCCATGGAGCTCAGCCTCCATTTAGCATTTTCGTTCGAAGCCAGCATTTGAGGTGCTCTCAGGCCTTATGGATAACTAGCTTTGTAACCTAGCAGAGGCAATAATCGATACCATGAAAGCAGAAGCAGTTCAGCTGAATTTCTCTGATCATGACAAATACGCCCACACTCTTCGGTACAAAACATAAAGTCTTAAAACTATATACATAAGTTGCCTTCAGTGTTGTAGCATCAAGATCACATAAAACGAAAGAAATAATTTGTAATAGTACACCTGCAACAGCATTATAACATTACTTCTCGTATCAGAGCTTAATAGGGGGAAGCACCCATCAATGCTGTGACATGCTGCTTCATTGTTTTAGCTGTTCAAACTGCATACAGGCGGATAATCTGGTTGATCTTGGCACGACAAATGGGGCACCCCCATTTCTTCGACTCGATATCCTTCAAGCAGGACATGCAACCAGCCATGTGACCACACGGAATGCAGGCTCCTTCCACAGGAGCATCCAAGCAAATCACACAAGTACCAGAGGGAGTGTTACCACTGCTGCTTGCAACGGCTTCATTTTCTACAGGTTTTGCAGAGTTTAGCGCCGTACCACCACCTTCCGTGGGTGGCATGGTTACGTCAACTGGTGTGAAATCTATGGACGGATACTCAATAGGGCCATCGTAGAAGGTTCCTTCAGCAAGTGGTGGCGCAGTTGGTGTTGGAAGAGTTGGAAGTGCAGTTGGTGTTGGAACCGGAAGTGCAGTTGGTGTTGGAACTGAAAGTGCCTCAGGTGGAATCACAATCGAAGGGTTGTTGTTTTGACTTTTGTTCGGTTTCGATGAACTTTGGTTAGAGCTTGTTCCAGGTACATCCCATCCATTGTATTTGCTGCTGCTTGGAGCATCAACCTGTGCTTGGGCACTCGTTTTTGAAGGCGCTGGAGAATCTGGTGAGCCCCATCCATTGAGAGAGCTGTTTGTTGATGCCATTGGCTGCACGTTGGGCACTCCCTCTGCTATAGCTGATTGGATGGAGGCATTGATAGCCATCGCTAACTCAACATCCTCCTTACTGGGAGTCGATTCCGCTGAAGGTGCCGAAGACGGATTTGGAGTTGGATTTGGACTGGGGGCATTCACTGGTCGTGCAGGAACCATGCTGGCAACCTAAGAAAAGAGGATCTATGCATAATTAGATTATTTGGTTTTTCTATACTGATGAAGTTAACAATTTTTGTTGATTCTCATCAACACAAACCAAACTTTAGTTCAAGATTAGTTAAAAAAAAGTATTTGCATCATAATTATTGGTTACTGAGCGATGTACTGATATACACAAATTCTATAAGCGGATTTTGGTCAAATGAAAACTGTGAAAACTGAAGATTAATCTTCCAAACTAGTTCAGAACATACCAAGAATAACTAGAGCCTGTCTCAGATCTTGAGAGAGAAAATTCATTAGTAAGGGGAAACATTTCAGGAAGTTTAGCTTATATCACCTGTGCCATGCCACAACATGCACTATAAAATGATCGAAGCTGCTGCTTGTCACCTTCATAAGCCGGTAAAAGCTTGTATCGAGATTCTGCAAATATTCAAATGTAAATTAGAACAGTATGACCTGGCAGCAACAATCCAAGTTTTATTTGAAACATAACATATTAGTGCAGGCCATCTGACAGAAAACATGCTATGTACATAATAAAAGGTACTTTCTTACAGACAGCCATGCAATAAGTATATAAAATGTAATGAAACGTCACTAAAAAAATGTGAAGTACCTATAGTCCGTTTTCCAACAGAACATTTGCACAGAGATATGCACTTTGTATAAAGAGCAAAATGAATCACTACATACATGTGTGCACGAGCACTGTAGAGAGCAGGAGGAATCACTACAATGTAGAAATAGCGAACTAGCTTTATGTGAGAGAATTTAATGTTGCAAACAACAAGAGTGATAAAGCATGCATGACTATATGTGTGTTGTTGTAGTAATTTTTGTTCTCCTGTAGGGTAAAACCAAACTCATGAGTTCATCACTAAGAATAGGTCTCCTGAGTCCTAACTATAACCTCGTGTTTCCATGCCAAAGAGTGTTAAATAAAAGAATAAATTTGAGTAATTCACCACACAAGAATTCGTGCTCTGCTCTTTCAGCAAATAATTGTTTTTAGTGAGATGGCCATATGATATTAAATTGCAGTAAAATGGCAAAGATTGATAAAGCATGTAACCAACAACACAAACATGCAATTCAAATTTGCATAAACTGAAAAGATGAAATATTGCACGTACTTGTAACTTTGTCAAAAATTGTCATGGAAGGATCAGCCAGATTATACTTTGGTTCCTCAAGTTGAGATTTCCAAAGTTTGACAACAACACGAGGTTTAGCAGCCTGTTTATTCATAAAAAGTATGTTACAAATAATAAGAAACTTCATAAAGTATATACACAAAACTGCAATAAAAATAGCTAATCCAAATATAACAAAATGAAAGTAGGTGTAGGTTTTCCTTTTGGGACAAACTGGTTTAGCAAGATGCAAGTATTGGTTCTCTGGTTGGATGTGTGAGGTGACGCTAGTAAAAAATGATTGACTAGAATTAAGAATGTTACGAAAACAAACTAAATGCACTATCCCAACTTTATTATTGTGGATTAAGACATTTTTAATATACCTTAATTCATATTTAAGGAATAATCAATATACCTACTAATTACTAGACTAATCCCCTAAGTGGTGTGGACTCCAAGGCTGCACACGGGGAAAGCATGTTTCTATAGACCTTCCTTTTTTCATCCGTCGATCCGGTTACCAGGTGCAAGCCAACAACCTAATCAGGAGGATTGGAGAAGGTGCTGCAGGAGCTATGCAAGTGCATGGATTAACTAACCAATCACCCTTCTGAGTATATTGTGCTGCAATAACTGTTGTGAATTTCAATTCATGTGCAAGAAATAAAAAAAAAGTAGACATTGTCATGTATCAAATAATAAAAGGCCAGTTATGTGCAATTTTCTCCAGAAACTCAAATTTCAACACAAATAATATGACAAATGCTACTGGTTAGTGATTACTGAACTAGACAATGTGGGAAGCATACACTAGAAACAAATGAGAGGTCAATAATTACATTACTGCTTATCTCATGTTAAATAGGAAGAGTTCCATAAAAGAGTTGTTCACTTTGTGGGTGATATGAATATGTCAACATATCCAGCATTATAAACATTACTAGGCTACACCATACCAAAGCAGCATTTTAGCAGACTTTCATACCTGCAATTCAGGATATATAGCTAACTCAAGCTTCACAGGTCTTGTCGGGCTCCGTGCTTCACGTGGTAAAATCACTGCCCAACTGGGGAAAAGATTCAACTTAGGTTAGAGACACGTAAAACATACTCACATCTATGTGCTTGCGGTACGCGATGAAGTTTCACGGGAATATTACATCTTCCTAGTCATGAATTGAGGAGCAAACGCTTCCAAGAAACCAGGACCATAATTCTCCCTCATCCATCCAGAAAAAAGAGAAATCCGTCCCTGAAAATAATGAAGAACGAAATAGCAACCGATAAAAAACTTAAAGAACAAATAGCAACAAATGAAAATGTGCAGGTCAAATCGAAGTATAATAAAGCAAAATAGGACGTGAAGAAAAAAATATACCTCTATGGCCCTTACAACGTTCACATGACCCTTTTCTCTAGCCAGGTCAAGTGCGGTATTGCAGTCATCATTTGTTATGAATGGGTTAGCTGCGAATAAATCATAAACAGAAGGTTTTTTAACGTACAAAATTCAAATGGCAAACAATTGACACATGGTGATATATCTACAGCAGCATCGTAAACCTCCATGTGAGAGAAGTAAATGGACAGTCGGATCAAGTCCTTTTTTGGCAGCATGGTGCAATGCAGTCCCAGCGTGTGATCCTGCAAACAGAAAAAGAAAAGGGAGGCATTACAACAACACGACAAAAAATGATAACCCATTTTATTTAGCATGCATCCAGTGAGAATCCTATGGATTCTAATTTGTTTAACATAGAAGGATCACATTTCGTTAAAGCAGAGTTTGCACGGTGCAAGTCAATCAATACTGTAATGTTACAATTCCCTTGATTGAGTTGATTCTGTTTTGCATGACATGCAATCCTCAGACCTAATTAAACATAGGCTCTATTTTTACTTGCGCACATATTGTGCTGGTTTCTATTTGAGTGAGAAATTATAGTTAGAAACTTCAAGGTGTCCTTTTCATATCCCAAAGTATGCATAACTTCAAAAGTTTTGGGCTATGGTCGTATCAAAATCAACTCACTTTGGGATTTTTTTTTCCTATAAAACTTACTTTTGGTTGAAGCACCACAATAGACTTGATCTAATTCCTAGGTCCAAACTAAGAATAACAACAAATAGGTACTCACTCCACTCCATCCAGAAAAATCCCCTGTTATACATTCTAGGAATAATGGAGAGAATCAACTAAAGCGAATACGCTAAGTTGGTATGAGAAAAGTATCTATACCAGGCCGATATGCATTCACATTTGCACCCAATTCAATCAAAGCTTTAGCCACATTCAGCAGATCAGGGCGCATGCTGGCGACCATCAGGGGCGTCTTCCCTTCCTTGTCAATCCACTGCAAGCAAGAAATTCAACCCCAAGAAGAAAAGTTAACTCACTTGATAGTTGATTCCCAGCTTTACAAGACTATGCTGTCGAAATCGCTGTCCTTGCCTCAACGCCTGCGCCCTGCGCCCGGAGGTTCCGAATCCCCTCGATGTTGCCGTAGTTCACCTGCTGGTACAGCAGCTCCTCCTTGGATTGCTGCATCCCCATTTGGACTGGCCGGACGGTGCAAAGTTGGGGAATGAAGTGGGAGAGCGGTTCCCTTGCCCAAAACTGGATTTTTTTTTTATTGCTGAACAGAGGATTTCGGTAGGGGTTGCTCCAGCTGAGGGTGCAGAAAGGGAATCCCAACCAGCCGCAGCACGGAATCGGAGCGACTTCGAGGCAAAAAGATCGCGGGCTAGGGGGGCAAGCCGGGAATCCCCACGGCGGCGGCGAAGAGCGAGCGGTCGCGGTTGTGGATGGGGATTGGACTGGACCGCGGCCAGGAAGAAAAATTAAGGAAAGTAGCAGAAAAAAATCTCAGAAAGATGATCAGACCAAATAGGAATCCGGGGGCCTCCGAGGCAGAGGATGGCCGGGATGAGATCCCCCGCCGCGGGAGACAGGGGCAGAGGGCGAGAGTTGGTGACTGCGGATGGGTTATTTGGTGATTGCGGGTGGGACTTTAACGTGTGGTTGTTTGGAGATTAATGCGGCATCAACATTTTCCCGGTCTCTAGGCTTCGGGGCGAAGGGATTGGGACTTGGGAGAAGCGCTCGCCGACGCGGGATTGTGACGGAGCGCTGTGGATTCTCTGACTTGGAAGAGCCACGTCAGAGACACTAGGCTGACTTTTTTTTCACAAATACGCAATATTACGTATCATTTCATTGATAGAGAGATAAAGAAAGTTACAACCACTAGCGATGGGTCATCAACATGGGTGACCATCCTAGCACCAGCTAGAAGGAAATGGATTCAAGGTGGTTCAAAAATGAAAACGCTCAAGCCTTTGGCTCCCGCAGTCGCCCAAAGCCTAGCTTCATCCAAGATCGCCTGGGTGACTAGGGGAGCCGAGGGTTGCACGCAGTCGAAGGTGCAGGCGTTACGGTGCTTCCAGAGAGACCAGGCGACAATGACTCCCAGGGAGGCCGTTCCCTTGCGCATGGATGGCTACGCACTCTTGACAGAGGAGAGCCACCAGTCGAAGAAAGCCTCGTCGGGGCGTGGCATTGTAGAAGTCGGGCGCGGGGAGAAGAAGACGTCATGCCAGACCACGCGCGAAAGAGGGCAGCCGATGAGGATATATTGCACGGACTCGTCAGCTTGATCGCAGAAGATGCAAGCCGGGCTGTGGGGCAGGCCGTGTCGGGCCAGGCGCTCGCTAGTCCAACATCGGTCCAGAAGAGCCAGCCAGATGAAAATTTTTGCATTGAGTGGCGCCCAGGTCTTCTAAGTGAGAGCGGCCGTGTGCGAGGAGGTCGATCCGAGGAAGAGCGCAGAGTAGCAGGAGCTTGCAGTGTAGTTACCGTGCGCGGTCCAGCGCTAGCGCAGCTCGTCTTGGATGATCATGGAGAGCGATGTGAAACACACGGCGCCAAAGCTCGACGTACTGGACGGTGGCAATGGGGCTTAGGGCGCCGCGGATATCCTGGACCCAGGCGCGATTGTGCAGCCCCTCAAAGACAGAGCGTGCCTTCCGAGTCCTGCGCGAGACAAGGCAGACGACGGCCGGGGCGATCTCCGCAGCAGACTTGCCATTAATCCAGTGATCGGTCCAGAATTTGCAGGAATTTCCGTTGCCAAGGACCCAGAACGTGGAGGCCCGAAAGATGCAACGGACTAGGGGATCGGCGGGAATGGACAGGTGGCTCCATGGCGTGCGAGGGGTCAGTCGCTTGCAGCCATAACCACCGAGTGCGTAGGGCGATGCCGGTGCGATGTAAGTCGCGAACACCGAGCCCTCCCAGCTCCAGGGGCATGCATACGCGGCGCCAGCTAACCGTGCCATGCCCAGAGGCGGTGTCCTTTCTGCCATGCGAGAGAAACTCGTGTATCACCTTGTTGACCTGCTTGAGCACGAAGGTATTGAGGGCAATGGCGGCCATCATGTGGCCCGGCATGGCGGTGAGAACGTGCCGCACCAAGGTCAGTCTTTCACCACGATCCAGCAGTGAGGCGATCCAGGTCGAGAGTTTCTTGCGGATCCGATCCACCAGGGGCAGGAGGTGAGAGGAGTGGAGCCTCCGAACAGAGAGGGGGAGCCCAGATAGGTGATGGGGAAGGCCACTGTAACATCCCAAATTTTTAATTTGGATGTTATACATAGAGCATCATTGCATATCATATTTTTGTTGCATTTTTGGCTCGATCCTAGAAATTCTACACAACTCAAAGACCCACGGAGAGAGTTGGGGATTTCGTTATTTTTATATTTGAGTTTTCTCAAATTTTGAAAATAGGAGCATTTGATTTTAATTATTTTATTTTCAATTATTTATATTACAAAAATATGAGAGAGAGAATAAAATGACTTTCCCAAAATAATGAAATAATGAGGATTTAATAATAAAATCAAATAAGATTTTATTTTGGAGTTTTTTGCCATTTTATTTGAATTTAGGAAAAATGTGCATTTTTTAAAATTGTATTTAGGCCCCAAATAAATGTTCATCTAGTCCGGCTTGATTTTAGAAGCCGGGGAAAATTTATTTTGGGATTTTTGGAGTCAGTTTAGTATTTCTTTCGTTTGTTTTTCTGCGCGAATTTATTTATTAAAAAAAATGAATCGCCTTACCGGGCCGTACCCGAGTGGGACTCCACCCGGGGCAACCTTTATATACCGCCCGCCCCAGCCCACCAACCCGCCGAGCCAGCCAAACCCTAACCCTAGCCGCCACGCCAAACCCTAACCTAGCCGCTTGCCGGGCCACGCCACACGTGACCCGCCCGAGGTTCGCCGCCGCCTCGTTTTCCGTGCCTGTTTTTTTTATAAAAATCGATCGTTTTCTTTTGTTTTCGTCGGGTTTTTTTTTAGTTTCCGTTTTTTTAGATCGGTTTTATTATTTTCGGTTCGGTTAAATAGCGAGCGTCCGCTTGTTCGTTCGTTTTAACGGACGTGTTCGTCAGATTAGTTTTAGTTAACGAACGTCCGTTCGTTAACCTGTTCGTCGTTTTTCTTTTTCTCGAATTGAATCCGCGATTTTTCTGATCGCGATTCCTCATCCGATTTTCGTTTTAGTATAAATTTTCGCTCGTTTATCGGAATCAGGCAATTCAAGCGCCTGGAGTTTCGTCTCGAAACCTTCTTTCCGACTAACCAACTTAAACAAGTTTTTGTCTCTGTAAAATTTGATTTAGATCCAGATTAGTAAAACGGAGTTGTTTTCTTTCGTCGTTTGACTTTCGTTGCTTCGTTTGATTTGATTCTTTTTGCAAACCGGAGTTCTTAAGTTGAACTTTCTGGTTAGATCTTTTGTCTGAGTTATACCTGTGCATTAGATGAGTAGTTATTGTATGCTTGTTTGTTTGTCTGCGATAGAATACCCGGAGTGCGCCGCCTGTTACTTCGAGTCTCTAGGTTTCGTGGATCATCAGCAAGGCAAGTAACATTTTGATCATACCTTTTCTACTACCCAGTTTTATGCATTAGATCTATCCTTAAACATTGTATGATTAGGATCTAATTAAATTGTGGGTTTTGGGAAGTAGTTTGAGGTAGTACCTATTACCTATTTATTTTCAAACCCTTGGGAGTTACTTCTACGTTTGCTTATTATGCCATGCTATGCTAGTAGACGTGGATTGGGTGAGTGTATTCCATGACGGATGTGAGATTGTTAAATTAATGGTTTATTTAAGGTGGCAACTTAAACACACATCTGGGTGGATTGAGGCACTGGATTCCATCAGGACTTGCCTGTATTTCTTGGACCGCCACCTGTGCTCAAAGGGATCATGAGATTATTCATGCTAGAAACTTCCGTGTGCAGCCACATGCTACTATGGGCTCTAGCATAGTTGACTAAGTTGTGCGAACTCTTACGGGTAGACTAGCTGATGTAGGGGTTGTAGGTTGGTACGGTCTACCCACATGTAAGGTGCTAGCGCTCGAAAGACTATGTCTCGGTCATCCGCTTCTCAAACACCATGTAGTGCGAGAAATCAAACGGAGGAGATCGAGTCTTGTGGGGAAAAGTGCACAAACCTCTGCAGAGTGTATAAACTAATCATGGTTAGCCGTGTCCCCGGTTATGGACATCTTGAGTATCTAGTATCTGGATATCATGTGAATCTCATCATGTTACTCTAAAAAATATTGTTGGGTTGTTAATGAGTACTTTTAATTGGGATTGAGGATGCTGTCAACCATTCTCAATGTTCAACAACCACCATGATAGTTAAATAAATTTATTCCTTTGCAGTAGGGAAAAATTGGCTTTACGCAAAACTGTAACCATAGAGCTTTCCACCAGCCATATATGCATGTAGTATAGGTTTACTCTTTCATTATTCTCTATGTGTTACTTTGCCAGCATATTCCATGTGCTGACCCGTTTTCGGGATGCAACTTTTCATGTTGCAGACTTTTCAGACGACGAGTAAGGTGCTTAGGTCGTGGTTCTATACTCAGTGATGCCGTTGGAGTTGATGGACTCGCTTATTCTTCCAAGCATTCCGCTTTTATCGTTATTAGATGGCCTTAAGCCATATTTATTTTGTTAAGTTCTCTCTTGAGACATTCGATGTAATAAGTGTGTGATTGCTACTCTGTTATAAATCCTTCGAGTACTGTGTGGTGTCAGCATTATTGATCCAGGGATGACACTTGAGCACGTAGAGATCGATCGCTTTGAGGTCCGGTCGCTACAAAGATAGTATCGAGCACACGACCGTAGGGACACGACCATTAAGCTAAAGCCCTAGATCACTACTCTCTTCTCATTTCTAACTCCTCATCTTTTCTACTCTTTTAGGATGACGGAAGCGAGGATCAAGTTCACCCAGCCGGATGAAGATACACCCTTTGGACGACACCTGAAGGAAGTCACTAAGTGCCTGAACATCGGAATACCAAGTTTCACCGGGACTTGCAATTCCACTTTACCCGAAGAAGAGCGCTGGAAGATTCAAGCTCAAGTTCCCTAAGGACGCTTATGGCCTACCACGGAGCCCATAGAGTGTGTTTTTAATGCACCAACTTGGAGTCTGGGAAAGAGCATGGCAGCACACATAACCATGGGACGCATTGGAGAAGTTTACAAAGAAGACCTCAAGGATACTATCTACCAGATTTGCGGCGCCGAGATGAACAATGGGAGATAGTTGGCACTAAGAAGGATCGATCCATTGCAGCTTTCATCCAGAGTTAAATCAGCACATTCGACGCCAGAGAACCAGATAAAAGCGCAGACATGATGGAGTTGAAGACAAAAAGCCAAGATTATCGAACTAGAAGGAGAATTGAAGGCCACTCGCAAGGACTACATGGAGGAGATTGTAGCTCTAGTGAGACAAAACGGCGATCTTAAGGAGAAGATTGAAGAACTCATGGGAAATTCAGCACCCGGAGGAGAAGATGAAGATTGCACCTGTCCAGAGAACTACATCATCATCGACAACACCGATTCCGATCCTAGTGATGATGATTTTGAAGATGAAGCTGGAGCAGATATCATGGAGTCTTCATCGGAGCAGTTTTTCTAGTTGACCACCATAACAGTAGTAGATCCCCCCATTAAAAAAAATAGTTTTAGTCTCAGCACTTTGTAATGATAGATAGACCGTTGTACGCCCTTGTTTGAATTGATTGGAGTGATATTGTGTGTTTTGTCTCATGTGCATATGGGTAGTGTTTTCTCCCTAGACCTCATTCTATTCTTAACTCTCGTCTTTTCTATAAACCCTCAGATGCCTCCGAGACGCGACCCCGGATTTGTTTTCCCACCGGAGATCACTTAGTTGACCACTTGTTGACCACCGCCAGCACCACCTGTTGACCATTTGACCCGTTTCTTAAGGCTGAATCCGCCGGTGTTTTCCAGTAGCACCGAGCCAATTGTTGCAGATGATTGGCTTCGCAAAGTAGGGAGGGAGTTGACCACTGCAGGATGTACATATGGGGAAAAGGTGAAATTTGCCACACATCAGCTTGAAGGACCCGCAGCAGCATGGTGGGAGAATTTTACTGACCACTTACCTCAGAGACACTGTCACATGGGATCGGGCCAAAGAAGCTTTCCGTACTACCCATGTTTCAGCAGGAGCTATGGCCATGAAGAAGCGTGAGTTTCATAACTTGCGCCAAGGAGGACCAGACAGTTGGCACAAGATGTGGATGACTTTAGTAAGCTAGCACGTTATGCCCTAGATGACGTTGCTACGGACGCAGCAAGGTGAGAAGTTTCTAGAAGGACTGAACGATGAGCTAAGCATGCAGTTGATGGTAGCCACCTTCAATAACTACCAGGAGTTAGTAGACCGTGCTCTTATGATTGAAGGGAAGCAGCAGTAGATTGACAATCGCAAGAGAAAGTATGGACAGGGGAAGTATAACTCAGGAGCTCAGCAGAAACTTCGCTTTACCCCGAAGCCAGGAGGACAATTTCAGCATACTCACAGAGGAGGTAGCTCGCACAACCATAATGGCACCAAGAATGGAAACGGGAATGGAGGGAGCAATGGACAAAACCGCACCACCCCGTCAACACCATCCAAGGTAGACCTGAGCCATATCACTTGTTTTAAGTGCCGTAAGACTGGGCATTATGCAAATGATTGTCCAGAAGGCCAAAATGGTAACGGCAATGGAAGCTCAGGAAAGAAGCCGAACCCTTTCAACAGGGGGCAAGTAAACCACGTTACCGTGGAGGAGGTTGAAGCTTAGCCAGACGCAGTAATAGGTAAGTTTTTGGTTAAGACATTTATCGCGGTTGTTCTTTTTGATCTGGTGCATCGCATTCATACATATCAAGGGATTTGTGGATAAGTATAAATTACCAACCCAAGCCCTTAGGTCACCCATGCTAGTAACCTCACCCGAGTAATATATGGCAAGTATATGGTGCGATCGACTGCCATTAAGGATTGGAAACTATGTATTTCCCTCGGACCTAATAGTTTTGGAATCCCAAGGATTGGATGTGATATTAGGAATGAATTGGTTATCAAAGTATGGAGGGAATATTGATTGCGCCCGTAAGTCGATTTTTCTTACCACCCCAGAAGGAAGGAGAATCAAGTATGTATCACGGCATGAGCCGAGGAGAGCACATGTAAATTCCTTAACAGGAGTTGTGCAGGAGGAAGTACCAGTGGTAAGGGATTACCTGGACGTGTTTTCGGAAGAATTGCTGCATGCATGCGGACGAGACATTGAATTTCTGATTGAACTACTGCTGTGGACTGGGCCGATATCTAAGAGACCGTATAGGATGCCACCCAAGATTTGGAGGAAATCAAGAAGTAGATTAAGGAGTTCTTGGATAAAGGTTTTATTCGCCCAAGTTCTTCGCCTTTGGGGATCACCAAGACTTCTAGTGGAGAAGAAGGATGGATCTTTAAGAATGGTTGTTGACTATCGAGGATTGAATGAAGTGACCATTAAGAACAAATACCCGTTGCCGATGATCAACGACTTGTTTGACCAATTGCAAGGAGCTAAAGTATTTTCCAAGATCGATTTGCGATCGTGGATACCATCGATTGAAGATTCGGGAGCAGGATATACCCAAGACGGCTTTTACCACTGTGCACGGGCTGTATGAGTATGCCGTTATGTCATTTGGTCTGACTAACGCCCCAGCCTATTTTATGAACATGATGAACAAGGTGTTTATGGAATTTTTGGATAAGTTCGTCGTGGTATTCATTGACGATATCTTGGTCTACTCAAAGAATGAAGAAGAACATAAGGAGCATTTGCGTTTGGTACTCGAGAAGCTCAGAGAATGTGACGCCCTCGATTCAATCATACACTAATCATACACGCAAATGTGTACGATCAAGATCAAGGACTCACGGGAAGATATCACAACACAACTCTAGACACCAATTAAAATAATACAAGCTTTATATTACAAGCCAGGGGCCTCAAGGGCTCGAATACATAAGCTCGAAAACACAAGAGTAAGTGGAAGCAACAATATCTGAGTACAGACATACGTTAGACAAGTTTGCCTTAAGAAGGCTAGCACAAAAGCAACATCGATCGAAAAGGCAAGGCCTCCTGCCTGGGAGCCTCCTAACTACTCCTGGTCATCGGCGGCCTCCACGTAGTAGTAAGCATCGGCGGTGGCATCTGGCTCGGCCCGGCTATCATCTGGTTGCATCAACCGGAAAGAAGAAGAAAGGGGGAAAGGGGGAGCAAAGCAACCGTGAGTACTCATCCAAAGTACTCGCAAGCAAGGATCTACACTACATATGCAACATTATCAAAGAAAGGTTGTATATGTGGACTGGGCTGCAGAAATGCGGAATAGAGAGAAGGCCTAGTCCTATCGAAGACTAGCATCTTCTCGAACCCACCATCTTGGCAAAGAACAGGAGGGAGTAGAGTAGCATAAAGTAAAGTAGCAGTGGTGTTATCAACCTCGTCGGAGATCCTTTCTTGACTCCTGCGAGAAAGAAATCCCAGCCATACTATCCAGTTATCATCACAATTCATTACTCATATCCATGTCTCATCATAGTCCATCTCTCATCTCAGGTATCCAGTTCTAGTTGTATCGATCGGGATACAACTTCAAGTGTCCGTTACCATAGGACAGGCTATCGATAGATGTTTTCTTCCCTGCAGGGGTGCACCAACTTACCCACCACGCCACTTAACTCCGGCCGGACACACTTTCTGTGGTCATGCCCGGCCTCGCCAAACAATACGCCGCAACCCGACCTAGGCTTAATAGAGAGGCCAAAGACGCGGACTAAACCCACGCCTGTGGGTCATGGGCCATCTCCTGAACTCCTCGCACGCTATGTGACGCTGCCGGTGAGCAGACCTAGCTACCTCCTTCAACAAGGCAGGCGCTTACGCAGTCCAACCCGGCGCACGCCGCTCAGTCGCTGATGTCTATTAAGCTTCGGCTGATGTATACGACGCAGAACACCCATACTATGCCCACGTGATGGTTAGTGCTATCAGGCCAGAGGCCCCTCGGATCAAATATCCAAATCGTATTGGATTAGGAACGCGCGGTAACAAGCAGAGACTCACAAAAGATGTGACCCCGTTGCCCGTCCTCGAGGACTTGCGGCAAGGGCTAGGAATGCCCGCCACGCCTCGTAATTATCTCGCGGCACCCTCCGTGTCAACCCGACTCCACATCACTCGCAATTAAGCTCATGGGTACCCCTCGTGGTCGACCCATCTTTCCAAGTAACCGTGGTAAAGTCCAAGTATCCGTGTGTCCAAACATTAAGGGGAAAACCCGAGGAATCACCCCCGGTGAATTCCACTCGATGTAATCATCAAGGTGAACGTAAGAGGATCCACCCTCGAGGTTCACACTTGAGGGGTTGCACGACAGAGCCGTATCGGAAGTGGTTAAGGAGGAAATCACCCTCGATGACCACGACCGAATAGCTACACTACAGGTTAACATCAGAAGTGCTGTAGAGGTCTCACCCTCGGCACTCAATAGTAACACTGCAGAGTCGAGCAACGAAGGGGCGTGATGTGACGTGAGGTGTCGGGTCCTGGTCTTCGATCTCGTTGATCGGGTCTTCAATGATGAAGCAGGGGCAACAAGGACAAGGTGGGGGTCACTGATGGGTCACTAACCAACCTATACTAAGCAGTTTAGGATAAGCAGGTAAGGAACAACAGCAGACACAAAAGCAGGCTATGCATCGTAATAGGAGCAAATAATAACAAGAGCAAAATCTAATGCAAGCATGAGAGAATGGAATGGGCGATATCGGGATGATCAAAGGGGGGGCTTGCCTGGTTGCTCTGGCAAGGAGGGGTCGTCGTCGACGTAGTCGATCACAGGGGCAACATCGGTCTTGGGGTCTACCGGAGAGAAGAGGGGGAAGAAATAGTAAATATAAAGCAAACATAGCATCACAAAGCGTAACATGGCAATATGTCATACGGTGTGACCTAACGCATGGCTACACGATATAGGTGAAGGGGAATTCAACCGGAATGTATTCCTGCCCGACCAGACGTATGTGATGACCGGAGGGGGAATGTTCCATGTTCAGCATGCTAGGGGCATGTGACAGATGAACGGACCACGTATTCGGATTCGTTGGATTTTTTTGAGCAACTTTCATATACAAAACATTTTCATCCGAGTTACGGATTGTTTTATATGAATTTTCAAAGATTTAAACAATTTCTGAAATTATTTTAATTACTAAATTCGTTAGAAAAAGAATTGTGACGTCATCCTGGCGTCAGCCCTGCATCACGGGTCAATGCATCAGTTGATCGGTCAATGTGGCCCACGCTGGGCCCTCAGCAAAGGATCGGGCGCTACCCAACAAGATCCGATCGGGGTCAACGGGACCTGAGGGCCCAATGGCGGTATTGGGGGCCACGTGGTCACCACGCCAAGAACGCCGAAACGGCGCCGGAGTTGTCTCCGGCGACCATATTCAACGGCGGCGCGCTCGGGAACGGCCGGAAAACGGCTACAAGGGGTCGCTCGGACCGTGCGTAGGCTCATTTGAGCGAGCGTCGAGCCGCGCATCCAACGGTGCTGATGGGAGGGATCGGGGGCGGCCGGAACATCGCCGGCGACGAGCAAGGCGGCGATGGTGTTCGGTGGCGCAAGGAGAAGTGGGCTGTGGGGGCTCTTTCGGTGCGGGAACAGGCGCATTCGAACGCGGGCATCACACCGTGTCGAACGACGGCAACGGTGGCCGTTGAAACGGCCCGCAGCATCGGCTGCGAAGTCTAACGACGGTGGCCGGAGCTCGAGCATGCGTGCAAGCTAACTACGGCGCACGGGGAGGAGAAGGGAGAGGGGGGGTCGAAGCGGCTGCTCACCGGGCCCTGCAGGTGTGCACAAGTGGGCTCGGGGAAGAACCGGTGGAGCAGATCGACGGCGTGGTCGTGCGGTGGCCGTAGATGAGGAAGATGAAGAAGGCGACGACGGTGGCGCTCCCGGTCCAGATCCAGTGTAGAGGAAGAAGAGGCGGACCACGACGGAGCTCTCGGACTTGTCGGAGCAGCGGACGGGCGACGGTGGCCGCAGGCTTCACGGTGGCGCGGCCATGGCGAAGAGGAGAAGCAGCAGGCCGTGGGGCAAGGGGATCTGATTGGGGAGGCGGAGAAGGAGCGCAAGGGTGAGTGGGGAGCTGACGAGGCCAGGAGGCTCAGCCTTATCCCCTCGGCGCGAGCAGCGGGGTGGCGAGGCTGGCGGGCGATCACATGGGCGCGCCTCGGTCGGGTGAACAGGGGAAGGGACGACCATGGGGGAGTGGGCTGTGCACTTTAGCAATGGGCTACAAGTGCACAAAGAGTAGCTAGGCCCTTTTCTATTTCCTTTTTTTACAAAGAGAAAGGGAATTATTTGGCCAACTATTTCACTTAGCAAAAATTTGGGAGGTGTCCCATTAAATCCCTGGTGATCATAGACAGTGCCACAATTATTTTGGAGACCAGAGAAATTCATTTGGTATATTTCATAAATAGGATAGCATTTAAAAATGCTGAACAGGTGATGTTATAAATGCTAATGTTCATCTTTGCACCAAAGTGATGTTGTGTTCCTTAACAAATAATTGTTATGGAATTTTTGACAGATGATGAGCATTTTTCTGGCAACTTTTGATCAACTTCAAACTTCACTTGAATATGAATTGACTGGAATTTCAAATGGGATATTGGACAAAGGTGATTAAGCACTGTTCGGGTAAATGATTAGCTTAATCACATAGGGTTACTGTAGCATGACATTGGGGGTGTTACAAATCTCCTCCACTACAAGAAATCTCGTCCCGAGATTTAAGTGGGGAAGTAAAGAGTAACTTCGGGAGAATTGACCCTTATAGGGTTAATTATCTGGTGAACAATTCAGGGAATGAGGAAGAAATATCTCTCGAGTTGAAACTTAATAAAACATCGAGAGCAAAGTATGAAGGTACAATAGGAAGTTTCAAGTGAATGGACAAACGATTGATACCTGAACAGAGTGTGAGAATGGGGTTCGGAGCATCGGGAATAGGTCACCTCTCGAAAGGTGGCTCGTGACATGATACGAAGTCAAATGCAAGAATATTTCAGAATCAAAGATATACAGGGGAGTCAGGTTTCGATCATGTGGAACTGTGGGTTATGAGCCCACCATTTGGGTTAAAAGTAGAAAGGGGGGGTCGACAGCAAGACATGTCAGATGTTAGACTGTCAGTTATGTTGTCAACAACATTGGTACCAAGGGCGAGGGACGAAGAGAACTATTTTCCTGCTCGTTGAACGAGGCAGACCAATAGGCAAAGTTCTTGTTCATCGATGGTTACTGGAATGTCAACAGCAATAATAACAAGGTCTTACTGACAAATTGTACACCGAGGTGTTTTCATAAGCAGGGAACTATTACTGCTTAGATCTCATAAACCACAAGAAAGGTTAAACAAAACAAAGGAAAAGAAAAGGTGATCATTAGATTAATCAGAACATTGAAAAGGAAAAAGGTGTTTACACACAAGAATTGGGAGTATATCCTTTCCAAGGGGAAGCGGAGCAGGATATACATGATACGACAGCAAGTTCAAAATCATTTAGATAAAGGGGGCGAGGAAAAAAATCATGATATTACCCATACAACGATGTTTGGATAATAGATCTAGAAACATTCGACAATGTGCTTCCAATGTTCTTGTTGATATTCGGAATACCTGAGTCATGCTTCAAGGTAGCATTAACATGGTGTTACAAGTAGGGGTTGGAGTTGAAGATCACAAGAAATACTCAAGGAACAATTGCAGCAATAGCAAGGAGTCCAAGGTATAACCGAGACATGATCAAACATGTGTTGGAAAAAGACAAGGGGTTGTCGATGATAACTTAAATCATCGAAGGTCAAGGATGGTATTTCTCACCATGAATTCAATTGTCATCTCAACAGAAGTCAAAATGTTGATGTTGATCATGACACATTTGTCGAGAGGCTCTATGAAGATGCCATCGAGGAGCGACGACATCAAGCAACAGGAAGGATGAAGCGAAAGGCTATTGGAACCACGAATACGACACAAGCTCGAAATCAAGCTTGTTGTTCGAGGTGAATTGATAAAATGAGGAAGATCGACGTAAGCTTCGCTCATCGTTGAGAAGTTGTGCTCCGGGAATAAGGACCAGGTAGCACAGTTAAATTAGCATGATAATGATATAACCGACCAGGAAAGGAATGATGTGATGGAGTATCATTCCAATGAGAATTCACAAGAGGTAGTGCAGTGACACAATATCCTCGAGATAACAGGGGGCAATACTCAAGGTAGATCGAGATAGAGGTTGGACAGATGAAATGATCTGCAGCAGACAAGTATTTTAACTTGTCCGGGAAATGGAATCAAGGAGAAAAATATGGTCGAAACCACGATTGCAAGGAATCAATTTAAAGATGCAAGATGAGCTTATACCAAGGGAACATTTGATTATAAGAGAAGCTTCCATGATAAGATCTACATCATGTCTATGGGCATGAACACAAAGTTCAAGGTCGACTCCCACTTCTTCAATGCATAACCTCTCATTTACTTCTTGCTTTTGACAAAGTTGTAGTGTAGAAATGTTATCTGGCTAAACACCAGAAGAGTAAGACTCGTTAAAACTCTCGGGTTCAAACGGATTATGGGAAGCATAGGTTCAACCCATAGGGGAATCTTAGGAACCTATTCCACAAAATTCAGAAGTAAACAACACAAGCTTGAAAGCGAGCATGGTTGACAAAAGGAGAGGATACAATTACCAAAGGCATTATGTATCTGGGAAAGAACTTCACGAGGTTCTTTGAATATGAAGGACATTGTCGGATAAAATCCAACAAAGGGTCTGGCGGTCCACATAGCATCTGATGTGAGTATCGGTACTCAACTAGAAGAAGAAATAATGCAAAGGCATCGGGTTATAGAACATCTAAATAATTCGATGCTTAGATAATAAAGGAATTATGATTTCCAAAATGAAGGATCAGAAGCAGACGCTCTGATCAAAAGATGAGTAAGTTGAATAGACTTAGAGGTGCACCCGATCAAATCTAGATTGGGCAAGAACCATCCCATATCCAGAGTGATGTCGGAGCCGGAAAGAAAATTTCCAAGGGTTAATTGATGATTGCGAGTATTCGCTCACACGTTAAATCCATAGGAATAGAATGACAATCACAAAGAATTTTAAAGAATATTGCTAGACATATGGAATTAATCCTATTGCAAGCAGGCAAGGAGAATCAAGAGTAATAGGCTGCAGAGGATTTTTTTAAGATTGAATAGTATTTGAAGACTTTTGTGAAACACATGAGCAACTGGGGATGGCGGATACTCGGTAAGTGCGAGGAATTATCCGTAGGGGCATTCATGTGGCAAAGTACTGTAAGTCAGTAAGCACAAAATATTCTCGGAACAATAGAGAGGATTTTCATGGTATCTTGTAATAACAAGACCAACGGGGAAATGATTATATGAATGACACGTGTATGTGGTCACCCATAGGGGTTTATTAATGGAAAGGAATTGCAAAAGCGATGGGCACAAGGGTCTCAGAAAAACATCGACAAGTATCTTCATAATCTTCAAGTGACGCAGGCAATCATCTGGAATGAGCGGCTCTCCGGGGGGATGTGTTTACGAGAACCTAATGTTAGAGTTTGCAAAAACATTTAACCCGAATAGAAGAGATATCAGAGTCCCAGAATAAAGATCGAGAAGTAAAAGATCCTAATACCATCCAATGGCGACGTGGGCCCATAAGACACACAGCCATGTCAGTAAAAGTTTTGTAGTGACTAGACTCAACTTCGGCCAAGGAGTTGGAAAGGGGGCTACCTACAGGCAGTGGGCTCTGATACCAACTTGTGACGCCCTCGATTCAATCATACACTAATCATACACGCAAATGTGTATGATCAACAAGGACTCACGGGAAGATATCACAACACAACTCTAGACACCAGTTAAAATAATACAAGCTTTATATTACAAGCCAGGGGCCTCGAGGGCTCGAATACATAAGCTCAAAAACACAAGAGTCAGCGGAAGCAACAATATCTGAGTACAGACATACGTTAGACAAGTTTGCCTTAAGAAGGCTAGCACAAAAACAACATCGATCGAAAAGGCAAGGCCTCCTGCCTGGGAGCCTCCTAACTACTCCTGGTCATCGGCGGCCTCCACGTAGTAGTAAGCATCGGCGGTGGCATCTGGCTCCTGGGCTCCGTCATCTGGTTGCATCATCCGGAAAGAAGAAGAAAGGGGGAAAAGGGGGAGCAAAGCAACCGTGAGTACTCATCCAAAGTACTCGCAAGCAAGGATCTACACTACATATGCAACATTATCAAAGAAAGGCTGTATATGTGGACTGGGCTGCAGAAATGCCAGAATAGAGAGAAGGCCTAGTCCTATCGAAGACTAGCATCTTCTCGAACCCACCATCTTGCAGCAACAGGAGGGAGTAGAGTAGCATAAAGTAAAGTAGCAGTGGTGTTATCAACCTCGGCCGGAGATCCTTTCTCGACTCCCTGCGAGAAAGAAATCCCAGAGCCATACTATCCAGTTATCATCACAATTCATTACTCATATCCATGTCTCATCATAGTCCATCTCTCATCTCAGGTATCCAGTTCTAGTTGTATCGATCGGGATACAACTCCAAGTGTTCGTTACCGTAGGACAGGCTATCGATAGATGTTTTCTTCCCTGCAGGGGTGCACCAACTTACCCACCACGCTCGCTTAACTCCGGCCGGACACACTTTCTGTGGTCATGCCCGGCCTCGGCCAAACAATACGCCGCAACCCGACCTAGACTTAATAGAGAGGCCAAGACGCCGGACTAAACCCACGCCTCAGGGGTCATGGGCCATCTCCCGGAACTCACGCACGCTATGTGACGCTGCCGGGTGAGCGCACCTAGCTACCTCCTTCAACAAGGCAGCGCCACGCAGTCCAACCCGGCGCGCACCGCCGGGCCGGCTGATGTCTATTAAGCCTGGCTGATGTATACGACGCAGAACGCCCATACTATGCCCACGTGATGGTTAGTGCTATCGGGCCGAGGCCCCTCGGATCAAATATCCAAATCGTAGTGGATTAGGAACGCGGTAACAAGCAAGAGACTCACGAAAGATGTGACCCCGTTGCCCGTCTCGAGGACTTGCGGCAAGGGCTAGGAATGCCCGCCACGCCTCGTAATTATCTCGCGGGCACCCTCCGTGTCAACCCGACTCCACATCACTCGCAATTAAGCTCGCTGGTACCCCTCAGGGTCGACCCGTCTTTCCAAGTAACCGTGGTAAAGTCCAAGTATCCGTGTGTCCAAACATTAAGGGGAAAACCCGAGGAATCACCCCCGGTGAATTCCACTCGATGTAATCATCAAGGTGAACGTAAGAGGATCCACCCTCGAGGTTCACACTTGAGGGGTTGCAACACGAGCCGTATCGGAAGTGGTTAAGGAGGAAATCACCCTCGATGACCACGACCGAATAACTACACTACAGGTTAACATCAGAAGTGTTGTAGAGGTCTCACCCTCGGCACTCAATAGTAACATTGCAGAGTCGAGCAACGAAGGGGCGTGATGTGACGTGAGGTGTCGGGTCCTGGTCTTCGATCTCGTTGATCGGGTCTTCAATGATGAAGCAGGGGCAACAAGGACAAGGTGGGGGTCACTGATGGGTCACTAACCAACCTATACTAAGCAGTTTAGGATAAGCAGGTAAGGAACAACAGCAGACACAAAAGCAGGCTATGCATCAGAATAGGAGCAAATAATAACAGTAGCAAAATCTAATGCAAGCATGAGAGCATGGAATGGGCGATATCGGGATGATCAAAGGGGGGGCTTGCCTGGTTGCTCTGGCAAGGAGGGGTCGTCGTCGACGTAGTCGATCACAGGGGCAGCATCGGTCTTGGGGTCTACCGGAGAGAAGAGGGGGAAGAAACAGTAAATATAAAGCAAACATAGCATCACAAAGCGTAACATGGCAATATGCTGCGCCGGGTGTGACCTAACGCATGGCTACACGATATAGGTCAAGGTGGAATTGAACCGGGAATGTATTCCCGGTTCCGGACCTGTATCAGACAGATGACCGGAGGGGGAATGTTCCATGTTCAGCATGCTAGGGGCATGTGACAGATGAACGGACCACGTATTCGGATTCGTTGGATTTTTTTGAGCAACTTTCATATACAAAACATTTTCATCCGAGTTACGGATTGTTTTATATGAATTTTCAAAGATTTAAACAATTTCTGAAATTATTTTTAATTACTAAATTCGTTAGAAAAAGAATTGTGACGTCATCCTGGCGTCGACCGCATCGGGTCAACAGACCGATTGGTCAGTCCAGAGGCCTGTGAGGCCCTCAGCGATGTTGGCGCTACCGATTCGACATCGGGTCAACGGACCCGAGGCCCAATGGCGGTATTTGTTGGGGGCCACGTGGTCAGCCACGTCAGCAACGCCGGAAACGGCGCCGGAGTTGTCTCCGGCGACCATATTCAACGGAGGCACGCTCGGGAACGGCCGGAAAACGGCTACAAGGGGTTGCTCGGCCCGTGCGTAGGCTCATTTGAGCGAGCGTCGAGCCGCGCATCCAACGGTGCTGATGGGAGGGCTCGGGGGCGGCCGGAGCATCGCCGACGACGAGCAAGGCGGCGATGGTGTTCGGTGGCGCAAGGAGAAGTGGGCTGTGGGGGCTCTTTCGGTGCGGAAACAGGCGCATTCGAACACGGGCATCACACCGTGTCGAGCAGCAACAGCGGTGGCCGTTGAAACAGCCCGCAGCATCGGCTGCGAAGTCTAACGATGGTGGCCGGAGCTCGAGCATGCGTGCAAGCTAACTACGGCGCACAGGGAGGAGAAGGGAGAGGGAGGGGGGGTCGAAGCGGCTGCTCACCGGGTCCTGCAGGTGTGCACAAGTGGGCTCGGGGAAGAACCGGTGGAGCAGATCGACGGCGTGGTCGTGCGGTGGCCGTAGATGAGGAAGATGAAGAAGGCGACGACGGTGGCGCTCCCGGTCCAGATCCAGTGTAGAGGAAGAAGAGGCGGACCACGACGGAGCTCCCGGACTTGTCGGAGCAGCGGACGGGCGACGGTGGCCGCGGGCTTTACGGTGGCGCGGCCATGGCGAAGAGGAGAAGCAGCAGCCCGTGGGGCAAGGGGATCTGAGTGGGGAGGCGGAGAAGGAGCGCAAGGGTGAGTGGGGAGCTGTCGAGGCCAGGAGGCTCGGCCTTATCCCCTCGGCGCGAGCAGCGGGGTGGCGAGGCGGTCGGGCGGCGACCGCGCGGGCGCGCGCCTCGGTCGGGTGAACAGGGGAAGGGGACGACCGCGGGGGGGAGTGGGCTGGGCTGTGCACTTTAGCAATGGGCTACAAGTGCACAGTAGTAGCTAGGCCCTTTTCTATTTCCTTTTTTTACAGAGAGAAAGGGAATTATTTGGCCAACTATTTCACTTAGCAAAAATTTGGGAGGTGTCCCATTAAATCCACAGTGATCATAGACGGTGCCACAATTATTTTGGAGACCAGAGAAATTCATTTGGTATATTTCATAAATAGGATAGCATTTAAAAATGCTGAATAGGTGATGTTATAAATGCTAATGTTCATCTTTGCACCAAAGTTTTGTTGTGTTCCTTAACAAATAATTGTTATGGAATTTTTGACAGATGATGAGCATTTTTCCGGCAACTTTTGATCAACTTCAAACTTCACTTGAATATGAATTGACTGGAATTTCAAATGGGATATTGGACAAAGGTGATTAAGCACTATTCGGGTAAATGATTAGCTTAATCACATAGGGTTACTGTAGCATGACACTGGGGGTGTTACAGAGAACATCAGTTGTATGCCAAGTTCAGCAAGTGTGAGTTTTGGTTGAAGGAAGTTGGATTTCTCGGACATGTTATATCCGGAGAAGATATAGCAGTAGACCCCACTAAAGTTGCCACGGTGACAAACTGGGAAGCGCCAACAACAGTTGGAGAGATCCGGAGTTTCCTTGGACTCGCAGGATACTGCCGGAGATTCATTGAGAATTTCTCGAGGATTGCGAAGCCCATGACAGAATTATTGAAGAAGGATACCAAGTTTATTTGGACCGAGGAGTGTGAGGCTAGCTTCCAAGAGTTGAAGAAGCGTTTGGTTACCTCACCAGTATTAATCCTGCCAGACCAAAGCAAGGATTACGAAGTTTATTACGACGCTTCACGTCGAGGACTTGGAGCAGTGCTTATGCAGGAGGGAAGAGTTGTTTCGTATGCTTGACGACAATTTGAAACCTCACGAATTCACCTATGCCATGCATGATTTGGAGTTAGCAGCCGTAGTGCATGCATTGAAAACATGGAGACATTTCCTCATTGCAAATCATTGTGAGGTGTATATGGATCACAAGAGTTTGAAGTACATCTTCACGCAGAAGGAGTTAAATCTCAGGCAGAGAAGATGGTTGGAGCTCATCAAGGATTATGATATGAGATTGCATTACCACCCCGGAAAGGCTAACGTGGTAGCAGACGCGTTGAGCCATAAGGGTCATGTTAACATCCTAATGACCGGAGGTTTACCAGAAGAATTAGCCGAGGAATTTCGGGAGCTATGTTTGGAAATGGTTCCGCGAGGCTATGTAGCAGCCTTGGAGATTCAATCTACCTTGATGGACAAAATCAGAGAAGCTCAAAGGACCGACAAGGAAGTTGCTTCTATTAAGGAAAAGATGAGCAAGGGAAAAGCAAAGGGATTTCGTGAGGATGAGCATGATACCTTATGGTTTGAGGACCGCGTTTACGTACCAAGTGATCCGGAGATTCGTAAGTTGATTTTGCAAGAGGCACATGATTCGCCGTATTCGATCCACCCCGGAAATACCAAGATGTATTTGGATTTGAAGGATACTTTCTGGTGGACCGGAATGAAGAAAGATATCGCAGAGTATGTAGCATTTTGTGATGTGTGTCAGAAAGTGAAAGAAGAACATCAGAAGCCAGCAGGATTGTTACAGCCATTGCCTATACCCGAATGGAAGTGGGATAAACTAGGCATGGATTTCATCACGGGATTGCCCAGGACCCGTTCAGGCTATGACTTGATTTGGGTTGTAGTCGATCGTTTGACGAAGGTAGCTCATTTCCTTCCAGTAACGACTACCTACAGAAGTGCCAAATTGGCTAAGATTTACATGACAAGGATTGTATGCTTGCATGGAGTTCCGAGGAGAATCGTATCAGAAAGAGGACCCCAATTCACCTCAAAGTTACAGAGCGGTTACACGAAACTTTGGGAACCAGATCGAGTTTAGCATGACTTTTCATCCATGCAGACGGATGGACAAACCGAGAGAGTCAACCAGATCTTAGAGGATATCTTTGAGAGCATGTGCTTTGGATTATGGATCAAGTTGGGATGACAACTTGCCATATGCGGAGTTTTCTTATAACAACAGCTACCTAACCTGTTTGTAGATGGCAACTTTCGAAGACTTGTTCGGAAGGAGGTGCAGAACCCCGCTACTGTGGGATGAAGTTGGAGACTGCCAGTTGTTTGGACTAGATTTGATTAAGGAGTCTGAACGGAAAGTAAAGTTGATTCGCGATAGGCTCAAGGTAGCCCAGTCAAGACAGAAGAGCTATGCAGATTCAAAACGCAGGGAGACCGAATATGAAGCCGGAGACAGAGTTTATCTTCGAGTATCTTCGCTTCGAGGAGTTAAGCGTTTTGGTGTTAAAGGAAAATTAGCGCCACGTTTTGTGGGACCATACAAAGTTTTGGAGCGCATGGGAGAAGTTGCGTACCAGTTGGAATTACAGAAGGATTGTCAGGTGTTCACGATGAGTTTCATGTTTCTCAGTTGAAGAAGTGTCATGCAGAGATGGCGGATATACCACCGAGAGATACTGTGCCACTAGAGGCGATTCAGTTGAATAACGATTTGACCTATGAGGAGAAACGGTCAGGATTCTCGAGTTTGCCACCGAGTCACCCATGACAAGGTCATTAAGTTTTGCAAAGTTCAATTGGAGCCACCACACCGAGGATGAAGCCACAGGGAGCGAGAGGAAGATCTGCTTAAGGACCACCCTCACCTATTTTCTAGCCAACCCGAATCTCGAGGGCGAGATTCATCTTAAGAGGTAGGTTTGTAACATCCCAAATTTTCAATTTGGAATGTTATACATAGAGCATCATTGCATATCATATTTTTGTTGCATTTTTGGCTCGATCCTAGAAATTCTACACAACTCAAGGACCCACGGAGAGAGTTGGGGATTTCATTATTTTCATATTTGAGTTTTCTCAAATTTTGAAAATAACATCATTTGATTTTAATTATTTTATCTTCAATTATTTCTATTACAAAAATATGAGAGAGGGAATAAAATGACTTTCCTAAAATAATGAAATAATGAGGATTTAATAATAAAATCAAATAAGATTTTATTTTGGAGTTTTTCGCCATTTTATTTGAATTTAGGAAAAATGTGCGTTTTTCAAAATTGCATTTAGGCCCCAAATAAATGTTCATCTAGTCCGGCTTGATTTAGAAGCCGGGGAAAATTTATTTCGGGATTTTTGGAGTCCGTTTAGTATTTCTTTCGTTTGTTTTTCTGCGTGAATTTATTTATTAAAAAAAACGAACCGCCTTACCGGGTCGTACCCGAGCGGGACTCCGCCAAGGGCAGCCTTTATATACCGCCCGCCCCGACCGCCCTAGCCCACCAACCCCGCCACCCCGAGCCGCCGGCCCAGCCCACCGCCGCCCCGCGCCAAACCCTAAGCCTAACCCTAGCCGCCGCCTTGCCGCCACACCGACGCCGCCGCCACCTCACGGAGCTGCCCGAGGTTCGCCGCCTCGTTTTCCGCGCCGTTTTTTTATAAAAACCGATCGGTTTTTTTTGTTTTCGTTGGTTTTTTTTAGTTTCCGTTTTTTAGATCGGTTTTATTATTTTCGGTTCGGTTAAATAGCGAGCGTTCGCTCGTTCCTTCATTTTAACGAACGTGTTCGTCAGATTAGTTTTAGTTAACGAACGTCCGTTTGTTAACCTGTTCATCGTTTTTCTTTTTCTCGGATTTAATCCGCGGTTTTTCTGATCGCGATTCCTGATCCGATTTTCGTTTTAGTATAACATTTCGCTCGTTTATCGGAATCAGGCGATTCAAGCGCTGGAGTTTAAATCTCGAAACCCTCTTTCCGAATAACCAACTTAAACAAGTTTTTGTCTCTGTAAAATTTGACTTAGATCCAGATTAGTAAAACAGAGCTGTTTTCTTTCGTCGTTTGACTTTCGTTGCTTCGTTTGATTTGATTCTTTTTGCAAACAGGACTTCTTAAGTTGAACTTTCTGGTTAGATCTTTTGTCTGAGTTATACCTGTGCATTAGATGAGTACTTATTGTATGCTTGTTTGTTTGTCTGTGATAGAATACCCGGAGTGCGCCGCTTTGTTACTTGAGTCTCTAGGTTTCGCGGATCATCAGCAAGGCAAGTAACACTTTGATCATACCTTTTCTACTACCCAGTTTTATGCATTAGATCTATCCTCAAACATTGCATGATTAGGATCTAATTAAATTGTGGGCTTTGGGAAGTAGTTTGAGGTAGTACCTATTACCTGTTTATTTTCAAACCCTTGGGAGTTACTTCTACGTTTGCTTATTATGCCATGCTATGCTAGTAGGCGTGGATTGGGTGAGTGTATTCCATGACGGATGTGAGATTGTTAAATTAATGGTTTATTTAAGGTGGCAACTTAAACACACATCTGGGTGGATTGAGGCACTGGTTTCCATCAGGACTTACTGTATTTCTTCGAACCGCCACCCATGCTCAAAGGGATCATGAGATTATTCATGCTAGAAACTTCCGTGTGCAGCCACATGCTACTATGGGCTCTAGCATAGTTGACTAAGTTGTGCGAACTCTTACGGGTAGACTAGCTGATGTAGGGGTTGTAGGTTGGTACGGTCTACCCACATGTAAGGTGCTAGCGCTTCTGAAAGACTATGTCTTGGTCATCCGTTTCTCAAACACCATGTAGTGCGAGAAATCAAACGGAGGAGATCGAGTCTTGTGGGGAAAAGTGCACAAACCTCTGCAGAGTGTATAAACTAATCATGGTTAGCCGTGTCCCTGGTTATGGACATCTTGAGTATCTAGTATCTGGATATCATGTGAATCTCATCATGTTACTCTAAAAAATATTGTTGGGTTGTTAATGAGTACTTTTAATTGGGATTGAGGATGCTGTCAACCATTCTCAATGTTCAACAACCACCATGATAGTTAAATAAGTTTATTCCTTTGCAGTAGGGAAAAATTGGCTTTACGCAAAACTGTAACCATAGAGCTTTCCACCAGCCATATATGCATGTAGTATAGGTTTACTCTTTCATTATTCGCTATGTGTTACTTTGCCAAAGATATTCCATGTGCTGACCCGTTTTCGGGCTGCAACGTTTCATGGTGCAGACTTTTCAAACGACGAGTAAGGTGCTTAGGTCGTGGTTCTATACTCAGTGATGCTGTTGGAGTTGATGGACTCGCTTATTCTTCCAAGCCTTCCGTTGTTATCGTTATTAGATGGCCTTAAGCCATATTTACTTTGTTAAGTTCTCTCTTGAGACATTCGATGTAATAAGTGTGTGATTGCTACTCTGTTATAAATCCTTCGAGTACTGTGTGGTGTCAGGATTACTGGTCCAGGGATGACACTTGAGCACAGAGATCAGACTGTTTGAGGTCTGGTCGCTACAGCCACGACGGGGCATGACAGCACATGCGCGATGACCGCCTCCTCTATGGGCGAGCATTGGATAGGCGAAGCCGAGCACTTCGCGAAGTTAGTGTGCAGCCTAGACACGGCGCCTAAGATGCGCCGCAGTTCACGCATGGCGACGAGGTCGGCATGATCGGGGTGACAGAACACGACCGCGTCGTCGGCGTAAAGTGAGACGCTGGATGATATGCGGTTTGGAGTTAGCCTGTGGAGTATGCCGGCCTGCATCGCCTTCTGAAGAGGGGAGTGCAGCACGTCGATGACGATGGCGAATAGCATGGGTGAGACGGGGTCGCCCTGGCGCAGCTGTCGGATTTCTGGTTCCGGCAGACCGTTAAGGTTCGAACTCTGGGGTGCGTGCGGAGATCTTTCCCCTACCAGCTCACGCGGGAATGGTTTGCAAGGGATCTAAACTAGAAACGATGAACAACACAAGAGACGCGAGATTTATATTGGTTCGGGCCACCATTGTGGTGTAATACCCTACTCTAGTGTGTGGTGTGGTGGATTGCCTCTGGGGCTGATGAAGAACAGTACAAAGGAAGAACAGCCTCGCGAGGGGCTGTTCTTGAGCTGGTGCGGTCGACTGCTCGGGTGAGTCCAACCGCTTCTCTCTCTCTCTCTCTCTCCCTGGTAGGTTCGACCTCCTCGTCGATTGATCGATCGATTCCCTACCTCAGTGGTGGCTAGTCCTATTTATATAGGGAGGCCCTGGGCCTCTTCCCAAATAATGAGCGGGAAGGGCGCCAACAATTGGCCATTTTGAAGGGGAATATCTAGTACGTTTATCCTGACTAAAGTTGGTCTTCGGCTGCCAAAGGTTACAGCGGTGGCGCCGTCACAGGCTCCACGATGACCTCTGTCCTGCCGCTCTGCTGGTCTTGGTCTTGTTGCACCAAGCGGTAACCTTTGCACGATGCCTTGGCATGTGCTTGCCTCCTTTGCACCAAAGGGGAAGCGAGGACATACTTGGCAGTGGCGCCCGCAGTGCCCGCGATCTCGATCGTCATGGCTTGCGCCACGGGGCACCCTCGTGAGGTACCCTGCCTTGATCTCTTTGCCTCCTCATGAGCCCGCCTCGACGAGGCTGCTCCCGAGGAAGGTTCTGTCGTCCGCCTCAGCAATCTTGGCCCCTCGCGAGGGTCTTGAGCTTGAGCTGATGAAGATGGGCCGGCTGGGCCCCCACTTGAGCCACGCCGCAGGCCGCAGCGAGCAAGTGCTGGGACGCCTGCCCGTAACGCCGACAGTAGCTCTCGGGCCCAAGGCGCGCCGGACTTGGCTTAGCAGAGAAGCGAAGGGTCAAGTCTGGCACCTTGAGCTAACAACTGTGGCCTTGGGCGCCGCATGGCAATTGACTGGTCGTGGGCGTCTTCGCTTCCCCACGACGCCTCGGCAACCGCCTGACTTGACAAGTCCCTGCATGCAGAAATGGGTCATGATTACCTGCGATCATGGAGGCCGACGGTTGGCCTCCTCTGGCTATAAGTACGGAACGGCGCAGGCCCTTCCAGTCCATCCCTTCTTGCTACTCCTTCCTCTCCATCCTTGCCCTTGCTCCGCATTGCGACAACGGCTCCGATCCGCCGGTTTTCTGCAGAAGAGAAGGGAAAGGCCCCCCAAGAGGGTCACGACCCGCTTCCGCAAGAAAAAGCAGCCGATCCTCTGTCGCCCGAGATGAGGGCGCCCGGCGAGAGGTGTCGAGGCCGTGGTGCAATGCCGCCGCCCGAGTTCTCGTTGCCCTTATGCGCGCCCGCATCGAGGGCCTGGAGGAAGTAGACGCCGGCGACACAGACGGCGCCGCCCGTTGGCGCCGGCGGAATTCTGGCGGTGCGTCGTTCCTCCTGGAGTCCATGCCGAGGGCTCCTCCCAAGAGCTTGTGCTCCACGCCACCATGCCTCCTCAATCTTGGATTCGCCTTCCTCCCTCCTTCGCCTTCGAGATCCCGCCGAGGGGTTCTCTTGAGCTCTGGTTGCAGCACCCCTGCGACTGGAGCGGAGGTTGCGGTTGTCGCTCCAGGCAAGGTCTACATGACCCGAGGCTGGGGCGAGATCGCCCGGGTTTGCCGGATAAGGGGCGCCCTCGTGATTCACCTAGAATACGATGGCACCTCCTTGATGTTCTTCAAGGTCTTCAACGCGGAAGGACGCCGGCTGGAATGCTGCCCCGAGAAGGGCGGTCGGGGCATCGCCGTGGCAAGGTCTAGGCCCGCCGGTCGCCCCCTCAGTAGCTCCTCGGGCAGCAGCGAAGGGGCCGGAGGGTCCAGTGCCTCCGCCGAGCTTCTGGCGACTCCGGAGACGAGCGACAACAGCCTCTGAGCCCCGAGCTCATGCAGCGCTTGGAGCCGTCTTGGGCGCCAGGCGATCGGCGCCCGGTGATCTGGATGGGGTTGGCGCCCGGCGCCTGGCGTGCTTGTTGATGATGGCGTCTCCTGCGGAGGCACGCACAGTCGGCGTTCCTTAGGATTAGCACCTTTTATTTCCTGCAAAGAATCAAAGTAGCACCCCGCGGGGGTATGTAAGGCACTGACCATGTTTTTGTGAATATTATATCCTTATGATGAATCGGTGCGAGATGCTTGTTCTATCCCGGCTCAGCCCCCCCCTTTCTTTCCTCACGAGAGCTTGGTGCTCTGCGCCGACAGGTCCCGGTCCCCAGGTAGGCTTCAACTGTCGTTGGCATGCCAGGTCGCGATGCCGTGGTCAAGGCCAGGAGGTGAGCGGCCCGAGGTCCAGTAAGAGCCCCTGAGTCGCGGTGCTCAGGAGGTCCCCTTTAGCGCTCAAGCAGCCTCCGCTGGGCAAGAAAGGTAGGCAGCTTTGCCGTGTGAGCAGCGATGAGGTGAGGGTTTAGCGCTGAGTCGGATCAGTTTTTGCATGACTTATCTTGCGAGTTTGGAGCGGCGTTCGATGAGGTGCCGTGCCTGCGCGACGGCGACTGAGGTGTTGCCGGGTTGGGCCCTCGCGAGATTCTTCCCTCTCCCCCGTGCTTTCCTTAATGATCTACGTCCTCAGGTCCCGGCCCTCGAGCGAGCTCAGCCGCCGCTGGTATGACAGTTCGCGATGCCGTGGGTCAAGGCCAGGGGGTGAGGGCTGGAGACCCAGTAAGAGCCCATGAGTCGCGATGCTCAGGTACCCCCCTTTTAACATGCATGCGGATCGCGCCGGAGAGGAGGAGAGAAGGCTCGTGATGCCGCCAGCGTTACTCCTGGAGCAGGTCCTGTGTACCAACCACGAGGGGAAACAAGGTTCGTCGTTACGGTTGCCAGCCAACCATTGGTCGCTCCGAGGGAGTGATCGAGCCTGAGAGGGCTTGGCGAGGTGGCGCCTTGCAGGCTGCATGACGAGCTCGACCACTCAGATTTATCGGCGTTGCGAGGATGGGTATGGGACCTTGAAGTATGTCTAGAGGGGGTGATTAGACTACTTGACCAATAAAAACTTAACCTTTTCCCAATTTTATAGTTTGGCAGATTTTAGCTATTTTAGGACAAGTCAAGCAATCATCACACAATTCAAGCAAGCATGCAAAGAGTATATTGGCAGCGGAAAATAAAGCATGCAACTTGCAAGAAAGTAAGGGGAAGGGTTTAGAGGATTCAAACGCAATTGGAGACACGGATGTTTTTGGCGTGGTTCCGTTAGGTGGTGCTATCGTACCTCCACGTTGATGGAGACTTCAACCCACGAAGGGTAGCAGTTCTTGTGAGTCCACGGAGGGCTCCACCCATGAAGGGTCCACGAAGTAGCAACCTTGTCTATCCCACCATGGCCGTCGCCCATGAAGGGCTTGCCTCACTAGCGGTAGATCTTCATGAAGTAGGCGATCTCCTTGCCCTTACAAACTCCTTGGTTCAACTCCACAATCTTGTCGGAGGCTCCCAAGTGACACCTAGCCAATCTAGGAGACACCACTCTCCAAGAAGTAACAAATGGTGTGTTGATGATGAACTTCTTGCTCTTGTGCTTCAAATGATAGTCTCCCCAACACTCAACTCTCTCTCATAGGATTTGGATCTGGTGGAAAGATGATTTGAGTGGAAAGCAACTTGGGGAAGGCTAGAGATCAAGATTCATATGGTAGGAATGGAATATCTTGGCCTCAACACATGAGTAGGTGGTTCTCTCTCGAAATGGTAAGTTGGAAGTGTAGGTTCGGTCGATGGCTCTCTCCACGAATGAAGAGGAGGTGGAGGGGTATATATAGCCTCCACACAAAATCTAACCGTTACACACAATCTATCAAACTCGGTGGGACCGAATAGTTAAACTTCGGTCGGACCGATTTAGTAAACCTAGTGACCGTTAGTGATTTTCGATTGGGACTGACATGCATCTCGGTGAGACCGATATGGTTAGGGTTAGGGCATAACGTAATCTCGGTGAGACCGATTACACAAACTCGGTGAGACCGATTTTATTAATTAGCTAACCAGAGAGTTGGTCAGGTAAACTCAGTGGGACCGATTTGCTCTTTTCGGTGAGACCAAAATGTTACAAAAAGGAAACAGAGAGTTTACATTGCAATCTCGGTGCGACTGATCGCTCACTTCGGTTAGACCGAAGCAGTGCGAAGGAAACAGAGAGATTGCAACCCCATCTCGGTGAGACCGAGATCCCTATCGGTAAGACCTATTTGCTTAGGGTTTGTGGTAGTGGCTATGACTTTTGGAATCGGTGGCGCCGGATAGAAAGAATCGGTGTGACCGGTTTTGGCTTTAGGTTTAGGTCATTTGTGGATGTGGGAAAGTAGTTGAGGGTTTTGGAGCATATCACTAAGCACATGAAGCAAAAGGCTCATTAAGCAACACCTCATCCCTTCTTGATAGTATTGACTTTTCCTATAGACTCAATGTGATCTTGGATCACTAAAATGTAAAATGAAGAGTCTTGAGCTTTTGAGCTTGAGCCAATCCTTTGTCCTTAGTATTTTGAGGATCCACTTTCATCATCCATGCCATGCCATTCATTGAGCTTCCTGAAATAATAGTCTTGGAATAGCATTAACTTCGATGAGCTATATGTTGTTATGAATTACCAAAACCACCTAGGGATAGTTGCACTTTCAATCTCCCCTTTTTGGTAATTGATGACAACATATAGATCAAAGCTTCGACAAATGATAATAAAATTTAAATAACATAAATAAGCTTTGAGAAGTATGTGATAAGCAAGAGCTCCCCCTAAATTTGTGCATAGTTTTAGATTTGCTTTGGACTGCAAATGCACAATGAATTAGGCTCATGGGTTACTCTTCCATGTCACATACATCTTGGTGGAGCGCCCAAAATAATAAAATGAATACATGCACTCATCACCAAGCAAAGTGAGTGATCACATAAGATAGATAGGATAATATCAAGCATGCATAAGTGTAGCTTATGATCAAACACATGATCATCAATGTCTCACAAGCATAGTATCTCAACCAAAAGCAAACAAAGTTTGAAAACCCACCAAATAAAGCAAGAGAGGACAAAAGCAACACTCTCTCTCTAAAGCCTATGATCTATACATTTTCTCCCCTTTGGCAACAAGTTACCAAAAAGTTCATAGAAAATGCATAGTGCTAGATCGACTCTCGGGCTTGATCTTGGTGGTGGTGTAGAGATGGCTCCTTGGGCCGAAGACTTGAGTTGATGTAGATGGAGCTGGAGCTGATGAAGGTCTTGGAGCTGGTGGCACCGAGGCTGTAGCTGGTGCAGATGAAGTTGCTCTTGTGTCGAGAATCGGCACGGTGATGACCTCTGGGCTCTAGGCACTCTGGCAAACACATTGGTTGTAGTCTTGCCCTTCCTCTCCTGCATGTCATCTTGTAGTTCCTCCACTGCATTCTGAATCTCAGTTACCTTCACATCTAAGTTATAGAAGTTTTGTTCTATGATTCTCTCCAGGCTCTCCTGGTTTTGAGTGAGGGTGGCCAATCCCTTCTCAATCCTCAGGGTTGATGCTATCAAGTAACCAAGCTGCTCCTGCTTGTTCTTCAAGAAATACTCAGATGCCTCCTCTTGAGTTGGCATCTTGGCAGCCTTCTCTCTCTTTGCCTTCTCATTCTTCTCCTGAGCTTGAACTGATTGTGGATCATCTTCATTCATGACAACCTCATTGTCCTCAAAGTCTGGATAAAGTGGACAGTGTTCCTTATCCAACTGATATTTTCCTCTGCCCATCTTTGAGTTTATCAGTTCTTGAATCTGAGGTGCATATCCACAGCTCCTCTTACGATCTGCTGCAGATCCTCTTGATAGTTTCAATGATCGGGCTCATGACTTTAAACTTCGTGGCACATCAAACACATGCAACATGTTGATGGCATGCCCTCTGATCATGTTATGGTCACCGGACTTGGGCAACAAAGTGTGCCTTAGAATCCAATTTATAGTTGGCAACCACGGCGTGAGATAGTGAACTGATCCAAACTTGTGAGTTGCTAATGCCTTGTTTGGAATTTCCTTGTACATGTGAGCCATTGAATTGTGATCCTTTTTGTTCTTGGCATAGACGTTTAGGTCATCCTCATTCTCCTCTGGGGCATTTATCAGCTTTGCCCACTCCTCAACAGTTGACTGGTACCTTGTACCTTCAGACATCCAAACAATTCTCCCATCTGGGTAAAAATGTGCTGTGGAGTAAAACTGCATGATAAGCTCATCATTCCAATTCGTGAGCTTTTGCCCGACAAAATCTGCAACTCCACAAGCAATAAAGCTCTCTTGCACTCCAGGATAGTGCTCTTCATTCTCCTTCATGAAATTCCAGTCGACCCATCTCATGTCACAGACAATGGGCTTCTTGTCCAACAAGATTGTCTCATAAAAGTCCTGTTGTTCCTTTGTATGGAACCTGTAATCAACAGCAGTTCTTCTCCTTGAAGCATATGGATCTTCCAACCTCCATTTCCTCAATCCTGAGTCTTTCCTGATTCTCATGTTCTCAGCCACAGGATGGGCATCATTGTGGTCTGGTATCTTTGGCTTGAGCTTCCTCAGAACTTGTCCTTCTTCATCTTCCTCATCAACCTCGAGCCTTTGGGGTCTTGTTCTTCTCGTAATTGGAATACTCCTAGTATCCTCTTTGGTGCAGACTTGGCCTTGGGGGCAGCTTTGGGTGCTTCCTTGGGCTTAGATGTGGCAGCCCCTGATCTAATAGCATCACCCATAAGCTTTGGTGCCTTTGGTGCTGGTGCAGCAGGCTCTTCCTCTTCTTCCATCATGGAAGGCTTCCCAATTACTCTGGCCTTGGTCATCTTGACCCTTTCCTTCCTCTTCTTGCTCTCAGCAACTGGCTCTTTGGGATCAGGATTTTCAGGCAGTTGAGTTGATGTTCTGGCCTTGGACATTGGTTGTCTTCCTGCAGGCCTTTTGATCTTCATGACCCTTTCCTTCTTGAGCACTTCTTTCTTGGAAGTAGCCTCATCTTCCTCGACTTTGTAATCTTCATCCTCTGAATCTGAAGTTCTTTTCCTCCTTTGCCTAGTAGCAGCCTTAGGCAAATTGCTAGGAGTACTTCGCTCCCTTCATACTGAAGTTGAGGGACTAGTGCCCTCACTCAAGTTTATCTGCTCTTTTGACCTGTTACGGTTGTCACTTTGATCGGACATACCGCAAAAAGTGACTGCGACCTGTGAAGAGTTTATAGATGAGATAGAAAAGATGAGCATCACAAAATGCAGAGGTTTTTGCAAAGAATGACTCAAAAGTTCAGTCTTAGTTTTCCACGAAAGCATTTCGGATCCACCGATTTTCAAACTCGGTGATACCGAAGCAGTTTTGGAACCTAAACTGATGATCTCGGTTGGACCGAGTTTCAGTTCGGTGGCACCGAGACTGCTAGGGTTTCACAGAATCCTCAAATCGGTAGCACCGATTAGTAATTCTCGGTCAGACCGAGAGCCACTAGTGCAATGGCATAAGCCAAATCGGTGAGACCGATTTTTTCAACTTGGTGGGTCCGAGATGGTTTCGGCGGAAACCTAAACCTAAAAATTTGAATCTCATCTAATCTATGAACTACTTTGGCTGGATAGAAGAGTTGCAATCGTGGCAAGATTCAATATGAAAACAATGTGCTTGGAATCGACGTGGATAGCACAAAGATCAAGTCCATACCCTAACTTGGCGGTGGACTTGCTACGGCGGCTGTGGCGGGGACAAAATCCGCTGACGGCGGCGAAGACCCGGTGACGGGAGGCTGCTTTGGCGGCGAGGAGACGATCCGGAGATCACGATGGCGGAAGCGAGCTGATCTTGTGAGCGAAGGGTTTGGAGAAATTTCCAAAATTTTGCCCGTGACTATATATAGCCCAACCACAGCCGGTGTGACCGAGTGGAACAACTTCGGTGGCACCGAGATGCACTTGTGTTCGATTCTGACCAAATCGGTGAGACCGAAAAGTTCAAATCGGTTGCACCGAGATTGAAAACTTCAGATCAACTTGATGATCTCGGTAGGACCGAAATGGTAGGATCGGTCGGACCGAGAATCATTAAGAGGTTTTGGAAGTTTAAGTCTATGACAAATCGGGGACTCAGGTGCTCCTCACACAGTGGTTCGAATCGACTTGACCAAATTTTGTGATGTAGCATGAATAGAGTTTGAGACGAGAAAAGCATAGATAGCTAAAGAAGGTTCTTAGGCATTCTTGTCCATCCACTTGGCACAAAGAAAAGAAACCAAACAAGCAAAATAACAAGTGGATGTCCTTGAATGAGTAAAATATGCACCAACATGCTCACACAATAAGATGGCAAATGAAATATGTGGCAAAGCATGCACAACCAATTTTAGCATCTATCAAACAATTGGCGATGACTAGGTCATCTATATATGAGTATATTGACTTAGGAGTCAAATGAGAACATTTGATCATAGGTCATACTCATCCTTTAAGCTCAAGTGGGGTTACCACTTTTACATAATGCATTAATGTGTTGACACCATTAGAGTTGCTTTTACTCAATTCTTAGAGTTAAGCTCCCCCTAGATGTGAGATCCCCCCTTAGAGGGATGAACTAACCTTGGGTTTTGTCGATGATGATTTCATGTAGGTGTTGAAGATGTAGATGCTCAATGTTTATGTAGATCATTTGGAGCAATCCTTTGGAGTGAGTTGCACTTTCAACTTGCCTACATGGGTTAGTCCCACAAGGAACAAACAAGAATATCCATAGACATAGAGTGATGCACACACAAGATGATGTCCATGAAAACATTTGGTTACCTTGTCCCTTGACTTAACAACATGAGGGTTTGTGACTCCTTGAACTAGTGCAAGATGTGAAAGTTGATTGCACTTGTTCTTGCCAAAATGATATGAGTGAAGAATGTTGGCAGAGTCACCCTCAAGAACTCTCTAGTTCTTCTTCTTGGGATCCACATCATCTTGATGGGAATCCTTGGAGTTGTAGTTGTACTTGATGAAGTAGAACTTGGCGTAGTCTTGGGGACCCACTCGAGCGAGGCTTTAGGTGCTTCTTCAAATGCATCAATCTCTTCTTGAAGCTTGTCCTTGCCTTTGTTCTTGTGGTCTTGTGGTGGAAGATCATCTTGAGCTTGTGTCCCCTTGAAGGAAGTAGGATCATACTTCTCTTGTTGAGGAACAAACTTTGTCTTGGGGTATTGATCTTCTTCCCACTCAACTACATTGGCGTTGAACTTTCGTTCAAAACCAACACCTTGATTCTTAGGTGCCTTCCTTGCTTGCGTACAATTTCCTCGAATTGCTTACTCGGCAAGGCTCTTGTAAACACCTTTCTCTATAATTCCCTTCAATAAACTATTTTCTTGCTCAAGTGTAACTTGGCTAAGAGAATCATTAGTGGAATCAAGAGAACTGCTAGAAGCAACAATATTGGATTTGACATTATTATTGTTACTACTAGAGGAAGTATCTTTCTTGTACTTGTTACTAGACTTGACTTGAGGCATGTAAGTAGATGAGAGTAAATGCTTGGCAATGTAAGAAGAACTTTTCTTGCGGAGATCATCATTGATTGCCTTTAAGAACTCATGCTCTTGCTCAAGATTGAGCTTTTCAAAGCGTATCTTCTCATGAGCCCTTAAAAGTTCTCTATGATCTTCGAAGATAGTTTCATGAGCCAACTTAAGAGTGTTTAGTTCTTTAGTTAGAAGCTGAATTTTCTCCTTATCATTGTCATTCGTTTGATTAGCATGATTAATTGACATTTCATCATAGTATTCATCACTAGAGTTGTCAACAAGTAAATCATCATCACCTAGCAAGTCATCTTCATCACTATTGAAATCAACATACTCGGGATGTGTTACCTTTGGACCTTTGGCCATGAAGCATCTTCCAATTCCTTCATTTGGTGAATCAAACATGTCGTAGGAGTTGGTTGACACAAGTGCTAGACCGGCAACACCTTCATCTTGAGTATGTTCGAGTCGGAGTGATAGCTTCTCTCGGAGTGATTGTCGAGTCGGAGCCGAAACCCATTCACCAACATGAGCTTGATGTCTTCGTTTTGTGTAGCTCTTTGATGACTTGTCCTTCCTTTCTGAATCCTTGCTTCTCCGTGAAGGTCTTCGTTCATAACGATCATCTCTACTCCTCCTCTCTCTTGGTGGTGATTCTTCTCTTTTGCTTCTTCTTTTTGGAGAATCTTCTCTTCTTGTGTAGGGTGCCGTACACTCATTGGAGTAGTGTCCGGGTCTCCCACAATTGTAGCAATGCGCTCTCGACTAGAAGATCTTTTGTCATTGTAAGACCTTGACTTGGAGCTTCTTTCTTTGCTTCTACTTTTGTAGAACTTGTTGAAGTTCTTCACCATTAGGCTCAATTCTTCATTGAAGGTTGGTTTCTCACTTGATGATGTGGGGGCTTCACTTGAGGCTTTGTAAGCACCGCTTGACTTGTTGTGAAGTTCCTCCTTGTCCTTGAGTGACATCTCATGAGCAACAATCCTTCCAATGACTTCCGTTAACTTGAGATCTTTGTAGTTTGGCATCATTTGGATCAATGTGCACACGGTATCATACTTTCCATCCAATGCTCTTAGAATCTTTTTGATGATGAATTTGTCGGTCATCTCTTCACTCCCTAAGTCGGCAATCTCATTTGTGATAAGAGCAAGCCTAGAGTACATTTCAGCGACACCTTCACCATCCTTCATTTTGAACTTGTCAAGCTGACTTTGGAGCACATCCAACTTGGATTCCTTGACGGATTCGGTACCTTCGTGCATATCAATCAAAGTATCCCAAATTTCCTTTCCATTCTCAAGACGGCTGATTTTGTTGAATTCTTCGGGGCACAATCCGTTGAAGATGATGTCACATGCTTGAGCGTTGTATTGTAGCATCTTCAATTCTTCCGCATTAGCTTCACGGTTCGGTTCTCTCCCATCGAAGAATTCACCTTGCAAGCCAATACAAATAATTGCTCAAACGGCGGGGTTATGTCCAAGAATATGCATTTTCATCTTATGCTTCCAACTAGCAAAATTAGTACCATCAAAGTAAGGACCTCTACGGTGATAATTTCCTCGCTAGACGCCATACTCTCCTAGGTTGTGAAACCAAGGCTATGACCACCAAAAGCTATGAAAATCAAAGCAAATGGAGACCAAAGCTCGATACCACTTGTAGGACCTTGAAGTATGTCTAGGGGGGTGATTAGACTACTTGACCAATAAAAACTTAACCTTTTCCCAATTTTATAGTTTGGTAGATTTTAGCTATTTTAGGACAAGTCAAGCAATCATCACACAATTCAAGCAAGCATGCAAAGAGTATATTGGCAGCGGAAAATAAAGCATGCAACTTGCAAGAAAGTAAGGGAAAGGGTTTAGAGGATTCAAACACAATTGGAGACACGAATGTTTTTGGCGTGGTTCCGATAGGTGGTGCTATCGTACCTCCACGTTGATGGGGACTTCAACCCACGAAGGGTAGCAGTTCTTGCGAGTCCACGGAGGGCTCCACCCACGAAGGGTCCACGAAGTAGCAACCTTGTCTATCCCACCATGGCCGTCGCCCACGAAGGACTTGCCTCACTAGCGGTAGATCTTCACGAAGTAGTCGATCTCCTTGCCCTTACAAACTCCTTGGTTCAACTCCACAATCTTGTCGGAGGCTCCCAAGTGACACCTAGCCAATCTAGGAGAAACCACTCTCCAAGAAGTAACAAATGGTGTGTTGATGATGAACTCCTTGCTCTTGTGCTTCAAATGATAGTCTCCCCAACACTCAACTCTCTCTCATAGGATTTGGATCTGGTGGAAAGATGATTTGAGTGGAAAGCAACTTGGGGAAGGCTAGAGATCAAGATTCATATGGTAGGAATGGAATATCTTGGCCTCAACACATGAGTAGGTGGTTCTCTCTCAGAAATGGTAAGTTGGAAGTGTAGGTTCAGTCTGATGGCTCTCTCCACGAATGAAGAGGAGGTGAAGGGGGTATATATAGCCTCCACACAAAATCTAACCGTTACACACAATCTACCAAACTCGGTGGGACCGAATAGTTAAACTCGGTCAGACCGATTTAGTAAACCTAGTGACCGTTAGTGATTTTAATTGGGATGACATGCATCTCGGTGAGACCGATATGGTTAGGGTTAGGGCATAACGTAATCTCGGTGAGACCGATTACACAAACTTCGGTGAGACCGATTACACAAACTTCGGTGAGATCGATTTTGGTAATTAGCTAACAGAGAGTTGGTCGGAGTAAACTCGGTGGGACCGATTTGCTCTTTTCGGTGAGACCGAAATGTTACAAAAAGGAAACAGAGAGTTTACATTGCAATCTCGGTGGGACCGATCGCTCACTTGGTTGGACCGAAGAAGCGTTCTGAAGGAAACAAAGAGATTGCAACCCCATCTCGGTGAGACCGAGGTCCCTATCGGTAAGACCGATTTGCTTAGGGTTTGTGGCAGTGGCTATGACTTTTGGAATCGGTGGCGCCGGATAGAAAGAATCGGTGTGACCGGTTTTGGCTTTAGGTTTAGGTCATTTGTGGATGTGGGAAAGTAGTTGAGGGTTTTGGAGCATATCACTAAGCACATGAAGCAAAAGGCTCATTAAGCAACACCTCATCCCTTCTTGATAGTATTGGCTTTTCCTATGGACTCAATGTGATCTTGGATCACTAAAATGTAAAATGAAGAGTCTTGAGCTTTTGAGCTTGAGCCAATCCTTTGTCCTTAGTATTTTGAGGGATCCACTTTCATCATCCATGCCATGCCATTCATTGAGCTTTCCTGAAATAATAGTCTTGGAATAGCATTAGCTCAATGAGCTATATGTTGTTATGAATTCCCAAAACCACCTAGGGATAGTTGCACTTTCACGGACCCGTGCGCAAGTGCCGTGCCTGAGCGAGCGGCTCCAAAGGTAGGTGTCAATCGAGCAGGCGATTAGGTCAAGCATGTTATGTATGAATAAGAAAATCCGTCTAGATAGGTGCTGAGAAAGCACACGCCACTGGGTCTGGCCCGAGCAGCTTGGGGATAATGCAGCCCGAGGGGCGCCCCCAACAAGGTAAGTAAAGAACATAAGCAAAACGGATACATGCCGCAGGGACGGACCAACGCAGCCTGGGAATGATGCAGCCTGAGGGGCGCTCCCAGCTGAAAATGGAACTTGGAAAGGTGTGATGGTTGGAGATGGTTGGAGATGGCTGCGTTGGTTGGTTGGAGATGGCGGGATGTTGAGGTAGCGGATGACGCGTGATGAGGAAGCCGGCCCTCACGAGCCCTCCGGACCTGGAGCCTCGGGAGGCTCCGGGGGCACGGGGGGTTCCTCGAGAGCCATCTCCATCTCTGCCAGGACCGCGTGCTGCTTGACCTGCTGAGCCTCCAGAGCGCACCTCAACAGGCGCTGATGGGCGGCGACCACGTTCGGCAGGCCGAAAGGCATGCGAACATAGCTGTGAGGTGGACCCTCGCAACGCCCCATGCGTGAGGACCAGAGGCGCTCCTGAGACGCGGCCCGGTTAAGCCCTGGTATGTCGATGCAGACTCGCAGCGCACCATCCTCGCCTGGATATGGGGCCACGGCGGGCAGGCGGCGACAGCCGCGCATGACTCTTGACTCTTGTAGCTCCTGGATGCTCCTCGTGATGAACTCCTGAGGGTTTGGCCCTCCTTGCCTCATACCTTCCTGAGGGAAACATGCCTTGAAGCACGCCTCCAAGTGGTGCCCGAGCGCCTCCCTTGTGACCCCGGCTAGGTCGGTGGCTCGCCATGAAAGAGCCCCCGAGCCCCGCATGTGGAGGTCGCCGGGTGCGCCTTCCTATGCGACAGAGGGTGGCGCCCCTTGGACGGGCGCGGGTCCTGTTGCTACGCCTCCGGAGGTGCCTACCCCATGAGGGCTTGGACCAGGCGAAGCCTTCTTCCTCTTAGGGATCGCCTCGGGAAGTCTCCCACTCCTGTGATCTGGGTCTTCGATTGCTGCGGCTTGGAAGGCACGCTCAAGAGAGCACACTGCATCCCTTTCCTCACAAGGCACTGTGATGACTCCTCCGCTTCCTCGCATCTTGAGGACATTGTAGCCATGGTGAGTCAACGCCACGAACTTGGCCAAAGCTGGGTACCCGAGGATGGCATTGTATGGCGGCGAATGTGGGCGACGTCAAGTCGATGAGCTCGGTGCGGTAGTTGTTATTTGTCCGAAGGTGACGGGAAGCGAACTTGCCCTATCGGGACGGTGGAACCATCGGTGACTCTGAGAAAGGCTTGGTCGGTGAAGTCGATCGTATGGCACTTGGAGATCGTTGAATGTCTCGGCAGATAGGGCGTTGAGTCCTGCTCCGCCATCGATTAGGGTCTGGTGACTTGCACGTTCTTGATGTTGGTGAGCAAAGCATGGGGAGGACTCCGGCAGTTGCCGCGCACTTGAGCTGATCCGCTGAACTGAACGTGATAGCACACGACGACCACCTGAGAGGGCGTGTGTCCTCTAGCTTGGGAGGACTGCATTCACCTCGCGAGCAAACTGCTTGAAGATGCGCTGAGAGGTGGGGCATGAGCACCACCCAGGATGCAAGCGATCGCGCGCGGCTCCTGGAAGCCCCCAGCCCCCTCGTCCTAATGATGGTCTTCGTACCTCCTTGGCGGCTGCGGCAGAGGTGGGAGCCCTGCGTTGCCTTGAGGGCGGTCCTCACGAGGCTGGTCCCTCCAACCTCCCTTGCGAGGCTGGTCCTGCCAGCGGTCCTCGCGAGGTCTGTCACTGAAGGAAATATGCCCTAGAGGCAATAATAAAGTTATTATTTATTTCCTTATATCATGATAAATGTTTATTATTCACGCTAGAATTGTATTAACCGGAAACATAATACATGTGTGAATACATAGACAAACATATAGTCACTAGTATGCCTCTACTTGACTAGCTCATTAATCAAAGATGGTTATGTTTCCTAACCATAGACATGTGTTGTCATTTGATTAATGGGATCACATCATTAGGCGAATGATGTGATTGACATGACCCATTCCGTTAGCCTAGCACTTGATCGTTTAGTATGTTGCTATTGCTTTCTTCATGACTTATACATGTTCCTGTAACTATGAGATTATGCAACTCCGTTTACGGAGGAACACTTTGGTGCTACCAAACGTCACAACGTAACTGGGTGATTATAAAGGAGTACTACAGGTGTCTCCAAAGGTACATGTTGGATTGGCGTATTTCGAGATTAGGTTTTGTCACTCCGATTGCCGGAGAGGTATCTCTGGGCCCTCTCGGTAATCCACATCACTATAAGCCTTGTAAGCATTGCAACAAATGAGTTAGTTACGGGATGATGTATTACAGAACGAGTAAAGAGACTTGCCGGTAACGAGATTGAACTAGGTATTGGATACCGACGATCAAATCTCGGGCAAGCAACATACCGATGACAAAGGGAACAACGTATGTTGTTATGCGGTTTGACCGATAAAGATCTTCGTAGAATATGTAGGAGCCAATATGAGCATCCAGGTTCCGCTATTGGTTATTGACCAAGAATAGTTCTAGGTCATGTCTACATAGTTCTCGAACCCGTAGGGTCCGCACGCTTAAGGTTTTGATGACAGTTATATTATGAGTTTATGAGTTTTGATGTACCGAAGGAGTTCGGAGTCCTGGATGAGATCGGGGACATGACGAGGAGTCTCGAAATGGTCGAGACGTAAAGATCGATATATTGGACGACTATATTCGGAGTTCGGAAAGGTTCCGAGTGATTCGGATATTTTTCGGAGTACCGGGGAGTTACGGGAATACGGGGAAGAGTATTGGGCCTTAATGGGCCTTGGTGGGAAGGAACCAGGAGGTGGCGCGCGCCCCTCCCAAGCCCAGTCCGAATTGGACAAGGGGTTTGGGGCGCGGCCCCCCTCTCCCTTCCTTCTCCACTTCCCTCCTTTCCCCCCTTCTCCTAGTTAGACTAGGAAAGAAGGAGTCCTACTCCCGGTGGGACTAGGACTCCCCTTGGTGCGCCCTCCTCCTCCCTTGCTCCTTTATATACGGGGGCAGGGGGGCACCCCATAACACACAAGTTGATCTACGTGATCGTTCCTTAGCCGTGTGCGGTGCCCCCCTCCACCATATTCCACCTCGGTCATATCGTCGCGGAGCTTAGGCGAAGCCCTGCGCCGGTGAAGCATCATCATCGTCACCACGCCTTCGTGCTGTCAGGAACTCATCCCCGACACTTTGCTGGATCGGAGTCCGTGGATCGTCATCGAGCTGAACGTGTGCTGAACTCGGAGGTGCCGTGCGTTCGGTACTTGAATCGGTCGGATCGTGAAGACGTACGACTACATCAACCGCGTTGTCATAACGCTTCCGCTTACGGTCTAGGAGGGTACGTGGACATACACTCTCCCCTCTCGTTGCTATGCCATCACCATGATCTTGCGTGTGCGTAGGAATTTTTTTGAAATTACTACGTTCCCCAACAGTGGCATCCGAGCCAGGTTTTATGCGTTGATGTCATATGCACGAGTAGAACACAAGTGAGTTGTGGGCGATATAAGTCATACCGCTTACCAACATGTCATACTTTGGTTCGGCGGTATTGTGAGATGAAGCGGCCCGGACCGACATTACGATACGCTTACATGAGACTGGTTTCACCGCTCGAGCACTCGTTACTTAAAGGTGACCGGCGGGTGTCTGTCTCTCTCATTTTAGTTGAACCGAGTGTGGCTACGCCTGGTCCTTGCGAAGGTTAAAACAGCACCAACTTGACAAACTATCGTTGTGGTTTTGATGCGTAGGTAAGAACGGTTCTTGCTCAGCCCGTAGCAGCCACATAAAACTTGCAACAACAAAGTAGAGGACGTCTAACTTGTTTTTGCAGGGCATGTTGTGATGTGATATGGTCAAGACGTGATGCTATATTTTATTGTATGAGATGATCATGTTTTGTAACCAAGTTCTCGGCAATGGCGGGGAGCCATATGGTTGTCGCTTATTGTATGAAATGCAACGCCATGTAATTGCTTTACTTTATCACTAAGCGGTAGCGATAGTCGTAGAAGCAATAGTTGGCGAGACGACAACGATGCTACGATAGAGATCAAGGTGTTGCGCCGGTGACGGTGGTGATCACGACGGTGCTTCGGAGATGGAGATCACAAGCACAAGATGATGATGGCCATATCATATCACTTATATTGATTGCATGTGATGTTTATCCTTTATGCATCTTATCTTGCTTCGATTAACGGTAGCATTATAAGATGATCTCTCACTGAATATCAAGAAGTGTTCTCCCTGAGTATGCACCGTTGCGAAAGTTCTTCGTGCTGAGACACCATGTGATGATCGGGTGTGATAGGCTCTACGTTCAAATACAACGGGTGCAAAACAGTTGCACAGCGAATACTCAGGTCAAACTTGACGAGCCTAGCATATCTGAGATATGGCCTCGGAACACGGAGACGGAAAGGTCGAACGTGAATCATATAGTAGATATGATCAACATAGTGATGTTCACCATTGAAACTACTCCATCTCACGTGATGATCGGACATGGTTTAGTTGATTTGGATCACGTAATCACTTAGATGACTAGAGAGATGTCTATCTAAGTGGGAGTTCTTAAGTAATATGATTAATTGAACTTTAATTTATCATGAACTTAGTCCTGGTAGTATTTTGCAAATTATGTTGTAGATCAATAGCTCGCGTTGTTGCTTCCCTATGTTTTTGCTTTCATATGTTTATTTTAATATGTTCCTAGAGTAAATTGTATTGAAAAATGTTAGTAGCAATGATGCGGATTGGATCCGTGATCCGAGGTTTATCCTCATTGCTGCCTGTAAGAATTATGTCCTTGATGCACCGCTAGGTGATGAGACCTATTGCAGCAGCAGATGCAGACATTATGAACGTTTGGCTAGCTCAATATGATGACTACTTGATAGTTTAGTGCACCATGCTTAACGGCTTAGAATCGGGACATCAAAGACGTTTTGAACGTCATGGACCATATGAGATGTTCCAGGAATTGAAGTTAATATTTCAAGCAAATACCGAGTTGAGAGATATGAAGTCTCCAACAAGTTCTATAGCTAAAAGATGGAGGAGAATCGCTCAACTAGTGAGCATGTGCTCAGATTATGCAGGTACTTCAATCGCTTGAATCAAGTGGGAGTTAATCTTCCAGATAAGGTAGTGATTGACAGAATTCTCTAGTCACCATCACTAAGTTACTAGAACTTCGTGATGAACTATAGTATGCAAGGGATGACAAAAAAGATTCTCGAGCTCTTCTGATGTTGAAATCGACGAAGGTAGAAATCAAGAAAGAGCATCAAGTGTTGATGATTGACAAGACCACTAGTTTCAAGAAAAGGGCAAAGGGAAAGAAAGGGAAACTTCAAGTGGAATGGCAAACAAGTTGTCACTCCCGCGAAGAAGCCCAAAGCTGGACCAAAGCCTGAAACTAAGTTCTTCTACTGCAAAGGAAATGGTCACTGGAAGCGGAAATGCCCTGAATATTTGGTGGATAAGAAGGATGGCAAAGTGAACAAGAGTATATTTGATATCTGAGTTATTGATGTGTGCCTTACTAGTGTTTATAGTAGCCCCGAGTATTTGATACTCGTTAGGTTGCTAAGATTAGTAACTTCGAAACATGAGTTCTGAGAATAAACAGAGACTAGTTGAAGGGAAGTGACGATGAGTGTTGGAAGTAGTTCCAAGATTGATATGATCATCATCGCACACTCCCTATACTCTCGGGATTAGCGTTGAACCTAAATAAATGTTATTTGGCGCTTATGCGTTGAGCATGAATATGATTTCATCATGTTTATTGCAATACGGTTATTCATGTAAGTTAGAGAATAATTATTGTTACTGTTTACATGAATAAAACCTTCTATGGTCATACACCCAATGAAAATGGTTTGTTGGATCTCGATCGTGTGATACACATATTCATAATATTGAAACCAAAAGATGTAAAGTTAATAATGATAGTGCAACTTATTTGTGGCACTGCAGTTTAGGTCATATTGGTGCAAAGCGCATGAAGAAACTCCATCTTGATGGGCTTTTGGAATCACTTGATTATGAATCATTTGATGCTTGCGAACCGTGCCTTTTGGGCAAGATGACTAAAACTCCGTTCTCGAGAACAATGGAACGAGCTCTTGACTTGTTGGAAATAATACATACCGATGTATGCGATCCAATGAGTGTTGATGCTCGTGGCAAGTATCATTATTTTCGACCTTCACAGATGATTTGAGCAGATATGCGTATATCTTCTTGATGAAACATAAGTCTGAAATAGTTGAAAAGTTCAAAGAATTTCAGAGTGAAGTAGAAAATCATCGTAACAAGAAAATAAAGTTTACGCGATCCGATCGTGGAGATGAATATTTGAGTTCTGAGTTTGGTCTTCAATTAAAATAAAGTGGAATAGTTTCACAGCTCACGCCACCGGAACACCACAACGTTATGGTGTGTCCGAACGTCGTAACCGTACTTTATTTTGATATGGTGCAATCAATGATGTCTCTTACCGATTTACCAATATCGTTTTGGGGTTATGCATTAGAGACAGCTGCATTCACGTTTAATAGGGCACCATCTAAATCCGTTGAGACGACACCATATGAACTATGGTTTAACAATGAAACCTAAGTATCGCTTTCTTAAAAGTTTTGGAGTTGTGATGCTTATGTGAAAAAGTTTTCATCTGATAAGCTCGAACCCAAATCGGAGAAGTGCGTCTTCATAGAATACCCAAAGGTAACTATTGGGTACACCTTCTATCACAGATCCGAAGGCAAGTTTTTTGTTGCTAAGATGGATCCTTTCTAGAGAAGAAGTTTTCTCTCGAAAGAAGTGAGTGGGAGGAAAGTAGAACTTGATGAAGTAATTGTACCTTCTCCCTTATTGGAAAGTAGTTCATCACAGAAATCAGTTCCAGTGATTCCTACACCAATTAGAGGAAGTTGATGATGATGGTCATAAAACTTCAGATCAAGTTGCTACCAAACCTCGTAGGTCTTCCAGAGTAAAATCCGCAGTGAGTGGTACGGTAATCAGAAATTCTGGAAGTCATGTTACTAGAACATGATGAACCTACGGACTATGAGGAAGCGATGATGAGCCCAGATTCCGCGAAATGGCTTGAGGCCAAAAAATCTGAGATAGGATCCATATATGAGAACAAAGTGTGGAATTTGGTTGACTTGCTCGATGATCAGCAAGTCAAGTTAAATAAATGGATCTTCAAGAGGAAGACAGATGCTGATAGTAGTGTTACTATCTACAAAGCTCGACTTGTCGCAAAAAAGGTTTTCGAGAAATTCAAAGTGTTGACTACAATGAGATTTTCTCAACTGTAGCGATGCTTAAGTCTGTCCGAATCATGTTAGCAATTGCCACATTTTATGAAATCTGGCAAATGGATGTCAAAACTACATTCTTTAATGAATTTATTAAAGAAGAGTTGTATATGATGCAACCAGAAGGTTTTTCAATCCTAAAGGAGCTAACAAAATGTGCAAGCTCCAGAGATCCATCTATGGACTGGTGCAAGCATCTCAGAGTTGGAATACACGCTTTGATAAGTTGATCAAAGCATATAGTTTTATACAGACTTGCGGTGAAGCCTGTATTTACAATAAAGTGAGTGGGAGCACTACCACCTTTCTGATAAATATATGTGAGTAACATATTGTTGATCGAAAATAATGTAGAATTATTCTGCAAAGCATAAAGGAGTGTTTGAAAGGAGTTTTTTCAAAGAAAGACCTCGGCAAAGCTACTTACATATTGAGCATCAAGATCTATTGAGATAGATCAAGACGCTTGATAAGATTTTCAATGAGTACATACCTTGACAAGATTTTGAAGTAGTTCAAAATGGAACAGTCAAAGAAAGAGTTCGTGCCTATGTTGCAAAGGTATGAAATTGAGTAAGACTCAAATCCCGACCACAGCAGAAAATAGAAAGAGAATGAAAGTCATTCACTATGCCTCAGTCACAGGTTCTATAAAGTATGCTATGCTATGTACCAGACCTACTGTATACCTTGCTTTGAATTTACAAGGGAGTACAATAGTGATCTAGGAGTAGATCACTGGACATTGGTCAAGAATATCCTTAGTGAGGACTAAGGAAATATTTCTCGATTATGGAGGTGATAATAGAGCCCATCGTAAAGAGTTACATCGGTGCAAGCTTTTACACCGATCCAGATGACTCTAAGTCTCAATCTGGATACATATTAAAAGTGGGAGCAATTAGCTAGAGTATCTCCGTGCAGAACATTGTAGACATAGAATATTTGCAAAATACATACGGCTCTGAATATGACAGACCCGTTGACTAAGCTTCTCTCACGAGCAAAACATGATCACACCTTAGTACGCTTTGGGTGTTTATCACATAGCGATGTGAACTAGATTATTGACTCTAGTAAACCCTTTGGGTGTTGGTCACATGACGATGTGAACTATGGGTGTTAATCATATACAGATATGAATATTGGTGTTGAATCACATGGCGATGTGAACTAGATTATTGACTCTAGTGCAAGTGGGAGACTGAAGGAAATATGCCCTAGAGGCAATAATAAAGTTATTATTTATTTCCTTATATCATGATAAATGTTTATTATTCACGCTAGAATTGTATTAACCGGAAACATAATACATGTGTGAATACATAGACAAACATATAGTCACTAGTATGCCTCTACTTGACTAGCTCATTAATCAAAGATGGTTTTGTTTCCTAACCATAGACATGTGTTGTCATTTGATTAATGGGATCACATCATTAGGAGAATGATGTGATTGACATGACCCATTCCGTTAGCCTAGCACTTGATCGTTTAGTATGTTGCTATTGCTTTCTTCATGACTTATACATGTTCATGTAACTATGAGATTATGCAACTCCCGTTTACGGAGGAACACTTTGGTGCTACCAAACGTCACAACGTAATCGGGTGATTATAAAGGAGTACTACAGGTGTCTCCAAAGGTACATGTTGGGTTGGCGTATTTCGAGATTAGGTTTTGTCACTCCGATTGCTCTGGAGAGGTATCTCTGGGCCCTCTCGGTAATGCACATCACTATAAGCCTTGCAAGCATTGCAACTAATGAGTTAGTTACGGGATGATGTATTACAGAACGAGTAAAGAGACTTGCCGGTAACGAGATTGAACTAGGTATTGGATACCGATGATCAAATCTCAGGCAAGCAACATACCGATGACAAAGGGAACAACGTATGTTGTTATGCGGTTTGACCGATAAAGATCTTCGTAGAATATGTAGGAGCCAATATGAGCATCCAGGTTCCGCTATTGGTTATTGACCAAGAATAGTTCTAGGTCATGTCTACATAGTTCTCGAACCCGTAGGGTCCGTGACGCTTAAGGTTTTGATGATGCTTATATTATGAGTTTATGAGTTTTGATGTACCTAAGGAGTTCGGAGTCCCGGATGAGATCGGCGACATGACGAGGAGTCTCGAAATGGTCGAGACGTAAAGATCGATATATTGGACGACTATATTCGGAGTTCGGAAAGGTTCCGAGTGATTCGGGTATTTTTTGGAGTACCGGGGAGTTACGGGAATACGGGGAAGAGTATTGGGCCTTAATGGGCCTTGGTGGGAAGGAACCAGGAGGTGGCGCGCGCCCCTCCCAAGCCCAGTCCGAATTGGACAAGGGGTTTGGGGCGCGGCCCCCCTCTCCCTTCCTTCTCCACTTCCCTCCTTTCCCCCCTTCTCCTAGTTAGACTAGGAAAGAAGGAGTCCTACTCCCGGTGGGACTATGACTCCCCTTGGTGCGCCCTCCTCCTCCCTTGCTCCTTTATATACGGGGGCAGGGGGGCACCCCATAACACACAAGTTGATCTACGTGATCGTTCCTTAGCCGTGCGGTGCCCCCTCCACCATATTCCACCTCGGTCATATCGTCATGAGCTTAGGCGAAGCCTGCGCCCGATGAAGCATCATCATCGTCACCACGCCGTCGTCTTTGAGAGGAACTCATCCCGACACTTTGCTGGATCGAGTCCGGGATCGTCATCGAGCTGAGCGTGTGCTGAACTCAGAGGTGCCGTGCGTTCGGTACTTGGATCGGTCGGATCGTGAAGACGACGACTACATCAACCGCGTTGTCATAACGCTTCCGCCACGGTCTCACGAGTGCGTGGACATACACTCTCCCTCTCGTTACTATGCCATCACCATGATCTTGCGTGTGCGTAGGAATTTTTGAAATTACTACGTTCCCCAACGTGGCATCCGAGCCAGGTTTTATGCGTTGATGTCATATGCACGAGTAGAACACAAGTGAGTTGTGGGCGATATAAGTCATACCGCTTACCAAAGCATGTCATACTTTGGTTTGGCGGTATTGTGAGATGAAGCGGCCGGACCGACATTACGCGTCACGCTTACGCGAGACTGGTTTCACCGCTTGAGCACTCGTTGCTTAAAGGTGACGGCGGGTGTCTCTCTCTCACTTTAGTTGAACCAGTGTGGCTACGCCCGGTCCTTCTGAAGGTTAAAACAGTACTAACTTGACGAACTATCATTGTGGTTTTGATGCGTAGGTAAAAAGGGTTCTTGCTCAGCCCATAGCAGCCACGTAAAACTTGCAACAACAAAGTAGAGGACGTCTAACTTGTTTTGCAGGGCATGTTGTGATGTGATATGGTCAAGACGTGATGCTATATTTTATTGTATGAGATGATCATGTTTTGTAACCAAGTTATCGGCAAGCTGGCAGGAGCCATATGGTTGTCGCTTTATTGTATGAAATGCAAGCGCCATGTAATTGCTTTACTTTATCACTAAGCGGTAGCGATAGTCGTAGAAGCAATAGTTGGCGAGACGACAACGATGCTACGATGGAGATCAAGGTGTCGCGCGGTGACGATGGTGATCACGACGATTGCGGAGATGGAGATCACAAGCACAAGATGATGATGGCCATATCATATCACTTATATTGATTGCATGTGATGTTTATCCTTTATGCATCTTATCTTGCTTCGATTGACGGTAGCATTATAAGATGATCTCTCACTAAATATCAAGAAGTGTTCTCCCTGAGTATGCACCGCTATGCGAAAGTTCTTCGTCTTTGAGACACCACGTGATGATCGGGTGTGATAGGCTCTACGTTCAAATACAACGGGTGCAAAACAGTTGCACACGCGAATACTCAGGTCAAACTTGACGAGCCTAGCATATACAGATATGGCCTCGGAACACGGAGACCGAAAGGTCGAACGTGAATCATATAGTAGATATGATCAACATAGTGATGTTCACCATTGAAACTACTCCATCTGACGTGATGATCGGACATGGTTTAGTTGATTTGGATCACGTAATCACTTAGATGACTAGAGAGATGTCTATCTAAGTGGGAGTTCTTAAGTAATATGATTAATTGAACTTTAATTTATTATGAACTTAGTCTTGGTAGTATTTTGCAAATTATGTTGTAGATCAATAGCTCGCGTTGTTGCTTCCCTATGTTTTTGCTTTCATATGTTTATTTTAATATGTTCCTAGAGTAAATTGTATTGAAAAATGTTAGTAGCAATGATGCGGATTGGATCCGTGATCTGAGGTTTATCCTCATTGCTGCACAGAAGAATTATGTCCTTGATGCACCGCTAGGTGACAGACCTATTGCGGGAGCAGATACAGACAGTATGAACGTTTGGCTAGCTCAATATGATCACTAGTTGATAGTTTAGTGCACCATGCTTAACGGCTTAGAATCGGGACTTCAAAGACGTTTTGGACGTCATGGACCATATGAGATGTTACAGAATTGAAGTTAATATTTCAAGCAAATACCCGAGTTGAGAGATATGAAGTCTCCAACAAGTTCTATAGCTAAAAGATGGAGGAGAATCGCTCAACTAGTGAGCATGTGCTCAGATTGTCCGGGTACTTCAATCGCTTGAATCAAGTGGGAGTTAATCTTCCAGATAAGGTAGTGATTGATGTAATTCTCTAGTCACCATCACTAAGTTACTAGAACTTCGTGATGAACTATAGTATGCAAGGGATGACGAAAAAGATTCCCGAGCTCTTCTGATGTTGAAATCGACGAAGGTAGAAATCAAGAAAGAGCATCAAGTGTTGATGATTGACAAGACCACTAGTTTCAAGAAAAGGGCAAAGGGAAAGAAAGGGAAACTTCAAGTGGAATGGCAAACAAGCATCATCATCGTCACCACGCCGTCGTGCTGACAGGAACTCATCCCCGACACTTTGCTGGATCGGAGTCCGGGGATCGTCATCGAGCTGAACGTGTGCTGAACTCGGAGGTGCCGTGCGTTCGGTACTTGGATCGGTCGGATCGTGAAGACGTACGACTACATCAACCGCGTTGTCATAACGCTTCCGCTTACGGTCTACGAGGGTACGTGGACATACACTCTCCCCTCTCGTTGCTATGCCATCACCATGATCTTGCGTGTGCGTAGGAATTTTTTTGAAATTACTACGTTCCCCAACAGTCACGTCATCCTTGGCGAGGGCCACGGTCTTCCCAGCGTCATGCGCCTCTTCCTCCTCCTCGGCCGTTGCCCCGATCATTGCGCTCGGGGCGTCGGCCGATACGCCCTTCTCGCACGGCCCTGAGCTCCTGGCATTCATTGGTGTTGTGGGTGTGGAGGTCGTGGTATACGCAGATGTCGGCTGCCTTTGGATGACTCGGGCTGATCCACCTCGCTTGGTGTCCGGTTACGCTGCGAGCACGGCAACCCCTTGCGCTTCACGTCCTTGACCTTGGGCTTCTTCTCTTACGGATTGGCAGCGGAAGCTCGAGGAGGAGAGGCGCCTTCCTCGACCTGGCGCATTTGGTCGCCAAGTTGAACAGCTCGAGGATGTGCACAGGTCTTCATGCATTGCTAGCTCCTCCTTCATCTTGACGTCACGCACGCCATCGGAGAAGGCTGAGATGATGGATTCCTCAGTCACCTTGGGAATCTTGAGGCGGGCATTGTTGAAGCGCTGGATGTACTTCTCTGTGGTCTCTCTGCTCTGTTTGATGCGGCGCATGTCGCTCACGGCCGGAGGCCGATCGCGAGTGCCTTGGAAGTTGGCGATGAAGCGGGTGCGCATCTCGTCCCAGAGGAGATCGTGCCGGAGCCGTGTTCAGAGCCAGGTTCGGCTCCGGCCCTTGAGCGCAATGGGGAACCAATTCGCCATGACCTTTTCGTCCCGTTGGCGGCTTGATACCCAGCTCATAGAGCTGAAGGAACTCCGCTGGGTCGGCGGTTGCCGTAGCGAGGAGGCCGGTCTGCTTGAACTTCCGGGCCATGCGACGCCACGTAGCTCGGCGGTGAAGGCGCGACCGCAAGTAGCCACGGGGCTCTTCTTGATCTGAGCTTGTTCTTGTGGATTCCCGCGCACCGCTGCCTGGAGCAGCGCGGGGTCTTGACACGGTGGCGCTGGAACACGATCGCGGCGCTACGGTGCTGGGAGCACGCGAGCACCTTCTTGGGGACGAGGGATCTCCTGGCAGCTCCTTTCTTGTTGCGCGGGCGCCGGACGCAGAGGATCTCGGCCCGGGGTCACGCGCCTTGGAGCCAGGGCACCTTCTTGGGGAGGAGGTGGCTAGGGCACCTTCGGCTCCCTGCCTCCTGCGCGGGGTGAAGAGCGAGGCAACGAGAGGGACGGCGCGGGGGAGCCCCCTGCAGCGTGGACGAGCTCGGTGACGCGGTCGAGCCACTCCTCGTGACGCGTCGCCGACAGGGGCCAGTAAGCGCAGGAGCTCGTTCGCCGCGATGGCGCGGCTCGAGCCTCCATGGGAGCGCTTGATGGGGCGAAGAACCGGTAAAGGCGGCGAAGGAGTAGCGATGCGGCCCTCTCGCTTCACCGATGGATGCAGGGACGAGGCCTGCTGCTCGTTCCCCGCCGGGCCGGTGGCGGCGTTGGCGGCAGGCGACGAGGAACGACGGGGGTGTCCGCCGACGGGAGCCATCTGGGCAACTCGAGCGGCGCGAGCTGCCCGACGCGAGCTCGGCGAGCGTCAGCCATGGACACGACGGAAGATCACACGCGACCAGCGGAAGAAAGATTCCGGCGCACCCCTACCTGGCGCGCCAAATGTCGGATTTCGGGTTCTGGCAGACCCTTAAGGTTCGAACTCTGGGGTGCGCGCGGAGATCTTTCCCCTACCAGCTCACGCGTGAATGGTTTGCAAGGGATCTAAACTAGGAACGATGAACAGCACAAGAGATGCGAGATTTATACTGGTTCGGGCCACCGTTGTGGTGTAATACCCTACTCCGGTGTGTGGTGTGGTGGATTGCCTCTGGGGCTGATGAAGAACCGTACAAAGGAAGAACAGCCTCGCGAGGGGCTGTTCTTGAGCTGGTACAGTGGACTGCTCGGGTGAGTCCAGCTGCTTCTCTCTCTCTCTCCCTGGTAGGTTCGACCTCCTCGTTGATTGATCGATCGATTCCCTACCTCTGTGCTGGCTAGTCCTATTTATAGAGGGAGGCCCTAGGCCTCTTCCCAAATAATGAGCGGGAAGGGCGCCAACAATTTGGGGCATAGCCTAGTGGTGAGAAGGGGCTGATGCCTTCCCACCACCCAGGTTCAAGGCATGGTACTTGCAATTTGGGGTTGTTTCACCAATTATACTGTAGGGGGTTCCCTTACAGTCTTTCTGTCAAAAAAAAGGCGCCAACAATTGGCCATTTTGAAGGGGAACATCTAGTACGCTTATCCTGACTAAAGTTGGTCTTCGGCTGCCAAAGGCTCTGACGGTGACGCCTGCGTCACAGGCTCCACGATGACCTCCGTCCTGCCGCTCTGCTGGTCTAGTCTTATTGCACCGAAGCAGTAACCTTTGCCTGATGCCTTGGCATGTGCTTGCCTCCTTTGCACCAAAGGGGAAACGAGGACACTGCGCAAGCTGGTGCCCACCTGGTGCCCGCCTGATCTCGATCATCATGGCTTGCATCACGGGGCACCCTCGTGAGGTACCCTGCCTTGATCTCTCCGCCTCCTCGTGAGCCTGCCTGACGAGGCTGCTCCTGAGGAAGGTTCCTGTCGTCCGCCCCATGAGGCTTGGCCCCTCGCGAGGGTCTTGAGCTTGAGCTGATGAAGCTGGGCCGTGCTGGGCCCCCACTTGAGCCACGCCGCAGGCCGCAGGCAGGCAAGTCTGGGGACCCCCGTTCCCAGAACGTTGACAGCAGCCCCTTGGCGTGCTAGATGAGAGGGCCCGGATTGCCATTGATCAAGACTCTGGTGCACGTGGTGGAGAGGAGGATGAAGATCCATTCCCGCCAGCGCGGCCCAAACCCAAGATGCCGCAGAACCTCCAGGAGGAAGGGCCAGGAAATGGAGTCGGATGCGCACGCAATGTCAAGCTTGAGAAGCACTCGTGGTAGCTTGCAGCGGTGGAGATGTCTGGCCGTCTCTTGAACAAGGTGGAAGTTGTCGTGTATGGACCGGCCGGAGATGAACGCACTTTGGTTGATGGAGACGATCTCCGGCATGTGCCGGGGGAGCTGAAGGGAAAGGACTTTGACGAACATCTTGGCAAGAAGATGAATGAGGCTGATGGGCCTGTAGTCGAAGAGGGACACTGCATCTTGCTTCTTTGAGAGGAGAGTGATCAGTGCCTCATTTAGCTTGGTGAAGCCTCGCCCGTTCAAATCATAAAGCACTACAAAAAAAAGACACATCCGTGATATTTTGGGCCGAACGAAAAAAAAATCTGTCATACATATGACACTTCTATGACGATAATTGTGACAAAACCTGGTATCATCATAGATGTGGTGGGCTCCTACTTCTATGACAAAATATCATGACAGAAAATGGGCTTTTCGTCCTGGGCCGGCCGGAGACGCAGCTGCATGACATTCTTTGGACCGTCCATGATGGAAAAAACTGTGGTAGAAGCAAGGGGAGGAAAAGTTTGGGGAGTTGCCGGTTACGGTGGGAGGTCGGGGGCCGAGCGATGTGTGTTTCTCTCGTACACATACATGCGTGTGTGCGAGGCGTTGGCTCTAGCTGAACCAGAGCGAGGTGTTGGGCTCTAACTGAACCCGAGCGATTGCACTGCAGGCACGCGTTACTGAACCCGAGCGATCGATCGATGGCTGTTAACTGAACCCGATCGAGCGATTCCTTCGCTACTGCTGCTAACTGAAGCTGATCGATTGGATGAACAATGAGAGTTGCGAGGAGGGGGGGGTGGATGAACAGTGAGCGGTGGCGTTGCCTCTGGATGAACATGACCCCGTGGTGCGGAGGGCTGGATGAACAGTAGACGGTGGAGGGGTGCCCGTGGAGGGGTGGTTGAACAGGACCCCGTGGTGTGGAGGGCTGGATGAACAGTAGACGGTGGAGGGATGGTTGAACAGTAGCCGGTGGAGTAGCGCATGGTGGAGGTTGGATGAACAGGAGCCCGTGGAGGCTGGAGGAGGCCGACGGTGGAGATGACCACGCCGCGCCGGGAGCACCAGGGCGGTGGATGACGGCGAGGCCTAGGAAGGGGATAAGGGGGAGCAGGGGAAGACGCGGCAGTGGAAGCCCGCGCAGAGAGGAGTACGAGGGTTCACTGGTTCGGCAATGGTGAGGTTACTGCCGCCGCAGGCTGGCCAGTGTGGGAATAGTAGGGCGGTGAGGCCTCCACGGCAAGACACAACCGCCACGGGAGGCGTGGAGCATGCGGCATGACCGGGCGCTGCTTTGGGCGGCCGGAGCAAGAAGACCAGAGGTTGAAGAAGCACTACGGCCGTTGGATGGACATCGACTGCCAATCGGAGCTAGAATCGTTCATATTGACTAAAGTTGACACAGGCCCCCATCGGCCAACTTAGTAGGCCCACAATTCAGCCTCCCACCATGGTGGGTCCCAGCTAGCAGGGGGAGTATTCATTTTTTTTGTGCGTAATAAGGAGGCACTTCCGGTGGGTCCGAGCTGACAGCGGGGGGAACGTTTTTTCACGAAATACGCTGGCTCGTCCGATGGGTCCCAACAGTCAGGGGGAAACTTTTTTTCGCGAAATAAGGTGGCCCGTCTGGTGGGTCCCTGCTGTCAGGTGGAGGAATAATTATTTTGCGCGTAATAAGGAGGCACCTCCTTGCGACCGCCTGGACCCAAATTGCCAGCCTCTCCATCGCACAAGATTTCTTCCGATGGAAGTCGGTCGTTGACCAAGTTGACCACGCCGCGCCGAGAGCACCAGGGCGGTGGTCTGGACGATGGCGAGTCCTAGGAAGGGGACGACGCGGAGCCGGGGAAGACGCAACAGTGGAAGCCCACGAGGAGAGGAGTACGAGGGTTCACTGGTTCGGCTGTGGTGTGAGGATGCCGTCGCCGCAGAATAACAGGGGGTGTGGGTGAGTAGAGGGATGGCCTGGCCAGCGGTGGGAGCAGTACGGGGCGGTGAGGCCTCCGCGGCATCACAGCCGGCCACAGGAGGCAGGAGCACGCGACATGACCGGCTTTGGGCGACTGGAGCAAGAAGACCAGAGGTTGAAGAAGCACTACGGCCGTTGGATGGACATCGTACGATCACTGCAGCTAGAATCGTTTATATTGACTAAGTTGACAAAGCCCTTGGTACGCGTCAACTTACAGGCCCATAGCTCGGATTTGGCAGAGAACATATTGCCCATTTGCGATTTGTAAGAATGTACAGCCCATTTTTTAATTCTAATGGAATGTACTACAACCTATTTACAGTTTGTTAAAAGTACAGCCCAACTTCTAGCTAGGACAACGATTAATAATTTCAAACAACCGCTCAAACAGAATTAAAAAAAATCTCACATTTTGATGGGATCCGAAATTTCTAGTCAGGTTAAATATAATTTCAAAATAAAGTTTTATTACGTTAAAATCCAACGAAATATTGCGCGTGCAACAAGTAATGAAATTAAAATTTCCAAATTCCAAAAATAATATATTTTTCAAACTAATTACGTGTTTGGTGCATAGTAACTGCCCAGTTATTATAATTACATCCCATTTATTATTTCTTAAAGTCATTTTTCTTGTTAAGCCTAATGCATACCTCCTAGGAAAGTTTGCAGCCCAGCGGGGCGGAGAATAACAAGTTGACCCGGATATTGTGTAGCCTGTTATCGGCCCGATTGCATTCTTGATGTTGAAAAAAGGGCTGTGTAGTACAATACAACCTAACATGGTTACTCAGCCCACATTCAATGACGCGGAAAGGCCCAAACAAGGCTTCAGTACAACTTTTTGAAGTCACCGAGCTCAATTAATAACTTAAGAAAAAGTTAGATTACGGTGGAACCTAATTAAAAGCTGTCACGAGCAAATAAATAATTCAACGGGTCCCACTTATGCGCAGCGTGTGTGTGTGTGTGTTTGTGTGTGTGTGAGAGAGAGAGAGAGATAGAGAGATAGAGACCCATCGGTCGATGCTCAGAATACATCTTTCAGCCATATGCATTCTTGATGCTCAAGAAAACTTATATAGTTGACACAATCATATAGAACATCATAGCACAATCGAACTTGCATACAAAAATTTCACGCAGGCGGCACAATCAGGATGGAAGCAGTGGATCGCTACGGGAAGGGCTATGTTGAATCCAACGAAGTCGTACATAACGGTTCACCGTCTTTATAAATGACGGGGAAATATCTTGAATGTTGTGCAAAGAAAACAGACAGACAACACAATAAATTCTGCTAGCACATTAAGTTGACGTACAACCCTTTCTAAAAAAAGTTCAGGTACAAAATTAGAACATGTCACAATCAAATGTACTGGCATATCACTGCTTCAGACCCATAGCTCGGATTTAACTAGTACTATCTGACAAGATTCATTTGTTACCTCAAATTAGAGCACATCCAGGCAGCCAGCCCTGCCTCTTCTCCCAAAGAAGCAGTGGCCTCCGCCGCGCGATGGAGTAGGCCCTGTGCCATCCATCGTTTTGAGCAACACGGGGAAAGTCTGATGTTGACTCCTATAATGGACGTCGTCGATGGACCCTGGCACCAGCGGTGGCAGCAGGACTTCGATTGATGGATTGACCACTTCTTCGACATGCATGAACACTCGATACAGGTACATCCCTAACGTGGTCCGCGGCGGCCTTGGTGGTGACGAATAGTACAACCCCGGTTCCTGCACCGGTATCTCAACACCAATCACCTTCGGTATGATGGATGGCTTCTTCATCCATGCCATAACCGTTAGAGCCCAGCTGTCTGGAGGAACAAACATACTTACGAGCTCACCTCCAAGGTCGTCGATAAGCTCGTTCATGGACTTGTTGTTCCAAGCACGTGGAGGCATGCCGTGGAAGGTAAGCTTTGTTAAAAACTCAAGCTCAGAGGGCACCGAGCCCCATCCTGGGTGCCACCGATCAAAGCTCACCAGCGTGCCATCGCAGAACAAACGCCGGGAAGATTCGAACACACGACTGCAGTCGAAAGTTGTCCGGAACCTGACGAAGAAATTAGCCGGTGGCGGACAGACTTCGACGAGCAAGTCACTTATTTGGATGCCGTGCGCAATGCCAAGAGCTTTGGCAAGGTCGTCCGGCGAGACGGGAGGCCGGTCGCCGTTGATGGTTACCATCAGCACTTTGTCAGCAACTGGTCGTCAAGCGCCGCCATGCCACTGTTGAGCGACAGCACGCATCGACCGAAGGTAGGACGGACCTCAGGATCTCTGGCTCGGAGATCCGTGTTGACCGGCAACATGATAGTGCGCTTGAGTACAGGGAGTACAAGTGGGGGATTTGGGGGAACTGGAGTAGGAATCGAGATTCCAGAGGCGGGGGAGGGGCGGGAGACTGGGGATGAAAATGTAGCATGAATTTCGAGCACACGCCAATATGCTCTCGGCGCGCAAGCGCACGAAAACACCGGTGGCGCCCACATGTCGGCCTAAGAGTCCTTATTCTTTCTTTTTTGGAGAGCCCGACCTTTTTTCAGGATCTTTTGAGAGCCCGGCCTGAGAGTCTTGACCTGTTTGGCATTGCATTACTACTCGGCCCATATTCAACGACACCTCACTGGCCCAAACAAGTGTACATCATCGAAAAGACAGTGAGCTCAAATTATATAACTTGAAAAAGGAGATATACTCGAACATCGGAGAATGATGATGCCCTCATTTAGCCCACCAAAGAGTTCGAGACAATAAACAGTTGAAACATCGATATATACAACATTCAAACACCGACTAGTGACTACTATCGACATAAACAAAGAAGACATGATAGTTCATAAGAAGTCTTGCTACACCACCAAAACGCACCCATCTGCGGCCAGACTCTCATGATCCAGACGAGAATGACATTCTAAATGAAGCAACTATTACATAGAAAGAGTGACATAGACGAGGATGACCAAATGACAAGGAATATGCATAACAAAAGAAAGAACTACCCATCCGTAACCAGCAAGAAAGACAACAAAGTCATTCAAGAGATGATCCAACACCATCATAATTTGCAGCCCCGCTTCAATGACTCATGATCCGGAGACAGCAGTACTCCACCCTTTCTATGCAACAGCCCAAATACCTATCAACGTGAAGGCTTGAACCACATCACTGCCTGTCGTAATTGAGACATCCAAGGATCAAAGTTAATCTGGATGCCTTTGTCATTCTCACCTTATTTTGGCTGCAGGCTGTATTGTTGACAATCAGGGGGGTTTGCTCCCGAACTCCTAGGGCTTGCCGTGTAGACACAGTTTTCCATAGCAAACAGAGCCTCTCTGCCATCAAGGTCCTTGCCAACGGTGGTCTCCTGGTTAATCAGATAATTGAGTCTGAGAAACAGAGAGTGTGAACCAAGGCTGTTTACCCGCCTCCAACTAAAAAATCCTAAAGGCCCCAACAAGCTGGTATCCTGCTCATAGGCGTAATACCATCGTCAGGATACTCACGTATTACACGGTGCTTGTATATGATGGGGTTTTTGCAATATAACTTTTCCGGCTCATGTGTCCGAATGATCATCGCCTTTTGTCATTGCCGTTCGATCGAGCGAGGAACCAGTTGTGCTTCCCTGTTTTTGGCAAAGGTGGTGTGATTACAAAGGGCAGTAATTGTAGGGACACTGCATCATATCAAAAAGGACATGTATTGTTAATGTAAGATCAACATTGTTCAGAGTATGAGTAGGATAATGCAAGAAACAACATTGATATGTCCCTGTTGGAACTGGGAGGAAAATACAGGGAAATGTATACTGGGTTCGAAAATATAGAAGTGCCATGCATGGTTATACTCATGTTATCTCATAATCGATTCTTCACGTGAAACTACCATCTCATGCATGTTATGTAATCATGTTCATTCCTCACAAACAAATTCTTCAAGGTAACTAACATACCATGCATTGTTATATACTCATGTTACGTGGGCAAAACTTTTGTGAGGATATTATTCTAGCCATTGATTCTTTGAAGGGCGAATATAGGTATGCACACATGGTAAGCATTGCGTGATTTCACTACTTCCAAATATAGAGTTCTCCATATGCTCATTTACTTCCCTAATGTATGGTTAGATGAAACCAACAGTGTGGTGCATGTTTCTACATCATGAAAATGAGGAAACTAACATGGCCATTGATACACACTCATATTTAGTAGTAGTATATAGATTACTGTAAAATAAGGATAATATCCATATATTCCTAACCGTTTGATTATTCAGGGTACAAATTGGCTGTAATGACCTGGTCACAATCGCTTGTTAACTCATTCCAAATATAGCTGATTTATGGCGTCTCTAACTATTGCCATAGTTCAACTCAAATTCTACTCAAACAGGGATATGCCAATCATCACAAAAAGTTCAAACAGTATCATGGCGTCATCATTAACATGAGATGGAAACAACTTACACGCGCCGTCCCAGCAATACGTGGTGCCATCTGCTTTGTCGATCGCGTAGATGATGCCATTGTGTTCAATAGCATCACAGAAGTGTGTATCAGCTTTGACGATGATCCACTGCGAGCTGAGTTGTCTCCAGCTAAAGAAGGCACCGGCGTAAAGATAGGCGAGTCCGCGGTCGAACAAGGCAATTAGCTTGAAGTCTGCGTAATTCGCATGTCGTGTGGGCACTTGGCAGATTACAATCTTCTGCAAAACAAGGTCCGTCCAACTGACGTAGTAATCTAGATGACTTGGACCGTGATGGTAATACTCTATATAATCCAACGGAGGAAGGATAATCTCATGGAGGTGCGGAAGTTCACGAGCACCAACTTTTTACCATCTTCTCTCAAGGCAGCCATCCAGTGGGAGTTCATGCCGACCAAAGACATACCTGCCAAGAAGTTTGAGGCGATGGTGATCGGATCGATGTCGAGGGAAATGATATCTGGCGACACACTACATACCGGTAAGAAGTTTCGCTAATGGAGATCGGATTGAAGTCGAGGGGCATCATGCACGCCTCCGTATCATGGTGAGCCAATCTCGCAAGACCAGATAGCAGCAAAGGTGGTGTCTTGAAAAGCTTAGGCCTCGCTTCGATGATGGCCGTGTGCATGTCCCTCGAGTATGCAGCCAGCCGTAGGGCGGTCAACATATCCATACACGAACAACAGAGGTCGAGGATGTCACTGGGGGGATTTCTCCAATCGCGGCTCATATGGATGCTGCGAGGTTCGTGTTCGGCCATGGTGGAGTTTGTAAGGGGGCTTGATTTATGGGGGAGAAGGATGTCGGTGCTGGAGTGACTAGCGAGGGAATAGTGGTACTGGGGGAGGCGAGTGAGGCGACGATACACGGGGGCACAGTGAGATGGAGACGGAGACGGATACGGAGAAGGAGATGGAGATGGAGTGGTGCTACAGGAGCGGAGAGGGAGACGAGGCGAGGCGCCAATGTGCTATACATTGGCGGTGACAGACTGCACAGTGCATAGGGTGAGGCTGACTTTGGTAACCCGAACACACCGCCTCGCCTGGACTAGTGCCAGGCGCAGGGTGTTGTCACTTCACTGTGAGGACCAGATGAATAGTATTTTGACCATCAAGTGTACCACAGTTGTACTACTACTACTACTACTAATACTAGTAGGAACATGAGTACTCCAGTATTGTATAGCGGAAATAGGTCTCCCGTGCTAGCATGCCTGTTCACTTCATCATTCAGGTATCATCCATATTGCAGCGTAACCAAATTCTCGCATGCCCAATCAACGCCTCGCGATGCATGCAAAGTGGTCGATTCTGGTGCATCAAGGACTGACATGCGATCGTTCCACACTTGAGAAGAGGAAAATGGAAAGGTAGAACGCGGCAAGAGAGGAAGAGAACGCTGGCTAACGAGGTCGGGAGGGATCGAGCAGGTAGTTAATGCTCCATGCCTAAAGGTTTTGGGAAAACCTGATTTTCATAAGGTGACTTATACTCACCTAAACGGCGGGACTATTCCTTAACCAGAGAATGTTGTGTCTCCCACTCACGCGCTCAAAAGAAAATCTATGACACATTTTTTTATTTTTTGCACAGGTCCCACCTATCAGGAAGGATGGGCACGTACACGAACAGGTACGACTCATCAGTCTACCCGCATAGCCTTTTCGTTTAGTCTACCTAGCCGTCTAATCAACTGCCTGCACGCCACTTCTCCCATTTACTTCTCCACTGGGAAGAAGAAGAAGAAGAAGAAGAAGAAGAAGAAGAAGAAGAAGAAGAAGAAGAAGAAGAAGAAGAAGAAGAAGAAGAAGAAGAAGAAGAAGAAGAAGAAGAAGAAGAAGAAGAAGAAGAAGAAGAAGAAGAAGAAGAAGAAGAAGAAGAAGAAGAAGAAGAAGAAGAAGAAGAAGAAGAAGAAGAAGAAGAAGAAGAAGAAGAAGAAGAAGAAGAAGAAGAAGAAGAAGAAAATGCTGCACCAGCAGGAGGGCATTATGGATGGATGAACTATTTGCTCTCTTGTAAAAAAAATATTCCATGTCTTTGGAATAGAGTAGTAGCGTGGGTCCGCTTGACTATAAGGAACTATTTATCCGCATATATAGATTTCTCTGCTACTCCTTCCAGTGATTGGTATGCAGTGCATGTGTCCATAGACATGACAGCTTGTCCATGGAAGTTCAACTATGGCGACCATCACGTTTCATCTCGCGATTCCCACGACGCCTCTCCAACCCCCAGCACGACACCCCCGACGTGCGCCTCACCCCTCTCGGCCGCACCGCCCCTCTGTCTTTGTGTGCATGACATGTGGGCCACCTAAAATGCGGCGAGCATCAAGTTTCTACCAAAGCCACCCACGATTCCCACGACGCCGCTCGAGCCCATGAAACCACACGTCCCCCAACCTGCGGCTCACCCCTCTTGGCTCCACTGCCCCTCTGCCTTTGGGAGCATTATATGTGGACCAGTCACCTATCGGGTCCACATGTTATTGACTCAAAGGTAGGTGTAGTAAGGTGCTGAAGCTCAGTCCCGACGGCCCCAGGGCTTGTGGTGCTCCCGCAGCACGAACTCGTGCCAAACTTGAGATTTGTTTCTTTACTATACATTCACGCAACGATTTAATGGACATTGTAATCTCAACATGTGATGGGGAGCTCTAAATTTGAATTTGAAACTTATAAAACGAAAAGATTCAAAACAAATAAACTGGGAGAGAGGGAGTATATCGTAGGATGTGTCCCATACAAAATAAGTCCCCTGGTTTGTCACCGCGAAGAGATGCGGTTAGAAAGGAGCACAACGTCTTCCTACTCGTACGACAACAAATCGGCCGCAGACAGCATGGTCCGCATTTGACCGCCATGTGCAAGGTTCGTGCTATCTTATTCAATCTCACCGTGGTTCCATCGTACCAATTCATGCGGTGGCCCGTTGCATGGCTGATCCCAATGTTGGACAAAGGTTCTACGGAACGGTGTCACCGTTGTAAATGTTGTGCAAATTGATGTTGGTACCCTCCCGTACATATGCAAGCCAATCTCCACTCAGACTGAGCCTAGCCTGTGAAACATCAAGGTGGGGAGAATTAGGAAATGGACACGGAAGTAGTCTTTAGAATGCATTTACTACGTGATCAAACTCATCTTACCTGCTCATCGGAGGAAATCCGAGTGCCCCTCAACATCGGCATCTCAAGGGGCGTCAACTTGCAACTACGGCCATGCCGCGCTGGAGAGACCCCCAAGGAAACATCCTCGTGCGTTCCACGGAACATCAAGATGCATTTCTATGAGTAGTTTATCTTGTGAGAGAAAAGGATGAACGAGGGAAGGCCTCTAGAGATAGAGATGGACACTACTACTACCAATGTGCTGGCCCGTGCGTTGCAGTGGATCCAAACTAGTAGAATAATACTTGTTCACGTGCTTGAAATATAAACACTCTAGTTTTGATATACATGTGTTAGCAGACAAGACAGCTTGTCCATGGAAGTTGAACCACGGCGACCATCACGCTTTCTTGTTTCTACCATCGCCACACCCACACGCCGATTCCCACGACGCCGCTCCAACCCACGGCACGACGTCCCCGACGTGGACATGGATCCCCTGACGTGGCTATCACTGCCTTGCCCTGGCTTTCCTTCACTGACAGGTGGGACCCATGCTTATGGGTTCACATGTCAGTGACAGACTGGTAGGATTGTTCGCGTCTGGGGGTCCTCATCCCCGAGAGGGAAATGTAACTCTGCGGCAGGCCTTGTGGTGCTCCCCATGATACGAGCTCGTGCCAAAACTGGAATTAGTTTCTTACTACTACCAACTAGTACTAGTAAGGTACACATGCATTGCACGCATGAGATTCTCGTGGTTTGTGCATTATGCTTCTACATGTGGAGTTTTCTCGGATTCTAACATGTGGCAAAATCTGGTGGAATGTAAGGTTAGGCAAGTTTGATTAACTTAGGTGAGTGTTTGGTTCAAGCCACACCTTAGGCAAGCCACACTAAGGCCCCACATGACATACACACAAAAATATGGCAAGATTCCCTTAGGCTTGCCAACTTGTGGCTCTCATTTTGAAGAACTAATAACTTTGCCTAAGCTTAGTTGTGGCAAAGTTAGTCATGAATTAAGCTCAACCATGGAGTCTTCTAGATTATACATGTGGCAGAATTTGGTGGATGATATCCAACGGCCAAAGAGTGCTCGGATTTGCCATCTTTGTCTTGTCGGATTGGCTTCATCCAACGACCAACTTTCAAAGTTTTTCACAAACTGTATAGGGGTATAGATATAGATGTGCCGGTCCGCTGCAATGGATCCAAAGTATATCTATTTAGTGGAGTGCACTCTAAACACATTATCTATTTATTTTCTCTAACCTTCCGTAGCCATGCAACCAAGCCACATAAGCTTCATGGGTGCCTCCACATCATATTATTCATACTACGTTGACTGAAAAAAGATAAATCACCCAAAACAAGATCTTCTCGTTTTTTGTTCCTACGATGTTGTGCCGTGCACGTACCTACTAGTTGTATAGTGGTAGCACTAGTAATATAGTATTAGGAGTACAAACTTGGTACTAGTAGGAGTAGTACTAGTACGGAATGCTCCTACTCTATCAACGAGCCCCTTCTGACACAAAATTTCTTGGCTTCCGTGCTACAGCTAGATCTTCCCCTTGTTTATGTTTTCCAACCCGGCGGCGGGCGGGGTGTCGGTTTGCTCAACGGCGGTCCCACATGAAAGTGAAAATGCTAGGCAACACGCCTTCCCTAAGCTATGTGTTGTGCCGGACGGGCCGTATTGTACTCCCGATTCCCGGGCGTGTGGGGGTGCGACGCGAACGCGACAGGCCTTTTCCTTTTACTAGCAATGTGCCCGTGCGTTGCTACGGATCCAAAGTAGTAGAATAGTAGTATTTGTTCACAAACTTGAAAGAAATCACTATTGTTTTGATATACTCCTAATATATTACTCCCTCCGTACCTAAATATTTGTCTTTTTGAGATTTCAAAGGGACTATCACATACGGATTATATAGACATATTCTAGTGTTTCTAGCAAGATGCCGTAGCGTTGCACGAAGTTGATGGAAAAGGTAAGCACAACTTATAAATTGACGGATGGAGTACTAGTTACTTGATGCATATAATTAAGCAAAGGGATCGCACATGTCGGTATTGATTTGGAACGAGAATGCAACAACACAATAAGAATTAAGGCCACGATGATGCGATCGTAGTGGTGGTTACAGAAGGCAAGAAGAAAGATGGATCCACGAACGTACGATCTCCTCCTCCTCAACTTAGTGCGCCGGACCACCGACCGGCGGCTAAGGAGCGGCGGCTTTTGTGGCGAGGTCGAGGTGCTTCTCAAAGAAAGGCATCCAAGGCCCCAATGGTTGAGGAAGGCCAACGTCGTAGAGTCCTCACTGGCCTTGTAGATACCTATGTACACAATTTGCTCATACACGTGGATGTGTAGGTCGACGAATTCTTGCAGGGTGTGGCGCCTCGCGGCGAGCGCGACCTCCAGGTGGACATTCTTCGTGGCATCGGCGGGCAGTCGCAAGGCCACCAGTGCTCCGAAGAGGTTCCGGCCATGGAGGCCGATTAGGGTGGCAGGCAATGAGGAGCCCGGGCGCGCAGGCTGGAGGAGTACGACGATGTCGTCCGCGATCTTCTTGAGGACGGTGAACTTGTTGCTGGTGGCAACGATCATCTGGTCCAACTGAGAGTCGTAGTTGGCGTCAACGGCGGCCATCCACCAGCCGGTCTCTAATACATCTCCAACATATCTACTTTTCCAAACACTTTTGCCCTTGTTTTGGACTCTAACTTTCATGATTTGAATGAAACTAACCCGGACTGACGCTGTTTTCAGCAGAACTACTATAATGTTGTTTTATGTGTAGAAAAGAAATGTTCTCGGAATGTCCTAGAAATCCACGGAAGCACTTTTTGGAATTAATAAGAATTTTTGGCGAAAGAATTAATGCCAGGGGGCCCACAGCCTGTCCACGAGACAGGGGCGCCCTAGGGTGACCTCCTATCTCGTGGGCCCCCTGGACCTCCACCGACGTCAACTCCAACTCCATATATTCCGTTTCGCGGAGAAAAAAATCAGAGAGAAAGTGTCATCGCATTTTACGACACGGAGCCGCCGCCAAGCCCTAATCTCTCTCGGGAGGGCTGATCCGGAGTCCGTTCTGGGCTCTGGAGAGGGGGATTCGTCACCATCGTCATCATCAACCATCCTCCATCACCAATTTCATGATGCTCACCGCCATGCGTGAGTAATTCCATCGTAGGCTTGCTGGACGGTGATGGGTTGGATGAGAATTACCATGTAATCAAGTTAGTTTTGTTAGGGTTTGATCCCTAGTATCCACTATGTTCTGAGATTGATGTTGCTATGGCTTTGCTATGCTTAATGCTTGTCACTAGGGCCCGAGTGCCATGATTTCAGATCTGAACCTATTATGTTTTTATGAATATATGTGTGTTCTTGATCCTATCTTGCAAGTCTATAGTCACCTATTATGTGTTATGATCCGACAACCCCGAAGTGACAATAATCGGGATACTTCTCGGTGATGACCGTAGTTTGAGGAGTTCATGTATTCACTATGTGTTAATGCTTTGTTCCGGTTCTCTATTGAAAGGAGGCCTTAATATCCCTTAGTTTCGTAAGGACCCTGCTGCAACGGGAGGGTAGGACAAAAGATGTCATACAAGTTCTTTTCCATAAGCATGTATGACTATTTACGGAATACATGCCTACATTACATTGATGAATTGGAGCTAGTTCTATATCACCCTATGTTATAACTATTGCATGAGGAATCGCATCCGGCATAATTATCCATCACTGATCCATTGCCTATGAGCTTTTCATATATTGTTCTTCGCTTATTTACTTTTTCGTTACATCTTGTTACAACTACTACAAAAACCCAAAAACATTTATCTTTACTTTTGCTACCGTTACTTTTATTATCATATCACTTTTGCTACTAAACACTTTGCTGCAGATACTAAGTTATCCAGGTGTGGTTGAATTGACAACTCAACTGCTAATACTCAAGAATATTCTTTGGCTCCCCTTGTGTCGAATCAATAAATTTGGGTTGAATACTCTACCCTCGAAAGCTGTTGCGATCCCCTATACTTGTGGGTTATCAAGACCAATTTATGGCGCCGTTGCCCGTGAGCATAGCTCTATTCTACGAGTCACTTGTGATTTATATCTGTTGATCACTATGAAGAACTTGAAAGACGCTAAAACCAAGATTTTGCCCTCAACTACAAGGGGAGGTAAGGAACTGCCATCTAGCTCTGCACTAGATTCTCCTTCCGTTATTAGTAGGCTTGCGACACCTAAACCTGCTATCGCTATGAATTACGATATGTCGCATGTTATTGATGATGCCACTTCTGCTATGCATGATGAAACTACTTTTGTGCGTGATACTACTTTGCCATTAGGTGAATTTCTTGATGAACAACTTGCTAGAGTTAGGGGGAATGATATTACTGAAGATCCTATTATTGACGATAGTGATGATGAAGGTTCTCCCTATGATTATGTATTACCTGTTGTTCCTAAGGGTTATGTTATGAATGAAGCAGCTGCTATGGAAATTCTTGCTTGCAATGATAGAAATGATCTTAAGAAATTATTAGCTAAATGGAAGCAGCAGTCTCTTAATGCTAGAATGAAACCCGATCCTGCTTTTGCTACTTCACCTATCTCGTATTCTTGATAAGGATTATGAATTATCTGTTGATCCCGATATTATTACTTTAGTTGAATCTGATCCTTTTATGGCCTTGAATCTGAAACTGTTGTGGCACATCTTACCAAGTTGAATGATATAGCCACCCTATTTACTCATGATGAGAAGTCCCGTTATTTATATATCCTTAAGATATTTCCGTTCTCATTAAAGGGTGATGCTAAGACTTGGTATAATTCTCTTGCTCCTGGTTGTGTGTGTAGTCCCCGGGATATGATTTATCACTTCTCTGCTAAATATTTCCCTGCTCATAAGAAACAAGCTGCCTTGCGGGAAATATAATTTTGTGCAAATCAAAGAAGAGAGTCTCCCACAAGCTTGGGGAGGCTTCTCGATTACTTAATGCTTTGCTGATCATCCTCTTAAGAAAAATGAAATACTTGATATCTTTTATAAGGGACTAACCGATGCTTCCAAGGACTACTTGGATAGTTGTGCAGTTGTGTTTTCAGGGAAAGAACAAATGATTTAAGCTGAAATACTATTAAATAATATGTTGACTAATGAAACTAATTGGACTCATCCTGAGCCAGTTCCTGAAGTAATTCCTGAACCAATTGAGCCAAGTCGTGAGCCTATTCCTAAACCCACTCCGAAGAAGAGAGGTGTTTTATTTCTCAGTCCTGAAGATATGCAAGAGGCAAAGAAATCAATGAAAGAAAAAGGTATTAAAGCTGAAGATGTTAAGAATTTACCTCCTATTGAAGAAATACATGGTCTTAATTTACCGCCTGAAGAACCACATTGTCTTGATAACCTGACACATGTAGTAAAGGTAAATTCTCTCTATAGATATGATAAATTTGAAATACCCTCTACTAAATTTCATAGCCCATGCTTACATTAATTTGATGACTTTATGTCTAGGCAAGAAAGTTTTAATGCTTATGTTGGTAGAGAGTTAAAGAACAATGCTTTCAAGATAGGACGCCAGAGGCGATAATGGGCTAGAGTTAAAGATGAACTTCACCGCGTTAGCAAATATGCTTCTATGGTTGCTACTCTAGCTGAGCAAGTACTCAAAGCTCAAAATGATTTGCTTGATGAATTAAATAATAAAAATGACTTTGCTGTTAGAGTGGCTACTAGTAGGGCTGGAAAAAAAGCTCGAAGCTCGCGATCTAAACGAGTAGCTCGTGACTCGGCTCGAATTGACTCGAACTCGAACAATAACGAGTCGAGCCGAGCTTTAGTTTAAGATTGTTTATAGACCAAGTTAAACGAGCCGATCTCACGAGTACTCGTGTAACTCGTTAGGCTCGGTAAAAAATGATTGTTTTTAGGGGTAGTAGAAAACAACCACTAAACACCTTGTGTCGTAGCCAAGGTTTTGGATTCCGAATGGACCATTTTTCTTGAGGGGGCAGGTAAACTCGGTTACCATGGTAACCACGAAATTCCGGAAATTTTTTGAGCGAAATTTAAAATCAAAATTTGAATTCAAATTGTTTAATACAAGAATAGATAAGACTTGAGCACATGAAATAATTTACACTAGTGCTAGCGCAGTGGCAAGAGGTCTGCTCCAATTCCCTGCACATGCAGGTCGTGAGTTCGACCCTCGCACGCCCATATTTTTTTAGAAATTACAGCTTCTAAAACCTAAAAGGAAAAAGTGCAGCTGGCAGTCCTCGGCTGGTTGGAGATCCCTACCGCTGGGATGCGAGTATCCTTGTGTTCCAAAGAAGAGATATACCTTATTTAACAAGCCGATAGAAGTTTAAATTCCAAAAATTCAAAAAATTTGAATTTTTTTGCTCGATATACATGATTCTCGTGGGGGAGCAGGAAACACGGTAACCGGGCGGTAACCGAATTTACCGCCCGGTACCCAAAACCATGGTCCCAGCTCAAGGCCCACCCGCTCAAGGCCCAACCACCGGGAGATTCACATGGGTACATGCCCATATATGTACATTTTAAATTCCCAGATAATCTCTTTATCGTAAAGGTTTTATGTACATATCTTTAACGAGCTTAACAAGCTAAATGAGTCAGCTCGCGAGTTATACGAGTCGAGCCAATCTTGGATTTTAGCTCGTTATAATAACGAGTCGAGTCGAGCTAGCTCGTTAATGATACGAGCTTTAGCGAGTCGAGTCGAGCTGGCTCGACTCGGCTCGAATTCCACCCCTAGCTACTAGAACTGGTAGAATGACTCAGGAACCTTTGTATCCTGAAGGCCACCCTAGGAGAATCGAGCAGGATTCTCATAGAAATAATTTAGAGGCACCTCATTCTTCTAAAAAGAAGAAAAAGAAAAATGTTAGGACTTTGCATGCTTCTAGTGAACCTACTGTAGACACACCTGAGAATCCCAATGATATTTCTATTTACGATCTTTGAAACACAATCGGTGATGAACATGAACCTAGTGATAATGTTAATAATAATGTTCATGTTGATGCTCAACCTAGCAATGATAATGATGTAGATATTGAACCTGCTGTTGATCTTGATAACCCACAATCAAAGAATCAATGTTATGATAAGAGAGATTTTGTTGCTAGGAAGCATGGTAAAGAAAGAGAACCATGGGTTCAGAAACCCATGCCCTTTCCTCCTAAACCATCCAAGACAAAGGATGATGAGGATTTTGAGCGCTTTGCTGAAATGATTAGACCTATTTTCTTACGTATGCGCTTAACTGATATGCTGAAAGTAAACCCTTATGCTAAGTATATGAAGAATATCATTACAAATAAAAGAAAGATACCGGAAGCTAAAATTTCCACCATGCTTGCTAATTACACTTTTAAGGGTGGAATATCAAAGAAGCTTGGAGATCCGGGTGTTCCAACTATACCTTGCTCCATTAAAAGAAATTATGTTAGAATTGCTTTATGTGATCTTGGAGCCGGTGTTAGCGTTATGCCTCTCTCTTTATATCGTAGACTTGAATTGAATAAGTTGACACCTACTGAAATATCTTTGCAAATGGCTGATAAATCAACTGCTATACATGTCGGTATTTGTGAGGATGTGCCTGTTGTAGTTGAAAATGTCACTATTTTAACGGACTTTGTTATTCTTGATATTCCTGAGGACGATGGCATGTCTGTTATCCTTGGTAGTGTCACATCCTAGCTAGTCCATGCATTAGTGTGTTGCATCATGTTTAACTTTCATCAGAAATTTGAAATGGGGAAGACAGAACCCCCAGAACCCCTTTTGAATCCAACTAGGGCTTACTAAAATTATTTTCAATGAACCTGAAATGCCCTTCTAAAATGCTCATCACCTTTGCTTTGGAGCAGAGCCTCTGCCAAAAGTGGTGCACAATTTTCTAGGTCATCCTAAGGTTTTTGAATTAAATCATAAGTATTTGAGTTTGGGCATTTAAATTATATAAAATATTTCAAATGCCCAAATAATTCCAAACTAAAATGTTCCATCTTTGGAAATATTCCAACTAAGGACCAGGTGCAGTTTGGTGAATTTTGGAGTTGTTTAGGTATTTTTAAAAAGTCCACAAAGTTATGAAAATAGAAAAAGGAAACAGAAATAAAACTTACTGGCGCCACCCTGGCCCACTGCTGCCGGCCCAGCCAACCGCCAATGAGCTGCTTGGCTTGGCCAGCAGTGAGGCAGTGCTCGACGCAGCGAGCACATGCGTGCCACGCATCTGGCCGCCGCCTCGCTTCCTCGCCGAGCTGTCGACGCTGAACGCCCATTCTTCCCCGAACCCGCAGACACCTTTCCTCCTCCCGGCTCCTCTCCCTCGCTCTCCCACGCCATGGCCGACGCCACCGCAGCCAAGACTGCCGCCAGAGTCGCGCTCTCCGTCGTCCTTGCGCCATTCCGTCGTGTCTAGGAGCTCAGCCGCCCTCCTCTTCTTCAAGCTAGCCGAGCCCCGAGCGCTCGCGTGGCCCGAGGCCTCTGCACCGACCTCGCCCGACTCCGCCGTCGCCGGAGATTCCCTTCGACGTCACCGCCGCACCAACTCGTCCCCGACCGCACCGGTTGCCTCCTCGAGTTCTCCGTGAGCCTAGCTACCTCCCCCTCCTTTCCTTTCTCGCTCCCGAGCCTTGTAGCAATCAGACGGAGCTCACTCAAGACGCCGCCATGGAGCTTCGTCGCCGACGTGCTTCCGCCATCCACCGTCACCCCTCGGTGTCTAACATGCTCACCGCTGCCAGAGAGTCTAACCCACCACTTCACGCACCTCACCGCACCCCGTAGCCACGAGTTCGTCATCACCCAAACTCCGGCGACCGCCAAGGTCGTCGCCGGCGCCGTTTCCGGCCACCTTGAGCCCAGCCAACGCCACCAAGAGCTGCGGCTTGCTCCCAGCCACACGTAGACGCCGTCCGCGGTTCATTTGGTTGCCGGAACGACCAAAACCACTCTCGCCGCCAGCTGGCTGTTTCGCCGGCTAAACGCCGGTGTAGTTGACCTGACTTTGACTGTATGGGCCTGGTTGACTATCTGAGCCTATGACGGTGGGACCCCCCTGCTAATTAACTTAGTTAGTTTAAACTAATTCTAATCAGTTAAGTTAAGTGCTGACATGTGGGACCCACTGGTCAGTTTGACCTGGACCTCCCCGTTGACCTCTGATGTCACCCTGACGCATTGCTGACGCAGTAAATGAATTACTGGAATTATTCTGTTATAGGAAATTCCAGAAAATAGTTCAAACTTCAAAAATTCATAGAAATTAATCTGTAACTCCAAATGCAAAGATTTATATATGAAAAATGATCAGAAAAATCCATTCTATCCATTGGTAAAGGTTTCATGCATGATAGAACAAGTTAATCTTGCTGTTTAAGAAGATTAAGATAATGCACCTTTATGGCTATGTTAAATGAGCTAACATTTGAATCTTTGATTCAAATGAGTTCATCCCTCTTTGTTCCAGCCTGTATTAGGCCAACACACATTCATATTGCCATGTCATAGCATGCATCATATTGTTGCATATTGTCATGTGTTGTTTATTTTGGTGTGTCTTTCGTGATAGGTTCTGCCTCCGAGGATAATCTCGAATATCCGTCTGAAGGGCGATATCCTACCACCACTACATCGAGCAAGCAACCCATTGATCATTCCGATACAAACCCATGTTCTCGCTTATGCTCTTGTTTCTTGCATTAAGAAAACGCGATTCAAACTGTTGTGTCTTTGCGGTAGTTGAACCCACTTCCTTTGCATGACTGTCATTGCCACAAGAACTAGATGAAACCCACTAGTATGTGTAGGAGTTGATTGAGCCATGTTTGTGATTCCTACCATGCTATCCTTGCTATGCTTAGAGTTGTGTCGGTCCGGCTCATCGGGATGATGAACTGGAGTGAAAGGTTGTGTCGGGTTCGAGAGTGAAAGTGTTGAACACGCTTTTGGTAAAGGTATCGATGAGAGGCCATGTAGGAGTACATGGTGGGTTGTTTCATTGAAGCCGTCCCTAAGAACTGAGATCTGTGTGTGTGATTTAAGACTTAGCTACTACCACGCATTGGGATCCTTAATTGACCCTCTCGACTTATTAACCACTCTTGTCCTCAGTCCGGGAGTTGCAAGTAGTTTCTGGTGTTTGTAGCATGTTGGGGGCCGCACGCAGCGATGACCTTAGGGGTGGGCTGTGTTGCAGTAGGCACGTGGCCGGTGTACCGATTCGCCCGTTTGGTGTCTCGGGAACCCTGCACACATCGTTCGGGGCCGTTAGTGGAAACCTCGGCGGACTCCTGCGGATGGAACCCGAATAGGCGATAAACCCGGACTCGGGACTCGTGTGTTTAGTCAAGTCGTGGCCGACACCCTCGCTGGGCTTCCGCTTGAAGGTTGCCGAGTACATGTCGTGTAGCGGCGATAAGTGGTGAGAGCGTGTGTGAAGAAGTACACCCCTGCAGGGTATAAAACTATTCGAATAGCCGCGTCCACGGTAAAGGACTACTTGGTCACCTATACAGTTCATAGACAAGTAAATGGATACTACTAAAAGCCTCAAGATAAGTGTGAGTGCCGCGGATGGCCCTCTCGTGGGTTGACGAGAGAGGATCCACGGTGGAGTATTGTGATGGTGATTAGTTGACTCGTGTGCAACAAATGCTTTTCAAGTGGTGTCACGTAGGATAGCTTAGCCAAGAGTCAAAGCTGGCTTGCTGCAATAACTCCACCACCTTCTTGAGAATGTGCATGTATGATAGGATTCTGTTGTAAGACTTGCTGAGTACCTCCGTACTCATGTTTGCTTAATTAATGTTTTCAGACGACAACACCGCCCCCTCCGATGGGTTTTATGTAGACCTTGACATCGACGAGTGAACTAGCCACCCAGGTGGTGATCCAAGGCTTGTGAAGGGCCACTGTAGATAGAAGGGCTTCAACAAGCTTTCTTTCTTTTTAGAGTCTATACTGCAGACTAGTTTGCTTCCGCATGTGCTTGTATGTTTGTATGACTTGAGTGTTGGGTCATGTGACCCCTATACGTATGGATATGTTATGTATGGCTCCTCAGAGCCTCTTAAATAAAATACTTTGAGTTGTAGAGTTTTGTTGTGATGCCATGTTGTATGTACTCATATCGGGCATATTATGTATGATTGAAATGCTTGGTATGAGTGGGATCCGACAAACTAGTTGTTTATCCTTGGCAGCCTCTCATATGGGGAAATGTAGTCTCGTGCTTACGGCGATAGTAGTCCGCTACAGCCCGGTTCACCGGAGTCCTGCTAGCCCAAAGACTACTGCTTGGACACTTGATGGCCGGGCATGTGTTTCACTTTCCTATGTCTGTCCCTTCGGGAAATGTCACGCGGTGATATTCGAGTCTGCCTAGCCTGCTACAGCCCGGGATACCGGAGTCCTCATAGCCAGTGCTACAGCCCGAATTCATACGTTGATGACCGACATGCTCGATGTGATTCATGTATGCCTGTCCCCATGGGTTAAGCGCCGCTTTGGGTTCACGACTAGCCATGTCGGCCGGGTTCTTTGTCATATGGATGCTAGCGACACTATCATATACGTGAGCCAAAAAGGCATAAACGGTCCCGGCCATGGTAAGGCGACACCCGTGGGAATACCGTGCGTGAGGCCGCAAAGTGATATGAGGTGTTCTTGGCTAGGTTGATGTGACTTGGAATCGGGGTCTGACAGCGTTGGCATCGAGCCGGACTGCTGTAGGTTCGCTAAGCCAAACTGGTCGATGTCATGTCTAGAAATGCTTTAGTTATATGTAGGGGAATTGATTGTGGGAGGAACGTAAGGCTCTTTTTACTCCTTTACCTTATGCCCTCTGATCTGAGTCATCCTCTTCTCATTCTACGTGGGTATAGGACTAGGCTCTCTTCTCTCTATCAGGTTCACGTGTTACTAATCCGTAGTAACTTATAGGATTGTTGGTTACAACCTCAGTTCAGTTTCTACTATTTTTAGTATGCTATCAGTTGAACCAGAACCATGATATGATGTTGTTGAGTGGTTTTGCAATCTGATTATGAATGTCTCAAATCTGTTCTTGAGCATTTACAGATGTTATGCTGCCCGATTTTCCCTAGAAATTCTAATGTCTTTGCATTGTGGCTGTGCTTTTCGGATGGCCACCGTCCCTGAACCAAGTGGTTCGTCGACCCGTTGCATTGATGTGTGTGGTCACACGGCCATGTTGGTTCGGGTGATGGTCGAGACCGTTACCGATGGTATCCCGAATATACCGTCGAGGAGCAGTTTAGAGATTTTAATCAAAGCCAATATACGTGGCACGGTCAGGATATATCCATCTTATCCCGGAGCTACTGAACCGCTCCACTGTTCTTATGGACTTGGGATCACTATTGGGATGTCCGTGCAGGATGCAGCCTACTCGATGATGACTATTATTCGAGTCAGAATTGCCTTGCTGTGCAACACCGATTTCCGCTACATGCCAGCATCCCTCCCTGGGGCGCATGGTTATCTTGAGGTATGTACAATGACGCATCCCATGAGGACTCTCTCCTCCGCACCACTACAGAGATCTTTGGAAGACAAGGACCGTGAAAACCGGGCCTTGCGTATGGAGCTCTTTAATGCCCGCTCGATCATCGGGCCACTCGACTCGGTTTGCACTGCCGTGCAAGCCGGATACATGGACATGAGGGACTTGTACCCTGTGCGGGCTGGTCTGCCAGATTTTATGGAGTGGCGTGAGGTAGGAGGCATCACCCCTCCTCGTGGACCTCGTCTGCCGCCGTTTGTTGGACCACGGCCACATCCGAGTCCCTATGGTCCGCAAGCTCCACAGGACCGTCTGTTCCCGGATGATCATGTTCCGCTTCCAGGCTTGGGTGGTGACTTTTATGAGGACTACTACGGAGCTGTCTGAGTTAGTAGTAGTATCCCTAGTATTGTAATAGTTGTATTTCCACCGTCCTGTGTGACCTGTGGAATATGACTTAGTGTGTATCATTCCGAAAGTGTAGAAAAATAATGTATAGGAGTTTGGAATGCTTCCGATGAGATGTAACGCCTTTCACTGTAGTTGTACTCCGTCGGGCTTGTACTAAACTATGAATGGTGTGTATGACCGTTGGTATATATATGGCAGTTCTATATTACCATGTCATACGGATGAACATCCCTGCATTCCGTGTTATCCATTACATTCCGCACTTCCTTTCTGAATTCTGTCATCCTGGTTTAAACCGTTGTTTTGTTTCCTAGGATGGTCAACACCCGCAACAATCCTGCTGCTCCGGAGTAGGGAGAAGCCAGCGCAGCAAGGAATGTAAATTTGCCTCAACCGCCTTCTTTGGCCGAGGTTATGTTGGAGGCAGAACGCAACAAGCGTGAGACCAATCACCTGCTGGAGCGGATTGAGCAGAATACCGCACGCCAGCCAAGGAATGATCTGGTGTCACTCAATGACTTTGTCAAGCTGTATCCACCGAAGTTCAAACATTCCGTTGAGCCTCTCGATGCGGATGACTGGCTTCGCAGCATCACCCACAAGCTACGTTCTGCCAACGTGGCTGAAGCTGATAAGGTTACCTTTGCCGCCTATCACCTCGAAGGCCCTGCTAGTCTTTGGTGGGAGAATTATGAGGCTATGTGCCCGGTTGGCCAAATCACTACTTGGGCTGAATTCAGTGCCGCTTTCCGTGAGCATCACATTCCCGAAGGTCTCATGGATCGTAAGAGGGAAGAGTTCTGCAATTTCACCTGTGGTAGATTTGTGGATGCATACAGCCGTGAGTTTGGAAATCTAGCACGTTATGCCTCTGAAGAGGTTTCTACCGACGCCAAGAAGCAGGCAAGGTTCCGCAAGGGACTTAGCCCCGAGCTTCGCCGTGATCTTCGTCTGCACGAGTGCACCTCCTTTCAGAAGTTAGTCAACAAGGCTATCAGTGCTGAAACTGGATAGTCTGACTTTGAAGCTTCACGCAAGCACTCCCGTGACTTTGATTCTTCATCCGGCTCTGGATCTCAGAAGCGTCGGGTCTGGATTCCAAACACTGCTCGCCACCGGAGTTCACTCCGAGGCCATCCTTTGAGGCGCCTCGCCCCAACCAGCAGTATGTACCACCCAAGACTTATGGTGGCCCCGCTGCTAATGCTGCTCCATGCCCCAACATGATAACCTGTTTCAAGTGTGGAGAGACGGGACACTACATCCGTGAGTGTCCCCAGAACAACCCCAGTCAAATCGGAAAGTCTGCTGGCCGTGGTAAGCTAGCAGGAAAGGTGCTCTACGCCAAACCAGCTGCCACTGCTCGTGGCCACGTCAACTAAGTTTCAGCTGAGGAAACCCATGAGGATCCCAACGTCGTCCTCGGTACGCTCCTTGTTAATTGTCATCCGGCAACTGTTCTTTTTGATACTGGAGCATCTCATTCATTTATTTCTGAGAGTTATGCTCGACTGCACAACACCACATTCTGTGACATGCACACCTCCATGGAAATTCAGACTCCTGGTTTTAGATGGCAAACCTCTAGAATAAGTCATGGGAATGAAATTCTTGTCGACAGATTGGTCTTTCTTGCATCTCTAATAGCTCTCAAGTCCTCGGACATAAACATCATCTTGGGTATGGACTGGATGTCAGCCCATTATGCTAAGATTGATTGCTCTACTAGAACTGTTCAACTCACCCATCCTTCGGGTAAGACAGTTAATGTTTTAACTTTGAGTGTCTAAGCGTCGCCTATACTCCTTAAATGCCAACCCCCTTCCAGACCTCGAAGATATTCCGGTAGTCCGTGACTTTCCGGATGTCTTTCCAGAAGAACTGCCAGGTGTTCCACCTGACAGGGATGTCGAGTTCGTGATAGATCTTGTTCCCAGAACCGTCCCAATCTCTAGAAGACCTTATAAGATGGCACCCCTAGAACTAGCCGAGCTTAAGAAACAACTCGATGAGTCCTTGCAAAAGGGTTTCATCCGTCCTAGTTCATCTCCATGGGCTTGCCCCGTCCTCTTCGTCAAGAAGAAGGATGGAACAGATTGGATGGTTGTAGATTACCGACCTGTCAACTTGGTCACTATCAAGAACAAGTATCCGCTCCCGGGATCAACGACACGTATGATCAGCTCGCTGGATCCTCGATCTTTTCAAGATGGATTTGAGGTTGGGCTACCATCAAATCAAAATCAAGAACGGGGACATTCCTAAAAGCGGCCTTTGTTACTCGTTATGGCCAATACGAGTACACCGTCATGTCCTTCGGGTTAACCAATGCTCCGACCACCTTCTCTTGGTTAATGAACTCAATCTTCATGGAGTATTTGGATAAATTAGCCGTGGTATACCTCGATGATATACTCAACTACTCCAAGAATGAGGAAGAACAAGCCGAACATCTAAGGCTAGAATTGATTAAACTGTCAGAGCACCGCCTTTATCCCAAATTCTCAAAGTGAGAATTCTGGTAACCAGAAGAAACCTATCTAGGCCATGTAATCTCCGGTAAGGGCATTGCTTTGTCAATCCCGAAGCGAGTTCAAGCCGTCCTTATTTGGACTCCACCTGAATCGTTCAAGCAAGTTTGGAGTTTCCTCGGTCTAGCGAGCTATTGCCGCCGCTTCGTCGAGAATTTCTCCAAAGTTGCTAAGCCTCTAACTGAACTCCTCAAGAAAGATAAAAAGTTCGAATGGACGCCACAAAGGCGAGCTCAGCTTTTCAGAACCGAAAAGACGCTCGACATCTGCTCCCGTACTAGTCCCACTAGATTTTTCTAAGGACTTTATTATCTATTGCGACGCCTCGCGACAAGGACTAGGTTGCATACTCATGCAAGATCGTCATGTGATTGCCTACGCTTCTCGACAGTTGCGTCCACATGAGGATAACTATCCCACACACGATCTAGAGCTTGCAGTAGTGGTCCATGCACTAAAAACCTGGCGACATTACCTTCTTGGTAATCATTGCGAAATTTACACTGATCACCAAAGTCTGAAATATATCTTCACCCAACCGGATTTGAATCTCAGGCAAAGACGTTGGGTCGAGTTGATTACATATTACGACTTAGGAATATCTTACACCCCAGGCAAAGCCAATGTCATGGCTGATGCACTAAGTCGCAAATCTTATTGTAACAATCTGATGTTACAACAAAGTCAACCTTTTCTCCACGAGGAATTTCGTAAGCTTAACCTTCACCTTATTCCTCGAGGATTCCTTTCCACCCTGGTGGCGAAACCCAACCTTACGGATCGAATCATAACTGCTCAAAGAAGATGATAGAGGAATATCTCGGATCAAGGAGAACATTGCTAGCGGAGCTACTAAGTGTTTCTCCATAGATGAACGAGGTGTTGTCTTCTTTGAGAACCGCTTGGTGGTTCCCAAGAAACAACAGCTACGGCAACTGATCCTTAAGGAAGCTCATGACTCTCCTCTCACCATTCATCCCGGTAGTACTAAAATGTATCAAGACCTACGCCAGAGGTTTTGGTGGACTAGGATGAAGAGAGAAATCACTCAATACATTGCTAATTGCAACGTCTGTCGTCGAGTTAAAGCAGAACATCAACGGCCTGCTGGTACCCTTCAACCTTTGGAAATTCCTGAATGGAAATGGGATAAAATCGGTATGGATTTCATTACCGGGTTTCCCAGGACCAAGAGAGGGAATAATGCTATCTTCGTTGTCGTCGATCGTCTTTCCAAAGTAGCCCACTTCCTACCCGTTCGTGAAAATATAACCGCTAGCCAGCTAGCTGAATGGTACATCTCTCGAATAGTGTCTCTTCATGGTGTTCCATTGGAGATTAACTCAGACCGTGGAAGTCTCTTCACCTCTCGGTTCCGGGAAAGTTTCCAAAATGCTATGGGAACTCGTCTCTCCTTTAGTACCGCCTTCCATCCTCAATCAAGTGGTCAAGTAGAACGAGTCAATCAAATCCTGGAGGATATGCTTCGAGCTTCTGTCATCTCTTTCGGCATGAATTGGGAGAAATGCCTTCCATTCGCCGAGTTCGCTTATAACAATAGTTATCAGGCTAGCTTGGGCAAAGCTCCTTTCGAAGTTCTCTATGGACGGAAATGTCGAACGCCTCTTAGCGGTCGAAACCGGGAGAGACAACTCTTTGGCCCAGATATGATCCAGAAGCGTAAGAAGCAGGTTCGCGTTATTCGTGAGAAATTGAAAATAGCCCAATCTCGTCAAAAGAGCCAATACGACCGCAAGCATAAGCCTATGGCTTATGAAGTTGGCGAGAAGGCTTACCTTCGGGTTACCCCTTTGAAGGGAACCCATCGATTCGGTATCAAAGGCAAGTGGGCCCCTCGTTACATTGGACCCTTTCGCATTCTTGCCAAACGAGGAGAAGTTGCCTACCAATTGGAACTACCTTTGCATCTTTCCAGAGTCCATCATGTCTTCCACGTTTCTCAGCTCAGGCGTTGCTTCTCGGATCCTATCCGTGGAGTGGACCACGAAACGCTTGATCTCCAAGATAACCTCACCTATCGAGAATATCCCGTTCGTATTCTTGATCAAGCCGAGCGTACCACTCGACGTCAGAATATCAAGTTTCTCAAGGTTCAATGGTCAAACCATTCCAAGCAAGAAGCAACTTGGGAAAGGGAGGATCGTCTTCGACTTGAGTATTCCACCTTTTTCGCAACGGATCCTAAATCTCGGGACGAGATTCTTTTGAGTGGGGGTGAGTTGTCACATCCTAGCTAGTCCATGCATTAGTGTGTTGCATCATGTTTAACTTTCATCGAAATTTGAAATGGGGAAGACAGAACCCCGAACCCCTTTTGAATCCAACTAGGGCTTACTAAAATTATTTTCAATGAACCTGAAATGCCCTTCTAAAATGGTCATCACCTTTGCTTTGGATCAGAGCCTCTGCCAAAAGTGGTGCACAATTTTCTAGGTCATCCTAAGGTTTTTGAATTAAATCATAAGTATTTGAGTTTGGGCATTTAAATTATATAAAATATTTCAAATGCCCAAATAATTCCAAACTAAAATGTTCCATGCTAGAAATATTCCAACTAAGGACCAGGTGCAGTTTGGTGAATTTTGGAGTTGTTTAGGTATTTTTAAAAAAGTCCACAAAGTTACAGAAAATAGAAAAAGGAAACAGAAATAAAACTTACTGGCGCCACCCAACCGGCCCACTGCCCGGCCCAGCCAACCGCGGCAATGAAGCTGGCTTGGCAGCAGGCAGGCAGTGCTCGACGGCGAGCAGCATGCGTGCACGCAGCTGGCCGCCGCCTCGCCGCTTCCTCGCTGAGGCTGTCGACGCTGAACGCCTCCCATTCTTCCCCGAACCCGCAGACACCTTTCCTCCTCCCGGCTCCTCTACCTCGCTCTCCCACGCAATGGCCGACGCCACCGCAGCCGCACCGTCGCTGTAGTCGCGCTCTCCGTCGTCCTTGCGCCATTCCGTCGTGTCTAGGAGCTCCGCCGCCCTCCTCTTCTTCAAGCTAGCCGAGCCCCGAGCGCTCGCGTGGCCCGAGGCCTCTGCACCGACCTCGCCCGACTCCGCCGTCGCCGGAGATTCCCTTCGACGTCACCGCCGCACCAACTCGTCCCGACCGCACGGTTGCCTCCTCGAGTTCTCCGTGAGCCTAGCTACCTCCCCTCCTTTCCTTTCTCGCTCCGAGCCTTGTAGCAACTGCACGTAGCTCACACGCACCGCCGCGGAGCTCGTCGCCGATGTGATTCCGGCCATCCACCGGTCACCCCTCGGTGTCTAACATGCTCACCGCGTCGCGTAGAGTCTAACCCACCACTTCACGCACCTCACCGCACCCCGTAGCCACGAGTTCGTCATCACCCGAACTCCGGCGACCGCCAAGGTCGTCGCCGGCGCCGTTTCCGGCCACCTCGAGCCCAAATTAACGCCACCAAGAGCTGCGGCTTGCTCCCGACCACACGTAGACGCCCGGCGGTTCATTTGGTTGCGGAACGACCAAAACAACTCGCCGCCAGCGTCTGGCTCACCGGCGGCTAAACGCCGGTGTAGTTGACTCGACTTTGACGAGGCAGGCCACAGTTGACTCTCTGAGCCTATGGCGGTGGGACCCCCACGCTAATTAACTTAGTTAGTTTAAACTAATTCTAATCAGTTAAGTTAAGTCGACATGCGGGACCCACTGGTCAGTTTGACCTGGACGTCCCGTTGACCTCGACGTCACCACGACGCATTGTCGATGCAAATAAATGAATTATCGGAATTATACATTATAGGAAATTCAGAAAATAGTTCAAACTTCAAAAATTCATAGAAATTAATCTGTAACTCCAAATGCAAAGATTTATATATGAAAAATGATCAGAAAAATCCATTCTATCCATTGGTAAAGGTTTCATGCATGATAAAACAAGTTAATCTTGCTGTTTAAGCAGATTAAGATAATGCACCTTTATGGCTATGTTAAATGAGCTAACATTTGAATCTTTGATTCAAATGAGTTCATCCCTCTTTGTTGCAGCCTGTATTAGGCCAAGACACATTCATATTGCCATGTCATAGCATGCATCATATTGTTGCATATTGTCATGTGTTGTTTATTTTGGTGTGTCTTTCGTGATAGGTTCTGCCTCCGAGGATAATCTCGAATATCCGTCTGAAGGGCAGTATCCTACCACCACTACATCAGGCAAGCAACCCATTGATCATTCCGATTCCGACCCATGTTCTCGCTTTTGCTCTTGTTTACTGCATTAAGACAACGCGATTCAAACTGTTGTGTGCTGCGGTAGTTGAACCCACTTCCTTTGCATGACCTGTCATTGCCACAGTAACTAGATGAAACCCACTAGTATGTGTAGGAGTTGATTGAGCCATGTTTGTGATTCCTACCATGCTATGCTTGCTATGCTTAGAGTTGTGTCAGTCCGGCTCATCGGGATGATGAACTGGAGTGAAAGGTTGTGTCGGGTTCGAGAGTGAAAGTGTTGAACACGTTTTGGTAAAGGTATCGATGAGAGGCCATGTAGGAGTACATGGTGGGTTGTCTCATTGAAGCCGTCCCTAAGAACTGAGATCTGTGTGTGTGATTTAAGACTTAGCTACTACCATGCATTGGGATCCTTAATTGACCCTCTCGACTTATTAACCACTCTTGTCCTCAGTCCGGGAGTTGCAAGTAGTTTCTGGTGTTTGTAGCATGCTGGGGGCCGCATGGCGCTGACCTTAGGGGTGGGCTGTGTGTTGCAAAAGGCACGTGGCCGGTGTACCGATTCGCCCGTTTGGTGTCTCGGGAACCCTGCACACATCGTTCGGGGCCGTTAGTGGAAACCTCGGCGAACTCCTGCGGATGGAACCCGAATAGGCGATAAACCTGGACTCAGGACTCGTGTGATTAGTCAGGTCGTGGCCGACACCCTCGCTGGGCTTCCGCTTGAAGGTTGCCGAGTACATGTCGTGTAGCAGCGATAAGTGGTGAGAGCGTGTGTGAAGAAGTACACCCTGCAGGGTATAAAACTATTCGAATAGCCGCGTCTCATGTAAAGGACTACTTGGTCACCTATACAGTTCATAGACAAGTAAATGGATACTACTAAAAGCCTCAAGATAAGTGTGAGTGCCGCGGATGGCCCTCTCGTGGGTTGACGAGAGAGGATCCATGGTGGAGTATTGTGATGGTGATTAGTGGACTCGTGTGCGACAAATGCTTTTCAAGTGGTGTCACGTAGGATAGCTTAGCCAAGAGTCAAAGTTGGCTTGCTGCAATAACTCCACCACCTTCTTGAGAATGTGCATGTATGATAGGATTACATTGTAAGACTTCTTTGAGTACCTCCGTAATCATGTTTGCTTAATTAATGTTTTCAGACGACAACACCGCCCCTCCGATGGGTTTTATGTAGACCTTGACATCGACGAGTGAACTAGCCACCTGGTGGTGATCCAAGGCTTGTGAAGGGCCACTTTGTAGATAGAAGGGCTTCAACAAGCTTTCTTTCTTTTTAGAGTCGTACTCGAGACTAGTTTGCTTCCGCATGTGCTTGTATGTTTGTATGACTTGAGTGTTGGGTCATGTGACCCCTATCTGTATGGATATGTTATGTATGGCTCCTCGGAGCCTCTTAAATAAAATACTTTGAGTTGTAGAGTTTTGTTGTGATGCCATGTTGTATGTACTCATATCGGGCATATTGCGTGTATGATTGAAATGCTTGGTATGAGTGGGATCCGACAAACTAGTTGTTTATCCTTGGCAGCCTCTCATATGGGAAAATGTAATCTCGTGCTTCGGCGATAGTAGTCCGCTTCTGACCGGTTCACCGGAGTCCTGCTAGCCCGGCACTACTGCTTGGACACTTGATTGGCGGCATGTGTTCCGCCGTTCCTATGTACGTCCTTCGGGAAATGTCACGCGGTGATATTCGAGTCCTGCCTAGCATGCTACAGCCGGGATACCGGAGTCCTGTTAGCCCAATGCTTTCTGACCGAATTCATACGTTGATGACCGACATGCTCGATGTGATTCATGTATGCCTGTCCCCATGGGTTAGCGCCGCTTTGGTTTCACGACTAGCCATGTCGGCCGGGTTCTTTGTCATATGGATGCTAGCGACACTATCATATCGTGAGCCAAAAGGCATAAACGGTCCCGGGCCATGGTAAGGCGACACCCGTGGGAATACCGTGCGTGAGGCCGCAAAGTGATATGAGGTGTTACCGGCTAGGTCGATGTGACTTGGAATTGGGGTCCTGACAGGTAGACCTTTTCTTAATACTACAAGGGCTGTTATTGATTGCAACAAAGGCAATGTCACTTTTCATGTTAATGGTAATGAGCATACGGTACACTTTTCGAGGAAACAATCTCAAGTTCATAGCATCAATTCTATTGAAAAGGTTCCAACTATCATTTTTGGAGGTTTTGAATTTCCTCTTCCTACTATCAAGAAAAAGTATGATATTCTCATTGTTGGGGATTTTCATATCCCCTTTGAGGTAACTTAGTGTTATTCGAAATTTCTCCGGTTCCGTGTTATTCGGAATGAGTTTGTTAACAAGACTTGATCAACCTTGTTAGTGTATTCATTTTGATGATCACGAGATGGATGAAACTAGAAGGCACAACCTTCTGTACCCTCTTTTTACTTTCTGTTATTTAGAATAAATAAAGCAAAAATAGTACTATCCGTCTGTTTTCTAAATTATCCATGCATTAAAAAATAGTCCAAAAATAAAAGTGCTCCAAATTCCCTGCAAATCTAGTATGATTTTTTCTGGAATATTTGAGGATTTTAGGCACTGAAAACACTGCAGAAGGGGCAAGCACCAGGACACTAGAGAGGAGGGCGCGCCCCCTGTCTCGTGGGCCCTTGGTGGCTCCCCTCCACTTATGCCAGCACCCACACACTTCATCTTCTGCCCAAAAAAATCCCCATCCAGCTCAAGCACGAGTTCTAGCCTGCTTTTGCTGCGATTTTCGATCTCTTAGCTCAAAGCTCCATTCACAAAACTGCTTTGGGAGATTGTTGCTTGGTATGTGACTCCTCCATTGGTTCAATTAGTTTTTGTTCTAGTGCTTTATTCATTGCAAATTTTTGCTGCATAGGTGACCATGTTCTTGAGCTTGCATGTTAAATTTTGGAGGTCCCAAGCAATTCCAATGCATGATATAGGCTCTAGGCACTTGTAGGAGTAGTTTTTTTTTAACCTAAAACAGTAGGAGCACCTCCTACTGCAAATAAATTAAAAGAATAAAAGTCTTACAAGTACATGGTGTTTTACATTCACCCCATTTTGGGGTGAGGGGGGGGGGAGATTGTTTATTACAAGGTGTCTAAGAGGGCAGGGATGAGATGCTTGTGTTTCTCCTTAACCCTAAAAGTTAGGAGAGAGTAGTCCTCCTTGAATCTTTTTAGCCAGGAATCCTTGGAAGGTGCTATACCTCTGAAATGTTTATTGTTTTGTTCCTTCCAAATGCTCCAGGCTGCAAGAAGAAAAGCTTCCATATACAGTGGTTGAGCCCATGTCTCTTTGGCAACCTCAATATTTTCAAGTCTGGTCCCTCCTTGTTGCCACGTCAAGCCCAGGCTCGCCCAGCAAAGTTGAGAGAAATGACATTCAAAGAACAAGTGTTCAATTGTTTCCTCAATGTGCAGGCAACATAGGATGCAGTCATGGTCATCTCCAATATTGTAGTGCCTCCTCTTAAGCATGTTCCTTGTGTTTAAGCGGTCAGAGAGGAGCAGCCATCCAAAAACTTTGATCTTCATGGTGGACTTGGATTTCCATAACCATCAAAAAGATTGGTGCGCCACCATGTCTCTGAAGCAGAAGGAATAAAATTTGTGTGTTGTGAAGGTTGATGTCCCCCAGACATACGTCCACCTGTCATAATCTTGGGTGCTATCCGTGATATTAATTGCAGCAGTGTCCAATTGGAGTTGCCTGACCTCTGCATGCGCTTGCGGTGACAGAGGAAGATGAAAGGCCTCCGCGAGTGACGTGACGCTCAAGAAATCCCTGACAAAAATATCTTCGTTTTTTGCGTAGGAATAAGCTCTTGGGTAAGCTTCTGATAGAATTTGAGGTCCCCAAAGGTCTTTCCAGAACAGCACCGCGCCACCATGAAGAATTTGGGCTTGCGTGATCCCTCGAAAGGTTGGCATAAGCTTGGCAACATCTCTCCACCAGAATGATCCGCAAGTGTCCATGGCATGGGGAATCTTATTTTCGTAGTATGTGGTCCAGATGAGTTCGACCAAGGCAAATCAGAGTGGTTATAGAACTTATGAAGGTATTTCAAAAGATGTGCCTCCCCTTGAATTTTTTTAATTAAGCACGCCGAGCCCGCCACAAGCCTTGGGTTGGCACACCATGTCCTGGAAGCGGAGAGTTGCATTTGTCTCCTTGCTCAGTTTTTTTGGTCCAAAGGCAATTCCGTCGAATCTTGTCAATAAGCTCAATGATTTTTGCTGGAAGCCGAAGTGTGCAGAGGGCAAAAATGGCTAGAGAAGTGATAACTGAGTTTAGGAGTGAAAGCTTGCCTCCATAAGAAATCATGTTTAGGGTGGCAGACAGCCTCCTTTCAATGCTACACACCAGCGGCATCAGCTCAATAACTGTGGGTCTTGTGGTGCCCAAGGGAAGTCCAAGATAGGTGAAGGGCATTTTTCCAACCACACATCCAAGCACATTAGCCAACTCCTCACATTTGGTGGCCTCACAGTTGATAGGAATGAGTGTGGATTTATTGAAGTTGATTTTGAGCCCAATGGAATTGGCATAATCTTCAGTGATCTTTTTGGTTGTGATCACCTGTTGCATGCATGCAGGAAGGATGATGAGTGTGTCGTCGACATACTGGATAACGGGGTAATCTTTCTGCGCTGTGGACGGAAAGGGCAACTGTATTTGGTCTTGAGCGAATGTGTCATTGATCGCAGCTTCAAGCAACTCTGTGGCTAGAACGAAGATAAGCGGCGAGAGTGGATCGCCTTGTCTCACACCACACTTGCAAAAGAATTGTCGACCAGGTGTGCCATTTAGCAGAACTGAGGATTTTCTAGAGGAGAAAATGCAATTAATCCATCCAAGCCATTTTTCATTGAAGCCCATACTTTTCATGATCTGAATCATCGCCTGATGATCAATCGTGTCAAATGCCTTGGCGAAATCTAGCTTGAGCAGAATAATTTCTTTTTTGGATGATTGGCATTGATAAATGTATTCATATGCCCAAGCGAGGCAGTCTTGGATTGATCGCCCTTTGAGAAATCCATACTGGTTCCTGTGGATAATTTTGAGGATGACTTTTTGCAAACGATTGGCAAGTAGTTTGGTGATTACCTTAAGACAGCAATTCAGCAAAGTGATAGGCCTCTAATCATTAATCGTCGATGGGGAGCCAATTTTGGGTATTAAGGTAATGAATCCATCATTGATACTTTCGAGGTTTAGCCCTCCATCAAAGAACTGGTTGCACAATTTATAAAAATCCTCTTTAATGATTGACCAGCAACGTTTTAGGAAGATTCGGTGAAACCATCCGAATTAGGGAGCCTGCTCGGGCATTTCTCTGATAACATTGTCAATTTCCTCGTGTGTGAAGGGAGCTATTAAGGCATCAAGCCCCTCACATTTTTTGATAATTCTCGTCAGAGAAAATTTCATGTCATGAGGAGTGGATGTGCCAAGTCTTCTTTTGTACGTGTGGAAGATGATGGATTCTTTGACAGCGTGGTCTTCCACCACAGATCCATCCGGGGTGCATAGCGTGGCAATATTATTCCTTCTGTATCTTTCAGAAGCTAGGGCTTGGAAAAACTTGGAGTTCTCGACACCAAATTGAACCCATCGTATGGTACATCTCTTTTTCCAGTAGATTTGTTGGTATTTTAGGTGTCGTAGGAGATGAGCTTTCAGGAGTGTTCTGAAGTTACTTTCGGGTGTGGAGAATGGCCTTTTGTCTTCCAATGAGTCAATTTCATTGAGAGCCTTGTTGGAGTTTTCTATGGCCACAGAAAGTTTGGAAATCCCTTTGCTCCAAACTTTGAGATCGTGCCTCAGGTTTATGAATTTGCGGCTGAGAACAGTGGCAGAGTTTGAGGAGTGCACTTGTTTTGCCCAAGAGGAAGATACCACATCCATAAACCCAGGGTGTTGCAACCAAAAATATTCAAATCTGAAGATTTTCGATCTAGGAATTGCAGTTTCAATGCAATCTTGTTTAGTTTTATTCACTTTTGTTTTGAAGTTACTAAAATTTCAGAAATTTTCAGAAAATGTTAAGGAGGCTCTTTAAAGGCTCTTCTAGCCAAAGCTCGAAGGAAAAACAAGACAAAGAGAAGGAAAAACCCAAGTATGATCTTCCTCGCTTAGCGGAAGTACGGTCGTGTGAATGTCCATGCGAGGATTTCTTGAAAGAAGCCGGAATTCATGAAGATTTTTATGCTTTAATCGAGACTGCAGGCCTCACCGGTTTCATCAACGACCGAATCGATACTTACCAATACTTTCATGCAAAACTTTTATTATTATCCTAAGAAGTCACCGCCTGCAGTATCATTTCATTTATATGACGAATTCAAAGAAATGTCTTTACGTCACTTTTGTGCGGTATGTAGGATACCTTATGAGGGAGAATTAGAGGAACCCCATCGTGAAGATGTGGATGGCTTCGTTAAAAATATTCTTTGTGGAAGAGCCAAAGAAGGGCTCTGAGGCAAAAGTCTCTAGCATACACTTTCTGTTTTACGCTACTTTGCCATATTTGCTAGTAGAAGCTTGATTGGTCTTGGAAATAGTAGAAATTTGAGCGTTCCAGAAAATATTATTATTCAACATCCTTTGCTGGGAGAAAAAACTTTTATTATGGGTGCCGTCGTTGCTAAGCGGCTAGCCACAGATAAAGATAAAAGGCCCCATATTTGGAGGTATCTATGCGTACGTCTTGCTGAACATTTTCAGATACCCATTAGGCACCATGAGGAGGATTAGATAAAGTTGCATCCTCACATCTTAGATTACAAGAGCATGGTAGCACACAAGTTTATTGTTGACAATGAAGAGAAGATGCTCTAGTATAGACTTAGATTCAATAAGAAACACTTTGAGTTTATTATTTTGCCTGCGCCTCTGTTGTTTGATTTGCTTGCAGAAAATTGTCTTGTCACGCCGGAAGCGGTGAACAATCATCGAGCTCAAGCTTTTACTCCAGAACCTGAACCTGAGCCGGAACCAGAGCTGGACCCTTATCGTGCATCATCTGTCAAGTGGGATCCGGAGATGACTAGCCAATGGTATCCTGATTACACCTCCCACTACACCGGGGAGAGTAGCGGCGGTCCTTGGTATTAAGCCAACTTAGGCCAAAAGCCTAAGATTGGGGGAGTACGTATTTCTCACCGACTTTACATTCATGTTCACACACTAGTCGTCGGTGCTCATACTCTTTCATTGTATTATCCATGCTAGTTTAAATTTCTTTTTCTAGCTTTCTTCTTGTGTGTTTGATAAACCTTAAGAAAAACCAAAAAAAATAGTTAGTTTAATTTCCGTGCTTGTAGTAGAATTAAAATGAAAACCCAAAAAGATTTCTCGTTCTTCTTTTACTTGTTGGGAGCTTTCCCGTGTAAATAGTTTTATTTTCTTTTCTTTCCTTTGGGGGTCGAGAAGACCATATTGAAAATGCTTAGTGGCTCTCATATGCATGATTGTTTATTTAACTTAGAGCCCATATTACCTGTCTTCTCTCTTGAGTTGAATGCTTGCAGATTCCAGCTTAGTCCAATGCACGTGCACTCTTATTATTATACACATCGTTCGGTCGTGCAAGTGAAAGGAAATAATGACGATATATGATGAACTTATTGGGATGAGAAAAGCTGGTATGAACTCGACCTCTCTTGTTTTTGTAAATATGATGATTCATCATTCCTGAGTCAGCTATTATGACGTAAACATATTTGCAATGACATTTAGAGATTATAGTTACTTGTGCCATGCTTGATAAGCTATGAGTTATAATGGTTTACCTTGCGTGCCAACATGCTATTAGAATGATTATGATGTGGTATGATGGGATGGTATCCTCCTTTGAATGAATTGAGTGACTCGACTTGGCACATGTTCACGCATGTAGTTGAATCAAATCAACATAGCCTTCACGATACTTATGTTCATGGTGGATTATATCCTACTCATGTTTGTATTCGGTGTAAATTAATTTTAATGCATGTTTACGAATGTTGTCGCTCTCTCAGTTGGTCGCTTCCCAGTCTTTTGCTAGCCTTCACCTGTACTAAGTGAATCGCTTGTGCATCCAAACTCCTTAAACCCCAAAGTTGTTCCATATGAGTCCACCATACCTTCCTATATGCGGTATTTACCTGCCGTTCCAAGTAAATTTGTATGTGCCAAACTCCAAACCTTCAAATGAAATTCTGTTTTGTATGCTCGAGCAGCTCATGTGTCAACTAGGGCTGCCTATATCTTCCATGCTAGGTGGGTTATTCTCAAGAGGAGTGGACTCCGCTCCTCATTCACGAGAAAGGGCCAGAATCGGATGCCAAATTCCCATGATCCAAAAAGATCAAAGCAAATCAAAATAATTAAACAAAACCCCTGTGGTTGTTGTATGTTGGAGGCACTCGTTGTTTCGAGCAAGCCATGGATTGATGCTTGTTGGTGGTTGGGGCAGTATAAACCTTTACCATTCTGTTTGGCAACTGCCTGTAATGCATGTACTATGGAAGATACAGCCATCTCATAGTTGTTGCCTTGACAGCAAAAGTATGCCGCTCAAAATGTTATTCAATCTCTATTTTAAAATCGAGCTCTGGCACCTCTACAAATCCCTGCTTCCCTCCGTGAAGGGCCTATCTATTTACTTTTATGTTGAGTCATCGCCCTTCTTATTAAAAGCACCCGCTGGAGAGCACATTGTCATTTGCATTCATAACTATTGGTTTATATTGGGTATGACTTGACTGGATCTCTTTTACCATGAATTACAATGTTTAGTCATTCCTTGATCTTTAAAGGTGCTCTGCATTTATGTTTTGCGGTCTCAGAAAGGGCTAGCGAGATACGATTTTGTTATATCATGTTATGATTATTTTGAGAAAGTGTTGTCATCCGAGTTTTATTATTATGGCTCGCTAGCTGATTATGTTATTGATATGAGTGATTGCGACAGCTAAGTGTTATTGTGAGTATGGTTAGTTCATAATATTTGCTGAAACTTGAATGCTGGCTTTTCATGTTTACAACAAGAGCAAATAGAGTTTGTAAAAGTTTTTCTTTATCACTTTCAGTTTATCAACTGAATTGCTTAAGGACAAGCAAAGGTTTAAGCTTGGGGGAGTTGATACGTCTCCAATGTATCTACTTTCCAAACACTTTTGCCCTTGTTTTGGACTCTAACTTGCATGATTTGAATGAAATTAACCAGGACTGACGCTGTTTTCAGCAGAACTACCATAATGTTGTTTTATGTGTAGAAAATAAAAGTTCTCGGAATGTCCTGGAAATCCATGGAGGCACTTTTTGGAATTAATAAGAATTTTTGGCGAAAGAATTAATGCTGGGGCCTGACTGTCCACGAGACAGGGGGGCGCCCCCTAGGGCGCGGCCTCCTATCTCGTGGGCCCCCTGGACCTCCACCGACGTCAACTCCAACTCCATATATTCCGTTTCGCGGAGAAAAAAATCAGAGAGAAAGTGTCATCGCGTTTTACGACACGGAGCCGCCGCTAAGCCCTTATCTCTCTCGGGAGGGCTGATCTGGAGTCCGTTCTAGGCTCCGGAGAGGGGGATTCGTCGCCATCGTCATCATCGACCATCCTCCATCACCAATTTCATGATGCTCACCGCCGTGCGTGAGTAATTCCATCGTAGGCTTGCTGGACGGTGATGGGTTGGATGAGATTTACCATGTAATCAAGTTAGTTTTGTTAGGGTTTGATCCTAGTATCCACTATGTTCGAGATTGATGTTGCTATGACTTTGCTATGCTTAATGCTTGTCACTAGGGCCCGAGTGCCATGATTTCAGATCTGAACCTATTATGTTTTCATGAATATATGTGTGTTCTTGATCCTATCTTGCAAGTCTATAGTCACCTATTATGTGTTATGATCCGACAACCCCAAGTGACAATAATCGGGATACTTCTCGGTGATGACCGTAGTTTGAGGAGTTCATGTATTCATTATGTGTTAATGCTTTGTTCGGTTCTCTATTAAAAGGAGGCCTTAATATCCCTTAGTTTCCGTAAGGACCCCGTTGCAACTGGAGGGTAGGATAAAAGATGTCATACAAGTTCTTTTCCATAAGCACGTATGACTATTTACGGAATACATGCCTACATTACATTGATGAATTGGAGCTAGTTCTATATCGCCCTATGTTATAACTATTGCATGAGGAATCGCATCCGCATAATTATCCATCACTGATCCATTGCCTACGAGCTTTTCATATATTGTTCTTTGCTTATTTACTTTTCCGTTGCTCTTGTTACAACTACTACAAAACCCAAAAACATTTATATTTACTTTTGCTACCGTTACTTTTATTATCATATCACTTTTGCTACTAAACACTTTGCTGCAGATACTAAGTTATCCAGGTGTGGTTGAATTGACAACTCAACTGCTAATACTCAAGAATATTCTTTGGCTCCCCTTATGTGGAATCAATAAATTTGGGTTGAATACTCTACCCTCGAAAGCTATTGCGATCCCCTATACTTGTGGGTTATTAGTCTCCAACACCGTCTGGAGACGATCCTCGTCGCCATGCTGCAGGCCGGCGTCGTGGACCATCTGGCGCAGCTGCTGGCCGCTCACGCACATCGCCGCTATGGGTCTGGAGTGAGCTCTTTTGCGCTTAGTGTAGGTGCTTAGGCAAATGCTTAGGTGCGTACGATGTGGTAGATGCATTGGAATGGAGGGGCGCCTTTATATGAGGGCAAACTGCGTTGCTTTCACATCGTGCAGCCTCTTTTCCCGGACCTCCTCCCATTACTTCCCTCATGCATTAATTGAAAGAGGATGCATTGGCCGTTCAACATATCGGGAACCGCTACTCCCTCCTAAATGCGCATTAAAGCCAGATCGGGAACTGCGCCACCATTGCCAAATCGAATGCTCCCTCCGTCTAGGTGAGTGTTAAGTCATCTTACGAAAACCAAATAGTAAACACATAGGCGTGGTGCATTAACTCTCACATTGTTTCTTATTTTTTGACATAAATAGAGGAATCAACCAAGAAGATATGTGGGGCTTGTATGCTTTTAATGACTTGAGACTATCAAACATGACATGTAGTGGTCAGTTTTTTGCACAAGAACAAATACAACCCACGTCAGCACACACGCATCTTATAGCATCACATCCAATGGCTATAAAAGATGAATGAGACCAAATTATATCTCATCTAGATGAGTTCTAGCAAAACTGTATTAATAATACTTAGTACTCCTGCGCCATGTATCATATATTAGTATCATGTAGTACTTTATTTATTGCCATGTATGACACATAGTTCACGAGCGCTCTCTATATGTACCACCTTTTTTTTTCAAGTTTTGCTCCATGGCGCAATCCATCAATACTACAACTGTACAAAAGTGGAGTATATATATTTTTTAAAAGGCTAGAGGGCGGGGCAGTCTAGCTCGGTCGGTTTCACGAGAGGTGAGGGCCTTTGTGATTTGACGGCTCATTACTGCTGTCAAATCGAATAGTACTGCGCCGCCCGCTGCACGCCTGGCGCCTCCATTAAACCCCTCCGTTAAACCCGCATGCAAACCGAGAATCCTACTCCGGCCACACGTCCGTTCATGAGCGGGCCGGAATTAAACGCAACACCGGCCGAGCTCCTCCCGTCCGCCCTCAGTAACGAGGCCAGACGCCGGCCAAGCTCCTACCGTCCGGCCTCTATTTACACGAGGCCATACAGACAGCGAGCAAGAATCGCACCCCTCCGCCGCTCCCCCATCTCCTCTTTCACCATTTTCTCCACTCTTCTGATGGCTTCTGATGAGCCGTTCTCCGGCATATTACCCGGCTGGGTGGCCCGCCGAGCCCTCCAGATACGGGCGAGGCCGCTCGATGCTTCACCAACCTCGCTTGGCCCGACTGAGCCAGTTGCCTCCCCAAGCAGGCGTGTGGTTCAGCAACTCGCCGCTCCAGTTCAGCTCGATGAGGAGTGGCGACTTGCTCCACGCACGGGCGGCGAGCTGCCGGACGGTGCCGTCACTTTGGCGTCGTGCGCCACCGATGTCTGCGATGGCGCGCCTCCCGTGTCGTGGGCGCCTCCCGTGCTCAAGGCAGCGCCATGTAGGCGAGACGAAGCGGGTGCATGGAGAGCGGCGAGTCGGTGGCCAGCTTCTCCGTGTCCGCCGCCATCATCGAGGAGAGAAGTAGCACACGGGAGGCCGCCGCCACTTGGGACCCATGAAGGCCACCAGGCGACCACGGATTCGTGTAGTTTCTTTGCTGCTTTGTCTCTTCCGAGGACCTTCACGACCCCGCAAGTGTCTCACGGACATGAGGAAGACAAAGGGATCATGGGCGGCCATTCAGAACTAAAATAAGTCTAGATACATCCATTTCTAGGACAAGTATTTCCGGACGGAGGGAGTATTAATTATACAAGAGAGCCAGATTGGCACCTCTTAGTTAATGTAAATGTAATGAAATCCATCATGTTTATATGAAGATCTGGCTTTTTTATACGAAATCCTTCATGCTTATATGAAATCAGTCCGTGTTTGCACGAATTTCATCTGGTTGGTTAGAGTTGTAAAAATGTATGCCGCTGGCGTTTGATGTCGTCCTCCGCGGAAGGAAGCAGGAGGAAATTTGCCGGCTGCCGTTGGAGATGCTCTTTATGCTGGAAATAATAGAGTGACATCCAATCCATTTGAGTTAATTGCATGTATGATTGTCCCTCTATAAAAGTTAATTGCATGTACAGCGTACACGTGACTTCTTGTGGTGGCTACACTTCGCATGTAAAGTTAAAAAGAAACAAATCCATCCTTAATCTTGTATTCTAAGTACTCATGGGTTCCAATCACAAGTCTGAGCGAAAGAAGTATATATTAAATAAGTAGAGTAATATATAATATAAAAATCTAAAGTTAAAAGACATAATTTGAACTCATGTCATCGCGTTGCGAGCATCCGGCGCTAACTAGCCCAGCACATTTTTGTTGTATACCATGCTGGAGATATATCTCCATGTCTACTCTTATATATACTCCATTCGTTCCTAAATATTTGTCTTTTTCAGATTTCAAATGGACTACCCCATACGGATGTGTATGTAGACATATTTTAGAGTGTAGATTCACTCATTTTGCTATGTATGTCTTTTCAGGAAGGGGTCAGATTTGTCCTTGATTTATTTATGAGGTATCCAGATGGCACTACACCGCCAAGAAAAGAGGGTAACATCAAAATTATGGACTACTTTTTTGAGTATGTTGGTAAGGTCCGGTCATAGTCACTTGTTGAAATCTCTAAAAAGACAAATATTCCGTCCGTCCGGAAAAACTTGTCATCAAAATGGATAAAAGGAAATGTATCTAGACGTATTTTAGTTTTAGATACATCTCTTTTTATCCATTTTGATGACAAGTATTTTCGAACGGAGGGAGTAGAAAACAGAGTTGGTGATGATGGTGTGCGTGCCATCCTGCAATATAGGCCGTCGGATTTATATCTAACGGATAGGAAAGAAACTATTGCAATTTTGCAAAAATATACGCACACGTCTCTCCACGTTCGCAAATAAGGCCTTCCCTCGTTCAGCCTTTTCGCTCACAAGATAAACTACTCATACAAATGCGTCTTGATGTTTCGTGCAATGCACGGGCAGCTAGCTAATTTCTTTTAAAATAGTTGCTGCGATAATTGGGTTGAAGTGATATATTTTATGTCTGCCCCGAATGATTTCAGATTCACTAGTAGTAACAAAGAAAAGGCTGCCTTGTTAATTAATAGAAAACAGGGTGAAAACTATCACATGAGGCCGGTAAAAACAAGGCACGCTGGGTTCAGCATCATCGTCACTGCAGCTGTGCGCGCGTGAGAAGTCTACATATCGAGGGGGCTACCGAGCGAGGCACCGAGACACAATGTTTAAGAGAGAAACCAATTGACAGATTATGATCAGATTGAGTTGTCACCCTTCTGCTGTCATTTGTTGGGGAGGGGGGGCGAAGGAGGGAGAGAAAGACGTATCGAGAGTGTGCGCGGTAGGCACAGAGGCACAACTAGCGAGTGTGTGTGTGTGTCTCTGTGTGTGTGTGCGTGTGTTTGAAAGAGGAGTAGATATATTATTATCAAGATCGATGTGCCACCCTACTCCTTCAGTGCCGGGTAGTATGTGTGTTTGTTTGAGAGAGAATCCAGTCGATAGATTAGTATCAAGCTCGAGGTGTCACCCTACTCCTTCGGTGCCGGGTAGTGTGTGTGTGTATGTTTGAGAGAGAAGCCAGTCAATAGATTAGTATCAAGATCGAGGTGTCACCCTACTCCTTCGGTGTTGGTAAGTGTGGGTGTGTGTGGGGGGGGGGGCAATGACACTCACATATCTCTACTCTTATAAAAAAACAGAGTTGGTGATGATGGTGTTCCTGCCATCCTGCAATATAGGCCATCCGATTTATATCCGACGGACAGGAATGAAAATATGGCAATTTTGCAAAAAGATACCCACACCCCTCTCCGCATTTGCAAATAAGGCATTCCCTCGTTCATCCTTTTCTCCGACAAGATAAACTTCTCATACAAATGCATCTTGATGTTTCGTGCAACGCATGGGCATCTTGCTAGTAGGGAGAAGGAGTTTGTGTGACACATATCTAGCTATATTAAGGGATAGGTAGATAGCATATGTGTGAGAGACATTATTATACTTTGAGACATTAGTGGTTGTGGGTGGGCGGAATTAAAGGGGTGGGTGTGTTAGACATAGAGAGCGTGTGTGTTTCTGTGTGAGAGACTTGTAGGACGGGGTAGAAAGACGAATTTAACCCTGATGGAGGGAGAGAAATACATGAAGTGCGCGTGTGTGATTCCGATGCCCACAGGGAAATGAGATATGTATGCGTGTGAGAGAGATTGCACAATTCATTCATGTATCACTATCTAGCGATTGTGGACGTGCATCGCTTGAACATAAGTCAATATCTACTTCGTATCATGGCCAAAGGTACACTATCGATTCAACGCTATAAAGATTGGACACTCAGATATCACATTTTTTTCTATTTAAATAAACCTTTTCACTTGTGCATGCTAAAGTTACAGTGATGTTTCTTCAAACAACCAATGTAGCTATCATGTACATGCACCATTGTTACTCTTGCATTCAAATTCATTAGTCTTGGATGATTTAAGTTTCTATTTTGAAGTAATATATGTAATATTCATATATGAATTCAACGGATGCATAATTTATGAAATGGAGGCTATGTAATCATATGAGGTAACACTTTTAAGTAGCTGACTACAATATCCATTTCTTTTTGTGCGCCTCTACACTAACACGTCAATGCATTATGTTTAAAGTAAATAACCAATGGCACTAAATTATCTATTTACACAAGAAATACATAGGCTGAGCGTTTGATCCCTTTTATTGTGAACGCGCCACTACACCCGTACGATTGGCCGCGCCCGTGTGAACGTCCAAGTTATCGGCGCATCATCCTGAGTTATTGTCTTTTTCCGGGTGGACTTTACACCGGTTATTAATCACGACGCGTGCCCGTGTACACAGTCTAGCATGACCTTCCCACTAGCACGGTCCAAAATTAGTTGAAACTGGATACGAACGATCCCGCGGGCGGCAAAATCTCCCGCCTCCTTCTAAAATTTCCGCCACCTTAGTCTTTAGCATGCAAAATCCCCCTTTTGTCCTTGGTGCACGGAGACCAACAGTTACAATACCGCCCTCATCTAAATGATAGGTCGGGGCTGCTTTGGTAACTTCCGGTTCCCCCCACTACAAAGGCACCCCCATTTCCTCTCCCGCTCCCGCAAAAACGACTAACTCCACAGCACCAAAGCATCTTACATCACGCCGTCCGTACTTCATCGCCCTTTCTCCCCTCCCCTCTCGAAACCCTAGACTGCTCATCCACTGGCATACCATAGCCCATTCACTGCTAGCGGCGTCCACCTCGCCAGATCTACTTCTGCGGCCGCATCTACCCCTCCCACCGCCCCTAGAAACAAGTAGACTGCTCATCCACCACTGTACCACAGCCCATTCAGTGCCGGCCTTGTCCACGGCGCCGGATTCGCTTTCATTGGTATTTCGCCAACCGCCAAGACCGCAGCAGTAGCTCATTCAGATTCCCACCGGAGACGCTTCACACCCCCGGAGCCGCCCCACCGACGCTTCTGCCGACGGCCTCTGATCCTCTTCGCCGACACCTTCCTCAACCCTACCGGAGCCGCTTCGCCGACACCTTCCTCAACCCTACCGGAGCTGCTTCGCTGACACCATCAACCCTACTGGAATAGCTTAGCCTATACCATTCTCAACCCTACCGGGGCCGCTTTGCCAACTCACAAGTCCACGGCCTCAGATCCGCTTCCTCGCACCCTCATCCAACCTACCGGAGCAGCTTCTGACGCCCCGTCCACGGCCACAGATCCGCATCATCGACACCACCCTTAACCCAACCACCGGAGCAGCTTCTGACGCCCCGTCCACGGCCGCAGATCCGCATCGTCGACACCATCCTTAACCCAACCACCGGAGCAGCTTCTGACGCCCCGTACACGACCACAGATCCGCGTCGTCGACACCATCATTAACCCAACCACCGGAGCAGCTTCACCTACGCCCTCGTCCACAGCCACAGATCCGCTTCGCCCACACCGTAGTCCACCCTACCGGAGCCGCTCCACAAACACCCTACTCGACGGTTCTAGATCTCCTTACCGGACCCCGACAGCCAGCGCAGCGTCATCACCCTCGACGTTTCTAACCTGATTCCCACTGTCTGGAGAGATGCCAAGCACCCGCCACGGCCTAGGTACTTGTCACCTTTAAACCCGTCCAGCATCACCTGCCCGATGTACTTCAAATATACTAACCGGTCGCTATTACCTGTTATGCAGCTGGCAAAAACTACAAGGACGATGTTTCATCTGGATCTAACGGCTTGGCCAACCAAGATCCTGGACTGAGGCATTGCTATGATCTTGTAAGCGCGTCTCTCTCTCTTGTTTTGTTACGTACTGCGGCGTGCTTTGCTAGGATTTTTCAAGATAATCCCTTTGTGCGCATAATGATTTCTACTCTTGGCTGCTAAATTAGATATGTAGATGTCATACATGATACTACCTTGTACCTCCGTTCTAAATATAAGTCTTTCTAGAGATTCCACTATAGGCTACATACGGAGCAAAATGAGTGAATCTACACTAAAAATGCATCTATATACATCTGTATGTGGTCCATCTTGGAATCTCTACAAAGACATATATTTAGGAACAAAGGCGATACATTACACAAAATCGTAGGTGGCATGTAGGAACTCCGATTGCACTACATTAGGCTCCCTTAGAGTGCCTGCTAGTCCAGCATCTGAGTCATGGCTAGTTTATGGTACGCACACAATCGTTAATTGGTGGTTTAAATATGCGCAAGGGATATGCAATGTAGTATCATGTAGAGATGTCTGAAATTAGCCGTGTCAACTTGCAGATAGGGTTACACAATGAAAAAGTACAAGATGTATGTGGAAATTTCATGGAACATCGCAAAAAAGGAGAGGCAAGTGGTGAGCCTATACGGTGTGCTATGGTACGTCACTCCTCCATTGCAATCATCGTGACATGTTATTTGTATGCAGTTCTATTAGCCAAGTTTCTTAGGGACAGTTATTACGAGTTATCCTAAGAAAATAAGCACCTATGAATATAAGCTCCATGTAATAAGCCAACCAGTTCTTTTCATTGCGTTTTCAGCTTATCTTTGGTATGATCAGTGGAAAGTCTAGATTGCAATATATATTTTTCATTTTGCTGCCCATATGGAAATTAATTTGACTTGCAAACATCACAAATTGAACCTAGTGCAGTAATTAATATGATAGGAAAACAGACCATCGCTATTTGCTCAAAATGCAAATACAAAGATACCATCTACTTTGCACAATCTACTTTGGTCAATGCTTTCCATAGAGATCCCATTGCCTAATTTAAACAAAGAACGCATGACCCACATTTAAATGAAGAACAATTATTTATTGAAATTCGATGGTCCAAGTGGCTGGTTATTATCATATAGCAGCACCACCTGAAAGCATCATATAGCAGCAGCAGCTCATAGCAACTCATCATACAGCAGTAGCAGCAGTCTGCAATTCATCATATACCAGCAGCAGCTCATAACAATTCATCATATAGCAGCAACAGCTCATAGCAATTCATCATATAGCAGCAGCAGGAGCATCTCATAGCAATTCATCATATAGCAGCAGCAGGCGTAGCTTGTAGCAACTCATCATATAGCAGCAGCAGCTCATAGCAATTCATCATATAGCAGCAGCAACAGCTCATAGCAACTCATCATACAGCAGCAGCAGCTCATAGCAATTCATCATATAGCAGCAGCAGGAGCAGCTCATAGCAATGCATCATATAACAGCAGGAGAAGCAGCTCATAGCAATTCATCGTATAGTGGATCAGAATGAAAATTTGGCAAACAAATTAGAGGAGATCCTCACCTTGTTGGATGAGCTCATCCTTCAACAGCACCTCAAGGCCATGGCCTGGGAGGAGGGGAGGGGGAATAAGGTGCCTTCTACCGTAGTGTGGCATCAGCCGTAGTTGTGCGGCCTTGCGGAGTAGTGCGTTGGATGAACCACGGTGGAGCATTGCTTTGGAGACCATGAGAATGAGGCGGCGCCAGAGGGACGAGCAGCCAGGGAGATTTTCCCTACCACGGCCATGTAGCCTAGCTGGACATAGCATCGTCGAGGACCGGGCCGGATGGGACCCGATGGCGACGGCTCGCTGGAGGAACCCTAGTGCAGCAGGGAGGGGATCGAGGTAGAGGGAAAGGGGAGATGAGATGCAAGCGGGTAGGGCAATGAACGCTTGCGTGTTTGTTTTTACTTGAGGGTCAGGTGTGACACGGGTGTCGTGATTGCATTTTGAGTGTAATATAGGCGGAACAGAGTCATTTCACTATTCCCTTCCCTTCAATGTTTAGCGAGGTTCTACCCAAACACCCCCCAAAGCGAAATTAGTTAAGCCCAAGCCCATAACTCAAAAATGACTTCTTTACATCTTTTATGGCTTATTTTGACAATATGCCCTAAAAAGGCGGAATCGAACTAGCCCTTAACCTGCAATTCAATTGTGCGTGCAATGATGAATCACTCCTGCCCGCTATCTGTACGTTTAGGCATCATCATACATGGCATAACCTAATACATGTGCATTCCATTGTAGAATCTGGAATATGCAATGTTTATGTTAGTTCATACGTTGCACATGATGTTTAAATGCCCGTTAAATCTGGTTAGTCAAGTGATGGTCTTTAAGCCTCCTTCTTTGCTTCTTTTCTTGATATGTAAGATTTGCTCACACATCTGTTCAATTGCTTGTTTGCATCAGCCAGCCATACTAGGACTGTTTGCTTTGATTACTTGTTGTTCTTGACCTAACACTCTAATGAGCTTGTCAATGATTTAAACACTAAGGGCTGCTTTGTAGTGGGGCCTTGTCTAACTCATAGGTGACATAAAGGTTTGGTTGTACACTATGAGGCTCTCCAAGAGTACACGGAGATCCAGTTCAAAGGTATGCCTAGTTTTTACATAGTGCTGAGACATAGTAAATGTACATTTCATTGTGTGCAAGTGCAAGAGATGGGCATGTTTCATTATGTGGTGTTGTTTTGTTATAATCTCATCCTTTTGTGTTCCGCAATTTGGAAAGTATGCATATTTATCTTCCAAGGAGACGAGTAACTAGTTTGTGTCACCTTGCAGAGGGGGTGCAATGAAGATAAGATTGAGGATTTCCAAGTACAATATGTTAGGAAGGAGCCTTGCAAGAGAAGTAGGAGCTGTGCTGAGCCTCTTCAACCTGCTAAGGTAAGTCACTGTATGCAAATCAACAGTTCAATTCCTTGTTTGTTTCAGGCATAGTTAATTTTCTCTTTTCAATTGCTTTATTTGTCCTCGGTTAATGAGATTCTGAAATAATCATGCCTGATGTTCGGTACTTGTATCACTATTAGTTGACATAATTAAAGGCCTTACCATTTAATTACTCTCCCGAAGTGTGCCTGAAGCTTTTAAGTCTATTAACCAACTATTATTGCATGAGGCTCACAATCTAGTTTATACTACGCTAATGATTGCATAGTTTTGCCTGTTGTAGTATGTTTGTATGAAACCCTCTCGCTATTCATTATGCTCCCTAAGACTTTAATTGAGGTACAGAATGGCCAACTGCTTGCTTACTTATACGCATAGCGTCTTGTCTAAATTTGGAACTTGTCATGTTTTCGATTGGGCCCCAACATCATGCTCCTCTTGTGAGCTAAGAGGGATTTCTGTATGCAGGTTGCACATACTATCTTTTTTATAATTTTTAAAATATCACCTGCTTATGCTTCATGACGTGTAACATTTTTTTTTGTGAAAGTGACGTGTAACATTATTGTTAGTCCTGTTTTGCCATGTAGTACACAATAGTGTCTTGTTCGCTTCCTTTGTTGTAACTATATTTTTGCCCTAGTCATGTGTACTTACGTAAACATTTCGGGATGAAGTGACATTAACACAAAAATCATGCGGCGATGCGGCATGGCCGTTACCGAATGATTATGGATTGGAATTGGAATGTGCTGATGTTCTCGAGCATCAACTAGAGGTGGCAAGACAACGTGTACATGATTGTCAACGTATAATCAACAAGTTGAGACTGGACATGCAAGTATTAGATGCAGGAGTAAAAAAAATGAAACAAGATACCGAGGTAACCATGAAGGAATTGGAGATTTTGCAGACTGAAATTTGTGCTATCTGAATCTGGCCAATCCTATTTTCTAAAGAGATTATAGTTCAAATGGAGTTAAGTTGATGCGCGTCCATGATGTATGAGTTGTATTTGCCCAGTGTATGTAATTTGTTGTTTGTGTATGCTTTATTATCACCTGTGCCGAACCATAATGCCCAGTGGGTATAATCGGCTGTAATTTTTTTATTGTATAGTGTAGGACTATTCTACCTTTCTATGCCTTGATCTCTTTGTTGTATAGTGTATGCTTTTTAGAGGTGATAGTATTGAGTAGGATAATTCTTTGAATATGCTATATCATTCAAACGGGGGCCAACTCGCCCGACCATGGGCCTTCTACGGGCCGTCCGATCCATGGGCCTTCTACGTCTCGTAGGATCCATGGGCCTTCTACGTCTCGTAGGATCCATGGGCCTTCTATGTCTCGTAGGATCCATGGGCCGCCGACTCATTTATGGGTCTTGTACGGGCCTTTAATGGGCCATAGACAGGCCTTTAATGGAAATCGTACGTTTTATGGGCTGACCATAACGGGCCGTTAATAGGCCGTATTTGGTGATGCTATGAAAATGGATCAACAGACTAACGGTCCACAAACGGGCCGGCGTAACGATGGGCTGAATTTGGCCCACAAGCGTAAAAATAGCGATAACGGGCCGTAAGTAACCGAATGCTGCAAATGAGCCCAAGAATAAATGGGCCCTCACAAGGCCGAAAGTTAACTTGGGCTGGAAACGGCCCAATAGAATAACGGTCCGTTAATGGGTATAATGTGTTACACTGTTCATTACGGGCCAGTTTCACTGCGGGCCGTTAATGGGTGTAAAGTAATACCTTTATTTATTACGGGCGATTTCAAGACGGGCGCTAATGGGCCAAGAGTTACAAAGTGCCTCATATGGGCCGAAAGACGTCATGGGCTATACATGGGCCAGAAGTGAAAACGGGCTGGAATCATATTGGATGGCCCAGATGACGCTACTGGGCCTAATTCGCATAGGGTGTAACGGGCCTTGGGTTAGCGGGTGTAAATGGGCTATATGCTCAAAGGCCGTTAACAGGCTTTCCATGGGCCGGGCCGCCAGCTTTTGGCCAAGTCAAACGGGCCGGCCTTTTCACAGGAATGGGCAACTATTGGGCCGTGCCACGTGTCGACGTATCATAGGCACCTTCTGTCCAGTGAGTGGATGACATCTCTCCCAATGATGAGCCAACACGTGTTTCCTCCAGCCAATGATGATTTTACACGTGGAAAATCCCCATTGGTCGGGGCTGTTAATGGGTTATCGGATCCAAAACCCGACCCGATAGCTTAACGGCGTTCCATTACGGTGGATGCCACGTGTCGGTCACCCTTGACGAAAGCACTTCTGTGACGCGCGATTTATCGTCATGGAAGTGGACACTTCCGTGATGATAATTTTGGTAATGTCATGGAACACTTCTACGACAGCACAGGTATGACTATCTTGATTCTGTCATAAAATCGTCATGGATGTACATGCATGACAGAAAATGCGACCTACTGTGACAAACACGTATCATCACGGAAGTGTATTTTTTTGTAGTGAAGCTTGGCGAAGGCCTCGCAGATGTCGGCTTTCACGACGTCCCAGGAAGCGCGCAAGAACTCAACGGAGAAGCCGTCGGGGCCCGGGGCATTGCCAGACGGGAGGAACTTGATTACGTTCCGGATTTCTGCTTCAGAGAAAGGCAGCTCGGGGCTGGAAAGGTCGAAGGACAGGGGGTCGATCATGTCCAGTCGCAGGGAGGAATCACGCTCGTCAGCGACACCAAGCATGCTGGAGAAGTGATGAAAGGTGGCCTCGGCCACCGCCTTCTCGTCGGAGAGCATCAGTCCCTCATAGTAGATGTTGAGAATCCGCGTTTTCAGTTGCCGTCGAACAGCCTGGATGCGTTGAAACGCGGTGTTGGACGCGCCATTACGGAGCCAGGAGAGGCGGCAGCGATGACGGGTGATCGTCCGGTCCAAGGAGGCGAGACCAAGGTAGGCACACTTTAGGCAGCGAAACAGCCAGAGCTCGAGGGGCGAGAGCGGTCGCTGGTCTTGGGGGGCATCCAGTCGCGCGACGAGCTCGCGGCCGACGAGCATCTGCAGAGCAATGCCGGGGATGATCTTGGTGCCCCAGCTGTGGAGACAGCGCGCAGTGACCTTAAGGCGGGCGTAGATGCGCCGGAAAGGGTCCGGGTCCGGGTGGATGGAATTCCAGGCAGCCGCGACCACCTCGGCGTAGCCCTCTAGCTTGGGCCAAGAGCGATCAAAGTGGAAGCGCTTCGAGGCCGCATGGTGCATAGTACAGTCCAACATGAGGGTGGAGTGGTCGGATACCACCGACGAGAGGCAGCGAAGCAGGCACTGCGGCTACTCCAGATCCCAGGTGGGCGCGCAAAGCACCCGATTGTTCCACACGAGGGTGGGGGAGTCCTGCTCGTTGGACCAAGTGTAGCGGCGGCCATGAAGATAGGCATCACGCAGCTCATGGTCGGCGATGAACTGGCGGAAACGACTCATGGTTCTGTGGTTGAGGTGGCCATTGTTCTTATTAGCTGCAGAGGTGATCATGTTGAAATCGCCGCCGAGGAGCCATGGGCCAGCACATGTGTCCTGGAAATCATGCAGCTTGCCAAGAAAGGCAATTTTCTCCGCGTCGCCTTGCGGGCCATAGACTCCTGAAATCCACTAGTGCCGATCGCCCGCAAGGGGAGAGACGAGCGCGGAGACGTGGTGCTGACCAATGGTGGGGCTGGAGAGCTTGATTGTGGAGCTGCACCACGCCAACAGGATACCACCACGGGTACCCGCGGCAGGGAGGTAGTAGAAGTCAAGGAATTGCGCCCCTAACGTTTCGTGGACCAGGGAGGCGAAGAAGTTCTCCATCTTGGTTTCTTGAAGACAGACGATGCAAGGGGCAGCTGACGCAATCACAGAGCGGACCGCAGATCTCTTGGCGCGAGAATGAAGGCCTCGGACATTCCAAAATACAACTTAAGGTTATTATCCATAAAACATTGGGGGCGCGGAGAGAAGCAAAGCGATGTGATCAGATCTCTAGGAGACGCGGGCCTGCCGCGGGCGACGAGGCCTCGACGCACAACGCACGAGGAATGTTCTAGCCGTAGATGTCAGCAAATGCTTGGATCATGTCTTCCGCCAGCAGCCGCTCAAAGAGCATCGTGTGCCAAGGTGGCCTCATCCAGCGGATCATCATCCTTGAGAAGACCCAGCCGGCGCAGCAACACCCTTTTTGCCTTCATCTCGAAGTCCAGCCCTCTGTCGGCCTTGGCGATGCGGGTGCTGTGGCGAGGCGTAAAGTTTGGAGGCACCTTGAGGCGACGCCAGAGTGGCGCAGGGGATGAGAGGATGGGGCAAACCCTGGCTTGGACAGAGTCAACAAAACCGTGCAGGGAGAGGGGAGCATCGCCCGTGCACGCCAGTTGCATGGGAGGATCGGGGCAGTCCAAAGAGGACTCGACAGGTGGTGTGCATGAAGCGGTCCGTGGAGAAGCCTCCTCGGGATTATGTGGCGGTCCCAAAAGCTGGGGGCAGGCATCAGCGGCAACATGGGCCGGATCCACCTCGGCAACGATTGGCGCGCCCCTCGCAGGAGCAGAGCCCTCGGGGACCCCCGACAGGGATGTCTCTGTGAGCGCGGGGGTGACATCTCCACTGTAGCAGGCTGTCGAGTGGCAGAGAGCGGATTCACGCACGCGGCCAGAGACCGAGCGGTGTCTGGTAGCGGGTCGACAGGCAGAGCTGGGGCCACCGACGGGGGGATGAGAGGCTCAGCAGGCGCAAGGTGGCTGGGAGCGGATGCACGTGCTCGTCCATGGTCTCAACGGGGCAGGGCAGTGGGCCCGAGGCAGAGAGGAGGGAAGTGCCCGGCACAAGAGATGGTGGCCGTTGGGGAGCGGTCAAAGTGGTTGCATCGGTCGCAGTAGAAGCGTCCAAAATGCTGGCCTGGCCGGAACCCAGCGGCGTGATGACCCAAAAGTATAGGGGATCTATCGTAGTCCTCTTGATAAGTAAGAGTGTCAAACCCAACGAGGAGCAGAAGGAAATGACAAGCGGTTTTCAGTAAGGTATTCTCTGCAAGCACTGAAATTATCGGTAACAGATAGTTTTGTGATAAGGTAATTTGTAACGGGTAACAAGTAATGAAAGTAAACAAGGTGCAACAAGATGGCCCAATCCTTTTTGTAGCAAAGGACAAGCCTAGACAAACTCTTATATAGAGAAAAGCGCTCCCAAGGACACATGGGAATTATCGTCAAGCTAGTTTTCATCACGCTCATATGATTCGCGTCCGTTACTTTGATAATTTGGTATGTGGGTTGATAACCCACAAGTATAGGGGGTCGCAACAGTTTTCGAGGGTAGAGTATTCAACCCAAATTTATTGATTCGACACAAGGGGAGCCAAAGACTATTCTCAAGTATTAGAAGTTGAGTTGTCAATTCAACCACACCTGGATAACTTAATATCTGCAGCAAAGTATTTAGTAGCAAAGTAATATGGAAGTAACGGTAACGGTAGCAAAAGTAATATTTTTGGGTTTTGTAGTGATTGTAACAGTAGCAACGGAAAAGTAAATAAGCGGAAAACAATATGTGAAAAGCTCGTAGGCATTGGATCGGTGATGGAGAATTATGCCGGATGCGGTTCATCATGTAACAATCATAACATAGGGTGACATGAGCGAGCTCCAATTCATCAATGCAATGTAGGCATGTATTCCGAATATAGTCATACGTGCTTATGGAAAAGAACTTGCATGGCATCTTTTGTCCTACCCTCCCGTGGCAGTGGGGTCCTAATGGAAACTAAGGTATATTAAGGCCTCCTTTTAATAGAGTACCAGAACAAAGCATTAACACATAGTGAATACATGAACTCCTCAAACTACGGTCATCACCGGGAGTGGTCCCGATTATTGTCACTTCGGGGTTGCCGGATCATAACACATAGTAGGTGACTATAGACTTGCAAGATAGGATCAAGAACTCACATATATTCATGAAAACATAATAGGTTCAGATCTGAAATCATGGCACTCGGGCCCTAGTGACAAGCATTAAGCATAACAAAGTCATAGCAACATCAATGTCAGAACATAGTGGATACTATGGATCAAACCCTAACAAAACTAACTCGATTACATGATAGATCTCATCCAACCCATCACCGTCCAGCAAGCCCACGATGGAATTACTCGCGCACGGCGGTGAGCATCATGAAATTGGTGATGGAGGATGGTTGATGATGACGACGGCGATGAATCCCCCTCTCCGGAGCCCCGAACGGACTCCAGATCAGTCCTCCCGAGAGGTTTTAGGGCTAAGCGGCGGCTCTGTATCGTAAAACGCGATGAATCCTTCTCTCTGAGTTTTTTCTCCCCGAAAGTGAATATATGGAGTTGGAGTTGAGGTCGGTGGAGCGTCAGGGGGCCCACGAGGCAGGGGGGCGCGCCCCCACCCTCGTGGACAGGGTGTGGGCCCCCTGACGTGGAATTTTCTTCCAGTATTTTTAATATTTTCTAAAAAGATGTTCCGTGGAGTTTCAGGTCATTCCGAGAACTTTTCTTTCTGCACATAAATAACACCATGGGAAGTGTGCTGAAAACAGCGTTAGTCCGGGTTAGTTCCATTCAAATCATGCAAGTTAGAGTCCAAAACAAGGGCAAAAGTGTTTGGAAAAGTAGATACGACGGAGACGTATCAACTCCCCCAAGCTTAAACCTTTGCTTGTCCTCAAGCAATTCAGTTGACAAACTGAAAGTGATATAGAAAAAGTTTTACAAACTCTGTTTGCTCTTGTTGTTGTAAATATATAAAGCCAGCTTTCAAGTTTTCAGCAAAGACTATGACTAACCACATTCACAATAACTCTTAGGTCTGATGTTCACTCATATCAATGGCATAATCAACTAGCGAGCAATGATAATAAATCTCGGATGACAACACTTTCTCAAAACAATCATGATATGATATAATAGGATGGTATCTTGCTAGCCCTTTCTGAGACCGCAAAACATAAATGCAGAGCACCTTTAAAGATCAAGGACTGACTAAACATTGTAATTCATGGTAAAAGAGATCCAGTCATATTCATACTCAATATAAATTAATAGTAATGGATGCAAATGACAGCTGCGCTCTCCAGCTAGTGCTCTTTAATAAGAGGGTGATGACTCAACATAAAAGTAAATAGATAGGCCCTTCGCAGAGGGAAGCAGGGATTTGTAGAGGTGCCAGAGCTCGATTTTGAAACAGAGATAAATAATATTTTGAGCGGTATACTTTCATTGTCAACATAACAACCAAGAGATGGCGATATCTTCCATGCTACACACATTATAGGCGGTTCCCAAACAGAATGGTAAAGTTTATACTCCCCCTCCACCAACAAGCATCAATCCATGGCTTGCTTGAAACAACAAGTGCCTCCAACTAGCAACAGCCCCAGGGGAGTTTCGTTTGCAGTTATTTTGATTTAGTTTGTATAAAGCATGGGACTGGGCATCCCGGTGACCAGCCATTTTCTCGTGAGTGAGGAGCGGAGTCCACTCCTCTTGAGAATAACCCGCCTAGCATGGAAGATACGGACAGCCCTAGTTGATACATGAGCTATTCGAGCATACAAAACAGAATTTCATTTGAAGGTTTAGAGTTTGGCACATACAAATTTATTTGGAGCAGCGGTAGATACCGCATATAGGAAGGTATGGTGGACTCATATGGAATAACTTTGGGGTTTAAGGGATTGGATGCACAAGCAGTGTTCCCGCTTAGTACAAGTGAATGCTAGCAAAAGACTGGGAAGCGACCAACTAGAGAGCAACAATAGTCATGAACATGCATTAAAATTAATGAACATTGAGTGCAAGCATGAGTAGGATATAATCCACCATGAACATAAATATCGTGAAGGCTATGTTGATTTGGTCCAACTACATGTGTGAACATGTGCCAAGTCGAGTCACTTAAATCATTCAAAGGAGGATACCACCCCACTATACCACATCACAACCATTTTAATAGCATGTTGGCACGCAAGGTAAACCATTATAACTCATAGCTAATCAAGCATGGCACGGGCAACTATGATCTCTAATTGTCATTGCAAACACGTTTATTCATAATAGGCTGAATCAGGAACAATGAACTAATCATATTTACAAAAACAAGAGAGGTCGAGTTCATACCAGTTTTTATCATCTCAGTCAGTCCATCATATATCGTCATAATTGCCTTTCACTTGCACGACCAAATGATGTGAATAATAATAAGTGCACATGCATTGGACTAAGCTGGAATCTGCGAGCATTCAATAAACAGGAGAAGACAAGGCAATATGGGCTCTTGGTTAAATCAACAATAATGCATATAAGAGCCACTTCAACAATTTAATTATGGTCTTCTCCTATTGACCTCCAAAGAAAAGAAAAGAAATAAAACTATTTACACGGGAAAGCTCCCAACAAGCAAAAGAAGAACGGGAAATCTTTTTGGGTTTTCTTTTTAATTATTACTACTACAGCAATAAAAGTAAACTAGCTAAAAGCTACACTAATTTTTTTGGTTTTTCTTAAGGTTTATTAAACACACAAGAAGAAAGCAAGAAAAAGGAACATAAACTAGCATGGATATTACAGTCAAAGAGTATGAGCACCAACGTCTAGCAATGAGTGTGTGTGAACATAAATGTAATGTCGGTGAGAAATACGTACTCCCCCAAGCTTAGGCTTTTGGCCTAAGTTGGTTTATTGCCACGGATGGCCTGGCGGATATCCATAGTTGTAACTGGGGTCGTACTGCGACGCGGCAGTTATTGCCTCCTGGGCTGCAGCATGGCAGCGAGCTGCCTCCGCACTCCTCTCGTACTCATCTGCCTCCTCTCTGGTAATAAAATGTCTTCCTTTTTCTTGATAATCAAAGAAGGCAGGAGCAGGGAGAGTAATACGGACAGCACGATGTCTATCAAAAATTAAGCGATACCGGAGAGGTGATTCATTCCTCTCGACAAACTGGTGGTGAACCATAGCATTAAAGTCTGAATAAGTAGGAGGCAATTCAATATCATCATTACGTATGGTTACACCAAGAAAATCAGCTAAGTGGGTTGCAATTCCACCGAAGAAATCTCCATTAAATCTATTATGATGCAACCTACATGCAACAATGGCTCCCAAATTATAAGATTTGTCTCCTAACACAGCACTCCTAAGAATACTGAGGTCGGGGACACACATATGACATGCTTCATCTTTACCATTTATGCACCTACCGATGAAGAGAGCAAAATAATGTATAGCAGGAAAATGAATGCTCGCTATGGTAGCTTGTGCTATACCTCTAGATTCCCCCATAGTTATACTGGCAAGAAAATTTCTAAATTCAGATTTGTGAGGTTCACTAGCACTACCCCATTGTGGAAGTTTGCAAGCAGTGGTAAAAATCCTCTAAGTCCATAGTATAAGATTTTTCATAAATATCAAACAGGATAGTTGGAGAATTGCATGAAGATGAAAATTCAAACCTCCTCACAAAGGAACTAGTGAGATAGTGGTACTGGCGGCACTTTTCTTCCTCAAAGCTCACAAGATCAGCGTTACGCAAATATGCATTAAATTCTTCCTTGATTCCCGCTCAATCCATAAAGTTTTCTAAAGGCCATTCACAAGGCCACACTGGAGCGTCCCTTGGTGGCTCATCGTCAGCATCACGCATTGCAAGCCTGGGTCCTTGCTTCCTTGAAGAACCACCCTGGTACATTTTCCTAAGCATATTTCTTCCTCTGAAAAATTTCTGAAATTTTTAGTAACTTCAAACTAAAGTGAACCAAGCTCAATAAAATTGATAGCAACTACTCATACAAGTGCCTAGGGACTATATCATGCATTAGAACTACTTGGAACCATATAAATTTGACATGCAAGCTCAAGAACATGGTCACCTAGGCAGCACAAATTTGCAACGAATAGAGCACTAGAACAAAAACTAATTGGACCAATGGAGGAGTCACATACCAAGGAACAATCCCCCCAAGCAGTTTTGTGAGAGGTGCTTTGAGCAAGGAGATCGAAAATCGCAGCAAAATGAGCTAGAACCCGTGCTTGAGCTGGATGGTGATTTTTTTGGGAGGAAGAAGAAGTGTGTGGGTGCAGAAATAAGTGGAGGGGAGCCACCATGGGCCCACGAGGCAGGGGAGGCAGGGGAGCGCGCCCTGTAGGGGTGGGCGTGCCTTGGACCCTCGTGGCCAGGTGCTTGCTCCCCCTGCTGTGTTCTCAGTGCCAGATATTCTCAAATATTCCAGAAAAAAATCATATTTCAATTTCGGGGCATTTGGAGAACTTTTATTTTCAGGGTATTTTTATATTGCACGGATAATTCAGAAAACAGACAAGAAAATACTAATTTTACTTTATTTCAACTAAATAACAAAAAGTAGAAGGAGGGTACAGAAGGTTGTGCCTTCTAGTTTCATCCATCTCATGCTCATCAAAAGGAATCCATTACCAAGGTTGATCAAGTCTTCTTAACAAACATATTCCGGATAACATGGAATCGGAGAAATTTTGAATGACACTATGTTACCTCAACGGGGATATGCACATCCCCAATAATAAGAATATCATATTTCTTCTTGACAGTAGGAAGAGGAAATTCAAAACCTCCAAAAATAATCGATGGAATTTTTCCAATAGAATTGATACTGTGGACTTGAGGTTGTTTCCTCGGAAAGTGTACCGTATGCTCATTACCATTAACATGAAAAGTGACATTGCCTTTGTTGCAATCAATAACAGCCCTGCAGTATTGAAAAAGGATCTTCCAAGAATAATAGACATACTATCGTCCTCGGGAATATCAAGAATAACAAAGTCCGTTAAAATAGTAACGTTTGCAACCACAACAGGCACATCCTCACAAATACCAACAGGTATAGCAGTTGATTTATCAGCCATTTGCAAAGATATTTCAATAGGTGTCAACTTATTCAAATCAAGTCTATGATATAAAGAGAGAGGCATAACACTAACACCGGCTCCAAGATCACATAAAGAAGTTTTAACATAGTTTCTTTTAATGGAGCATGGTATAGTGGGTACTCCTGGATCTCCTAGTTTCTTTGGTATTCCACCCTTAAAAGTATAATTAGCAAACATGGTGGAAATCTCAGCTTCCGGTATCTTTCTTTTATTAGTAACAATTTCTTTCATATACTTAGCATAAGGATTCATTTTGAGCATGTCAGTTAATCGCATACGCAAAAAGATAGGTCTAATCATTTCAGCAAAGCGCTCAATATCCTCATCATCCTTTTTCTTGGATGGTTTGGGAGGAAAAGGCATGGGTTTCTGAACCCATGGTTCTCTTTCTTTACCGTGCTTCCTAGCAACAAAGTCTCTCTTATCATAACGTTGATTCTTTGATTGTGGGTTATCAAGATCAACAACAGGTTCAATTTCCACATCATTATCATTACTAGGTTGAGCATCATCATGAACATCATCATTAGCATTTTCATTAGGCTCATGTTCATGACCAGATTGTGTTTCAGCATCGGAAATAGAAATATCATTTGGATTCTCAGGTGGTTCAGCAATAGGTTCACTAGAAGCATGCAAACTCCTATCATTTTTCTTTTTCTTCTTTTTAGAAGGACTAGGTGCATCTATATTATTTCTCTGAGCATCTTGCTCAATTCTCTTAGGGTGGCCTTCAGGATACAAAGGTTCCTGAGTCATTTTACTAGTTCTAGTAGCCACTCTAACAGCATAATCATTATTCTTACTATTCAATTTATTGAGAAAATCATTTTGAGCCTTAAGTACTTGTTCTACTTGAGTGGTAACCATAGAAGCATGTTTACAAATGAGTTTAAGTTCACCTTTAACTCTAGACATATAATCACCCAAGTGTTCAACCGTATCGGAATTGTATTTCAATTGTCTATCAAAATAAGCATTGAAGTTTTATTGTTTAACAATAAAATTATCAAACTCTTCTAAGCATTGTCTAGCAAACTTATAGTGAGGAATATCACCTTCATCAAATCTATAGAGAGAATTTACCTTTACTACCTGTGTCAGGTTATCAAGACCATGAGTTTCTTCAATAGGTGAAGGATTAAGATCATATGTTTCTTCAACAGGCGGTAAATTAAGACCATGTATTTCTTCAATAGGAGGTAAATTCTTGACATCTTCAGCTTTTATACCTCTTTCTTTCATAGGTTTCTTTGCCTCTTTCATATCTTCAGGACTGAGAAATAGAACACCTCTTTTCTTCGGATTTGGTTTAGGAATAGGCTCAGGAATTGGCTCAGGAGCTGGCTCAAGAGCTGGCTCAGGAAGTGTCCAATTATTTTCATTTGTCAACATATTATTCTATAGAATTTCAGCTTCATCCGGTGTTCTTTCCCTGAAAACAGAACCAGCACAACTATCCAGGTAATCTCTGGAAGCATCGGTTAGTCCATTATAAAAGATATCAAATATTTCATTTTTCTTAAGAGGATGATCAGGCAAAACATTAAGTAACTGGAGAAGCCTCTCCCAAGCTTGTGGGAGACTCTCTTCTTCAATTTGCACAAAATTATAAATATCCCTCAAAGCAGCTTGTTTCTTATGAGCAGGGAAATATTTAGCAGAGAAGTAATAAATCATATCACGGGACTACGCACACAACCAGGATCAAGAGAATTAAACCATATCTTAGCATCACCCTTTAATGAGAACGGAAATATTTTAAGGATATATAGGTAGCGAGATTTCATTAGTGAACAGGGTGGCTATATCATTTAATTTGGTAAGATGTGCCACAACAGTTTCAGATTCATAGCCATGAAAAGGATCAGATTCAACTAAAGTAATTACATCAGGATCAACAGAGAATTCATAATCCTTATCAGTAATACAGATAGGTGAAGTAGCAAAAGAAGGGTCAGGTTTCATTCTAGCATTAAGGAATTGCTGTTCCATTTAGCTAATAACATCTTGAGCTCGTATCTATCTTTGCAAGCTAAAATAGCTATAGCAGCTTCATTTTCAAAAACATAACTCTCAGGAACAACAGGCGATTCATATTTATTAGGGGGAGAGTCTTCATCATCACTTTCATCAATGTTATCAGTTTCAATAATATCATTCTCTCTAACCCTAGCAAGTTGTTCATCAAGAAATTCACCAAGTGGCACAGTAGTATCAAGCATAGAAGTAGTTTCATCATAAGTATCATGCATAGCAGAAGTGGCATCATCAATAACATGCGACATATCGGAACGAATAGCAGAAGCAGGTTTAGGTGTCGCAAGCTTACTCAAAACAGAAGGTGAATCAAATGCAGAGCTGGATGGCAGTTCCTTACCTCCCCTCGTAGTTGAGGGATAATTTTTTTTCTGTCTTTCAAGTTCTTCATAGTGACCAGCAGATATAAATCCCAACTGACTCAAAGAATAAAGCTATGCTCCCCGGCAACGGTGCCAGAAAATAGTCATGATAACCCACAAGTATAGGGGATCGCAACAGTTTTCGAGGGTAGAGTATTCAACCCAAATTTATTAATTCGACACAAGGGGAGCCAAAGAATATTCTCAAGTATTAGCAGTTGAGTTGTCAATTCAACCACACCTGTATAACTTAATATCTGCATCAAAGTATTTAGTAGCAAAGTAATATGGAAGTATGATAGCAGTAGCAAAAGTAATATTTTTGGGTTTTGTAGTGATTGTAACAGTAGCAATGGAAAAGTAAATAAGCGGAAAACAATATGTTAAAAGCTTGTAGGCATTGGATCGGTGATGGAGATTTATGTCGGATGCGGTTCTTCATGTAACTATCATAACATAGGGTGACACAGAACTAGCTCCAATTCATCAATGCAATGTAGGCATTTATTTCGAATATAGTCATACGTGCTTATGGAAAAGAACTTGCATGACATCTTTTGTCCTACCCTCCCGTGGCAGCGGGTCCTAATGGAAACTAAGGGATATTAAGGCCTCCTTTTAATAGAAATCTTGGAACAAAGCATTAACACATAGTGAATACATGAACTCCTCAAACTACGGTCATCACCGGAGTGGTCCCGATTATTGTCACTTGGGGTTCTTGCGGATCATAACACATAGTAGGTGACTATAGACTTTCAAGATAGGATCAAGAACTCACATATATTCATGAAAACATAATAGGTTCAGATCTGAAATCATGGCACTCGGGCCCTAGTGACAAGCATTAAGCATAGCAAAGTCATAGCAACATCAATGTCAGAACATAGTGGATACTAGGGATCATACCCTAACAAAACTAACTCGATTACATGATAGATCTCATCCAACCCATCACCGTCCAGCAAGCCTACGATGGAATTACTCACGCACGGCGGTGAGCATCATGAAATTGGTGATGGAGGATGGTTGATGATGACGACTGCGACGAATCCCCCTCTCTGGAGCCCCGAACTGACTCCAGATCAGCCCTCCCAAGAGGTTTTAGGGCTAGGTGATACGTCTCCGATGTATCTATAATTTATGAAGTATTCATGCTATTATATTATCCATATTTGATGTTTTATGGGCTTTACTATGCACTTTTATATTATTTTTGGGACTAACCTATTGACCCAGAGCCCAAAGGCCGCCTCGTTTTTTCCCTTGTTTCAAAGAGTTTCAAGAAAAGGAATATCAAACGAAGTCGAAACGGAATGAAACCTTCTGGAGAAGTTATTTTTGGAAAGAAAGCAACCCGGGAGACTTGGAGTCCACATCAAGAAAGCAACGAGGAAGGCACGAGGCAGGGGCGCCCACCCCCCCTAGGGCGCGCCCTCCTCCCTCGTGGCTCCCCTGGCGTACTTCTTCCGCCTATATATATACATAAACCATAAGAACGTCGGGGAACAGAACAGATCGGGAGTTCAGCCCGCCAAGCCTCTGTAGCCACAAAAACCAATTGGGACCTGTTAGGCACCCTGCGAGGAGGGATCCTCACCGTGGCCATCTTCATCATCCCGGCGCTCTCCATGGCGAGGAGGGAGTAGTTCACCCTTGGGGCTGAGGGTATGTACCAGTAGCTATGTGTTTGATATCTCTCTCTCTCTCTCTCGTGTTCTTGATTTGGCACGATCTTGATGTATCGCGAGCTTTGCTATTATAGTTGGATCTTATGTTGCTTCTCCCCCTCTACTCTCTTGTAATGGATTGAGTTTTCCCTTTGAAGTAATCTTATCGGATTGAGTCTTTAATGATTTGAGAACACTTGATGTATGTCTTGTCGTGCGTATCTGTGGTGACAATGGGTTATCACGCGATTCACTTGATGTATGTTTTGGTGATCAACTTGCGGGTTCCGCCCATGAACCTATGCATAGGGGTTGGCATACGTTTTCGTCTTGATTCTCCGGTAGAAACTTTGGGGCACTCTTTGAGGTTCTATGTGTTGGTTGAATAGATGAATCGGAGATTGTGTGATGCATATCGTATAATCATACCCACGGATACTTGAGGTGACATTGGAGTATCTAGGTGACATTAGCGTTTTGGTTAATTTGTGTCTTAAGGTGTTATTCTAGTATGAACTCTAGGGCTATTTGTGACACTTATAGGAATAGCCCAATGGATTGATTGGAAAGAATAACTTTGAGGTGGTTTCGTACCCTACCATAATCTCTTCGTTTGTTCTCCGCTATTAGTGACTTTGGAGTGACTCTTCGTTGCATGTTGAGGGATAGTTATATGATCCAATTATGTTATTATTGTTGAGAGAACTTGCACTAGTGAAAGTATGAACCCTAGGCCTTGTTTCCTAGCATTGCAATACCGTTTATGCGCACTTTTACCGCTTGCTACCTTGCTGTTTTTTATATTTTCAGATTACAAAAACCTATATCTACCATCCATATTGCACTTGTATCACCATCTCTTCCCCAAACTAGTGCACCTATACAATTTACCATTGTATTGGGTGTGTTGGGGACACAAGAGACTCTTTGTTATTTGGTTGCAGGGTTGCTTGAGAGAGACCATCTTCATCCTACGCCTCCCACGGATTGATAAACCTTAGGTCATCCACTTGAGGAAATTTGCTACTGTCCTACAAACCTCTGCACTTGGAGGCCCAACAACGTCTACAAGAAGAAGGTTGTGTAGTAGACATCAAGCTCTTTTCTGGCGCCGTTGCCGGGGAGGTGAGTGCTTGAAGGTATATCTTTATATCTTGCAATCGAATCTTTTTGTTTCTTGTTTTAGCACTAGTTTAGTTTATAAAAGAAAACTACAAAAAATGGAATTGAGTTTGTCTCATACGCCCGTCTTTTTAATATCTTTCGTGAGTATGATGGAAAGGAAAATTGTGCGATATTAGAAGAAGAATGCATTAAAATGTTTCGCACTAAATCTTTGAATGATGACCATGATTGCAATGTTGTTAGTATGAACTCCTTGAATATCCATGGTACTAATGATGATTGCACTAGTTATGATGAAAATGTCTCCTATAAACATGTCAATTTTTGTGGAGTGCATTGGGTTTGCAAGTATACACCAAATAGGGAAGATAGATATTGCAAGAGTCATAAGTACTTAGAAACTAAATTGTTGCAAGAAAGTCTTGATGTTTGTGCTGAAAAATTCAATATTTTTCGCGCCCCTTGTGAACTTTGCAATGAACATGGTCACTTAAATCTCCAATGCAAATTATTTCATGACCGAATCGTATCCAAAATTGTGATAATTTGATTACCCTTGAGCATCATAAAGAGCTTAGTCTTCTTTTGGGGTATGAGGAAATGAAACGTATAACTGAGGGTATTCCCAAGTTTAATCTTGATAGATTTCTTGATTTTGATCTAGAGAAGATTTATACGTATTGTGCGGTGAATTGCATTGAAAATCCTTATATTGCCAATTACATAAAGAGAAGAAAACAAATACAAGATGAAGAGAATACTAACGAAAGGGAAGAGACTTCCCAATATCCTCCTATTATTTCTTATGATGAATCAGGTAACGAGGAGGAGCCTTCTATTAAACCAATCTCATTAATAAGGAGGTCCAAAAAGACGATTGAACCCACACATATTGTGGTGAAGAAGAATAAAAGAAAAAGGAAGAGAGGTAAAAAGGTATCTCTCCCAAATAATGTTGCTCCTATTATTATTGTGCCTCATGAAAATGAATCAAAAATAATTGTGGAAGATGATGCACTTGATGATGATCTAGTTATGCCTATTGCTTGTTGTGATGATTATGATTGGGAAGATAATAATACTTCTTATGATCTTGAAAATCTTTTTGGCACTTGCTTGGAAGAATATGATAATAATGTTTGCTATAATATTGGTGCTATCCACACTATTAATGATGAGAGTGATTATGCTTATGATATGAAAAGGCCCAAGCTTGGGGATGCTATGTTTGATGAAGATGATGTTTTTGAGAATATATTTGCTGCAATTAATGTTTGTCCCATGCTTGGGGATGCTACGTTTAATGAAGATAATATTTTTAGTCTCCCAAGTTTTGATATGCAAATTTATAATGATGATAGCATGCCTCTTACATATGATGATTATATTGATGAAAGTGGGTTTGGAAGAGTGTCAACTTTAGGAAGTAATGGTCCCACTATTTTGGAGGATTTTGAATCTTATAATATTTATGAAAGTGGATTTGGAGAGGTCATGACTTTATTTAGTGATGTATCCACTATTTCGGAGGAGGTTTCAACTTATTATGATGAGAACAAAGTTGCTACTTATAATGATTATTGTGATGAAACTTATGCTATAAAAAGTAGTGATGATTATATTTATAAAACTTGTCATGATTATGAGTACCATTTTTCTGAACATTACTCTTTTAATGTGGAAACAATTTATAGTATTCAAGTCTCTTATGATACTCCCACTATTCCGAATGAGAAGAATTTTGCTTATGTGGAGAGTAGTTTTTATGCAAGTACATCATGAAAAGAATGCTTTAGGTGCTGGTTATATTGTTGAATTCATTCATGATTCTACTGAAAATTATTATGAGGGAGGAATATATGCTCGTAGGAATTGCAATAATATCAAGTTTCCTCTCTATGTGCTTAAGGTTTTGAAGTTATGCTTGTTTTGCCTTCCTAAGTTGATTCTTGTTCCCATAAGTTGTTTGCTCACAAAATCTGTATGCATAGGAAGTGGGTTAGACTTAAATGTGCTAGTCATATTCTTCATGATGCTCTCTATATGTTTCAATTCTTATCTCTTATGTGAGCATCATCGAAATCATCATGCCTAGCTAGGGGCGTTAAACGTTAGCGCTTGTTGGGAGGCAACCCAATTTTATTTTAGTTTCTTGATTTTTGGTTATGTTTAGGAATAAATAATCCATCTAGCTTCTGTTTAGATGTGGTTTTGTGTTTTAATTAGTGTTTGTGCCAAGTAGAACCTTTGGGAAGACTTGGGTGAAGTCTTTATGATCATGCTGTAAAAAACAGAAACTTTAACGCTCACGAGATTAGCTTCAACTTTTTACTGGAGAGTGCTATTTATTTGATTATTTTTTAAGATGATTACTAGACAAATTCCTCAGGTCCAACAATTTATTTTAGAATTTTTTGATTCCAGAAGTTTGCGTTAGTTACAGATTACTACAGACTGTTCTGTTTTTGACAGATTCTGTTTTCATTGCGTTGCTCGCTTATTTTGATGAATCTATGGCTAGTAAAATAGTTTATAAACCATAGAGAAGTTGGAATACATTAGGTTTAACACCAATATAAATAAAGAATTAGTTCATTACAGTACCTTGAAGTGGTGTTTTGTTTTCTTTCGCTAACAGAGCTCACGAGATTTTACATTAAGTTTTGTGTTGTGAAGTTTTCAAGTTTTGGGTAAAGATTCGATGGACTACGGAATAAGGAGTGGAAAGAGCCTAAGCTTGGGGGTGCCCAAGGCACCCCAAGGTAATATTAAAGGTTAACCAAGAGCCTAAGCTTGGGGATGCCCCAGAAGGCATCCCCTCTTTCGTCTACTTCCATCGGTAACTTTACTTGGAGCTATATTTTTATTTACCACATGATATGTGTTTTGCTTGGAGCGTCATTTTATTTTATTTAGCTTTGCTTGCTGTTTGAATAAAATACCAAGATCTGTTAGTCTTAAATGTTAGAGAGTCTTCACATAGATACATAATTATTTAACTACTCATTGATCTTCACTTATATCTTTTTGGAGTAGTTTGTCATTTACTCGTGTGCTTCACTTATATCCTATGAGTAAATGGTTGAATGATTTGAATGTCATAAATCTGAAATTATATATGTTTCATATGCCTTTCCCATGGGGAGTAATGCCTTCACATATAAGAAGTAGAGGTGGTAAATTTATTGAAGGTTAGCAAACATTGTATTGGTCACTTGAACAATTCATGAAAGAATATTGAAGGAAGGGAGGTTTCACATATAAATATACTATCTTGGACATCTTCTATGATTGTGATCCCCATTAATTATTTTCAAACCTGAGCAAATTAGTTGAAGTTGGACAAGGAAGACAACATAATGAGTTATGCTTGGGTATATTTGTATAAGTTATATTGTTTTGGATCCTCTAACATGTGGTGCTTGCTATTTAGAATACTTTGCTAGCCAAAATATTTGTACTAAGCGGGAATACTGCTTGTGCATCCAAATTCCTTGAACCAAGTTTCTTCCATGAGTGTCCACCATATCTACCTATATGCAGTATTTACCTGTCGTTCCAAGTAAATTTGCATGTGCCAAACTCTAAACCTTCAAATAATAATCTGTTTTGTATGCCCGAATCGCTCATGTAGCGACTACGGATTAGCAGTATCTTCCATGCTAGGTGGGTTATTCTCACGATGAGTGGACTCCGCTCATCATTCACGAGAAAATGGCTGGTAACTGGGATGCCCAGTCCCATGATCAAAAGATCGAAATCAAATAAAAAATAATTGCAAACAAAACTCCCCCAGGTTTGATGTTAGTAGCAGGCACCCGTTGTTTTGGGCAAGCCATGATTGATGATTGTTGGTGGAGGGGGGAGTAAAAATCTTTACCTTTCTGTTTGGGAACCGCCTATAATATATGTAGTATGGAAGATATTCGGAACTCTTGGTCGTTATGTTGACAATGAAAGCATACCTCTCAAAATTATTTTCATCTCTGTTTTTGCTTCGAGCTCTGGCAGCTCTGCAAATCCCTGCTTCCCTCTGCGAAGGGCCTATCTTTTACTTTTATGCAAGAGTCAGTAGTATTGTTTCTCATTCCAACCTACTCTTTAGTTGGCAAGCATCATATGATGGAAAGATCTAAGCATATATGGCCATTCAAATATATTTGAGCATGAATTATTACTGTTGACATTACCCTTGAGGTAAAAGGTTGGGAGGCGAAACATTAAACCCCTATCTTTCTCTGTGTTCGATGAATACTATTTGTTCTAAAAATATGCTTTGAGTGGTAGCAATCATGGAAGACTAAATGATAGTTGAGTATGTGAAGTTTGCTGAATCAACGCTCTGACATAGACTCTTCCTGAAAATAAGATGAATTGTAATTGTCTGATGACTAATAACACGGTTTGTTAGTTTTCAAGAAAGTTTATAATCTACACTTTAACATGTGAATAGTTTGTTACTTGATCATGCAAAGTTCTATGAGTTGAGCTAGTGTTATGACATATAATGATGCTAGAAAAGGTGATTGAAATTATCATCGATCAAACTTATGCACCTGCTAGCATTCACACTTCATAAATTCTTTCTTTTATCATTTAGCTACTCGAGGACGAGCAGGAATTAAGCTTGGGGATGCTGATACGTCTCCAACGTATCTATAATTTATGAAGTATTCATGCTATTATATTATCCATCTTGGATGTTTTATGGGCTTTACTATGCACTTTTATATTATTTTCGGGACTAACCTATTGGCCCAGAGCCCAGTTCCTGTTTTTCCCTTGTTTTAGTGTTTCAAAGAAAAGGAATATCAAACAAAGTCGAAACGGAATGAAACCTTCTGGAGAAGTTATTTTTGGAAAGAAAGCAACCCGGGAGACTTGGAGATCACGTCAAGAAAGCAACGAGGAAGGCACGAGGCAGGGGGGCGAGCCCACCCCCCTAGGGCGCGCCCTCCACCCTCGTGGGCCCCTCGTGGCTCCCCTGACGTACTTCTTCCGCCTATATATATCAACTTCGGGGAACATAATAGATCGGGAGTTCCGCCGCCGCAAGCCTCTGTAGCCACCAAAAACCAATCGGGACCCTGTTCCGCACCTGCCGAGGGAGGGATCCTCACCGGTGGCCATCTTCATCATCCGGCGCTCTCCATGGCGAGGAGGAGTAGTTCACCCTTGGGGCTGAGGGTATGTACCAGTAGCTATGTGTTTGATCTCTCTCTCGTGTTCTTGATTTGTACGATCTTGATGTATCGCGAGCTTTGCTATTATAGTTGGATCTTATGTTGCTTCTCCCCTCTACTCTCTTGTAATGGATTGAGTTTTCCTTTGAAGTAATCTTATCGGATTGAGTCTTTAATGATTTGAGAACACTTGATGTATGTCTTGCCGTGCGTATCTGTGGTGACAATGGGATATCACGTGATTCACTTGATGTATGTTTTGGTGATCAACTTGCGGGTTCCGCCCATGAACTTATGCATAGGGGTTGGCACGCATTTTCGTCTTGATTCTCCGGTAGAAACTTTGGGGCACTCTTTGAGGTTCTATGTGTTGGTTGAATAGATGAATCGGAGATTGTGTGATGCATATCGTATAATCATACCCACGGATACTTGAGGTGACATTGGATTATCTAGGTGACGTTAGCGTTTTGGTTGATTTGTGTCTATAGGTGTTATTCTAGTACGAACTCTAGGGCTGTTTGTGACACTTATAGGAATAGCCCAACGGATTGATTGGAAATAATAACTTTGAGGTGGTTTCGTACCCTACCATAATCTCTTCGTTAGTTCTCCGCTATTAGTGACTTTGGAGTGACTCTTTGTTGCATGTTGAGGGATAGTTATATGATCCAATTATGTTATTATTGTTGAGAGAACTTGCACTAGTGAAAGTATGAACCCTAGGCCTTGTTTCCTAGCATTGCAATACCGTTTACGCTCACTTTTACCGCTTGCTACCTTGCTGTTTTTATATTTTCAGATTACAAAAACCTATATCTACCATCCATATTGCACTTGTATCACCATCTCTTCGCGAACTAGTGCACCTATACAATTTACCATTGTATTGGGTGTGTTGGGGACACAAGAGACTCTTTGTTATTTGGTTGCAGGGTTGCTTGAGAGAGACCATCTTCATCCTACGCCTCCCACGGATTGATAAACCTTAGGTCATCCACTTGAGGGAAATTTGCTACTGTCCTACAAACCTCTGCACTTGGAGGCCCAACAACGTCTACACGAAGAAGGTTGCGTAATAGACATCACAAGGCGGCGGCTCCGTATCGTAAAACGCGATGAATCCTTCTCTCTGATTTTTTTCTCCCTGAAAGTGAATATATGGAATTGGAGTTGAGGTCGGTGCAGCGTCAGGGGGCCCACGAGGCAGGGGGGCGCGCCCGCCACCCTCGTGGATAGGGTGTGGGCCCCCTGACATCGATTTTTCTTCCAGTATTTTTAATATTTTCCAAAAAGAAGTTCCGTGGAGTTTCAGGTCATTCTGAGAACTTTTGTTTCTGCACATAAATAACACCATGGAAAGTCTGCTGAAAACAGCGTCAGTGCGGGTTAGTGTGACGCCCCCGATACAATCGTACACTAATCATGCACGCAAATGTGTACGATCAAGATCAGGGACTCACGGGAAGATATCACAACACAACTCTACAAATAAAATAAGTCATACAAGCATCATAATACAAGCCAGGGGCCTCGAGGGCTCGAATACAAGTGCTTTCGATCATAGGCGAAGTCGTGAAGCAACAATATCTGATCTGAGACATAAGTTAAACAAGTTGCCATAAGATGGCTAGCACAAAGCCCAGGGATCTGAGATCGAAGAGGAAGCGGGCCTCTGCACAGGATCCTCCTAGCTACTCCGTCGGCTGCTGCGTAGTAGTAGGCACCTCCGGTGTAGTAGTCGTCCATCGACGGTGGCGTCGCTCTGGGCTCCATCGATTGGTTGCGACAATCGAGTAGAGGTAGGGAAAAGGGGAACAAGGCAACCGTGAGTACTCATCCAAAGTACTCGCAAGCAAGGAGCTACACTACATATGCATGGATATATGTGTAAAGGGCCATATCAGTGGACTGAACTGCAGAATGCCAAAATAAGAGGGGGATAGCTAGTCTTAACGAAGACTACGCTTCTGGACACCTGTCTTGCAACAGGTAGAAGAGAAGGATCTGAAGTCCTCCAAGTTACATCACATAGCAATAATCCTACCCGGCGATCCCCTCCTCATATCCCTGAGAGAGAGCGACCACCGGTTGTATCTGGCACTTGGAAGGGTGTGTTTTATCAAGTATCCGGTTCTAGTTGTCATAAGCTCAAGGTACAACTCCAAGTCGATCACATTACCGAAGATCACGGCTATCCGAATAGATTAACTTCCTGCAGGGTGCACCAACTTACCCAAAGACGCTTGATCCCATTTGGCCGGACACACTTTCTGGGTCATGCCCGCCGCATGAAGATCAACACGCCGCAGCCCTACCTAGGCAAAACAGAGAGGCCAACACGCCGGTCTAAACCTAAAGCGCGCAGTCGGGCCCATCGCCCATAGCACACCAAGACGCTGCGAGGGCGGAAAGCGTAACTAGCCCCCTTAATACAAGAGCAGGCTTACGTTCCAATCCGCGCGCCGCTCCGCCGCCGACGTCTCAAGTGCCGATACCAAGACGCCGGGATACACATAACTACACCCGCGTAGATGGTTAGTGAGTATAAGCTCGTAGCCAACTCAGATCAAATACCAAGACCTCGTTAAGCATGTTAAGTATCCATGAACGCCCGAACAGGCCAGGCCCACCTCTCTCCTAGGCGGTCTCAACACCTGTCGCTCCGCCACAAAGATCCACTCATGGGTGCTCCATCACCGACCCGACTTTTAGTTTCCACATGTATCATGTACAAAGTATATAGTATATACCCGTGATCACCTCCCGAGTGATCACGGCCCGATAGTATAGCACGGCAGACGGACAAGAATGTAGGGCCACAGATGAAAGTACTAGCATCCTATACTAAGCATATAGGATTGCAGGTAAAGGTATCAACAGTAGTAACAAGGACAGGCTATGCAGCAGTATAGGAGTATCTGAAAGCAGTAACAAGCTACACTACTCTAATGCAAGCAGTATAGAGAAGAGTAGGCGATATCTGGTGATCAAGGGGCGGCTTGCCTGGTTGCTCTGGCAAGAGAGAGGGGTCGTCAACACCGTAGTCGAATCGGCGGCGACAACGTCGGTCTCGTAGTCTACCGAGAGAAGAGGGGAAGAAACAATGAATACCAAGTAAGCAGATGCATATCGATGCATGACATGACAAGTAGCGACGCTAGGCGTGCCCTAACGTGGTATGAGGTGGTGCTTGGTTAAGAAACATCCGGAAAGTATTCCGGTGTTTACGTGTTTTCAGCGGAAGGGAGGAGGAAAGTTGCAGGTTCGATAGGTTAGGGGGTGTGGCGAGCGAGCGATTGCGTATCCGGATTAAATCCGTCGTCTCGAGCAACTTTCATGTTGAAAATATTTTAATCCGAGTTACGGATTAAAAGATATGATTTTCTAAAGATTTTATTAATTTACTGGAATTTAATTAATTAATTCGAAAAAAATGTATTTATGGCGTCGACATGATGTCATGCCGACGTCAAGATCAACAGGGTTGACTAGGTCAACCACGACATGTGGGTCTCGTTAAATGGCTGACTGTTCACTATTACCTAGTTTAGTTTAATTAACAGTGGTTAATTAGGTTAATTAGCCATTAGGTTAATTAATCAGGATTAATTAACTTAATTAATTACTTAATTAACTAATTAATATTTTAATTATTTTAATTATTATTATTTATTTATTTAATATATTTTTTAATTCTTTTTTTATTCTAAAACATTCAGGGGTGTGGGGAGGCCCTTTGGGCAAGGCTCGGGCCAACCGGGTGTCTTGGTTTCTTAGTGCAAGTGCGGGCGCCCGGCAGGTGAGGCAGCGGACGGCTAAGCGCCATGGCCAGGCGGCCGGCAGTGTGGCCAGGCAAGGCGGGCGATAAGCAGCGAGGCAGCAGAAGACAGCAGACAGCCTCAGTGCGAGGTAGGAGGAGGAGCAATGGCGGGGCTCGCCTGCAGACGAGGCGGAGGCAGCGTGAGGCGGAGGCGCGGCCTGGGCGAAGCAGGCGGCCGGCGCAGGCCGGGCGCAGCACCGAGCACGGCTGAACGGCGGTGGCGCCGGGCGTCGTCTCCGGCCGGGAGGCGGCGGTGGCGTCCTAGGGGGAGAGGGGCGAAGAAGCGAGCTCACGAGGGTGCGAGGGCCTCGGCAGCGTGCTCGGGAAGGTTGGGGTGGTCCGACGACGGAGAGGATGAGGAGGTCCGGCGAGGCTCGGCGGAGCCGATGAGGCGAGGTGAGGCGGGCGCTCCGTGGCGGCGTCCGTCGGCGAGGTCGGGCGGAGGCCCTTCCGGATCGAGAGCAGGAGGAGGATGGGGCGTCCGGCGTGGCGACGGGGATGGGGCGGCGCTCGGCGAGGTGGCGGGGGAACGCGCCGGGCGGCGGCGTCGGGAGCGCTGAGCGGTGGCGCCGAAGACGGGATCGGGCCCGATCCCGATCCAATCGAGAGGAGGGGAACGAGAGGGAGACGTGGGGAGGGAGTGGGGATTAGGGTTTCGGGTCGTGGGGGGGTAAGGAGAAGTGGGGGGGAGGCCGGTTGGGCCTGCGACCGAAAAGGGCGCCTGCTGGGCGAAGCCCAGTGGGGGCCTTCTCTCTTTCCTTTTCTTTTTTTTTGTTTTAGTTTTCTGTTTTCTTTTCATTTATTCTCCTTTAGTTCCTATTTGTTTTATTTTAGTTTCCCAAAATACAAAAGTGGCACCTAAAATATTGTTACAACTTATGCCACTGCCACAAACCGTTTAGCACTAAAATAAAATAGTTTTAAATTGTTTATTATTTTAAAGCATTTGAATAACTGTTTTGTCACTATTTATTTATTATAGTGCATTTAAACGCATTATAAAAGTGTGGTTTCTCCACCATTATCACATAGGATTTATTTGGCCCACTTGAACATTTTAGTTTTAATGTTTGAAAACTTCTGATGTTTGCATTTAATTTTGAATTTGAATTTGAATCGGTTTTGAACTAACTCGAGATTAGCAACTATAATCGAGGTGACGTGGCATCACTAGCAGAGGATCACTGTAGCTTAATTACCCGGGCGTCACAATTCTCCTCCACTACAAGAAATCTCGTCCCGAGATTTTAAGAGGGGAGTAAGGGAGAAAGTTCTGGTTACGATATTCTAACGGATCTTCTCGAAGAAGTTAACCCCTTTCGTTGATGTCTTCAATTCTTTATTCCAAAGCATCATGATAAACTTGTCATCATTTCTTCGGGAACTCCATCGTACTTACGAAAGATAAGGGGCAGCTCACTACGACATAATGCTTTTGAGGGAAACAATCTGGGGTTAACCCATGAATTAGTATAAGATTATCTCTCGAGTTGAACATATGAAATACCTCGAGAGTAAGGTAAAAGGTACCATAATAGGCTCCAAGCGGATAGATAGTTGCTCAAGCACGAACGAGTGAGAAAGGGGTTCAGAGTAGCGAGAGTAATTATTGCGTCTGATACCAGAATAGACCACTAGAACAGTGGCCCGTGGATTACATACGAGTCCACGCACGAGAAATAACTTTGGGAATAGGGGGTGTACAGGAGAGTCAGGTTTCGATCCTGTGAAACTGTGGGTTATGGGCCCACCATGTGGGTTTTTCTTTTTTTTTAATAGGAGCAGTGACATCTTTCACGGTCATGATAGCAAGGCATGTCAGAGGGTACCATGTCAGTTATGTCGGCATCAACGTTGGTACCAAGGGCGAGGGACGAAGAGAACCACTTTCCTGCTCGTTGAACGAGGCGGACCAATAGGCAAAGTTCTCGTCCATCGGTGGTTACCGGAATGTCATCACCAAAATAACAGGGTCTTTCTGACAGAATTGTACATCGAGGTGTTTACAAAAGCAGGAGAATATTACTGCTTAGATCTCATAGATCACAAGAAAGGTTAAACCAAACAATGGAAAGAAGATATGATTATCAGATTTAACCAGATCAATGGAAAGGAAAAATGTGTTTAAACACATATTCCAGGGGTATATCCTTCATAAGGACAAGCAGATGATATCCATGACAGGATAGAAGGTAGAAAACCATTTAGGTAAGGGAAGAAAAATTTCATGACATTACCCATACAACGGTGTTTGGATAATTGATAAAGAGAACTTAGCATTGTGCTTCAAATATTCTTGGTGATGAGCGAATTACCACGAGACATGCTTGAGTAGCAATGATATGGTGTTTCAATCAAAGGCCAGACTTTGGAAACAAGAAGGATTCATCAGGAATAACTTGTAGAATAAGTCTTACAATTTCCTCATGGATGAACGGATAACCTTGCTGAAAAGGAATCTATAATGATAGGTCCTCCAGCCGGGGGTGGGGGGGGTGCTAGGCATGACATCATGTTACCGGGTCATCAAAGGACCAATGTTATAACTCTTGAAAATATGTTCCAACCATCATATCTGATGGAGATTCAGATATGATGGGTGTCAGATACCTCGGGCTCGGGATGCACGAGAAGAAAGGTGCAACACAAATTGACGGGATGACGAAGATTCTCGGAAATGAACTAAGAAGTGATTTCCGTTAACAAGAGTTCATCATTAACCCAAGGAGAGGATGATGAGGTGGGCGATGGACTCGGCGATAATTCAACGAGGTATCCAAAAGATGGATCTCCACAATTATGTGGATAAGGGATAACATCTGCCGATTAAGCGATATAATGGGACATGCTCGAGGAAAACACACATAATTAAACATTGGTTGAACGGTGCGCCCGAAATACGGGTTGGGTTACACGACCAATGTCGGAATGGTGATTCAATAATCAATAGACTAAGAATGAACGGCCGACTATTAACTTCAAAGCAATAGGGTTGCTAGAAGGAAAGAATCCAAACAACACCGTTCACTTGTTGGAATTAACACGGGGACCAAGAAAGAATGGTGATGGTGAGAAGTATTTCTATGTCAAGAATTCTCAAGAGGTGGAACAAATCTCGAACATTCTTGACATAAAGGATGGTAATACTCCAAGGTAAAGAAGAACAATTGCTGGATAGCAAGGAACTCAAGGTATAACACCAAACATGAACAAGCTCGTGTTGGTGGGAAGGCAATAAAGTGGTCGATGATAATACAATTCATCGAGGGCAAGGATGGTAATTCTCATCATGAATTCAATTGATATCCTGGATGAGCTCAGAAAGTTGATGATCACGACACCTTTGTCGCGAGAGTTCATGAAGATGAAATCGGTCGGCGACGACATCAAGTCAAAGGAATGATGAAGCAAGAGGTTATTGGAACCACAGTTACGACACAAACTCGAACTCAAGCTTGTTGTTTAAGGTGAAAGGGTATGACGAGGAAAATCGACGTAAGCTTAGCTATCGTCGCAAATTGGTGCTCCGAGAATAAGGACCGGGTAGCACAGTTAAAATTAGCACGATAATGAGGTAGCCGCTCAAGCTAGGAGTGGCGTGATCGGGTACAAATTCGTACTTATAGAAGCTTACTGAAGAGTTGTTGAACCGTAGAGCGGACTCGGTTCAGTTATCGGTGTCTTTGGGTGCTTAATAACTCAGAGCCCGTGGAAAATTGGAATCAGTGGGAAGGTAGCACTTGATGAAGAACTCATAAGAAGTTATGCAGTTCCATGATAATCTCGAGATACCAGGGGGGTAATACTCGACACAAGATCAAAGTAAAGGTTGGACTGGTGTATTGATCCATAGGAGACAATTGTTTTAGCTTGTCAGAAATGAGATCAAAGAAGAACAATCATGGTCGGAACCACGGTTGCAAGGGATCAATTCACGGATTCCATATGTTAGTTATCAAGGAAATAGTTATTGTTACAAGAAGCTTTCATGATAGGATATATATCGCGTCCATGGGCATGAACACAAGGTTCAAGGTCGACTCCCACTTCTCCAATGCATACCCTTTCATTCACTTCTCGCTTTCGATGAAGTTATAGCGTTGAAATTTTATCTGGCAAAATACCAGAAGAGTATGACTCGTGAAAACTTCCGAGTTCACACATATTAAGGAAGGCATAGGTTCAACCCATCAGGGTATCGTGGAAATATATACCACAAGCTACAATAGTAAATACCACCAGCTCGAAAGCTGAGCATGGTTGAGAAAGCAGAGGATACAATTTACCAAGGGCATTATGTATCGGAGAAGGAACTCACAAAGTGATTAATTATGAAGGAAACTGTCGGATAATAATCCAACAGTGGATATGGCGATCCACAATGGGGCTGATATGAGTATCGATACCCAATCAAAGGAAGAAAGATTGCAAATGCATCGGTTTATAGAACAGCTGAATAGTTCATCGCTTAATTAGCAAAGTAATTATGATTTTCAAATCAAGGGATCAGGAGCAACGCTCTGATTAGGGATGGATAAGTTGAATAGCCTTAGGGTATAATCAACGACAATTGGATTGGTCGAGAACCAATTCCAGTTAAAAGAATGGCAGCTCAGCCGGAAAGGTAATTTATAAGGATCAATGATGATTGCGCGTATTCGCAAACATATTGAGTCAATAGACCCAAAATGATAATGACAAGGAATGCCAATAAGACTACGAGACTTATGGGATAAACCATAATGCGAGCAAGCAAGAATTTCAAGAGCCAAAGGCTCCGGAGGATTTTTGGAAGATCGAATAGTATTTTGAATACTTTTGTGAAACTCAAGAACAACTGTGGATGAGCGGATACTCGACAAGTGCGAGGATTTATTTGAAGGGGTATTCATGTGGCAAAGAACTGCTAGGCAGCGAGGCACAAAGTATTCTCGGAACAATAGAAAATTTTGGGGTATCTTGTAATAACAAGATCAATGGGGGATGATCGTATGAATGGCAGGTGTAAGTAGTTATCCATACGGATTTATCGGTGGTCAGGAATAGCAAAAGTGATGGGCACAAAGACTCGAGAGAACATTGTAGAGTAACTTCGGAATCTTCTAGTGCAACAGGCGATCATCTGAAGCGAGGGGCTCTCCGGGAGAAAGTATTATCGAGAACCTAAAGTTAGTTTTGTTTTTAGCAAAATCCTTTAACCCGAATAGAAGAGAGCTCAGAGTCCCAGAGTAAAGGTCGAGGAGTAAAAGATCCTAGTACCACCCGATGGCGACGTGGGCCCGTAAGGCACACAGCCAAGTTAGTAAAAGTTTTGTAAAGTCTAGACTCGACTTCGGCCAAGGAGTGTGGAAGGGGATTCCCTACAGCAAATCGGCTCGATACCAACTTGTGACGCCGATTCAATCGTACACTAATCATGCACGCATAAATGTGTGCGATCAAGATCGAGGACTCACGGAAGATATCACAACACAACTCTACAAATAAAATAAGTCATACAAGCATCATAATACAAGCCGGGGCCTCGAGGGCTCGAATACAAGTGCTCGATCATAGACGAGTCGTGAAGCAACAATATCTGAGTACGGACATAAGTTAAACAAGTTGCCATAAGATGGCTAGCACAAAGCGGGATCTGATCGAAGAGGAGCAGGCCTCCTGCAGGATCCTCCTAGCTACTCACAGGTCGTCGGGGCTGCCTGCGTAGTAGTAGGCACCTCCAGGTGTAGTAGTCGTCATCGGCAGTGGCGTCGCTCCTGGGCTCCATCGATTGGTTGCAGCAATCGAGTAGAGGTAGGGAAAAGGGGAACAAGGCAACCGTGAGTACTCATCCAAAGTACTGTAAGCAAGGAGCTACACTACATATGCATGGATATATGTGTAAAGGGCCATATCGGTGGGTGAACTGCAGAATGCCGAGAATAAGAGGGGATAGCTAGTCTTAACAAAGACTAAACCACGGACACCTGTCTTGCAACAGTAGAAGAGGACGATCTGAAGTCCTCCAAGTAACATCACATAGCAATAATCCTACCCGCGATCCCTCCTCATATCCACGAGAGAGCGACCACCGGTTGTATCCGCACTTGGAAGGTGTGTTTTATCAAGTATCCGGTTCTAGTTGTCATAAGCTCAAGGTACAACTCCAAGTCGTCCTGTTACCGAAGATCATGGCTATCCGAATAGATTAACTTACCTGCAGGGGTGCACCAACTTACCCAGCACGCTTGATCCCATTTGGCCAGACACACTTTCCTGGGTCATGCCCGGCCGCGGAAGATCAACACGTCACAGCCCTACCTAGGCAAAACAGAGAGGCCAACACGCCGGTCTAAACCTAAGACAGGGTCTGGGCCCATCGCCCATAGCACACCAAGACGCTATGTAGGGCGGCCGAAAGCGTAAATAGCCCCTTAATACAAGAGCAGGCTTACGTTCCAATCCGGTAGCCGCGCTCTGACGTCTGAAGTGCTTCGGCTGATACCACGACGCCGGGATACCCATAACTACTCTCGCGTAGATGGTTAGTGCGTATAAGCTCGTAGCCAACTCAGATCAAATACCAAGACCTCGTTAAGCGTGTTAAGTATCCGCGAACGCCGAACAGGGCCAGGCCCACCTCTCTCCTAGGCGGTCTCAACCTGCCCTGTCGCTCCGCCACAAAGATCCACTCGCGGGTGCTCCATCAGCCGACCCGACTTTAGTCTCCACATGTATCATGTACAAAGTATATAGTATATACCCGTGATCACCTCCCGAGTGATCACGGCCCGATAGTATAGCACGGCAGACGGACAAGAATGTAGGGCCACAGATGAAAGTACTAGCATCCTATACTAAGCATATAGGATTGCAGGTAAAGGTATCAACAGAGTAACAAGGACAAAGCTATGCAAAGTATAGGAGTATCTGAAAGCGGTAACAAGCTACACTACTCTAATGCAAGCGGTATAGAGAAGAGTAGGCGATATCTCGGTGATCAAGGGGCGGCTTGCCCGGTTGCTCGCAAGAGAGAGGGTCGCCAACACCGTAGTCGAACCGGGCAAAGCAGCAGCTGGCGGTCTCGTAGTCTACCGGAGAAAGAGGGGGAAGAAACAATGAATACCAAGTAAACAGATGCATATCGATGCATGACATGTCAAGTAGTGACGCTAAGCGTGCCCTAACGTGGTATGAGGTGGTACTGGTTAAGGGGGGAAACATCCGGGAAAGTATTCCCGGTGTTACGTGTTTTCGGGCAGAGGAGCCGGAGGGGAAAAGTTGCAGGTTCGAGAGGTGAGGGGGGTGTGGCGGACGAGCGGACTGCGTATCCGGATTCGTCCCGTCGTTGCTCGAGCAACTTTCATGTTGAAAATATTTTAATCGAGTTACGGATTAAAAGATATGATTTTCTAAAGATTTTATTAATTTCTGGAATTTAATTAATTAATTAATTAATTCGAAAAAATGTATTTATGACGTCAGCATGACGTCATGCTGACGTCAGCAGTCAACAGGGTTGACTAGGTCAACCCTGACATGTGGGTCCCGTTCGTCAGTGACTGTTCACTAATTACCCTAGTTTAGTTTAATTAACAGTGGTTAATTAGGTTAATTAGCCATTAGGTTAATTAATCAGGATTAATTAACTTAATTAATTACTTAATTAACTAATTAATATTTTAATTATTTTAATTATTTATTTATTTATTTATTTAATATATTTTTTAGTTCTTTTTTTATTCTAAAACATTCGTGTGGGGAGGCCCACCGGGCGTTGGCTCATTGGGCCAACCGGTGTCTTGATTTTAATCTGCAGGTGTGGGCGCTTGACCCGGAGTGAGGCCGTGAGCGCAGCTAAGGCGTGGCCAGGCAGCCGACCGTGTGCGCCGAAGGGCGACGAGGGTCAGCAAGAAGAAGAACGGACAGCCTCACCGCAGGGTAGGAGGAGGGGAGCAATGGCGGGGCTCAGACGGACGGCGGGCCATGAGGCAGCGGAGGCGCTGCCGGGCGCGAAGGCGAGGCCGGCAGGCGGCAGCGAGATGACAGCACTGCACGGCTGGAGGCGAGGCGCGTCGTCTCCGGCCGTGAGGGCGACGCGGTGGCGTCCGAGGGGGAGAGGGGGGAGCGAAGGGGGGGGCGAGCTCACGAGGGTGCGTAGGGCCTCGGCAGCGTGGTCGGGGAAGGTTGGGGTGGTCCGACGACGGAGAGGCTGAGGAGGTCCGCGAGGCTCGACGGAGCCGATGAGAGGAGGTGAGGCGGAGCGGCTCCGGCGGCCAGCGTCCGTCGGCGAGGTCGGGCGGGAGGCCTTCCGGATCTGTGAACGGAGGAGGATGGGGCTTCCGGCGTGGCGATGGGGATGGGGCGACGCTCGGCGAGGTGGCGGGGGAACGCGCCGGGCGGCGGCGGCGGGAGCGCTGAGCGGTGGCGCCGAAGACGGGATCGGGCCCGATCCCGATCCAATCGAGAGGAGGGGAACGAGAGGGAGACGTGGGGAGGGAGTGGGGATTAGGGTTTCGGGTCGTGGGGGGGTAAGGAGAAGTGGGGGGGAGGCCGGTTGGACCTGCGACCGAAAAGGGGCCGGCCTGCTGGGCCGAAGCCCAGTGGGGGCCTTCTCTCTTTCCTTTTCTTTTTTTTGTTTTAGTTTTCTGTTTTCTTTTTATTTATTCTCCTTTAGTTCCTATTTGTTTTATTTTAGTTTCCAAAAATACAAAAGTGGCACCTAAAATATTGTTACAACTTATGCCACTGCCACAAACCGTTTAGCACTAAAATAAAATAGTTTTAAATTGTTTATTATTTTAAAGCATTTGAATAACTGTTTTGTCACTATTTATTTATTATAGTGCATTTAAACGCATTATAAAAGTGTGGTTTCTCCACCATTATCACATAGGATTTATTTGGCCCAGCTTGAACATTTTAGTTTTAATGTTTGAAAACTTCTGATGTTTGCATTTAATTTTGAATTTGAATTTGAATCGGTTTTGAACTAACTCGAGATTAGCAACTATAATCGAGGTGACGTGGCATCACTAGCAGAGGATCACTGTAGCTTAATTACCCGGGCGTCACAGTTAGTTCCATTCAAATCATGCAAGTTAGAGTCCAAAACAAGGGCAAAAGTGTTTGGAAAAGTAGATACGACGGAGACGTATCAACACCCCCAAGCTTAAAACTTTGCTTGTCCTCAAGCAATTCAGTTGATAAACTGAAAGTGATAAAGAAAAACTTTTACAAACTTTGTTTGCTCTTGTTGTTGCAAATATGTAAAGCCAGCATTCTAGTTTTCAGCAAAGATTATGACTAACCACATTCACAATAACTCTTAGGTCTCATGTTTACTCATATCAATAGCATAATCAACTAGCGAGCAATAATAATAAATCTCGGATGACAACACTTTCTCAAAATAATCATGATATGATATAACAAGATGGTATCTCGCTAGCCCTTTCTGAGACCGCAAAACATAAATGCAGAGCACCTTTAAAGATCAAGGACTGACTAGACATTGTAATTCATGGTATAAGAGATCCAGTCATAGTCATACCCAATATAAATTAATAGTAATGCATGAAAATGATAGCGGTGCTCTCTAGCTGGTGCTTTTTAATAAGATGGTGATGACTCAACATAAAAGTAAATAGATAGGCCCTTCGCAGAGAGAAGCAGGGATTTGTAGAGGTGCCAGAGCTTGATTTTGAAATAGAGATAAATAATATTTTGAGCGGCATACTTTCATTGTCAACATAACAACCAAGAGATGGCGATATCTTCCATGCTACACACATTATAGGCGGTTCCCAAATAGAATGGTAAAGTTTATACTCCCCCTCCACCACAAGCATCAATCCATGGCTTGCTCGAAACAACGAGTGCCTCCAACTAACAACAGTTCCAGGGGGAGTTTTGTTTGCAATTATTTTGATTTAGTTTGCATAAAGCATGGGACTGGGCATCCCAGTGACCAGCCATTTTCTCGTGAGTGAGGAGCGGAGTCCACTCCTCTTGAGAACCCGCCTAGCATGGAAGATACAAACAGCCCTAGTTGATACATGAGCTATTCGAGCATACAAAAAAGAATTTCAGTTGAAGGTTTAGAGTTTGGCACATAAAAATTTACTTGGAACGGCAGGTAGATACCGCATATAGGAAGGTATAGTGGACTCATATGGCATAACTTTGGGGTTTAAGGAATTGGATGCACAAGCAGTATTCCCGCTTAGTACAAGTGAAGGCTAGCAAAAGACTGGGAGCGACCAACTAGAGAGCGACAACAGTCATGAACATGCATTAAAATTAATAAACATTGAGTGCAAGCATGAGTAGGATATAATCCACCATGAACATAAATATCGTGAAGGCTATGTTTATTTGTTTCAACTACATGTGTGGACATGTGCCAAGTCGAGTCACTTAAATCATTTAAAGGAGGATATCACCCCACTATACCACATCACAACCATATTAATAGCATGTTGGCACGCAAGGTAAACCATTATAACTCATAGCTAATCAAGCATAGCACGAGCAACTATGATCTGTAATTGTCATTGCAAACATGTTTATTCATAATAGGCTGAATCAGGAACAATGAACTAATCATATTTACAAAAACAAGAGAGGTCGAGTTCATACCAGCTTCTCTCATCTCAGTCAGTCCATCATATATCGTCATAATTGTCTTTCACTTGCACGACCGAACGATGTGAAAATAATAAGAGTGCACGTGCATTAGACTAAGCTAGAATCTGCAAGCATTCAATAAACAGGAGAAGACAAGGCAATATGGGCTCTTGGTTAAATCAACAATAATGCATATAAGAACCACTTCAAAAATTTAATCATGGTCTTCTCCCATCGACCCCCTAAGAAAAGAAAAGAAATAAAGCTATTTACACGGGAAAGCTCCCAACAAGCAAAAGAAGAACATGAAATATTTTTGGGTTTTCTTTTTAATTATTACTACTCCGGCAAGAAAAGTAAACTAGTTAAAAGTTATTACTAATTTTTTTGTTTTTTCTTAAGGTTTATTAAACACACAAGAAGAAAGCAAGAAAAGGAAAATAAATAGCATGGATATTACAATGAAAGAGTATGAGCACCGACAACTAGCATGAGTGTGTGAATATGAATGTAATGTCGGTGAGAAATACGTACTCCCCCAAGCTTAGGCTTTTGGCCTTAGTTGGTTTATTGCCACGGGTGGCCTGGCGGATATCCAAAGTTATAACCGGGGTCGTACTGAGATGAAGAAGACTCTGATTGCCACTGGTTGGCAATCATCTCCGGATCCCACTGGTAATTAGACTGTCGTGGAGGTTCAAATTATGGTTCCAGCTCCGGCTCTGTGGCTGATGTAGGGTTCCGGTAGGCGTGAATGGCCGCCAGCGGAACGAGATACGGACCTGCAGATAAATCAAACAAGGAAGGAGCAGGCAAGGTAACAGTCTCAGGGTGATGTTTATCAAAGAACAATTTGTATTTAAGCACCCCTTCCCTATTCTTAACAATAAAGACATGCGCTACCATACTCTTATAATCTAAATAAGCAGTGGGCAGCATTTTTTCTTCTTTTTCATAGTGCCTAATAGGTATGTTATAGTGTGCAGCAAGGCGTGAAGCATAAATACCTCCAAAGATGGGGCCCTTTGTATGGTTCAGACTTAACCGTTTGGCAATAATACCGCCCATACTAACAGTGTTATCACATAATAGACCATGGAACGAAATAATAATATCAGGAACACTAAGGTTTCCACAGTTTCCGCGACCAATTAAGCAACGACTAGCAAATATAGCAAAGTAGCGTAAAATAGGAAAATGTATGCTAGTGATTCTTGCATCGGAAACCTTCCTAGTTTCCCCTACAGTAATAGTGTCAATAAACCCATCCACATCATTACGATGTGGTTCCTCTAAACTACCCTCTCGAAAGGTATTTTGCAAACCTTGCAAAATTCATCTAGTGATATCTTCTTAACCACATCATATAAATGAAACTCTACTGAAGGAGGTGATTTCTTAGGATAATAGTAGAAGTTTTGCGCAAAAGTATTGGTGAGTAAGAGATACTGTTTGTGTTGGTCGCGGAGGAAGTTGGTGAGGCCTGCATTCTCAGCCAATTCATAAAAATCATCATAAATCCCGGCTGCTCTCAAGAAATCATTGGAAGGCCATTCACACGGCCGAACCTCCATGGTGCGAGGCAGATTATATTTGGGCCTCTCTGCTTCCTCACTTTTCTTTTCCTTCGAGCTTCGGCTCGATGAGCCCCTCAAAAATCTCTTCATTATTTTCTGAAAAATTATGAAATTTTTAGTAACTTCAAACAAAAGTGAACCAAGCTCAACAAAATTGATAGCAACTACTCCTACAAGTGCCTAGAGACTATATCAAGCATTAGAACTACTTGGAACCATATAAATTTGACATGCAAGCTCAAGAACATGGTCACCTAGGCAGCACAAATTTGCAATGAATAAAGCACTAGAACAAAACTAATTGGACCAATGGAGGAGTCACATACCAAGGAGCAACCCCCCCCCCCCCCCAAGCAGTTTTGTGAGAGGTGCTTTGAGCACGGAGATCGAAAATGGCAGCAAAATGAGCTAGAACTCGTGCTTGAGCTGGATGGTGATTTTTTTGGGAGGAAGAAGAAGTGTGTAGGTGCAGGAATAAGTGGAGGGGAGCCACCATGGGCCCACGAGGCAGGGGGCGCGCCCTGTAGGGGTGGGCGCGCCCTGGACCCTCGTGGCCAGGTGCTTGCTCCCCTGCTGTGTTCTCAGTGCCAGATATTCTCAAATATTTCAGAAAAATCATATTCCATTTTCAGGGCATTCGGAGAACTTTTATTTTCGGGGTATTTTTATATTGCACGGATAACTCAGAACACAGACAGGAAAATGCTATTTTTACTTTATTCCAACTAAATAACAGAAAGTAAAAGGAGGGTACAGAACGTTGTGCTTTCTAGTTTCATCCATCTTATGCTCATCAAAAGGAATCCATTAACAAGGTTGATCAAGTCTTGTTAACAAACTCATTCCGACTAACATGGAACCGGAGAAATTTCGAATAACACTATGCTACCTCAACGGGGATATGCACATCCCCAGTAGTAAGAATATCATATTTCTTCTTGACAGTAGGAAGAGGAAATTCAAAACCTCCAAAAATAATCGATGGAATTTTTCCAATAGAATTAATACTGTGGACTTGAGGTTGTTTCCTCGGAAATTGTACCGTATGCTCATTACCATTAATATGAAAAGTGACATTGCCTTTGTTGCAATCAATAACAGCCCCTGCAGTATTCAAAAAAGGTCTTCCAAGAATAATAGACATACTATCGTCCTCGGGAATATCAAGAATAACAAAGTCCGTTAAAATAGTAATGTTTGCAACAACAACAGCACATCCTCACAAATACCAATAGGTATAGCAGTTGATTTATCGACCATTTGCAAAGATATTTCAGTAGGTGTCAACTTATTCAAATCAAGTCTACGATATAAAGAGAGAGGCATAACACTAACTCCAGCTCCAAGATCACATAAAGCAGTTTTAACATAGTTTCTTTTAGGGACATTTACATTTATGCCCCTAATTTGCGCCCACTCTCAGATTTACCCCTCAATTTTTGATGTGCTCAAATTTGCCCCTAAAAAGCATTTTAAGTCGCAGGAATGCCCTTCCATCTGGTCAAAGTTGTTTTTATGAGCATTTTGATATCTTATTTTGCATTCTTATAAGTTCATATGAATTTGTTATGAATTTTCAAAGTTTTGGTCAAACAACTTTGACCAGATGGAAGGTCATTCCTGTGACTTAAAATGCTTTTTAGGGGCAAATTTGAGCACATCAAAAAGTTAAGAGGTAAATTTGAGTAGTGGGTTTGAGTTAGGGGCACAAATGTAAATGTCCCTTTCTTTTAATGGAGCATGGTATAGTTGGTACTCCTAGATCTCCTAGTTTATTTGGTATTCCACCCTTAAAAGTATAATTGGCAAGCATGGTGGAAATTTCAGCTTCCGGTATCTTTCTTTTATTAGTGACAATTTCTTTCATATACTTAGCATAAGGATTCATTTTGAGCATATCAGTTAATCGCATATGCAAGAAGATAGGTCTAATCATTTCAGCAAAGCGCTCAAAATCCTCATCATCCTTTTTCTTGGATGGTTTGGGAGGAAAAGGCATGGGTTTCTGAACCCATGGTTCTCTTTCTTTACCATGCTTCCTAGCAACAAAGTCTCTCTTATCATATTGATTCTTTGATTGTGGGTTATCAAGATCAACTGCAGGTTCAATTTCTACATCATTATCATTGCTGGGTTGAGCATCATCATGAACATTATCATTAACATTTTCATTAGGTTCATGTTCATTACTGCATCGTGTTTCAAAGATCGTAAATAGAAATATCATTTGGATTCTCAGGTGGTTCAGCAATAGGTTCACTAGAAGCATGCAAAGTCCTATCATTTTTCTTTTTCTTCTTTTTAGAAGGACTAGGTGCATCTATATTATTTCTCTGAGCATCTTGCTCAATTCTCTTAGGGTGGCCTTCAGGATACAAAGGTTCCTGAGTCATTTTACTAGTTCTAGTAGCCACTCTAACAGCATAATCATTATTCTTACTATTCAATTCATTGAGAAAATCATTTTGAGCCTTAAGTACTTGTTCTACTTGATTGGTAACCATAGAAGCATGTTTACTAATGAGTTTAAGTTCACCTTTAACTCTAGACATATAATCACCCAAGTGTTCAACGGTATCGGAATTGTATTTCAATTGTCTACCAAAATAAGCATTGAAGTTTTCTTGTTTAACAATAAAATTATCAAACTCTTCTAAGCATCGTCTAGCAGACTTATAGTGAGGAATATCACCTTCATCAAATCTATAGAGAGAGTTTACCTTTACTACCTGTGTCGGGTTATCAAGACCATGTGTTTCTTCAATAGATGAATTAAGATCATATGTTTCTTCAACAGGCGGTAAATTAAGACCATGTATTTCTTCAATAGGAGGTAAATTCTTAACATCTTCAGTTTTAATACCTTTTTCTTTCATAGATTTCTTTGCCTCTTGCATATCTTCAGAACTGAGAAATAGAACACCTCTCTTCTTCGGAGTTGGTTTAGGAATTGGCTCAGGAGTTGACTCAGGAAGTGTCCAATTATTTTCATTTTTCAACATATTATTCAATAGAATTTCAGCTTCTTTCGGTGTTCTTTCCCTGAAAACAGAACCAGCACAACTATCCAGGTAATCTCTAGAAGCATCGGTTAGTCCATTATAAAATATATCAAGTATTTCATTTTTCTTAAGAGGATGATCAGGCAAAGCATTAAGTAATTGGAGAAGCCTCCCCCAAGCTTGTGGGAGACTCTCTTCTTCAGTTTGCACAAAATTATATATATATCCCTTAAAGCAGCTTGTTTCTTATGAGCGGGGAAATATTTAGCAGAGAAGTAATAAATCATATCCTGGGGACTAAGCACACAACCAGGATCAAGAGAATTAAACCATATCTTAGCATCATCCTTTAATGAGAATGGAAATATTTTAAGGATATAAAGGTAGCGATATTTCTCATCATTAGTGAACAGGGTGGCTATATCATTTAATTTAGTAAGATGTGCCACAACAGTTTCAGATTCATAGCCATAACCTGAGCAGATTCAACCAACGGAATTATATCAGGATCAACCGAGAATTCATAATCCTTATCAAGAATACGTATAGGTGAAGTAGCAAAAGCAGGTCATGTTTCATTCTAGCATTAAGAGATTGCTGCTTCCATTTAGCTAATAACTTCTTAAGATCATTTCTATCATTGCAAGCAAGAATGGCTCTAGTGATTCTTCATCGAACATAACCTTCGTGCACAACAGTAATTCGTATTTATTAGGGGAGAGTCTTCATCATCACTATCTTCAATATTATCGGTTTCAATAATTTCATTCTCTCTAGCCCTAGCAAGTTGTTCATCAAGAAATTCACCAAGTGGCACAGTAGTATCAAGCATAGAAGTAGTTTCATCATAAGTATCATGCATAGCAGAAGTGGCATCATCAATAACATGCGACATATCAGAATGAATAGCAGAAGCAGGTTTAGGTGTCGTAAGCTTAATCAAAACAGAAGGTGAATCAAGTGCAGAGCTAGATGATAGTTCCTTACATCCCCTCGTAGTTGAAGGATAAATTTTTGTTTTCTCGTCTTTCAAGTTCTTCACAGTGACCAGCAGATATAAATCCCAAGTGACTCAAAGATAGAGCTATGCTCCCCGACAACGGCCTTGAAAAATAGTCTTGATAACCCACAAGTATAGGGGATTGCAACAGTTTTCGAGGGTAGAGTATTCAACCCAAATTTATTGATTCGACACAAGGGGTAGCCAAAGAATATTCTCAAGTATTAGCAGTTGAGTTGTCAATTCAACCACACCTGGATAACTTAATATCTGCAGCAAAGTATTTAGTAGCAAAGTAATATGGAAGTAACGGTAACATTAGCAAAAGTAACATTTTGGGTTTTGTAGTGATTGTAACAGTAGCAACGGAAAAGTAAATAAGCGAAGAACAATATGTGAAAAGCTCGTAGGCATTGGATCGGTGATGGAGAATTATGCCGGATGCGGTTCATCATGTAACAATCATAACATAGGGGTGACACAGAACTAGCTCCAATTCATCAATGTAATGTAGGCATGTATTCCGAATATACTCATACGTGCTTATGAAAAAGAACTTGCATGACATCTTTTGTCCTACCCTCCCGTGGCATGAGTCCTAGCGGAAACTAAGGGATATTAAGGCCTCCTTTTAATAGAAATCTTGGACCAAAGCATTAACACATAGTGAATACATGAACTCCTCAAACTATGGTCATCACCGAGTGGTCCCGATTATTGTCACTTCGGGTTGCGGATCATAACACATAGTAGGTGCCTATAGACTTGCAAGATAGGATCAAGAACTCACATATATTCATGAAAACATAATAGGTTCAGATCTGAAATCATGGCACTTTCGGGCCCTAGTGACAAGCATTAAGCATAGCAAAGTCATAGCAACATCAATCTCGAGAACATAGTGGATACTAGGGATCAAACCTAACAAAACTAACTCGATTACATGATAGATCTCATCCAACCCATCACCGTCCAGCAAGCCTACGATGGAATTACTCACGCACGGCGGTGAGCATCATGAAATTGGTGATGGAGGATGGTTGATGATGACGACGACGACGGATTCCCCTCTCCGGAGCCCCAAACGGACTCCAGATTAGCCCTCCCGAGAGGTTTTAGGGCTTGGCGGCGGCTCCGTATCGTAAAACACGATGAATCCTTCTCTCTGATTTTTTTCTCCCCGAACATGAATATATGGAGTTGGAGTTGAGGTCGGTGGAGCAACAGGGGGGCCACGAGGCAGGGGGCGCGCCCCCACCCTCGTGGATAGGTGGAGGCCCCCCTGACGTGGATTCTTATTTCAGTATTTTTATTATTTTCCAAAAATATGTTCCGTGGAGTTTCAGGTCATTCCGGGAACTTTTGTTTCTGCACATAAATAACACCATGGAAAGTCTGCTGAAAACAGCGTCAGTCCGGGTTAGTTCCATTCAAATCATGCAAGTTAGAGTCCAAAACAAGGGCAAAAGTGTTTGGAAAAGTAGATACGATGGAGACGCATCAGTCGCACCGCCCGGAGGACGCGGGCAGTGACGGGGAGGGGGGCGGGCGAGGCAGACGCCGCCCCGGAGAAAGCAGGGCGGCCGACCGACACATAGGACGCGGGACGGTCGGAGGCTGCAGACGCAGGGGTGGGCAGCCGCTGTCGAAGAGGCGGGGGAGGCGAGCCGTCGAGGAAGGAGAAGGAGGCCGCGACCGGCCGAGGGAGAGTGCAGTCCCGCACCTTGTGATCGAAGAAGCGACAGCGGCCGGAGCAGATGTCGCGCTTGCACTTCGAGTGGGGGTGACCAGGGTTGAGGCAGCGTGGGCAGTCACCTTCACGAAGCCAGGAGGGAGGCCGGCGAGGGTCATCGCCGGGGCCCCGGCGCGGGCGGCGCGGCCATGAGTGGTGTGGCCGCTTCCGACCACGAGCTTGGATCCAGCTCGCAGGCAGCTCCTCCCCAGCCACCCGGTGGATCTCGGAGCGTAAGGAGGGAAGCAGAGCTGGAGACGGGGCCCGGGGGGCGTCGCCCGGGGTCGGAGCACGTGAGCCGCAGAGCACCTGGAGGAAGGATGCCGGCCGCGGGCCGCCGGACTCGGCAGAGGAAGGGCTCGACTCCAGCCAGCGGTCGGCGCGCGAGCGGCCGAGGGCCGAGGGGGGAGGGGACGACATGGCAGAAGGCCGGTGGGTGGACGACGAGGCCGGAGTGGCCTGCGTCGTGGAGGGGCAGGTTGGCCGTCGGGGCCGGAACGGCGGCCGGCGCGGGTGGGAGCTAGGCGTAGGAGCTAGGCGGCGTGTGCTAGTTGCTGCTGCTGGTAGGTCTCTCGCATGGTACAGAGCATCTTAAATATAACTCTGGACTACCGAACGATCACCACCGTCGTTAGAATGTGTCGCTGACATGACGATGTTGTTGCCTCAATACCGAAGCGACAACTGAAAAGCCTTCGTGCGGGTGCCCCAAGGACCAGCGCCTCGAAGTCGTAGTCGTCGTTGTGGAACCTTTGAATCGCTCTGAAAGAACTTGACACCAAATCTCGTCGTACAACAAGACACCCTAACCTCGCCGCCCTGGAGAGCCGGTAGGAATCTACGGTGTAGCTTTGTTGATTTTTCCATGGCTCGCACTCATCGGCATATCAACTGTTAGGGCTACTATAGGTCGGTGAGGCTGGCTCGGTTTAGTCCCACCTCGTTTACGGGAGGAGGCCATGACCAACTTATAAGGGAGAGATTCCTTCCTCCTTTCAGTTCGGGCTTTTGGGATGGAGTGGGCTCTCCGTTGAATGCTGGCACATGTGTGCATAAACATCCAGAACGTAAGTAGAGTGTGGGCTAGACCGAGTTGGACGCTAACATCTGGTATCAGAGCCAGCATCGTCATGCCTTCATGAGGGGCTTCTCAGGGGGATGGGATGTTAGGGCTGCTGTAGGCCGGTGAGGCTGGCTCGGTTTAGTCCCACCTTGCTTACGGGAGGAGGCCATGACCAGCTTATAAGGGAGAGATTCCTTCCTCCTTTTAGTTCGGGCTTTTGGGATGGAGTGGGCTCTCCGCTGAATGCTGGCCCATGTGCGCATAAACGTCCAAAACGTAAGTAGAGTGTGGGCTAGACCGAGTTGGACGCTAACATCAACATATCGCACAATTGTTCATGCCCGATTTGCTGATGTGACAAATCGTTAGCAATGCGCTAAATGGATCCAGCGACAAGCCCGAGCTGTGATGATTTCAGACCCGCACTCATCATCCTCTTCCTTGGCGCGGTCTCTTCCTCTTTCACATTTTCCACTCATGGTGTAATTCTTGACAGAAAAAAAGAGAGCGCCCGGCTCAACCTGACTCAATGAAAATGATCGATATAAACGTTCCTAGCGAGTTAGACTCTGGGCAACTTTAAGATTCGTGCACATACAAATCAGGACTTCCTAGCAAGCAAACAGGTTTCTTCTTACACCAACTGGGTGTGTGTGAGGTAATACAAGCAACCAAACACGCATATGGGATGGAGCAGGGTCGTTCACGTGTGGACACACCGGACGGCTGATCCCTGTCACGGCTGGCGCCTAGGCCCTTCATCAATAGCACCCGCTCACTGATCCGTTTGTTAAATGTCAATTGTCTCGAGAGTGGTGTTTTGGCACACCGGGAGCATGCACTCCTGATTTTTAAATGTGTTTTAAACGTATTTTAAAATGTCAAAAAAAATTCTAAACAAAAAATTAATGCGTACATCTTAATATTGTACATGCTTATAAAGTCGTTTAACGAAAAAATGACCAGTTACGTTTCGCGTGTGAAAAAGACAAAATCTAGTGTTAAAAAGTGCTTTTCACAAGACATCTTTTTGTCTTTTTTACTCAAGCCACAAAAAATGTCAGTTTTCTATAAAACTTGACATGCACACATATAATATCAAGATGTATGCGCTAAATTTTTGTTTAAATTTTTTTTACACTTTAAAATATTTTTTCCGGTGGCAGGAGCGTTCTCCCATGTGCCAAAGGGAATTTCTGAATTGTCTCTACAATTTCTGCTCTTTACAGGACGGGACGCCCAGCACGAGCGAGGCCAACAGCCAGCCCGAAACTGCTTTCTTCTTCACAGCTGTTCAAAAGTACACTTACGTAAACCCTAAGCTCAGGCCCCCATTTGCAAGTGTATTTATTTTCCCTGCATTCGGCTATTCCCATTTTGAAAAAACATGGTGTCGAACCAGCGTGACATCTGGTGAAATTCGAGCCAATGAATTCATGTAAACTGCAGCTAAAAACTGAATTTATGCTTCAGCCTGATCATACGAGTGGCCAAAGAATTTGTACATCAGCAACTTTGACTATTGTGTACTACAGGCTACAGCACTCTCTGGGTTTTACATCTCCATGGCGTCCCGAGCCATGTCCTGCAGGTCCTCCTCCGTCAACAGCGTTTTCTTCCCGCCGCTCCCAGCCTTGTCGTAAGGCTGCGCCATCCTCCGGAGGAACTACCACAGAACAAAACACAACTTTATTTATTTTCTGAACAAACAGATGGCTAGTTGAACAGAAGTGAGAAAATCCTCTAGAAAAACACGACAAATGCAAACGAAATCCATGAATGCAGAGATGGAAAAGAATGAAAATATGCCGACAGGTGGCTACAATTACAGTTGGAAGCATGGAAAGTGTGCATGTTAGGCATTGCTGCTTGACTGGAAGATGGCAGCATTGCCTCATCCGCAACCAAGATGGCTTGCTCTTTTGAAGGCATCCACGTTGCAATTTCCTGAAGCAATTGCTAATTGAGAAGAGCGACGCAAGGGAACATACCTCACGGGCTGTATGCAGAGCCATATCGGTGCTCAGATTTAGGTGCGCATCATGCAAGTGTGACAGTATCCATCCCGGCAGTTTGGACCGTTTATCATGCCGACTGTATCTGCGAGTCACAAATGGCATGGCACTTAGCAAGCAGCAGTAGTATGACTGATATGGGATTAAATTGTGAACTTAAAAGACATCGGCCCCAAAAATACATATAACAGATCTGCAAGATATATTGATGCTTGATGAGCACTACATGTTCGATATATGGTGTGCCCAAACCGAGAGCACCTGAGTATCAAATGAAGCAATGACTATAACCAGTTCGGTTCTATTTGCCACAACCATTGACTAAAAGTACAATATTTTAACTCCCAAGGGAATTTCATTAAATCAGATTAAACTAAGCAGTTTCTTGCTAGTTGACCACAAGTCCATCACATGTTCAATGCAACAAACTTTGAACTTGTTATTTAAGAAATATACAGATTGAAAATTGCTTGGCCAATCTAAAGGGCACAAGATTTGAGTTTCGTCTAAGCTCACTCTGACTCTCACGTCAAGGCAGTATCAAGTACCTCTTGTCAGCAAATATCATCATTCCGTAATCTGCTTTCGAACGAATGACGCGGCCAACACATTGAGCAGCTTGCCTCTGACAATCACAAATTTTCAAAATGTAGAGAAAATTTTGTTAGGAGATCTTTACAGAATATATAAAACAGTATGTTTTACTCCCTTATAACCGAAGTAGGATTAGTACCAATGCGTCAAATGTCAGAAAATCACCCTCCTTTATCTGAAAAGTTTCTCTTAGGTACTCCAACCTAGCACGCAATATCCTGCTCATAGACATAAGACATCACAGGCCAGAATATTGGGACATAAATGTCATTCAATCGACAAAGCATTATTATCCTGTGTATGCATATGATGAACCAAAAGTAATGCTATCTTATAGGCCAAGGCCGAGGGGTGCAGAAAACTAAATCCAAATGTATAAAAGCACAGTTGGTTCTCACTTGCTGAGTGTGTACTGGAATGGAACTCCAAACATGATCACAAGTCTGCCATAGTGTCGATCAAAATCAATACCTTCAGCAACTTTGCCCCTGAAAAGATCATACTGTTAGCAAGATTGTTATGATAATTTATTATTATGTGTGTACATATTATAGCTCATAGTGCTGACTGAGTAATGCTTAATTGCTTATTATAACCTCCTGATCCAAGAAAATGAGCTAATAATGAGATCATTCTTTTATGACAATTCAAGTAAAGCCTCTTTGATTCACATAATTCCAGAAAAAAAACGGGTAAAGGAAAAATGTAGGATAACAATGGCATGCCCTCTTGAATCCTAAAAAGGTTTGCACCAAAATTTGTTTGGTTGCACTGCCCGAAAAACAAATGATTTTTTTAGGAAATTTCCTACGAAATGTAATGTAGTGGAGTCCTTGGGAAAAGTCCCATTGAGATACAATCCTACGAAATGAACAAACACCATAGAGAAAATTCCAAGGATTCCAATCCGCTAAAATTCCTATGAAACCCTTTGAAGCAATGAGGCCCAATGAAAACAATTTCGCATGCAAACTTACAGCGCTACAAGAGTCCTTCATATTTACACATAAACGCACATGTTGGTTTGCTATTTGAGTGACTGAATGTGATAGTTTGCTTGATTTAGATCTGGCAGTTGACTTGGTAACAGACTGAAGTGTTGACATGCATCTTGATGAATTACCACCCCTACTAACAAGGTCATCTAATTGTTTTGTGAATGCATCTTACTCTCTTTCTAGTATTTCCTAGGCAGTTTCTAATATAGTTGGATATAGAAAACACTATTGATCAAAATATCACAATATAACACCACTAAGGTAGTAATAAGTACTTTGATAGGTGTGAAAAGTCAAAACTAAATTATATGCTGCAAAAGTTTCAAGCAATCCTATCATGAGTTCAACTGTAGACTGATATTGAATTTTGAGGGTGGTCTCAGCTACAGTTAAAAGAACAAACCTGGCAACTGAGAAGAAGACAGCACCTCTACCACAATCACATGCTTTTCTGTAATTATCAAGGGCCAATGTTGTCTCAACAACATCTGGTGTTTCAATGAATACCAACTTGTGCTGCATAATGTCCTGCACAATAACATCATAAGATGGCCATTCTTAGGAAACCAATAAGTTATACTTATCTTGGCAACATGAAGCAACTGCAGAATCATACAAGAGGAAGAAGGAAGGGATGCCATCAAGATGCACAACGTGTAGAAACTTAACGGAGCAAGATTTTAATAAAGTTTCATCTCTACACGTGACAACATTGCATACACGACAAACACAATTATTATTCTTTGCTGAGACATTACACATTATCTGTGTAGTGGCTACTACCTATCACTTCATATGCATGTTACTGATAGTAATAACACAGAGTAGTTGATACTCTTTAATGTCAACCCAGCTCAACAGACCATTCACTGCTTAACGATATACAGGTGCGTGAAGAACTTTGCAAGTCATTATGAAAATATGACACTAGAACACTTACACAGTAAACACTATTTAGATTAATACATTGTTCCAGAAGATCTAGTCTACTTATCCAATTGAGATGATCAATTTACAGAGCCGCATTACAATCTAAAGTCTAAATTCTAGATATCTCCACATCAGAATAATGTGCTGGTGAGGGAAATAACCTGCAAAATACCCATTTCATTCCAGCTGTTCACAATGCCATCCATATAGCTGTAACTGACAAAGAAACAGACGATGCCATCCGGAACAGAAGAAGCCATTTCTAGCAAGAGGCGGCCATAATTCCTCACAACACCAGGATCACTGCGCATGTCGAACTTTGTACTCACAGGTAGCTGATCACTGAAAATGATCCAATGGTTAACGTTACACAACAGGATTCATAGCATAAAAGGTAAACCAAGAATTTTGAGAGACAGCTAAACCGGTCGCATAACTTTAGCATTAGCACTAGTGTCATGATATTCTACTAGCATAAAAAGCATGCAATAAGTGTGTTTCCTAGTATACAAAACTGAAATATGAAGCACAACTGGATACAGATCATACCTTCCTCGTGTCAACACCATGGGACATATACAATCCCTTGTTAGGGACATTGTGAAGCTCCTGCTTATAACAGGATTAAAATTCAAAAGACGAGGGTACAGATCGATTGGGCTGAGAGTTCCCGAAGTGATGACAACAGTTTGAAAACGATCGAAAACAGGCTGTATTGCGAGTGAAGCGTCATGGCAACTAAGCTGCAACACACAACCACATTAGCACATTGACACTGCAGCTTGTAACAATTGCACCAGAATCTTATAGAGTAGGCTGGATACCTGAATCACGGGATCACGAACTTCAGGCATTCTATCATCATATGGTTCTATTATTATAGAGAAACCACGCGAGTAAGTTCCAATCAAAGTGGCAAAGTCACAAATGGTCTGGATGTGCATGAATTCATCCGTGTCGGTTATCTCCAATGTAAGCAATAGAGAATGTAAGCGGTCATAACAAAACCTCAGCATTCTCTGGTCAATTCCAGCCTGGGAATGGATTGAAGCAACAAAGGAAACAGGCATTTCATTCTCAACATTCTCTGTTTCAAGCCGTCCATCTAAGAATCTCACAAGTCTCTTCAAGACAGCAAGAAAATGTTCAGCCTTCCTGATATTTCCAGGCACAGCCTCCTTCAAAATGTCATCAGGCAAGGATGGATTTGCAAGCCAAGCATCGGATACTTCATCACAAGAAACGCATTATTATAAACTGTCCCGGTAAGGCCACATAATCAACAATGCAAATCAGATAGTGATGAACGAAGATACTCACTTGGCAGGTTTCCCCTCTGTGCCAATCCATCCACCAGTCTATTGTATTCAGCACGAAGCCTATTGGCATCGGTGGCCTTGAACCTTCCTACCAAATAAATCAGTTAGTGAGCAACCTTTACCTATCCATCTACGATTTTGACAATTTTAAAGGAAACACCCACAATCCTGAAAAGAGCAAGTATTTACTTCTTTGATGCTCAGTACCTATCGATCTCTTGCGAGATGCGCCGCAGGTTTCGCTCGGCACCTTCCAGTGTCTGCTTGCGGACGCTGACGCTCAGCGCCTCAATGCAGACGTTATCGATGTTGTGCGCCTCATCAAACACAACCACGCATTCCTTCTGCATCTCCCGGGACACAATGCTGGCCACCTTGGGGTCAAGCAGGTACTGGTAGCTGTAGACCACCACATTGGCGTATTTTACCATCTGCCTGGCGAGGAAGTAGGGGCATATCCGGCGCTCACGGCCGAGCGAACGGAGGTCGGCAAGAGTGTAGACCCCAGGTGGCATGAAAGAGGCGAGGTCGCCGGCGGCAGCGGCCCGGTCGAATGACTCGAAGAATTCGCAGAGAGGGGTGGACTCCGGGTCGGAGGCGGCCTTGTCGCGGACCCAGGATGCGGTGAGGCGGCGGCAGGCTGTGTCGACGGAATCGCGGGCGGCGGAGGCGGAGGCCTGGGGGTGGACGCACAGGTTCTTGCGGGAGGAGAGGCCGAGCGCGAGGAGGGAGCGCGAGGCGGCGGGCGGGAGGTGGGAGAAGAGGAGGCGGAGCTCGGCTAGGGTCTTCTCCATCTCGTGGACGGTGCGGGTGCAGTAGAGGAGCCGGAGCGGGCGGGAGGGGTTGGCGAGGGAGTAGGAGGTGATGAGGGAGATGAGCGCCGCCGTCTTGCCGGTGCCCGTCGGCATCTCCAGCAGCGCGTGGCCGCGCGCGTCCAGGGCTCGCTTGAGCTCGCCCATGTACGCGTGCTGCTCCGGGTAGATCGCCGCGTACGGGAAGTGCACCGTCAGGCCTTCAAGATCGAACTTCATCGTGGCGGCTAGGAGGGTGGACGCCGCGGGATTGGGAACCGCCGGAGCCGCCGCCGACGCCGCTGCCGCCGGGAGTAAAGCTCGGGAGGTGTTCGGTGGAGTTCCGCAGGGGGGAGGAGGGGGCTGCCTCGACCTAAGTAGGCCTGCGGGCGCGTCTGGACTCTGGACTGGCCCATATGATAGTACCTCTCTTTGCACTTCGTCTATTTCCGAAAGCTCCTATCTAGGCCACATGGCTATTTCTCGACGGTTGCGCAGCGCTACTGGGCCGAAACCACACAGTAGCTACGTGGAACTTTTTTTCTCTGTGGTTTTTTTCACTGTGTGCACGGTTTTCTTTCTCTTTTTCTTTGTTTTCTTCGCATTTCACCAGCTTTCTTCGGGTTTTATGTCTTTTTTTTATTTTTACAACAGATGTAAGCACTTTACATATGCAATGTATATTTTTTATACATCAGGAACCTTTGATACCAAAGCTGTCAGGACCCTGATTCTAAGTCACACTGATCTAGCCTGTAACACCTCATATCACTTTGCGGCCTCACGCACGGTATTTCCACGGGTGTCGCATTACCATGGCCCGGGACCGTCTGCGCCTTTTGGCTCACGTATATGATAGTGTCGCTAGCATCCATATGACAGAGAACCCAGGCCGACATGACTAGTCGTGAACCCAAAGTGGCACTAACTTACGGGGACAGGCATACATGAATCAACATCGAGCATGTCGGTCAGCGTGCGAATCCAGATCAGTAGCACTGGGCTAACAGGACTCAGGAACCCGGCTGTAGCAAGCTAGGCAGGACTCCGGATGTCACCGCGTGACATTTCCCGAAGGAAACATACGAGGAACTAAGTGAATCACATGACGGCCGGTCAGTGTTACGGAGCGATAGTCTTTGGGCTAGCAGGACTCCGGTGAACCGGGCTGTAGCGGACTACTATGGCTCATGGAAGCACAAGACTACATTTTCCCATAAGAGGGGCTACCAAGGATAAACAACTAGGTTGTCGGATCCCACACATACCAAGCATTTCAATCATACACACAATATGCTCGATATGTGTAAATACAACATGGCATCACAACAAAACTCTACGACTCAAAGTATTTATTCATTAGGCTCCGAGGAGCGAGACATTACAAACATGGATCTTATGACCCAACATTCAGAGCATACAAGTCAAAGCACACTCGGAAGCTTAACATGTCTGAGTACATACATCTACAAATGAAAAAGGCTGAGAAGCCTGACTATCTACCAGATTCTGCCGAGGGCACCAGATCGTAGCTGAGGTAACAAGCTAAACGTCGAAGACCACGTGGAACTACTAGCGATACTGAAGTCTCTCTGCAAAACATAAATTAAGCAAACGTGAGTACACATGTACCCAGCAAGACTTACATCAGAACTATCTACATATGCATCAGTATCAACAAAGGGGGTGGAGTTTGACGACAAGCCCACTTTGACTTCGGTGGCTATCTGAACTCATTTGCCAAGTAACTCTTTTGGAGTGGCGCACACGAGTCCACATATTCATCATATCAATACACCACTATGGATCCGCTCCCGTCTCCCTACGGGAAGGCCATCCATAGCACTCACGCTTATCTTGCGAGTTTTAGAGTATCCACTTTCACTTGTCTATGAACTGTACAGGCAACCCAGAAGTCCTTTACCGCTGACACGGCTATTCGAATAGATCATATTAATCCTGTAGGGGTGTACTTCTTCACACACGCTCTCACCACTTATCGCCGTTTACACGACATGTACTCGGCAACCTTCAAGAGGAAGCCCAGCAAGGGTGTCGGCCACAACCTGACTAACCACACAAGTCTCTCGTCCAGGTTTATCGCCTATTCGGGTTCCATCCGCAAGGATATCCGGCCGGGGTGTCGCTCACGGCCCCAAACGATGTGAGAAGGATTCCCAAGCCCACCTTGACGGGTGGATCTACGCTTGGTATACCGTGCCACGGTGCCTAGTCTGTCCCAAGTCCACCTGTACCGGGTGCCACTTGGTAGACTACTAACACTACCTACAAACACCAGAAACTAGTTGCAACTCCTGGACAGAAATCAAGTTGATTAATAAGTCGAGAGGGGTCGAGTTACCGGAACCCAATGTGTGGTAGTAACTGCTCATGGATCACAAACACGTAACTTCAGTTTCGAGGGGCTTGCAATGAGACAACCCACCATGTACTCCTACATGGCCTCTCACCGCTACCTTTACCAAATCGTGTTCACACACTTAGCTCTCAACAGTAGGACATTGTAACGCCCGGATAATCATGCTACAGTAATCTCACGTTGATGGTGCCACGTCACCTTTGTCACTGTAGCTAACCACGGGTTAATTCCGAACTGTTTCAAAATTTAATTCAAAATTATGATGGCAATAAAAGTTTTCAAAAATTAAAACTAAAATGTTCGGGGGTTGTCAAATATTACAAAGTTAATTATGGTGGGGTGCACACATTTTTGTAAAGTGTCTGAATATTTTAAATAAATTAAAACAGAAAAGAAAAAAAATAAAAGAAAAGAAAATAAAACAGAAGGAGAGGAAGGAAACCCCTGTGCCAATCACAACGGCCCAACCACAGCCCAATCGGGCCAAGCCCACTGCCCAAACGGCCTTCCTTATTCCCCGGTGGAAACCCTAGCCGACCACCCACTTCTCGATCCCTTCTCTCCCACTGATCTAGATCGGGTCCGCCCGATCCCGCTTCACGCCGTCGGCGCCACCTTCCTCACCTCCTCCCTCTTCCCCGACCGGCCACAGACGCCGCCATCAAGACGCCGGCCACGCCAGACGCCATCGCCCGCCGCCGAGCGCCTCGCCCTCCTCGCCGGTCGCCCCGACCGCCTCGAGCCCGCTCCGAGACCCTACGCGTCTTCCCCGTGAGCTTCGCCCCCTCCCTCCTCCTGCCGCGGCCCGGCCACACCTCCTCCTCGGCCCGCCGCTTCGGCCGAGGCCCTTCCTCGACGCGGGCTGCTCCGCCTGCCCTCCCTCTCTCTTCTCGCCGAGCACGGAACGTGCTCCCTGCCCTCTCTCTTCTCGCCCGCGATTCGAACGGCCCGAGCGCCACCGCCACTCCCGTCATTGGTCCGGCCCGGCCTCCCTAGCGTCGCTTACTCCCACCACTGACGTGGCGTCGACCCAACGAGCAAACGCCCGACTCCGTTCATGCCTCGTTGCCCGACCCGTCCTCGCCTAACTCCGGTGATCATGGACCTCGACGTCGGCGCTGCTTCGGCCGTCCCCATCGCTGCTTCCGTGGTTGGACGCGCGACAACGTCGTCAACGCCACCGACCACGCCCTTTTGACGCCTCTAGCCCTTTCCCGATCCTCCTGCAGGCCATGAGTTGGCTCACGGGAGCTCTTCCTGCGTGGCGCCGACGGCTGACCTAGCCCCACCCTTAGGGTCACTGCCTGGTGGCCCCAAGGGCCTGGGTTGACCGATCGAGTCAACGCTGACTGGTAGCCTGCCGCCGACGTAAGGGGCCCAGAGACCGCATGGGCCATCGATCAGGTGGGCTCAGGCCCCTTGGCTGTTGACCCGGCCACTTGTCGACTAGACCGGCCATGCCACTAACCAAAGGGTCCCACCCCCAGAACGTTTTTGAAAAAAAGAAAAAGGAAAAGGGGAAATTAAATAAATAAAATGAATAGAATTAATTAATTAATTAGTTAACTAATTAAATAAATATAATTAATAAAATTAAAATTGAATAAAATTAATTAATTAAATAATTAATTAAGTAAATAATTAATTTAATTAATCCTGATTAATTAACCTAATGGCTAATTAACCTAATTAACTATTGTTAATTAAACTAAACTAGGGTGATTAGTTAACAGTCACTGACGAACGGGACCCACATGTCAGGTTGACCAAGTCAACTCTGTTGATCACGACGTCAAAGATGACATCATCTTGACATCATAAATCCATTTTTCAATTAATTAATTAATTAATTAAATTCCGTAAATTAATAAAATCTTTAGAAAATCATATCTTTTAATCCGTAACTCGGATTAAAATATTTTCAACATGAAAGTTGCTCGTAACGACGAGACGAATCCGGACACGCAGTCTGCTCGTCCGCCACACACCCCTAACCTATCGAACTCGAACTTTCCCTCCGGCTCCTCTGCCCGAAATCACGAAACACCGGGAAAACTTTCCCGGATGTTTCCCCCCTTAACCGGCACCACCTCATACCACGTTAGGGCACGCCTAGCATCGTTACTTGACATGTCATGCATCAATATGCATCTGTTTATGGTATTCATTGTTTCTTCCCCCTCTTCTCTCCGGTAGACTACGAGACCGACGCTGCTTTGCTTGATTCGACTACGGTGTTGTGACCCCTCTCTCTTGCCAGAGCAACCAGTGCAAGCCCCCCTTGATCACCAGATATCGCCTATTCTACTCTATACCGCTTGCATTAGAGTAGTGTAGCATGTTATCGCTTTCATTATACCTATCCCGATGCATAGCCCGTCCTTGTTACTACCTTTGTTACCTTACCGCAATCCTTTATGCTTAGTATAGGATGCTAGCACTTTCATCTGTGGCCCTACATTCTTGTCTCCGTCTGTTGCTATACTATCGGGCCGTGATCACTCGGAGGTGATCACGGTATATACTATATACTTTATACATGATACATGTGGAGACTAAAGTCGGGTACCGGTGGAGCACCATGAGTGGATCTTTGTATGAGCGGCAGGCGAGTTGAGACCGCCTTAGAGAGAGGTGGGTCCAGCCTGCTCGGGCGCTCATGGATACTTAACACGCTTAACGAGGTATTGGTATTTGATCTCAGTTGGCTACGAGCTTATACGCACTAACCATCTACGCGGGAGTAGTTATGGGTATCCCTTGGTATTTGATCTCAGTTGGCTACGAGCTTATACGCACTAACCATCTACGCGGGAGTAGTTATGGGTATCCCGGCGTCGTGGTATCACCAAGGCACTTCAGACGTCGGACGAGCGGCGCTGCTACCGGATTGGACCGGAACGCCACTAGGCTAGGTCTGCTTCGGCCAAGATACGAACGCAACGTGTGTGTGCTCGAGGCGATGGGCCTGCACTTCGCACGCTTAGGTTTAGACCGGCGTGTTGGCCTCTCTGTTGTGCCTAGGTGGGGCTGCGACGTGTTGATCTTCCGCCGGGCATGACCTGTGAAAGTGTGTCCGCAAATGGGATCAAGCGTCTTTGGGTAAGATGGTGCACCCTGCAGGAAGTTAATCTATTCGAATAGCCGTGATCTTGGTGAATGGACGACTTGGAGTTGTACCTTGAGCTTATGACAACTAGAACCGGATACTTGATAAAACACACCCTTCCAAGTGCCGATACAACCGGTGGTCGCTTCTCTCGTGGATATGAGGAGGGATCGCGGGTAGGATTATTGCTATGTGATGTTACTTGGAGGACTTCAGCTTTTCCTCCTCTTCTGTTGCAAGACAGGTGACCAGCGTTTAGTCTTCGATAAGACTAGCTATCCCCCTCTTATTCGGCATTCTGCAGCTTCACCCATCGATATGGCCCTTTACACATATATCCATGCATATGTAGTGTAGCTCCTTGCTTAAGTAGTACTTTGGATGAGTACTCACGGTTGCATTGTTTCCCTTTCCCTATCTATACTCGATTCTTGCGACTGCACGATGGAGCCTGTGAGCGACGCCACCGTCGATGGCGACTACTACACCGGAGGTGCCTACTACTACGCAGCACCACGACGACCACTGTGAGTAGCTAGGAGGATCCTGTGCGGGATGCCCGCTCCTCTTTCGATCTGTATCCCGCTTTGTGCTAGCCTTCTTAAGGCAAACTTGTTTAACTTATGTCTCGTACTCAGATATTGTTGCTTCCACGACTCGCCTATGACCGCAAAGCACTTGTATTCGAGCCCTCGAGGCCCCCGGCTTGTATTATGATGCTTGTATGACTTATTTTATTTGTAGAGTTGTGTTGTGATATCTTCCGTGAGTCCTTGATCTTGATCGTATACATTTGCGTGCATGATTAGTGTACGATTGAATCGAGGGCGCCACAAGTTGGTATCGAGCCGATCGCTGTAGGAATCCCCTTCCACACTCCTTGGTCAAGTCGAGTCTAGACATTGCAAAAACTTTTACTAACTTGGTTGTGTGCCTTACGGGCCCACGTCGCCATCGGGTGGTACTAGGATCTTTTACTCCTCGACCTTTACTCCGGGACTCTGAACTCTCTTCTACTCGGGATTAAACGATTTTACTAACTAACACTAGGATCCCATGACCACATTCACCCCAAAGTTGGATAAAGCCATAGTTGTTTCTTGGAATTGTATTTTGATCAATTTCCACACTGTCATTTGACTCCTTTGAAACGTCTATGTTTTCGTGATGGAACCCACGAGGCGTGTCGTGCGCCACACGACGGCCATTGGTGCCTCGGGATCACTGCGGTGCTAGCCGAGATGATGACCTATCCGGTTATCGTTGGCACCCCGAGTACACCGCCTATGAGGAGTACCAGGACTTTAACCAGAGCGATGCAGCCGCCATCGTCCACCTCTACTCTCGGGAGTATGACTCCACCACTGCGGCCGCACATCGCACATGGTGTTGGGGTGACTATCGATATGGCGATCCACGATGCTGCCTATGCCGCCTCGACGCGTCTTCGTGGAGAGTACCGGAGTTGGACACCTCCCCTTCGTGCACATTGCTATCGCGTCGATGTGGGTGAGGAGGGTTACTACACCGCCGCCTACTCCATCGTCACCAGAGAGCCCTTCTACCATCGTAACTTTGTTACGCATGTCGATGGGCTGGATCAAGCTAACCGAGCTCTTCGCCACGAGTTGTACATCACCCGTCGGCACCTTTTACCGTGCTCGACGCCATCGCACCCTTTGTCCAATCCGGAGAGCTGCTGCTCGCGATCTACCCAGCCAGGACCGTGATGCCCCAGGTGTCGGTTGGCCGACGTGGGAGGCTACTCTCCAGACCTGGTCCTCTTACGCCACTTGGACGCTTGCACAGCACCAGAGTATCCGCGGCCCCTGTGTCACCGACGTGGAGGACTACCACGCCGCAGACTACCAGCTTTTCAGTTACTGACTACCTCCACAAGACTGTGGACCGATGTAGGCCTCGCTTGTTAGTGTTAGATGCATTCGTCATGAGCTGCGTACGCCTATGATGTCTTAGCCTATGTCTTGAGCCTGGTACCGAACTATATGCATGATCCCTTTTGTAAGATATGCCGACTACTATGTGGTTTCTATCGATGCTTTCATTATGCATGTTTCATCATGAATGATTCTTGTCCTTTGCATAATTTCTCAAGTCTTGAACTACCCTCGTTATATATTAGCAGGATGGTTAGACCAATGGTCGTGGTCGTGGTGGCAACTTCCCACCACCGCCGAGTACATGGCTGGTATGATCCAACAGCTTGAGATGAATCGCCGATTCATGGAAAACATGATGGCTCAGCTTCCTCGCCTAATATGAACCAAAGCCAAACACAACAACTCTGCAGGATTTCATACGCCTCAACCCAAGTGTGTACCGCAGCTCAACCCAAATTACCGGATGTCGATGGATCGCTCCGTGACATCACCTATGAGATGGAGTGTCTTGATGTAGCCCCCGCCACTATGTCACTTTTGCTTCCTTCTTCCCGAAGGGACCCGCAGCTCAATGGTGGGACAGCCACAGCGATTTCCGCCAGCTTGGAACACTCATCACCGCCGGACTTCCAAGCTGCTTTCCGTGCCCGCTTCATTCCTCAAGGAGTCATGGACCGGAAGAAGCGTGAGTTCCGCAACCTCACCCAAGGCAACAAGACTGTTGAAGCTTATCAGCGAGAGTTCCTGGACTTGTCTCGCTACGCTGAAGAGGATATTGCAACTGATGCACGCAGACAAGAGAAGTTTCGTGACGGCCTTCAAGCTGACATCAAGCTCGCACTTCTAGTGCACGACTTTGCCGATTTCGCCACCTTGGTGAACAAGGCTATCAATGTCGAAACTGGTCTGCAGGAATACCAGAGCTCTAACAGGCGCAACTGTGACACGGGCTCATCTTCGGGCCCGTCCTCGCAGAAGCGCAAGATATGGATTCCCAACAAGATGTACCAAATTAATGCACCGCTTCCAAGACGAGCTATGCCGCACCTCGCCCCGCTTACTTCAACTAAGAAGCCAAAGCTTCCAGCTCCACCACCCTGTGCCCTGCTCCCACCCCAATAATGGCTTGTGCTTCAAAGCGGACAACCAGTGGCACCGTGCTAGAGAATGCAACCGTAACTGTAATCACCGCCCTTCCAAAGAATGGCCGTGGAAGCAACCAACCCCGCAACAACATTGCCAAGCCTTATGGTCGAGTCCAGGCCAACCACGTTGATCTGAACGAAGCTCAAGACCAGCCTGCTACTGTGATGGGTACACTCCTCGTAAATTCAAGACACATCTGTTTTATTCGATTTAGGAGCATCGCATTCATTCATGTCAGAAGATTTTGTATACAAGCACGACGTTAAGTGTGAGGAGATGAACTCTTCGGTAGTGGTAAAAACCCCCTTGGGACAATGTCAAACCTCCATGGTTGGCGTCGACGTCCCCGTGGAAATCGAAGGGCTGGACTTCTATGCCTCACCCATTATCCTCAAGACGCCTAACATCGACCTCATTTTGGGGATGGATTGGTTGAAAGCGCATCTTTGCGTCAATCGCTTATGCGCCACTAAGACCGCCCATCCGCTACACCCTTCTCGATGAAATAATAGGCTACAATGCTCGTGCGGTTCAGGATGCCGAGGCAAGGCTCTATGCATTGAATGCATTGAACGCCGCACCCTCGAGGGCATTGAAAACATTCACGTCGTTCGCGATTTCCAAGACGTCTTTCTGAAGAACTTCCAGGATTCCCCACGCTAGAGCTGTCGAATTCGTCATCGACTTGAAACCGTGCACCACTCCTATAGCCAAGCGACCCTACAAGATGCCGCGCGCATGAACTCCTTGAGCTCAAGGAGGAAATCGACAAATCTCTTCAAAGTGGTTTCATTCGCCCAAGTTGCTCTCCTTGGGGAGCACCTTCTCTCTTTGTCAAGAAGAAGGATGGGACAAACCGGTTGGTCCAAGACTACCGTCCTATAAATCAAGCTACCATTCGAATAAGTATCCTCTTCCTCGGATCAATGATCTGTATGATCAACTGGCTGGTTCGTCAGTGTTCTCGAAACTCGACTTGAGGTTGGGTTACCACCAGATCCGTGTTCGTGAGGAGGATATCCCCAAGACCACATTTGTGACTCGTTATGGTTCTTACGAGTACACCGTCATGTCTTTCGGCTTAACCAATGCTCCAGCCACCTTCTCTCGCCTGATGAACTATATATTCATGGATTACCTCGACAAGTTCGTCGTGGTTTATCTGGATGATATCCTGATATTTTCTAAGAACGAAGAAGAGCATGCTGAACATCTTCGTCTTGTGCTGGAAAAGCTACGAGAGCATCAGCTATATGCCAAGTTCTCCAAGTGTGAATTCTGGCTTCCCGAAGTGACCTATCTCGGGCATGTCATCTCTAAGGATGGTATTGCCGTCAACCCTGAAAGAGTTCAGCTATTCTCGATTGGACTCCTCCGAAGAACGTTAAGCAAGTCGAAGTTTTCTCGGTCTACTTGACTATTGCCGTCGATTCACGAGAACTTCTCCAAGATTGCCGTGCCTCCGACTAACTTTGTTGCATAAGGGCGCCAAATTCCAATGGATGAGATAAATGTCGTGAAAGTTTCCGTGCACTCAAAGACAAGTTGACTTCGCCCGGTGCTAGCTCCTCCTGATACTAAGAAGGACTTCGTCATTTACTGCGACGCTTCCCGTCAAGGATTAGGCGGTGTCCTAATGCAAGAGCGCAAAGTGGTTGCTTATGCCTCTCGACAATTGCGCCCTCACGAAGAGAACTACCCAGTTCACGACCTCGAGCTTCTTGTTGTCATTCATGCATCAAGCGATGGCGACATTACCTTCTCGATGTCGTTGCGAGATCTTCACCGACCACCAAAGTCTGAAGTATCTGCATTTACTCAGCCAGACCTGAACCTCCGTCGCCAGAGATGGATGGAGACTGCTGCAGACTTTGATTTGGGTATTTCCTATACGCCTGTGCAAGGCTAATGTAATGGCTGATGCCTTGAGCCGCAAGTCTTCTTGCAACCACCTTCAGTTCACAAAGTTCAGCCCCCACTTGTTGAGAATTCGTAAAGTCGAACCTCCATATTGTTCCTCCGGTGCACTCGCTCCCCTCCTCCGGAGTTCCGCAAGATGAATCTCCGTGTTGTTTCCTGTGGTTCCCTCTATACCCTGGCTGTTGAACCCGATCTCGTGGGCACCATAAAGACAATGCAGGATTTGACTCAAGTCTACAAGATTAAGCGCGACCTCAAAGAAGGAAATCCTCATTCTTCACTATTGTCGATGATGGCGCCTTTGTACTTCAAAGGCCGCCTAGTGGTGCCGTGTAAGAAGGAAAACCTGAATATGACTCGAAGGTTATGAAAGAAGCTCATGATACGCCTCTATGTATCCATCCCGGTAGTACAAAGATGTATCAAGACATTCGCCGAGATTCCGGTGGTCTAATATGAAGCGTGGACATTGCTCGCTATGTTGCTTTGAGTGTGACGTTTGCCGTCGTATCAAAGCAGAACATCAAAGGCCTCATTGGAACTCTGCAGCCTATCTCTATTCCCGAATGGAAATGGGACCATGTTGAAATGGACTTAAATCCGGATTTCCCAAATCGCAGAAAGGTAATGATGCTATTCTTGTCGTCATTGACCGGCTTTCTAAAGTTGCTCATTTTCTGGCGGTCAAAGAGACGATCACCGCTAGTCAGCTCGCAACTCTCTATATGTCCAGAATTGTTTCACTTCACGGTATTCCACTGGTTATCAGTTTGGACCGTGGCAGCTTATTCACTTCAAGATTCTGGGTAAGTTTTCAAGAAGCTATGGGTACTCATTTATCTTTCAGTACTGCGTTTCATCCGCAGTCGCAAGGGCAAGTTGAACGTGTCAACCAAGTTCTCGAAGACATGCTTCGAGCTTGTGTTATTTCCTTCGGCAAGAAATGGGAGGAATCTCTCCCGTATGCTGAGTTCTCTTATAATAATAGCTATCAAGCTAGTCCGAAGATGGCCCCTTGAAGTGTTATATGGACGAAAGTGCGAACCCCTCCGAATCGGTCGAAATCGGGGAACGCCCACTCTTCGGTCCGGATATTATCCAACATGTCAAGAACAAGTCCGCATTATTCGCGAGAATCTCAAGACCGCTCGATCACGCTAAAAGAGTAATTATGACCGTCATCATAAAGACATGGTCTATCAACTTTGGCGAGAAGGCCTATCTTCGCGTTACACCAATGAAGGGTGCTCACCGCCGGGATCAAGGGCAAGCTAGCTCCTCGCTATATTGGCCCATTCACTATTCTGGAAAGGCGTGGAAAAGTGGCATATCAACTGGAGCTTCCGTCGAACCTTTCTCAGGTTCACAATGTGTTCCACGTGTCACAACTCCGACGCTGCTTCAAGGACCCAATCCGAGCAGTGGACCATGAAGTGCTCGAATTGCAACAGGACCTCTCCTATAAAGAGCATCCGGTCCGCATTCTCGACCAAAATTGAGCCGCCGCAGCGCCGGAAGGCGATCAAGTTCCTCAAAGTTCGGTGGTCAAATCACTCGAAGACGAAGCCACACAGGAACGCGAGGATCGTCTTCGAGATGAATACCCCGCGCTCTTTCCTTCTACCTCCTAAATCTCGGGACGAGATTTCTTGTAGTGAAGGAGATTTGTAACGCCCGGATAATCATGCTACAGTAATCTCACGTTGATGGTGCCACATCACCTTTGTCACTGTAGCTAACCACGGGTTAATTCCGAACTGTTTCAAAATTTAATTCAAAATTATGATGGCAATAAAAGTTTTCAAAATTTAAAACTAAAATGTTCGGGGGTTGTCAAATATTACAAAGTTAATTATGGTGGGGTGCACACATTTTTGTAAAGTGTCTGAATATTTTAAATAAATTAAAACAGAAAAGAAAAAAAAAGAAAAGAAAATAAAACAGAAGGAGAGGAAGGAAACCCCCCAGGCCAACTCGGCCAAATGGCCCAGCCGGCCACAGGCCCAACTGGGCCAAGCCCACCTGGCCCAGCCGGCCTTCCCCTTATTCCCCCCCGGTCGGTGGTAACCCTAGCCGACCACCCACTTCCCCCCTCGATCCCCTTCTCCTCCCCCCCCCGCCGATCTGGATCGGGGTCCGCCCGATCCCGTCGCCCCCGAGGCGCCCGCCCGCCTCCCTCACCTCCTCCCTCCTCCCGACCGGCAGACGCCGGCCTTGGCGCCACGCCACCGCCTGTCGCCGCCGAGCGCCTCGCCCTCCTCCTCGCCGGTCGCCCCGAGCCCGCTTCCGAGACCCTACGCCAGATTCCCCGTGAGCTTCGCCCGCTCCTCCCTCCCCTCCGTCGCGGTTCCGGCCGAGCCCATGAACCCCTCCCTCGCGCCTCCGCCCGCTCGGTCGAGGCCCCCCGCCCCCACTCGACGCCGGGCCGTTCCGCCCGGCCTCTCTCTTCCTCGCCCGAGCACGGAACGTGCTCCTGCCCTCTCTCTCTTCCTCGCCCGCGATTCGAACGGGCCCGAGCGCCACCGCCGCTCCTCGTCGCTGGTCCGGCCAGCTCCGGCCTCCCTAGCGTCGCCTACTCCCACCACTCGACGCGGCGTTGACCCAACGATAAACGCCCCCCCCTCGACTCCGTTCATGCCCCTGTCGCCGACCCCGTCCTCGCCCAACTCCGGCGATCAGGACCTCGACGCCGGTGGTTGCTTCCGGCTGTCCCAGCCATCGCTGCTTCGGTGGTTGGACGCGCGACAACGCTGTCAACGCTATCGCCACGCCTTTTGACGCCCCTAGCCCCTTTCGATCCTCCGTGCGCGGCCATGGAGTTGGCTCACGGAGCTCTCTCCGGCGTGGCGCCGACGTGGCCGACCTAGCCCCACCCTTAGGGTCATCGCTCAGGCCCCAAGGGCCCGGGCCGACAGTTGATCGAGTCAACGCAATGACCGGGTAGCCCCCGGCCGACGTAAGGGGCCCGCACCGCTCACTGGTGGGCCAGGCCCTCGCTGTTGACGGCCACTTTGCTGACCGGACTGCCATGCCACTGACCAAAGGGTCCCACCCCCAGAACGTTTTTGAAAAAAAGAAAAAGGAAAAGGGGAAATTAAAAAAATTAAAATGAATAGAATTAATTAATTAATTAGTTAACTAATTAAATAAATATAATTAATAAAAATAAAAATGAATAAAATTAATTAATTAAATAATTAATTAAGTAAATAATTAATTTAATTAATCCTGATTAATTAACCTAATGGCTAATTAACCTAATTAACTACTGTTAATTAAACTAAACTAGGGTGATTAGTTATGATCACCCATTTAACGGGACCCACATGTCGGGTTGACCAAGTCAACTCTGTTGATCACGACGTCAAGATGACATCATGTCGACGTCATAAATCCATTTTTCAATTAATTAATTAATTAATTAAATTCGTAAATTAATAAAATCTTTAGAAAATCATATCTTTTAATCCGTAACTCGGATTAAAATATTTTCAACATGAAAGTTGCTCGAGCGATGAGACGAATCTGGATACGCGATCCGCTCGTCCGCCACACACCCCTAACCTATCGAACCCGCAACTTTCCCCTCGGCTCCTCGCTTGAAATCACGAAACACCGGAAAACTTTCCGGATGTTTCCCTTAACCGCACCACCTCATACCACGTTAGGGCACGCCTAGCATCGTTACTTGACATGTCATGCATCAATATGCATCTGCTTACATGGTATTCATTGTTTCTTCCCTCTTCTCTCCGTAGACTACGAGACCGGACGCCGCTTTGCTTGCCGGTTCGACGACGGTTTTGACGACCCCTCTCTCTTGCCAGAGCAACCAGGCAAGCCCCCCCCCCCTTGATCACCAGATATCGCCTATTCTACTCTATACTGCTTGCATTAGATGCATAGCCTGTCCTTGTTACTACTGTTGTTACCTTACCTGCAATCCTTTATGCTTAGTATAGGATGCTAGCACTTTCATCTGTGGCCCTACATTCTTGTCTGTCTGTCGTGCTATACTATCGGGCTGTGATCACTCGGGAGGTGATCACGGGTATATACTATATACTTTATACATGATACATGTGGAGACTAAAGTCGGGTCGGCTGGTGGAGCACCCGCGAGTGGATCTTTGTGGCGGAGCGACATGGCAGGTTGAGACCGCCTAGGAGAGAGGTGGGCCTGGCCCTGTTCGGTGTTCGTGGATACTTAACACGCTTAACGAGGTATTGGTATTTGATCTCAGTTGGCTACGAGCTTATACGCACTAACCATCTACGCGGGAGTAGTTATGGGTATCCCGGCGTCGTGGTATCACCGGCACTTCGTGACGTCGTGACGGGCGGCTGGCCGGATTGGACTGAACGCCACTAGGCTAGGTGCGCTTCCGGCCACAGACGTTAACGCAGTGTGTGCTTTCAGGCGATGGGCCTGGACCCACTGCGCTTAGGTTTAGAACCGGCGTGTTGGCCTCTCTGTTGTGCCTAGGTGGGGCTGCGACGTGTTGATCTTCCGCGGTGGGCATGACCCAGAAAGTGTGTCCGGCCAAATGGGATCAGCGTCTTTGGGTAAGATGGTGCACCCTGCAGGAAGTTAATCTATTCGAATAGCCGTGATCTTGAATGAGGACGACTTGGAGTTGTACCTTGAGCTTATGACAACTAGAACCGGATACTTGATAAAACACACCCTTCCAAGTGCGAGATACAACCGGTGGTCGCTCTCTCTCGTGGATATGAGGAGGGATCGCGGGTAGGATTATTGCTATGTGATGTTACTTGGAGGACTTCGATTTGCCCTCTTCTTCCTGTTGCAAGACGGTGACGAAGCGTAGTCTTCGATAAGACTAGCTATCCCCTCTTATTACGGCATTCTGCGATTCACCCACCGATATGGCCCTTTACACATATATCCATGCATATGTAGTGTAGCTCCTTGCTTGCAGTACTTTGGATGAGTACTCACGGTTGCATTGTTTCCCCTTCCCCCCTATCTATACTCGATTGCTGCGACTGACGATGGAGCCCAGGAGCGACGCCACCGTCGATGGCGACTACTACTGCTGGAGGTGCCTACTACTACGCAGCAGCCCACGATTTACCAGGAGTAGCTAGGAGGATCCTGTGCGGGAGGCCTGCTCCTCTTCGATCTGTATCCCAGCTTTGTGCTAGCCTTCTTAAGGCAAACTTGTTTTAACTTATGTCGTACTCAGATATTGTTGCTTCCGCTGACTCGTCCTATGACCGAGCACTTGTATTCGAGCCCTCGAGGCCTCGGCTTGTATTATGATGCTTGTATGACTTATTTTATTTGTAGAGTTGTGTTGTGATATCTTCCCGTGAGTCCTTGATCTTGATCGTACACATTTGCGTGCATGATTAGTGTACGATTGAATCGTGGGCATCACAGACATGTTCACAACTTCCCAATTCATCCCGGATGATTCATACCTGACACAACTCTAAGCAATAGCAGGCATGACAAACAAGCATGAATGAGTAGGCACATCAGGGCTCAAACAACTCCTACTCATGCTAGTGGGTTTCATCTATTTACTGTGGCAATGATAGGTCATGCAGAGGAAAGGGGTTCAACTACCGCAGCATGTATCAGTTGAAGCGTTGTTGTCCTAATGCAGTAAAAGAGAGCAGGAGCGAGAGAGTGGGATTGTATCGAAATGAACAAGGGGGTTTTGCTTGCCTGGCACTTCTAAAGATAGTATAGTTCTCCATCGGTGTCATTGATCACATCGTCGGAACGTCGTCTACTGAGAGGGGACAAACACCGACAAACAAGGAACAACACAATCAATGCAATGCACAATATGATGTATGATCATGACATGTCAATATGTTGTGATTTGAGCTAATGCAACTAGCAACAGGTTAAATGAAGTTGGTTTGAATCAAAGATTCAAATTCGAACTCCATATGTGATGGTTTAAATGCCCTTTAAAATTTAAACATGATGCAACAACCAAGCTAGACCAAGTGCTAGGTAAAGCTAGGGATGTGACAACTCATACCAAAGCTGTCAGGACCCCGATTCTATGCCACACCGATCTAGCATGTAACACCTCATATCACTTTGCGGCCTCACGCATGGTATTCCCATGGGTGTCGCCTTACCATGCCCGGGACCGTTTGCGCCTTTTGGCACACGTATATGACAACATCGCTAGCATCCATATGACAGAGAACCCGGGCTGACATGGCTAGTCGTGAACCCAAAGTGGCACTAACTTACAGGGACATGCATACATGACCCAGCAACGAACGTGTCGGTCATCAGTGAGTGAATCCGGGCTGTAGCAACTGGGCTAGCAGGACTCCGGTAAACCGGGCTGTAGCAGGCTAACAGGACTCCGGTAGACACCGCGTGACATTTCCCCGAAGGGACAGACACAGGAACGAAGAAGGACACATGCCGGCCAACCTAAGTGTTCGGAGCGGTAGCAAGTTACTGTGGCTCAGTGGAAGCACTAGGAGACATTTCCCGGTAAGAGAGGCTACTAAGGATAAACAACTAGATAGTCAGATCCCACACATAGCAATACAGATTACACGTACGCATAACATGCAAGTATGTGATGTACAACATGGAATCACAACATAACTCAACAACAACTATAGGATGCAACATGTAGCACAAGGAAATTAGTATCTCTCGAACTCCTAGGACAATTCCGGCAGCATAACGGCAGTAAAATGCTCAAAAGGAGACATTCTGCAAAAATGGGGTAGTAACATACTCAACATCTCTGTCAGGTGGATACCAAAGCTGTCGGGACCTCGATTCTAAGTCACACCGATCTAGCATGTAACACCTCATATCACTTTGCGGCCTCACGCACGGTATTCCCACGGGTGTCGCCTTACCATGGCCCGGGACCGTTTGCGCCTTTTGGCTCACGTATATGATAGTGTCGCTAACATCCATATGACAGAGAACCCGAGCCGACATGACTAGTCTTGAACCCAAAGTGGCACTAACTTACGGGGACAGGCATACATGAAACAACATCGAGCATGTCGGTCAGCAGCGTGTGAATCCGGGCTGTAGCAACTGGGCTAACAGGACTCCAGGAACCCGGGCTGTAGCAGGCTAGGCAGGACTCCGGATGTCACCGCGTGACATTTCCCCGAAGGGACAGAACCACGGCAAGTGAATCACATAATGACGGTCAGTGTTCCGAGCGATAGTCTTTGGGCTAGCGGGACTCCGATAAACCGGCTGTAGCGGACTACCATGACTCGGTGGAAGCACTAGACTACATTTCCCCATAAGAGAGGCTACCAAGGATAGACAACTAGGTTGTCGGATCCCACACATAGCAATACACGTTACACGTACGCATAACATGCAAGTATGTGCTGTACAACATGGCATCACAACATAACGCAAACTCATATAGATAAAGGCCCAGAAGAGCCACATAGCATTAAATACAAACAGGGGTCACATGACCCATTATTCAGAGCAATCAAGCAACAAGCGGAAGCATTACATGTCTGAGTACAGACATCTACAAATGAAAAAAGGCTGAAGAGCCTGACTATCTACAACATCCGATCAAGATCGTAGCTGAGGTACAAGCTAGTTGTTGAAGTCCACGGAAACTAGTAAGACCGAAGTCTTAGCTGCAAAAACATAAATAAAGCAACATGCGTACAAAGGTACTCAGCAAGACTTACATCAAATCCTATCATACATGCATTTGTATCAAGAGGGTATTGTGGGGTTTAGTTGCAGCAAGCCAGCTTTGACTCAGTGGCTATCCTGTTCTACGACTACTAGAACTTCTTTGAGGTGATATGGCGCTGCAGGTCCACTAATCACCACACAATACACTACTATGGATTCATACTCGTCTCCCTACGAGAAGGCCATCCATAGCACTCACACTTGTCTTGAGCATTTTATAGTATCCACTTCAAGTTGTCTATGTACCACGTAAGCATCCAAGAAGTCCATAACCGAGGACACGGCTATTCAAATAGATCATGATAACCCTGCAGGGGTGTACTTCTTCACACACGCTCTCATCACTTATCACCATGTACACGTCATGTATCTCGGCAACCTTCAAGCGGAAGCCTGGCGAGGGTGTCGGCCATGACCTGACTAACCACACAAGACTCTAGCCCAGGTTTATCGCCTATTCGGGTTCCATCCGCAAGGAGATCCGGCCGGGGTGTCGCTCACGGCCCCAAACCATGTGTGCAGTGTTCCCGAGCCCACCATCTGGGTGCCACTCGGTACACCAGGCCACGTGTGCGTAGTCTGTCCCAAGCCCACCCTGCCGGGTGCCACTTGGTAGAAAAATAGCACTACCTATAAACACCAGAAACTAGTTGCGACTCTTGGACAGAGATCAAGTTGGTTAATAAGTCGAGAGGGGTCGAGTTACCGGAACCCAATGTGTGGTAGTATCGAGTCATTGAACAACATCACATCTACATGCCATGTTCATGCATCATATTATTGCATATGCTTGTGTATTGATTTCCGACACCGTTCCTTCTCGATAGGTCCTGCTCCGGAGTCCGTTCCAGAGTAATGTCGAGGAGCAAGTGCCCTCTGTTGATCTACCAGGCAAGCAAACCCCCTTGTTCATTCCGATACAATCCTACTCTCTCGCTCCTGCTCTCAGTTATTGCATTAGGACAACAACGATTCATCTGCTACTTTGTGTTGTACATGTTTAACATTTTTTGTCAAACAAATCTTTTGATGCCTGTTTTTCACCCACATTGTATATATTTTTGGTCCCACAAAAAAATTGTATATATTTTTGGTATAGACCAAAACAATTTTTATTAAATGTTTATTAATTATCAAATACATTTTCGAGATTTTTTGAAACACATGTTTTTAACAGAAATTTGCGCCTTTTCATAATATAAAAGATATTGACTATTTGTCACACCGGGTGAGGAATAGTTATTATTCCCCATCCCCCCTCTATTTTAACATCAATGCACCGTAATTTCACATTCTGTAAATTTTGTCTTATTTCATACGTAAAAGGAGAACATAAGAAATTATATAAAATATTTTATGTTATGTAAAATTACAGACGTAAAATCATAGTGTAAAAAATGTATATAATTCAATTTTTCTGGTCTTATGACATATATTTTTGTTTTCTTATGCCAATTTTTACGTAGTGAATAAACATTAATGTAACTATTTGTATTTCAAATGTAATTTATTTATGAAACGATCATAAAATTACCTCGGACGAAAAATACCATATTGTGCACCCTTAGTGATGAATAGTATTACTAATAAAAGATAAGCATATGATGGCGGAAAGTTTTTATGGAAGAATGAATTAGTGACATTGGTATAAAACTTTAAGACAAAGAAAAATATATAAAACTAAAATAAAATTGAAATAATATAGTGTCCTAAGAAAGAACGGATCAGTGTTTTGCTATCACCTTTTAAGAAAAAAAAAACAGAAAAAAAACAAAACCAAAATAGTGAGGTTTTCTAATAAAGAATGAATTGTTGTCGTGGTATTGCCCTTCAAGGAGAAATAAATTTAAAAATATTAAAGAAATAATGAAAATTTTGCACACAATATACACACATATCATCATTTTAAAAATATGCACAAATAAGCATATAATAGTGTAATTGTCACACAAGAAATCCTAAAAAGGAATGAATTAGTTGCATTGGTACTACCCACTAAATTGAAATCAAAATAATGAAGTTCTATAAAAAACAATAAATTAGTGGCTTTGGTATTACTCTTTAAGAATAAATATATTGAAAAATGCTAAAAAAACTTGCATACAGTTTTGCACTAAAATTGCACTTTTTATAGTATGCAAACAACAATATAATAGTGCAATTTTCGCACATATTGAATAATATATGTATGTATACATTTACGCTTGCCCAACATCTCAAAATTTCTACCAAAAAACAACTAATAAAGAAATCTATTTTGAGGGGTAGCAAATAAAGAAATACAAAAAACAAAGAGACAGGGGAGGGCTGGGTGCATATTTTTTTCTTTTTCTTTTTGAGGATTCAACCTAGTAGCATATTGACTGGCCCAAAAACAGCCCAAATCAGCTCACATTGTGTAGGTGCGAGTGTGGCGGTGGTGTGCTTCTTTTCTCTGTGTTACTAAACAGTAAGATTGCCTACAAAAAACTAAACAGTAAGACCCAGCTACCTATGAGCCTCCACAGTAATTTAGACCTCTCAGCCATCGGATCATGTGTACGAATGCACTGGATTCGCTTTGGTCGTCACGCACGAACGAATCACCGTTCGCGGGCTGCTGCTCCGCAGAGTGGGCCACGGCTTTCGTCCGTAACCGGGCCTTAAGACAGACGGCCCAGGTCGACTCCAGTGTGCACAAAGATTATCCCTATTCCCGAGCAGGCCTGGTCGAACAGTATTCCTCGCGACGGCGCTATATTCCCCCCGAGATGCTCCTAAAAAAAATTGATCCTCTGTTTGTATAGATCTGTATAGACCAACTTCTTCATGGGAATCGAGAATGTGATGAGTGGATGATTATAAAAATAAAAACAAAACAGGTAATGGAATGCATTATGTTATTTGTGAGATTATGTATCAAACACTAAAGGTGCATGTTCAGTTTAGGGTGGAAGATGTATCCAAACAGTGGCGTACCCAGCAATGAAATGAAGGGTGTGCACACTCTAAAAAAATTCTACTAATCCAAGTGTCAGACAAAATATGGCAAAATAATAACATGAATAGCTCAGTTCAAATTTCACAACAATTTAGTTCACAAAATATATCTCAAATGTGCGAAATTACAATACGAATAGTCTTACACGAAAGAAGCACAAGTAGCAAATTACATCACTAGGTAACTCTACGTTTTTGCATTGCCATGAAAGCATCAACTATGTCATCTTCACTTACTTTCATGAACACATCTCGTTTAATAAATGTCACCAAGCAATCATTCAAGCGATCATCACTCATAGTAGTCCTCAACTTACTTTTCACTAGATTCATTGCTGAAAATACTCTTTCAACACTCGCCGTCGCCACCGGTAAAATCACTATCAATTTGATGAGTAAGTAGACCAAATCATAAAGAACATGCTTCTTTGTTGCAACAAGCATAATAGAGAGCTCACCAATATTACTTGCATTTCTAAACCTATCATCTTGTCTCATATCATCAATAAAAGTAGCAAGTTGAAATTCTAGCCTTATCAAATCTGTGCTTGATATGTCCATGGGATAGAATTCGGCAAGTCTCATTACCTTGAGTGCATCATAAGAAGAAAATGAGTTGATTGGATTCAAAGAAGACATGCAAATAAGCAAATCCGTATTAACCTCATCAAAGCGATTGTCAAGCTCTTGAATGGTTTGATCAATGACACCAAGATATACCACTCTTCTATAACGATCATCATTTGTTTGTACTTCATAATATCGACGTGATCTTCCATGAGCCTCATAAGTATCCTCCTACAAAGGAACTTGAATGTCATGTTTGTTGCAAAATAAGGTTAGCTTTGCAAGAAATTCTTCCCAACCATGAGACCTCAAGTGTTGCATTCTACTCTTTGCCGAACTAACAAGTGCCCTTGCATTAACAATATATTGATCTCTCTTTTGCAAATATTTGGACAACTCATTTGTATAGCCAAGAATAACAAGCATCAAGTGAAGATTGGAAACAAAGTCAAATGATTCAATGGCTTGAGCAACTCCACGTATTCTTGTCCACTCACGTTTTTGTGAAGGATCTTTTCCAATAGCATCAAGTACTTCAAGGATTGTGGAATACATGCTAACAATGTGCATAATGGTTTTAAAATGAGAACTCCAACGAGTATCGCTGGGTCTAGCTAGTCCCATCTCTTGATTTAGCCCACTTCCACTTTCAATCTCACCCATTTCAAGTGCTTCCAAAACCTTTTGAGCTCTAACATCTCGAAGCATGTCATGACGCTTACATTTTCTTGACTTCAAAGTTGTGTGCCTATGGTTGGACTGCATTCTTTGCAATGTACCATCTCCGAACTTCGTCTTGATCATTAACATCATAATCTGAAATAGGAATCCAATAATCCAAACGCGTACTTGTTTGAACTATGCCAATGCTGTCATATCCTTCTTCCTTTTTTTCTTTTTGCGGGTGCATATCTGATGTAGGGTGGAACCCTATACGGCCGATCTTTCACAAAAGGAGCGGATCCCGCGAAGAACACAAAGAACACGAGGGGAAGACACAAGGGATTCACGAGGGAAACACGAGAGAAATCACTTAACCAACAAGAATATATCACACATGCGCTAGATCCATGAACACAAAGGGAGATACACGATCCAGAGTCAACAAAGGACGATACATAGGTAACCGGTTCTTCTCCGTGAGGAGGTCTTGAGGGGGCCACCCAAGAGGGGGTCTTGAATCCGCTTGGAAGGATCTTTTCCGAGGAGGCGCTATCTCCGAGGAGAAGGTAACCAAGTGGATGAGCAAAGCTCTCACACAAACATGAGCTAATCCTTTGCTAACCCTAGAAAGGATGAGGGGAAGGTCTATTTATAGTCTAGAGCCACGAAGGGGTAAGTGGGAGAGGGATACAAGGCCAAAGGCCCGGCTGCGCACGGGCAGGCATAGGTCATCCGGTGGGTCAGGAGGGACCGGTCGTCCACTAGTCGTCGGACGTCCGCTGAAGACGTTCTGTGAAGAGGCACCGGACGTCCGGTGTCTTCAGACTTCCATTAATATTACTGGTCATCCGGTGGGGGCCGGACGTCCGCTCGCTGGGAGGTGCTGTAGCTGGCGTTGGCTGTGCTTCAGGCATCGGTCGTCTGGTGGAGGCCGGACGTCTGCTCGTTGGCCGGTCGTCCGGTGGAGGCCGGACATCCGCTCGCTGGAGCTTCTTTGGCAGCTCCTTGTACTTGGTGTCCTCGCCGTCTTGTCCATGGTCTTCCTCTTTGTTCCTGGTCATGAATAGCACATATATTTGAGGTAGTAGCCATGTCTCACATATGGAAAGTGATGGTTCGAAGAGGAGCGAGTTCACCTTGTGTCCAATGGTGTATAGTCGAGGTCTCATCTTATGTATCCTTGGGGCTTGGAGAGTAGTCGGAGTGTACATGGGGATGAACGTGGGATGCTCTGCATCATCTCATCCCCCTTGGGAAAGATCCGACCTCGGATCGTGATCCTCATCACCATGGAAACGGTTGTCGTGGACGGACTTGTAGTTGGACGAAGTGGAAGTCATGGCGCAATCCAAGTACTCCAAGGTGTCGCCGGAGGAGTATACATGCAAAAAGAGCAAACACAAACAACACTCGGAAATACAATGGTTAGCGCACACAAAGTGTCCATCACGTAAGAATGAGTCAGTGAGGCAAGATTGTTCGTGACAAAACACATGAAGCTTATCAAGATGATATAGAATGATATGCAAAGCATTAATGAGATAAAAAGAATTCATTGTGCACACAAATGAATTGTGAATATGATCAATGCAACCATTGTGCAAAATGATGTCATAATGGGACGGTTTATCAAAAGCATGAACATGGTAATTGTTGCTCAATGTGACTATGTGATCATGCAATTGATGGTAGGCAATGTGATCATTATGTATGAAGATGCCATCAAGAAAGATCACAACAAATTTGCTTAGGAAGTGCACAATCTCATATATCATGGATGACATGGGAGTACAAGATGCAACAAGGCAATCATAATGTGAGTCAATCCATGTATAAGGTGCAAATTATCTATGGGTATGATATGTCCATCGAGCATGACATGTGTGAGCACAATAAACAAATATGGAGGTGTTGGTGTACCAATGCTCAATGTCGTGGCATGAGTGGAGGTTCGAAGGTGCATCCAATAAGTCTGAGCGCTCCTCAATGTGAAGGTCCATAGAGCCAATCTCCAATGTTGCTCCTCCGTTCGCGAGATGTATCATGTCGACAACAAGAAGGAAACAACAATGAAAGAATGACCCATCCAATATGCGTAATTGAGGATGGCTCAAAGGGAAGGGGTCCACCTTTAGGAGGGTGTCAAAAATGTAGGTGTCGCACATCATGTATGCCTTCCCATAACCGATATGTCTCATGATGTTACCGCCTTGTGAATCCTTCAAAACGAAAGAACGTGACAAACACTCGGAAAAACAAATGAGGTTAGCGGAAGTGCAAAACCTATCATTCGTGTGGTAACATAACCAACAAGTGTATGCATCATGCTCATCATAAGAAAGGATAAGGGAGCATTTCATAGTATGGAGGCATATGATGCGAGAACAACCAAATACATGAGGCTCAATCAAACATGCATGCTTCACAAGTAATATGTCCAAGTCTCTACGATCAATAAGCATAGCATGGTTGCACTCACTACAAGTGGATATGAGTGATGCAACTAATGGAGACAAGAGACAATGATCAAGACAAATCAAGTGAGAGGCATGTATATATATGTCATCAACCCAAGAAAGCGAGTAAGAATGGAACATGGGTGATGCGACAAAGCAAACAATCATAGCGATCAAGTCAAGCAAGCTAGTAGTGCAAAGATGCAACATACTAGAAGGAATCATGGCAAACATGTCATGGGTGCAAATAGTGTGCATGAATAATTCACATGAGATAGCACAAGCATGAAAGCAAGATGTGAGGAAAGTATCATCATTGTATTGGCAAGAAGTCCTAAGTAAATAGCAATGGAACATCATGACTCTCCCAACACAAAAATCAACAATAGCATGAGGCACATGATAAACATGGCAATAGCAACAAGGATCTCCACCAAGCATGCGAATACACATAGGAGTAGCATAATAGTGAATCATGGGTAGATGCAAGCAAGGGTCACAATTGCATGAAAAAGGCATAGAAGCAAACATAACATGCAAAGTGAACACGGGAAAATGAGCATAAGGTGACAAATGGTAAATAGCCCATAGCCGTGTGAGAGCCAAGTAAAAGAGATGTGCATAATCCTTGCACGAAGGGAATGGTGGGAATGATAATCCACGGGATCCCAAATCATCATTGCTCTCAAGAGCTCGTTTTGTCAACTCTTGGGATTGAGAGGTTGACGAGTATATGTGAGTACCTACACAAAACAAAGACAAAGGGAAAATTGTGTGTGCGTGGTATATGTACACATCATCCATCATGATGCATACGTGCTTGTGTTGGTTAGCACCAAATATCCAATGCGCAAATAAATGAGATGCATGATATAGAAACATGTCATCCATCATGATAGGTTTGTTATTGTGTATTGCATAATGGAGACTCAAATTGTGTAAGGCATCATGGGAAATATCTAGAGCATTGTTATGCGTGGAATGCGTATGGTGCACACAATTATGTGAGTCATGCAAAGTATGGAATGCATCAAAATCTCCTAATATGTACGAGGAAACTAGGGGGGTCTCCTCATGAGCATTAGTGGAAACATCACACAGAGAATATTGACAACATCCAAAACAATGCATATTTGGAACAATGTGATCATGGCATGGCATAGTAGATGAATTGCACAAATCATGTAAAGGAAGCATGGCAATATCATCGCATGAAAAACAAAAGCCAATGACCATCATCTCATCATCTATGCCATAAGTGCAAATGGGATTTATTTTAATGGGGCATGCATAGTTACTATGTTGAGATTGAAATGATGCAATATGGGAGATCTCAATCATAGCATATGACAAGTTCAATGGATTGTTAAACATAATGTGACCGATAGAATTTTCACAAGATATCCTATGGAGCATAGCATCACAACTAGGCAACTCAACATGCTCATCATCATAGTCATCATAAATTGGCAAGTCATGACATGAAGAAGTCACACTAGCATGAAGCATGGGAATAGGTGGATCAACATCATGCAAGCAATCATTGGTGAGATAGTCCACTAGTTGGACAAGAGAAGCACCATCACCTATGTTACCTTCGGAACATCGCTCATGTGTTGTAGGTGAGGTGGTGAAGAACGAGTCGTTCTCATCTTCATCTTGATGGAACCATGTGGGGGTGCATCATCGTCCACCATGGCCATCGTCGTATCCATTGGAGGTATGAATTCATCGAGGATAGGCATATCGTCATGTAGGAGACCTAGCACCAAAGAAAACACACTCGGAGTAGAGGTTAAGTTGTTACAAATCATAGTGCCGCACATGCCGTGTCAACTACCTCACTCACTAAGTGTTGTGACTCACTCACTCCCTCTTCGATGCTCTCACTCGTATGGTTGGTGGAGTCACTCAAATGGCTCTCAATCTCACATAGGATGTGTGGCATGCTCTCAAGTGTGGGGCTAGTGGTGGTCACACTCAGCCTCCCATACGAAATGCTCTCAATGTCACATATGGTGGAGTCACTCATATCACTCATGGTGGTGTGGCTTGCCTCACATGGGAATTGGGGCATCACGTCATATGTGGGTGTTGGAGAGATGTCGGTGCAAATGTCTCCATGCTCAATCATGTCATAGTCGTAGCCGTGGATGAAGGCCGAAGATGGCACATCATCACTCTCCTCTAAGACCAAAGATAAGGTCTCATGTGCGGTCTCTTAGCTTGACTCGGAGTATGAGTCCAATATGGGCGCCGTCTTCATGTTATTGAAGAGGTTCATGCTCGTCGCCGTTGTCGAAGGGGATAGCCCTTGCTCGACCTTCTTGTCACCGTATTGTTGTTGGAGGCCCATATGATGTGGCACCTCGTAGCTCGTCTCCATGACCGAAGGGAATTTCCCATGCTCGGCCATCTTCCTTGAGGGGCTTCCGAAGATGGAAGTGTAGCCCTCGCTTGTAGGTGGTCGCCTTGTTGTTGAAGATGTCGATGTAGGCGAACTCACGGGAAGTAGGAGAAGATGCCGTACGTCCAAAGGTGAAGATGCCTTGAGAACACTTGGCGAAGATGCCGAAGTGGTTGGTGTAGCCGTAGCTCCGTCTTGGTGGTGCTCGTCTCGTGATCTTCTCTTTTTCTCATGAAGCTTGGATTTGGCGTGAAGTAGAGCTTGTTGGGACTTGTACATTTGCGCTTGTGGAGCATATTCATGATAATGGTGTCGTTGTCGCACTTGAGCTCGTAGTAGATGTCGTTCGTCGTCATCGTGCACATGATGCTTGGAGGTGACTTGCTCTTCATGACGATGTAGATCACAAACGTGATGGTGGTCGCCATGTAGATGTGGACGTGGATGACTTGCACTTGCATCGCATGGGCACTCCGAAGATGATTGACTTGCTCGCCGCCGCCTTGAAGATGACGAAGGGGAAGTAGACTTGATCAAGGCCCAAATCTCCTCCATCCTTGCATCATTCTCCTCCTTTTGTGCGGACAACTTATTGTCGAAGTAGTGTCTTGTACGTAGCTCGGAGTGTCCTATGTCGATGGTGAGGTTGTCGATGCGCTCTTGCAATCTTGATTGTGCACCTTGCATTTGTCGTTGTAGATCGAAGATGGACGCTTTGGTGATGTAGTTGTTCACGCCATCGGTGTTGTCGAAGACCGGAGATGAAATGCCTTGCCCATCCATCACAAAACTCAAGCAAATATGAGTGGGAGAAAGAGAAGAACTATACCAAATGTACCTTGACCGATCTTGAAAATGGATCAATGATCACTCAATGTGTAACAAGGAAATATCACAATTGGTACCAGTTCTTGTCGATTTCTCGCACCTACATAAGTAAGGCTTATGGTGGAGCTCGGTGAGGACAGTGGCACAAAAATTTGATGCAAAATGTTTGCAAGAGTCAATAATGTTGAAAGAGATTCACAAATTCGCAAGAGAAACAAGTAGACCAATAGCAATATGTGGCACACGGAAACACACACACGGATAGATAAATGGGGTCGTGCAACCAAGGAATGAGCACAAAATGTGGAATCCACGGAAAACGCTCGTGTTGCATAACTCAAGAGAGATTCTAGCACGATTGCTCAATAGGCGGATACGACACTTGTGCACAACCTATAATTAAGATGCAAAATGGATAAACTTTCTATCCCAAGTATACTATATATGTATGGTTCCCGTGTTTCTTAAGATGATCCAAGATGACCGAATATGCAATGTGGTAAGATGTTATGGCTATTTCTTACAAGCTCTTTGTTCTTTCTCTTTTGCTTAAAAGCTTTATTCTTTTTTATGGCCACTTTTGCACAATGCACAAACCAAGATAGCAATAGTGTATATGCGGGAACAATCTTTGTGACACAAGAGATGATATGATGATACCAATGTGATATGGTATATATGCAATGGAAGGTGTAGATCAATGATCACTAATGTGCACAAGTAACGTTGCCGGCAATACTCAAATGGATAGTCTCGACAGGCAAGTGACGCAAAATGGGCTAGGGGTTATCAATGCAATTGCAAGGGGAATGTACAATGGTGTCGTCGAGGTTACCGTCCTTGGCGATGATGAGTGGCGGTGTTCTTGATGTAGATACCAAGATTATGGTGACTCGTCCCTAAGCAGCCGAAACACCTTAGGGAACGGAAAAACCGCGAACTCAAAATCTCAAATGACAAATGTCAAATGGTTGTAGCGGAATGCGGTGGTGGTTTTGCACTAGGCAATGCGGAAGTGGAATGATAGGTTATGCGAGTAGAAGTTGAATTTCACGTCCCTAAGTAGCCAAAACACCTTAGGAGACACAAGCCACAACTCACACAAGCTCAAACAAATTCGGGTTAAGTTGGGGAGGTGGAAGTGTATGGTGGGCACGGTTATGTGGAAGTGGTGGTGGTGGTTGATGAAGAAGAACCCGTCCCTAAGTAGCCGAAACACCTTAGGAGACTCGAATTACTACTCAAGAAACCATGTATGCAAAAATGGGTTAGGTTGCGGAAGTCGGTGGTGGTGTAGCGGATGATGTGGTGGAAGCCCTAGGCAAAGATGCCAAAGTTGTCAAAATTTGATGGAGTCAAATGATGTTGGTGGTATTTTTGTGGGGAGGAGGATGTTAAGAGCTTCAAAATGAGCTAAAGAATGTCAAAATCGGAGTTCGGATGAATTAGTTATGGGCGAAACAAGAATCAGCCAAAGTCTAAAACTACAGGTTACAGACGTCCGTAAAAGGACGGATGTCCGGTCGCCGGACGTCCGGTCGGGCTCGGAAATCCGTAAATTCTATTCTGTTGTCTGGTTCCGTTCGTCCGGAAAGTTGCGGATGTCCGGTCGTTCAGGAGGCTCCGGACGTCCGTAAAAATGTTGGTCGTCCGGTGGATCGGGGTCAATGCAAGATCCGAGATCCGGGGCGCGATTTTGGGCAGAAATTGGGGATTTTAGGGTCAAAATTGATGAGATTTCATGGATGGGAAGCGGGGAAACTTGGGGAAATGCTAGATCCACTCGAAAGCAAGCAAATCCATGGATCAAAATCAACAAAACTTCATCATACCAACAAATCACAAAAAAAAATTGAGGCTATTTTTGTGGGGAATTTTCGAATTAGGGAAGAACACAACAAAATCAAGCTAGAAAACGAAGAGGGGAGGCTCCGAAATCAGGATCAACGTGGCTCATGATACCAAGATGATGTAGGGTGGAACCCTATACGGCCGATCTTTCACGAAAGGAGCGGATCCCGTGAAGAACACGAAGAACACGAGGGGAAGACACAAGGGATTCATGAGGGAAACACGAGAGAAATCACTCAACCAACAAGAATAGATCACACATGCACTAGATCCATGAACACAAAGGGAGATACAAGATCCAGAGTCAACAAAGGATGATACATAGGTAACCGGTTCTTCACCGTGAGGAGGTCTTAAGGGGGCCACCCAAGAGGGGGTCTTGAATCCGCTTGGAAGGATCTTCTTCGAGGAGGCGCTATCTGATAACCCACAAGTATAGGGGATCGCAACAGTTTTCGAGGGTAGAGTATTCAACCCAAATTTATTGATTCGACACAAGGGGAGCCTCTCAAGTATTAGCAGTTGAGTTGTCAATTCAACCACACCTGGATAACTTAGTATCTACAGCAAAGTATTTAGTAGCAAAGTAATATCGAAGTAACGGTAACGGTAGCAAAAGTAATATTTTTGGATTTTGTAGTAATTGTAATAGTAGCAGCGGAAATGTAAATAAGCAAAGAGCAATATGTGAAAAGCTTGTAGGCATTGGATCGATGATGGAGAATTATGCCGGATGTGGTTCATCATGTAACAGTCATAACATAGGGTGACACGGAACTAGCTCCAATTCCTCAATGTAATGTAGGCATGTATTCCGAATATAGTCATACATGCTTATGGAAAAGAACTTGCATGACATCTTTTGTCCTACCATCCTGTGGCAGCGGGGTCCTAGCGGAAACTAAGAGATATTAAGGCCTCCTTTAATAGAGTATCGGACCAAAGCATTAACACATAGTGAATTCATGAACTCCTCAAACTATGGTCATCACCGGGAGTGGTCCCGATTATTGTCACTTCGGGTTGCGGATCATAACACATAGTAGGTGACTATAGACTTGCAAGATAGGATCAAGAACTCACATATATTAATGAAAACATAATAGGTTCAGATGTGAAATCATGGCACTCGGGCCCTAGTGACAAGCATTAAGCATAGCAAAGTCATAGCAACATCATTCTCAGAATATAGTGGATACTAGGGATCAAACCCTAACAAAACTAACTTGATTACAAGATAAATCTCATCCAACCCATCACCGTCCAGCAAGCCTACGATGGAATTACTCACGCACGGCGGTGAGCATCATGAAATTGGTGATGGAGGACGGTTGATGATGACGACGGCGACGAATTCCCCTCTCCGGAGCCCCGAACGGACTCCAGATCAGCCCTCCCGAGAGGTTTTAGGGCTTGGCGGTGGCTCCGTGTCGTAAAACGCGATGAATCCTTCTCCCTAATTTTTTCTCCCCGAACACGAATATATGGAGTTGGACTTGAGGTCGGTGGAGCGTCAGGGGGCCCACGAGGCAGGTGGGCGCGCCCAGGGGGGCAAGCGCGCCCCCACCCTCGTGGACAGGTGGAGGCCCCCCTGACGTGGATTCTTCTTCCAGTATTTTTATTATTTTACAAAAATAAGTTCCGTGGAGTTTCAGGTCATTCCGAGAACTTTTGTTTCTGCTCATAAATAACACCATGGCAATTGTGCTGAAAACAGCGTCAGTCCGGGTTAGTTCCATTCAAATCATGCAAGTTAGAGTCCAAAACAAGAGCAAAAGTGTTTGGAAAAGTAGATACGACGGAGACGTATCAACTCCCCCAAGCTTAAACCTTGGCTTGTCCTCAAGCAATTCAGTTGATAAACTGAAAGTGATAAAGAGAAACTTTTACAAACTCTGTTTGCTCTTGTTGTTGTAAATATGTAAAGGCAGCTTTCAAGTTTTCAGCAAATATTATGACTAACCACATTCACAATAACTCTTAGGTCTCATGTTTACTCATACCAATGGCATAATCAACTAGCGAGCAATAATAATAAATCTCGGATGACAACACTTTGTCAAAACAATCATGATATGATATAATAAGATGGTATCTCGGTAGCCCTTTCCGAGACCGCAAAATATAAATGCAGAGCACCTTTAAAGATCAAGGACTGACTAGACATTGTAATTCATGGTATAATAGATCCAGTCATAGTCATACCCAATATAAATTAATAGTAATGAATGCAAATGACAGCAACGCTCTCCATCTAGTGCTTTTTAATAAGAGGGCGATGACTCAACATGAAAGTAAATAGATAGGCCCTTCGTAGAGGGAAGCAGGGATTTGTAGAGGTGCCAGAGCTCGATTTTAAAGCAGAGATAAATAATATTTTGAGCGGCATACTTTCATTGTCAACATAACAACCGAGAGATGGCGATATCTTCCATGCTACACAAATTATAGGCGGTTCCCAAACGGAATGGTAAAGTTTATACTCCCCCTCCACCAACAAGCATCAATCCATGGCTTGCTCGAAACAACGAGTGCCTCCAACTAGCAACAGTCCCAGGGGGAGTTTTGTTTGCAATTATTTTGATTTAGTTTGCACAAAGCATGGGACTGGGCATCCCGGTGACCAGCCATTTTCTCGTGAGTGAGGAGCGGAGTCCACTCCTCTTGAGAATAACCCGCCTAGCATGGAAGATACAGACATCCCTAGTTGATACATGAGCTATTCGAGCATACAAAACAGAATTTCATTTGAATGTTTAGAGTTCGGCACATACAAATTTACTTGGCACGGCAGGTTGATACCGCATATAGGAAGGTATAGTGGACTCATATGGAATAACTTTGGGGTTTAAGGAATTGGATGCACAAGCAGTATTCCCGCTTAGTACAAGTGAAGGCTAGCAAAAGATTAGGAAGCGACCAACTAGAGAGCGACAACAGTCATGAACATGCATTAAAATTAATAAACATTGAGTACAAGCATGAGTAGGATATAATCCACCATGAACATAAATATTGTGAAGGCTATGTTGATTTTGTTTCAACTACATGTGTGAACATGTGCCAAGTCGAGTAACTTAAATCATTCAAAGGAGGATACCACCCCACTATACCACATCACAACCATTTTAATAGCATGTTGTACGCATAAGGTAAACAATTATAACTCATAGCTAATCAAGCCTGGCATAAGCAACTATGATCTCTAATTGTCATTGCAAACATGTTTATTCATAATAGGTTGAATCAGGAACGATGAACTAATCATATTTACAAAAACAAGAGAGGTCGAGTTCATACCAGCTTCTCTCATCTCAGTCCATCATATATCGTTATAATTGCCTTTCACTTGCACGACCGAACGATGGGAATAATAATAAGAGTGCACGTGCATTGGACTAAGCTGGAATCTGCGGGCATTCAATAAACAGGAGAAGACAAGGCAATATGGGCTCTTGGTTAAATCAAAAATAATGCATATAAGAGCCACTTCAACAATTTAATTATGGTCTTCTCCTATCGACCCCCAAAGAAAAGAAAAGAAATAAAACTATTTACACGGGAAAGCTCCCAACAAGCAAAACAAGAACGGGAAATCATTTTGGGTTTTCTTTTTAATAATTACTACTACAGCAACAAAAGTAAACTAACTAAAAGCTACACTAATTGTTTTGGGTTTTCTTAAGGTTTATCAAATACACAAGAAGAAAGCAAGAAAAAGGAAAATAAACTAGCATAGATATTAAAGAGAAAGAGTATGAGCACCGACAACTAGCAATGAGTGTGTGAACATGAATGTAATGTCGGTGAGAAATACGTACTCCCCCAAGCTTAGGCTTTCGGCCTAAGTTGGTCTATTGCCACGGATGGTTCAGAAAAATGGCAGAAAAATACTATTTTTACTTTATTTCAACTAAATAACAGAAAGTAAAAGGAGGGTACAGAAGGTTGTGCTTTCTAGTTTCATTCATCTCATGCTCATTGAGGGAGTCCTGGACTAGGGGGTGTCCGGATAGCCGAACTATCATCACGGCCGGACTCCAAGACTATGAAGATACAAGATTGAAGACTTCGTCCCGTGTCCGGATGGGACTTTCCTTAGCGTGGAAGGCAAGCTTGGCGATACGGATATGTAGATCTCCTACCATTGTAACCGACTACGTGTAACCCTAACCTATCCGGTGTCTATATAAACCGGAGGGTTTTAGTCCGAGGGGCGAACACCAATCATACCATAGGCTAGCTTCTAGGGTTTAGCCTCCTTGATCTCGTGGTAGATCTACTCTTGTACTACCCATATCATCAATATTAATCAAGCAGTGAGTAGGGTATTACCTCCATCGAGAGGGCCCGAACCTGGGTAAAACATCGTGTCCCTTGTCTCCTGTTACCATCCGCCTAGACGCAGTTCGGGACCCCTACCCGAGATTCGCGGTTTTGACACCGACATTGGTGCTTTCATTTAGAGTTCCTCCGTGTCGCCACCGATAGGCCCGATGGCTCCTTCGATCATCAACAACGATGCGGTCCAGGTGAGACTTCTCTCCCGGACAGATCTTCAGATTCGGCGGCTTTTGCTGCGGGCCAATTCGCTTGGCCATCCGGAGCAGATCGAAAGCTACGCGCCATCGTCAGATTTGGAAGTTTGAACTATACGACCGATGTCCGCGGAGACTTGATCTTCGACGGATTTGAGCCGCAGCCAAGCGTGCCGCACTGTCTCGATGGGCATGATCTAGCTCTGCAGCCGAACAGTGCCCTGGAGGCCGCACCTGCATCCGCTCCGACCCTTAATCTGGAGCCGGATTCCCCGATCGAGGACGAGTGGTTAGACACCGCCTCGGGGGCTACAATCTCTACGGCGATTGAGCCGAACTCCATCCCTGTCGCTGCGAAGACCTTGACTCTGTGGTGCCGGACTCCTCTCCGGACTCAACCCTCCGCGCTGACCAATCGAATCCGATCGGGCGCCGGTCATGGAGTTCACTGCTGCGGACAACTTTCTGCACTCGCCCTTCAGCGACATCCTGAATTCACTAAAGTCTCTCTCTTTATCCGGAGAGCCCTGGCCGGACTACGGTCTGGAAGGTTGGGATGCGGACGACGAAGAAATTCAACGCCCACCCACCACCCACTTCGTAGCCACTGTCGGAAGCTTACACGACGTGCTCAATTTCGACTCCGAAGACATCGACGGTATGGACGACGATGTAGGAGACAACCATGAACCAGGGCCTATAGGATGCTGGACAACCACCTCATCCCATGATGTATACATGGTGGATACACCTAAAGGAAATGAAGACGAGGAACAACGGGACGCTACGAAGGATAAATCCCTCGAAAAGCAGTCAAAACGGCAACGTAAACGCCGAACCAAGTCCCACCTCAACAAAGACCCAGCCATAGAGCAGGGCGAACCGGTGGACGACGAACAAGCTATCGAGCAATCGCCCGAACAAGACAACTTGGATAAACAACCCGTCCCCGGCGAAGACAACAGTCCGGACGATCTCACGCCGGACAAACTGTTGGAGCAAAATAACCTCGAGAAAAGGCTGCCGCCAATGCGCGTAGCCTGAAAAAGCAGAAGCGGAAGCTCAAAACAGCGGAAGATGCACTCAGGATCAGATGGAGCAAAGTATTCAACACCGCAGACAAATACGGCGACAGTCGCCGAACAAAGAGCTACCCAAAAAGAAAGCTACTGCCCGAATTCGACGAGGAGGCCTTAGAGCCCCCACAATCAAAAAGTAAGAAGGCCACCCGGTCGGATGGACGACCCCACGGCAAAAAGAGAGCAGCAAATGGCACCGCACACAAGCCGATATGCGATCCGCATAAGGATTCACATCAAAAGGATGGCCCAGTTAGGTCCATCTATGGGCTAAGAAAGCAAGCTCTTCAAAGCAATGCAACACGCCAAATATCCGAACATCACGACACACCCAAATACAGGGGCGCCATGCATCCCCTATGTTTCACCGATGAGGTGCTGGATCATGAATTCCCAGCGGTATTCAAACCCGTAAACATAGAGGCATACGACGGAACAACAGACCCTGGAGTCTGGATTGAGGATTACATCCTCCACATACACATGGCAAAAGGAGATGATCTCCACGCCATAAAATACTTACCCCTCAAACTCAAAGGGCCAGCTCGGCATTGGCTTAAAAGCCTCCCCGAAAATACTATTGGAAGCTGGGAAGAGCTCGAGGATGCGTTTCTGCAAATTTTGGGGGACCTATGTCCGCCCTCCGGATCTGAGCGATCTAAGTCACATAACTCAACAGTCCGGAGAGTCAGACCAGAAATTCTGGAACAGGTTCCTTACTAAAAAGAACCAAATAGTCGACTGTTCGGATGCCGAAGCCTTAGCAGCCTTCAAACACAACATCCGAGACGAATGGCTCGCCAGACACCTCGGCCAGGAAAAGCCAAGAACAATGGCCGCATTAACAGGCCTCATGACCCGCTTTTGCGCGGGAGAGGATAGCTGGCTAGCAAGATGCAGCACCAGCAACCCAAGTACATCCGAAGTCAGGGATGAAAATGGGAAACCACGCCACAACAAGGACCAGCGCCGGATTAAAGGGAGCGGTCCAAAGAGCGCGGCAGTCAACGCCGGATTCAAAAGCTCACGGCAGAACGATTAAAAAATTCCCCTTAAGGACAATAGCGATGAGCTATCCAACTTAAACAAAATCTTGGACAAGATATGTCAAATCCACAGTACTCCTGGGAGGACTGCAAATCATACCCACAGAGATTGTTGGGTCTTCAAACAGTCCGGCAGACTCAACGCCGAACACAAGGGGCTCGACACACCAAGTGAAGATGATGACGAGCACCACAAGCAGAGCCTCGGAAAACAAAAGAATTTCCCACAAGAGGTTAAAACAGTAAACTCACTTCACGTGATCAAAGGGAAAAACAGAGCGGCGCCCACTAGAATGCGCGCCGCACAAATTACCCTAGTGGAGTACCAACACTGGTTGTCAAAACCAATCACCTCCGACCATTAGGACTATTCCGAAAGCATCCGGAACGCAGGATGGACTGCCTTGATATTGGATCCTATAATCGACGGATTCCAATTTACACAAGTCCTCATGGATGGTGGCAGTGACATAAACCTGATATATCAGGACACAATCCGCAGGATGGGGATAGACCCAACCAAAATTCGCCATAGCAACACCTCCTTTAAAGGGGTAATGCCAGGCCCATATGCCCATTGTACGGGCTCCCTACTGCTCGAATTTGTGTTCGGTTCATCCGACAACTTCCGTCGCAAAAAGTTAATCTTCCATGTTGCCCCATTTAAAAGTAGCCATCAAGCACTATTGGGACGCGAAGCTTTCGCCCGCTTTAACGCAATACCACATTATGCATCTCTAACACTTAAAATGCCCGGTCCACGTGCATCATCTCATTAAAAGGAAGTATTAAGTGTTACTCGAGCACGGAAGAACGTGAGACTGCCTTGACAGCCCCACACCTATCCGGCCCCGCTAGTGAAGGAACTTGAATAGGTCATTCAAACCCCGGACACGGCTAGACGAGTCCGGCGCCTACTAGCGGCATACCCCCATACAAGGGGCTGCATGCATGTATCAAAAAGAGACAATAAAGCTCAATTTTATTCACTTCTTCGAATCGTACTCTGTTTATTTAATATAAAGTACATCTTTCGCATAATCCTTTTTTCTTTTAAACTAAAGTTACAATCTTTTACAGATGAACAACGTGCTACAACCGACCAGGATACGGAACAACGGAGACACAGCGCAGACGTGCGAGGGGACCCGCTAAGGATTCTTTTCAGATTAAGACCATGCGTAAACCTTTTTACTGTCTCTTGTTGATATACATCCCCGGTTTCTTACTATAACGGAGGAGGAGGCTGGCGCTTTTGGCATTGGCCGCACCAGAATTTTTGCGCATTTGGACACGAGGGGCTTAGGGCATTATTCTGCCCGTTTCATAAAGACCGAATACCTTAGGGAGTATTCGCGTCTCGAAGTTAGGCCTTATATGCATCAGCTCCGAATCATGTATTTGGTCAAATGTAGGGTTTGCCCGCTCTCGTGTTTTGCTGCCTTACGTTCCATTTTATCGGCTAACGCGGCACCGTGGAGAACTATCGCGATTGTGCTCGTTCGCCGGGCGAAAGCACCTCAAGAGAGAAAGCCAAAACTGATCATCATGATATAGCGAGAGATCGGTCAACCACTCGATGACTCATCGGAATGTTTAGGATTCCTCCGCATAAACGAAGGACAGGTTTTCGGTCAGCACATACGCACTTTAATTCGGGAGAGTGCGGTGCCCTGTGGGCTATATAGTAGCCCCACCCTCGAACTCCTATGGCTAAGTGAAAGTGATAAAGCATTATAGTCCGGTTGCCTAGTTTGCTACGCTACCACCTCCTTAACAGGACCAAGACGTTGGATTAAGTGTGAAAAAGCGCCTTCTTTGCAAACACCCCCCCTATGTGCGTGGGGGCTGAAGCCAAGGACTGCCATCTTCGTGTTATATATACATATACATAAACGGCCGCACAGGGAGTAGTTTACTACTTGAACGCACAAGTATAAAAAGCTCCTATATCATATTGAAACATTGTTTTCACAAATCATACATGTCATTTAAACATAATATCCTTTGAGCACTGCGTCTCTATTAAACGAGCGCCCTGCAGGACTTCCTCAAAGTAGTGCTCGGCAGTACTCGGCTTCGTCCGAATCTTGGGATGCAACGTCGGTGGCCTTCATATCTGCAAGTATGTCTTGACACGGGCGAGCCATCCGCGCTCCCTCAATACACGCCGACCGCTTCATTGCGTCGATACGGTACCGCACCAAGGAACCGCTGCACTAAACCAAAATAACTCTTCACTGGGTCCGCCCGCCACAAATGAGTCATGACATGCTTCATGGCAAGTACGGATAGTCGATTCAGCTCGGCCCATTCGCCAACCGATCGGTTAACGGAAGAAGACGCCCGGACTATGGAATTGGCGACCAATATAGCTCTTCCCTTCAGGCCCTTCCGCCTCGAAGTGCTCAATCGCGTCCGCAGCGCTCGCCGCTAAGTCCAGATAAGCATCCTCCGAACTCCACAACTTGTCCAATTGAGCATACTTTGGATCCATATATTTCCTCCGCAGCAGAAATGGTTTTCCAGCCGCAATTGCCCCGGCCTAACTCAGCTCCTCCTTGGCAGCTCTCAAAGCCGAACGGGCATCCTTGGATTCGGCGGTGGCCTTTTTCAGGCACTCTTGTTCCGCTTGACGTTCTTTTTCAAGAACCTCGCAGCGGTCGGTAATATTCTTCAACTTTCTGGCCATATCGGCCATTTCCTCTTCTTGGCGATGAGCAGCCCATTCGGCTTCTAGCTCTTCGGCCGCCTTTAAAGCGGCCGCATTATTATTTCTGGCTTGCTCTTTCGCTCGGGCGAGTTCCACCCGCAACTCCTCCACAGCAGCGGCACCATCTGCATTAAACATACATATAGTAAGACATGGGCGTCAAGCTCCCTTACCAGGTGTCCGCGTAGAAGTCGCATACCTTGTGACTCGTCAAACCGTTTATTGACCAGCGCGATGTCCGCATCCGCCTCGTCAAGTTGCCGCTTTAGTTCGGCATATTCATCGATCCGGTTTACCGGACGCCCGCCACCTGTTTAGGAGCGGCGATATGTTATAATCGAGATTTTGATCCTCGCACGCTGTCAATTTTGACAACATACCGAGTCTC